>JAIUWE010000111.1:0-600000 GCA_022750525.1 Halotydeus destructor | reverse complement strand
CCTCGCGCTTCTTCCCCCTTCATTTTGCGCTATTTACTTAGTGCTCCCCTTCAGCTCTGTAACAATGTTCATCGCTACTTTCTGAGTCACCTAGAAAACTAGTTACAGCGTGATGACTCATCCCGCGCAAATGGACAGTTTCTCTGCTCGCCACTAGATTTTCGAAAATAGCAAAAAGGTGTCACTGAATTAACCAGCTGTCGACAAATGGTCATAGAGCATAATTTACTGATTAGATTGTGAGCTTCTTCATCAATTTGGGCAATCGGTCAGACCTTGCCACAGTAGCGGCCAATATCTTGACACTTGTCACAAAGATGGCGCGGATGCTGAGGCCTCAAGCCTTCATCATCATCGTCACCGCCATGTTTTTCGAGTTTCTTCTAAATGGTCAAACGGTTAGTAGAGCAAAATGTCCATATCATCCACTCTTACCTGGCGGTGTGGATAGACCAGGATGTTGCAAGACTTACACTCTTGCCCAGCATTGGCCCAAGAATTGCCACTCTTCCATGTCTTGAGACAAGTCGGACACTTGAAGTGGCCGAAGCATCTAAGTTCACCCTGGTAGGGTGTCTTGCCTACTGTCTTGCCCTTGGCTTTCTTCACATTGGTCATCTTGAACACTACAGTAGCCACTGATTAATTAACAGATTAACGTGACGATGGCTAATTTCGAGGTGTTGCAGCAACGGACAATTATCTCATCAGGGTCCGCTGGAATTTTCAACTAAAAATTGTTTTAGCCCACAGTAGCGCGAGAGTTATTTCGCTAGTAGCGCCATCAAGCGGCTGCTGGTGACGACCCCGGAAGGTCGAATGGGAAAGGCCAGTTAGCGAACTCTCCATTGTTGCTGTAGCCTTAAGGGACCGCTATGGAATTTAACGGATGCATGCTATGAGACCAATTCCTGCGAGGTCGAAAACTACTTTCAGGTAGCACTAAAGAAACGGTCCCTACCTTAAACATAACCTAAACTTTTTTAACCTAGTCTTTAATTATAGTTTAGCTAATTGTAGGTCATAATTAAAGTATGGTTAACCTAACCGCGCTTTGTCCTCGCTGCTCTGCGCAGATTTACTGCGCAGCTGTCGCGTTCGCCGGACGTCGGGTGTGCTGTGTGCTACCAGCGTTTCGTCGTCAAGCGGGACGGTCAAGTCGGATTTAAGAACCCTTTTCGAGTGACATTAGTCATCGAGCGTACTCTGAATTAAAGCAGCTTTCACTACTGTATTCGACTAGATTTACTCATTGTGCTGCAAGACTTGAGTATGATTCCCAGCATTTCAACCTGAAACATCTGGGGTGTAGCCGAATACAGTCACGTGACCTATCACATGTTAAAGAAGCCTCACCTCTATTGCTTTTTCACTTGCATGACGTTTCGGGACACGTGAGGGTTCATCGGCATGTGACAGGTTGAGAGACTGGGAATCATAAGCAAAGGGACTCTTCAGAGCACCTGTTCAAAGAGTTCAAATAGTGCCCGCCTGGCGCGTCACAGTTCAAAATTCAAATCAAAGTTCGCGCTAAGGCTCGCAGCTGGTGAAGGTATTATTGTTATTTGTTTTTCGGGCAAACTTTCGAAAAATATAGTTAGTGGTGTACCATTCTGTCTATGTACTCTTCAGGCATTTCAGAGCGTACTTGTACCACCACGTGACATCTCTACACATGGTCATTCTGAATCAGTATCTTGTCGCTCGTGGTTCTTACAGTATACTAGCTATCTGCCAATTGTAAAAGATTGTTAAGATACGACAAGAAAGCAAATTCTAGCAATTAATCGAATTATCGGCAACTGCGGCCCAACTTGCGGCATTTCTCGCAAAGATGACTCGGGTGGGCCACCTTTTCGTCACTCTTGTCAAGACCATCGGGTTTCTCAAGAGGTCTCTATTGATAAGGTTTAACTGTGTCAGGTTAATCACAATCAACAACTTACCTGCTTGTGAGGATAGACCATGATCTTGCAAGACTGGCATTCTTGCCCCAGGTTGGCCCACGAGTTGCCACTCATCCAGGACCGGCCGCAAGTGGGGCACCGGAACTCCCCGAAGCACCTTCTCGACCCTTGGTAAGGGGTCTTTCCGCCGGTTTGGTTGTATTCAAGTGAGTCGGCCATCTTGAACTAAATTGCGACTAGACAGTTCGGAGAGCAGTTTGGTTCTGAGGACGGAATGGAAAGCGAATTCCATCGAGAGGAATGTTTAGACTGGATAAAATATTAAGGAAAACAGTCTGAGTCATGTAGTTGAGATGAACATCAGTTCATTCGAGACATCCGGCTACTAATTGCTGCGCAAGGCCACTGACAATCAACAATCAATAGCAATCCTTTATGTGCGATGAAGGTTGCCTATGGGTGTCTTGTTTCCTGTTTAGATTTCAAAATGGCGCTTTCGATGTATGTGAACACGGCAATCTGTTACCTGAGCAATTAATAGCTCTGATAAGTTCAATTTTCCGGATTAATAGCGGTTTCTCGTCATTTATGTAATAAACTATTCGACGAGACAGTTTGATGTAAATCGCTATAAATCCATTGTTCATTGGAAATAACCAGTCGTTGATTGCATAAACCGCAATTCCCATGAACTAGTGAACGATAACATGTCATCTGACAAATCAGGGTAATCATTATGATTCCCAGCAATAAAACTTCTCCGAAGGGGTTGAACTTTTAGGTATCAGCTGACTCTCCACGTTAGCGGCCACGTGACAAATCATCTGACCTTTAAAAGTGCAGCCTTCTGTCAGATAAATTTATTTACTGAGATTCATAACTCATTTCCACTACATTTTCACTCATCAGATGGCGCTGTGGGTTCAAGCTTGACCACGGGGCCGGGAAGCTTTATTCATCTTTGGTGGACAATCCACCGAAAATAATGTTAAGTTCATCAAGACTATAGTCCGGCGACACGTCAATGACCATTTTTCGGCAATTGCCATCATATTGGCGGCATTTTTCACAGAGACCAGTTGGATGTACTTTCCTAATGTCACTCTTATCCAGACCATCGGTTTTTCAAGAGGTCTCTATTTAAAAGTCATGTTCAAGGCTTTCTGGGCAACTTTGGCATTCTTGGCCAGCATTGGCCCACGAGTTGCCGCTCATCCACGACTTCCGGCAAGTGGGGCACCGGAACTCACCGAAACACCTGGATCTTTGATAAGGTGTCTTGAATCCAACTAGATTGTACTCTTCTAGGTCGGCCATATTGGTTCGGAAACACCGATGGTCAGGTCAGCTGGATCTTACAATGGACTCGTCTAGACGGGCTTGGAGTGACAGTCAATGTGACAAGTAGTCACATTCATGCGAAATACCTGAAATGCCGTAATCAAGTGCACAAAAACTGCACCCAAACAAAGGCTGGACTTGTACTCGATTACTTTGTTGTGCAAGTCTATCAAAGGTTGACAGCTAGCGATTTGCGGAAATACTGAACGATTGCTGATGTTCAATGGTGAAGGTCGTCTCTGAGCTAAGTGTTCAACGGATTCCAATTGCTCACAACGCCCTTTTCCGACTGGAAGTTTAGTCACTACCGCTGGAAGTTTAGCTGGGAAGCTTTTCCTCAGCCAGGTCTGGCCTCGTGATGGGCCAAATGTCATGTCACCTGAGGCCACATTAACGAGATCTCGCGAGAAAGTAGTGCTTGCTCGTCATCTCGCTAGATGGCGTGTCGGTAGCTGAAAGTTTTCGCATCAAGCACGATTCTTCAAGTAAGAAGGTTCATCAGAGAGCAGTATCATACTCGAAAACGACAAGTGATTAAACTAATGAATCATTAGGGATGATAAGTAATCACTAATTCGCTCTCGAGGCCACTTCCATGCAAGAGTAAGGATGCTGGCCCTCTTTCTAGATGGCGCTCTTAGCAGCTAAGAACCTTTTAAGGCTGTTTACTCAACTCGCACGTTAACATGGCAAACAGCAAACACTATAATATTAAAGATCAAACTGGAACAATTAATGGAACTAATGGAGAGTGCGTTGTCATCCAAGTGCCAGCTGGAAGGCATCGTAAGAACTTTTATTGTGACGTTACATCGATCCATATCAAATGGTATTCTCTAGAAATACCCAGAATAAGGTCGGCAATTGCGACCCAACTGGCGGCACTTCTCACAGAGACCCCTTGGGTGTTCCTTCTTCAGGTCACCCTTGTCAAGACCTTCCGGCTTTTCCAGGGGTCTCTGTTGAAGTAAATCAAAATTACGTCATGAAAGTGACGCCACTTAGACTTACCTGTGTATGAGGGTAAACCATGATGCGACATCGTTGGCATTCTTGGCCAGCATTGGCCCACGAGTTGCCGCTCATCCATGACTTGCCGCAAGTGGGACACCGATAGTGGCCGAAACACCTGTCCTCTCCCTGATAGGGTGTCTTGAATCCAACTAGATTATACTCAGGTAGATCGGCCATTTTATAATTGGATGCCTAATTTCAAAATGTACTAATTACAAGTTTCCAGTCAACTGGAACACTGGCAGCTAGTGTTTCAAGTGATCATCGGCTCGTTCGATTACAACACCGCGATGTTAGTTGCCATGCAAGCCGTCAGCAATTAACAAAGACATTTTCGACTACATTGAACGATTGCTGATTATCAATGGTGAAGGCTGTCTGAGTAGTTTACACGTGACCATGGAATGCTCTTAAAGCTTCAGTTCCTCTAAATTCCATCTGGCTTAGTTACTAAATTAGGTTGGTTTAAAAATACGAAGACAGCCGGCTACCTGGCAATTATTAAAAGTTATATGCGACTATATTCCCACGCTCGACAGAGGGCAACAAAGGTTCCAAGTTGACCACGGGGCCGATAAGTTCTATTCGGAATCGGTTGACAATTCAGCGATCATATAATCAAGTTCATCAGCGTCTTCTTCACTGTCTTCCTCATCGTCTTCTTGGTCGTCTTCCTCGTTGTTCTCCAAATCGTTCTCGTCGTCGTCTAACTCGTGGTCTTCCTCATCATTTTCAACACCGTCCTCCTCATTGCCTTCCTCATAGTTCTCCTCCTCGTACTCGTTGTTTTCCTCATCATATTCGTTGTCGTCTCTTTCATCACTGTCATTGTCTTCCTCGTCGTCATCTTCGTCGTATTTCTCATCATCCTCTTCACTGTCCTCATCGTCTTCCCCACGTTCTTCCTCTTCGTAATCCTCTTCGTATTCCTCATCTTCTTCCTCGTCATATTCCTCATCTTCTCCCTCATCGTCTTCCTCAGCGTATTCTTCATCGTTTTCCTCATCGTCTTCCTCATCGAACTCTTCATCGTACTCATCGGCTTCCTCACCATCTTCATCATCGTACTCTTCAGTGTCGCCGTCACTGTCTTCCAGAATTGTGCGGCAATTGGTACCCAACTGGCGGCACTTTTCACATCGCTCAGTTGGATGTACTTTGCTTATGTCACTCTTATCAAGACCATCAGGTTTTTCAAGAGGCCTCTATTGGAAGTCATGGTCAAGGCCTCATCATGAAAGTTAAATCAAGCAGTGTTACCTGCTTATGAGGATAAACCATGATGCAGCAACGTTGACACTCTTGCCCAGCGTTGGCCCACGAATTGCCACTCATCCAGGATCGTTGGCAGTTAGGGCACCGGAACTTTCCGAAACACCTGAATCTTCCCTGATAAGGAGTCTTGAATCCAACTAGATTGTACTCGGCCAAGTCGGCCATATTGGTTTGAAGTCACCGATGTGAAACTGGCTTTTGCAAATGGACTCGTTCGCTGGAACTTCATTCGAAACGCCTAGATGTTGTGTTCACGAGTAGCAATCTGTAATGCCCCTGCAAGGTTATCACACAATCAGAGTAACAAAGATTGGATTCAAATCACATGTTCGTTTTCTTCGCCTTGTCCAGATTTTTGAGCTGCGGTCATGTGATAAACAAAGTTCCTTCTTTGTTTTCTGCACTCGATTAAAGATATCTGTCAACAGCCAACGATTCAAAACCATATCAAACAATAACTGATTTACAATAATGAAGGTTATCACCGAGCTGGGTCTACCAGGGATTCAAGTTCAAGAAGTGATTAGACTGGTGATTAGCAATCACCAATACGCTCTAGAGGTCCAGGATCCAGTTATAGATGTTCGCCTCCTCCCTAGATGGCGCTTCTCGCAGCTCAAAGTTCTATTTAAAAGTGTTTACTCAATCTTACACGTTAAAATGATAAACAGCAAACACTATCATATTAAGGATCAAAATGAATGAGTTAATGGAGCTGATGGAGGCCGCGCTGTCATCCAAGTGCCACTCGTAGTCTCCACAAAATCCGTTCAAAATTGGCTGAGCGGGAATCTTTCGTCTACAAAGGCAAAGGACACGTTTCAGATAAATCACATAATTATCGATTTTCATGCAACATACTTGAGCATGCGACATCGGTGCTCATCCAGCCTGTACTGAGCATTGTCTGTGTCGGAAGTCATCGCCGGGTTACTCCAGAGTCTCTCGGCCACAGCGGACGCCCGAGGCCTAACGGAAGATAAACAGATTCTTACTTCAGGCCATTGTTCGTTAGCGAGTAACCCAATTAAGGAATTGAAAAAGCTAATTAGTGCACTTGCCAAACTCGCTGAAGTAGGTTGGTCCCGTCGACAAATTCGCCCCACATTGCAGCTTCGCCTCCGATAACTTTGGCCTTCTCTTCCTCAGTGCCTGCGAGAGCGAGAGAGAAAGATTACGTCCCTGAAACATTAATCACATACACTGAGCATATATATTCATGTATGTCGGCTAGATGTGTGTCTCTATTTACACAGCCAGTTTACCGTTGAAGTCCCTGGGATTACAGTTGTAATATTTCTTCCAGTCCTCGCCATAGCTGATGTAGTTCAGGTACCAGCACGACGAGAGGACAATCTCATAGTTTTGTTGCGCAATAGGTACGATATACTCTTGCCAAGTCTTGAAGGTTGAAACGAGTTCAGTGTCTTTCCAAACTTGAACCACTGCGTCTTCAGCGAGCTACGTTTGAAAAGAAAGGCAAATAATATGGTATGATATGCAATTGCAAAAAAGAGCGGGAACGATTTGCAGAGCAAAGAATAGGTACTGTTCCGACTTTATGTTCACGTAATGTTCGACACACATGACAGAACATGAATAGAATATAAATTGAAATACGAATGCAAGCCACTGGACTGGTGATATTCCTTAGACGTAAAGCATCCCTAGAGACTTCTACATCTACGTATACGACAGTTAGAAATGTGCTATAATGCATACCAAGCTAAAAAAGCGCCATAAAAAGTCCATATTGGCGATATGGCGACCTAGATAGAACTGATTCTACTTAACGACAACAATTCCATTTCAGATTCCACTGGTAATGTCTGTGCTCATATGTAAGCCTCCCTTATTACAGCTACAGAGTATCTCTCGCATAAGGGTCTGCCAATATTACAAATCCTCGTAGACGGCCAATGGCCGAGAGCTTACCTTAACGCCATTGTCGACGGGGTCCTGCCAGGTCATGTACTTGTAGCCAATGTCCTTGACGTTCTGAAGTGTCCTTCGCACATAGTACTGTTCAACCTCGGCCGCCGTTTTCATGTCGTTGTCTTGCATAAACTTACGAATGTCCGGATTGGATTCCCAGCAATCGTAGTAAACTTCATCCATGCCAAGATGAATATATTCATCAGGGAACAGGCTGTGAACTTCGGCGAATATTGACTTGAGTATGGTATACGTTTCATTCATCATCGGGTTAAGTATTTCAGCTTTGGCGTGCTTGGCATAGATTGAAGTGAAGGGCATCCCATCGGCTCCGTAGCAGGTTGTCAGCAGCTCTGCGTTGAGTGTGTGATATATGAGATGAGTGAGAGCGAACAATTGAAGTGGAAAAGGAGAGAGGGAGAGAGAGAAGAGGGGGTGAGAGATGAGAGAGGATGAAAGAGAAAACAGGAACGAAGAGATTGCGATGTAGAGAGGGAGAGAGCGAGATAGAGGCGTCAAGTAGGAGGAAGGAAAAGAGAAACTGTTCCTTTTTTCTCAGCTTAGACTGACTCATGATGACCTAATTCTCTGCTCGAGCTTGGAATGTCTTTGCCTATAGGGCCACAAAGAGAGCAAGGGTTTCGCTAAATTACATTTCCAAATTTTACTTTGATTCGCCGTCGCTCTCTTCCTTTCTCCTTGATTACACGCTGACACCGTGAGCTCAAAGGTCCACCGGAGAGCTTGGACACATTACGATTGTGTACATACCCGGAAAAGAGCGACCGAGGGCCTGAGTGTGTCCCGGCGTGTCAATTTCGGGTATGACTCTAATTCCTCTTAGTCGTGCTTCATTAACGACTCTGCTAACATTTTCGTGCGAGTAGACGTGACGAGCACTGTAGGCACCCTGGGAGGAGAGAGGGGAGAGAGAGAAGGACAGATATTGAGCGAGAGACGACGAACAGTTCAAGGATGCTTCGACAAACGTCGACACTTGACGCCTTGACAAGTGGCGACGGCATTGACAACAAAAAAGAACGGCAAGACTCACTAGACGAGTTAGATTAGGGTACAGTTTGCTCTCCAGCGGGTATGATTGATCGTCCACAATGTGCCAATGGAAAACGTTGAACTTATTGTAAGCCATGGCATCCTGGGGAGAGACGAATGGAAATTTAACAAAGGGGGCGAAAAATAGAACCCAAACGGCGTCGAACGATATATTGAATTTGAAAAGAGCAATCTCTCCTTCTCTCTTCCTTCTCTGTGCTTACCAAATTGTCCAATAAAACTTTCATGGGCATGAAGTGTCTCGATGTATCCAGCATGAAGCCACGATATTTGAACTGGGGCCAATCTTGAATCTGGGTTGCATTGATCAAGTAGGCTCCGCTGGTGTCATTCTGATAAACCAATTGCGAAAAGGTCTCCAGGCCTCGCAGAGCACCCCAGACCGTCTTGGCTTGCAACATGGCCGACCTGTCGCCGCTGACAATGTCAATGGAGTACGACTCGTCATCGCCCAGCTTGGGATGACCGCAGTCGCCATTGTCCACCTTGACGGTCAGCTCGTCCAGCTCAGTGTGGTCAGGGGACACAATTCCATTCGGGTCACCAAAGACCAGGCCTCGGTAACGGTCCACAGCTTGGGCCACAATGTCACAGTTGTCCAGGCCCTTGGCCGTCTTGAGTACAAAGTGGTCACGGTTCAAGGTGAAAACCTCATTGGAACGGACCCATTTCTGTGGCAGTGGCCACGGTGATCCTGGTGGCGATGGTGTTCCCTAAATTTATATAAAACAACAAAGCTCAGTGCAACTCCCACGCTGTTTTTCAAATTTAAAAATGGCGCGCCTCGCCGCTCACAGCTGATTGGTTAATTATTCCCTTCTCGCTTTCTTGTTTTGTGATCCACTGCATTTTTCAGTGCTTTGTGCAAACTCGCAGCTATTCTCTCTCATGACCATTCTATGGAACTATTCTAGCGCTCTGTATTATTCACTACGTGTTTGCGAAAATCAATTATTCATTCCTGTAGCTGTGTGCGTTTTCACTTTTCCATTTAACGCCTCAGCAATTACCAAATAATCATCATCAAGAGGTGGGTCTCATCTCTTTGTCATTCTGACAAGAATGATGTTATTCTTCTCAGAGAAGTCAGCCAAGCCTTCTAACATGGCCATGTGGGCGATGGTTAACATTCATCAGTCTAATTAGCATTGTTGATCAACCAAAAGCCAAGGTTAGAAATCACTAATGGTTCTTTTTCTCTGATAATTGAATCTTGCTAATCATGGAAACCAGAATCTCTTAGGGTTACCTGTATAAATTAGTACTAATTTGGCTGTTAATATTGAAATTGGTAAACTTAGTTGTTTCTCATCAGCTTGTGAAAACTCGGAAAACAACGCCAAGTCGGACACCGTTTCACTGATTGAACTGTATTTACGTGACACTTATACTAACGATGGTTCACGTTTATGGTCCACTAGACATTCTTTCTATGAGAGACAAAGCAGTTCATCTTAACTACCAACTGGTCCGGATCAATAGTGTCTCAAGAAAAAGGAGTCTCTGTCTCGCTCTCTGGCTTTCTTTACCTCACTCTATTTGTACTGCAGTGGAGCTGAAAGCTTCTCACACTCAAACAATCCAAGTTAAGTCGATCGAAGTCGTAGAGAAGCGTAAAAAAGAGAAAGTGGAAAACTTAGAAGTCATGAAGCCAATTTCGAATTGTTACCAAGTTTCCCTTACCTTGAGCGGGTATTTGGCTTCGATGTAAGTTATGTAAGCACTCGCATAATGAGCACTGCACGCGAATGAAATCAATATGAGAAGCAAGTTCATCACGTATCATTAAAGTGGAACTGCTGAAACTAAATCAAATGGCACTATCAGCACTGAAGCTGGCAACAACAAAACACGCTTGTTGAAGACTATGTTAGAAGACTTGATCGCGGTACACTGGCTACAAAGATAAAACTGGGCGCGACTAATTACGGTAGAGGGGGAGAGAGAGACGAGCCTAGGAGGGAGAAGGCTGAGAGGGAGAAAGAGAGGAGCACGTAATGGTTATAACGATGTAATGGAAAGTCAGGTGCCCAGCTGGTTTAGTAGGGCTATCGGCCTCCGACTTGTTCGTCCTTCGCATTCTTTGTCGACATGTTGTTCCTTCTAAGCTGAGCCAACTTGCATCAAGGGAGTAAGGGAGTAGAAGAAGGATGAAACTGTGAGTCAGGAAAATGTAGATACGATGGCGACTAACTAAGTGCCACAATTTGAATCAAGCACAATACTGAGACGCCTTTCGGGCAAGATTTGATTTACATTAATTTGATCGGGGATCCTGATCAGGTTTTCTCTCTCCTCTCCTCTCTCCCTCTTCTCTCGTTTCTCAGGCTCTCGCACAGTGTCTCGCCACTAAGGACAGGGATGACTGAGAAGATTCTTGAAAAGCCTGGCGTCAACCTTCAGACATGATTTGACTTAATCAGATCAAAAGTAAACACAAATAAAACGCTGCATTGAAGAAGAGACTCATGACGCCGTTGTGGTAAATTCAATTGGATGACGTTCGAAGCTAAACTGGATCAACTTGAAGTGAGTCTGTTTACGGCTCACTTATAAAACTCTTTTTGTTAATTGTCTTAATTGTTACTATTTGAGTCCGTGTTATCGGCCAGAGTGAGAAGCTTGTCATATTTGTTTTAAACGTGAGAACCTTTTCAGAAAAGTAGAAGCACAATTGAATGCTTCGGTTTAATTGTTTCCATTGCATCTCTCTCTCCCTCTCTTCCTCTCGATAGTATCTTGATGTTCCAAATAGCCCAATTGAAGCTGTCAATGGCCGAAAGAGAATAAGGTTGATTGAGAGGCAAGTTCTGAAGAACCTTGACAACTCTGAAGGGCAGCACTTTTTGTGCCGTTTTTTTTATTGGCGAAAAGGAACCATTTCTGACATCCAATGGTCATCAATATTCGTCGCAGCTTGCAATTTGGACCAAACTGAGCTCCAGTTCTGACAGACCTATACATCATTATGGTTCAAAATGTGATCTTCGAATGGAGCGAAACTCGAACTTCAAAGAACCCGGCAAAAAGTGCTTCTCTCAGTGAATTCCATCTCTCTCCTCTCCCTTTCTCTCTTTTCGGCGAACGGAAATACATTGAAAGGTACAATTTGCAGTGTATTTATTTACATAGCCTAGTACAGTTCGATATAGAACTACGAATTCGGAAAATGCTTTTTTTGACACTTTTCCATCTCGACTTCTCTAAAGACGACTCATATTTACATTTCGATAGAACAAACAAGATCCCAAGGTGTACGCATCACATTTCCAGCTGCTCGCGTGGACATTTAGAACAATGTCCTACTGGCTTAGTCGCGAACACTGTATGCAAAGTACTGTTCAAACACGAAGCATCAACCGTCGAACTAGCGGCCCAAACCAAATGGCCAAACACACGGTTCTGGCCTGACTTCACTTTCCACTCAAAGCTGGACAGCTTATGTTCGAACACGGAACTGTCCACTAGGTTCTCAGAACTTGTCCACATCTATGAATCCGTTTTCCTTCTCCTCCCGTTGCCACTGTTGATGCTTTTGAACTGTACAAACCACGTGCAGTAGCTTGGGATCCGGTTCTCGGTAGCAGTATCTCACATAGCAAACTCGCACCAAGCTGATGACCACCAGGACAAGAATCATCTGGGCCACGGGCAAGATGACCACTAGGACCACATTGTAAGTGCCCGACTCGTCGCTCTCCTGGTGGCGTCTCCGTGCACCACTGGCACCTAGAGGAGGGAAGAGGGGCCTAACTTTACTCTGTCCCACTTTGGGAGACAAGTATACAAGTGGTCAAGAACTCACCGCCACTGCCCCGAGTGATTGCCCCGCCGCGCCCACTTGCCCCGTGGACCTCGGACAGCAGGTTGACCACGATGAACAGTATCGAGGCAATAATCCTTGGACATTTCGAGGCTGGGCTCTGCTCTGGACTAGTGGGCACTGATGACACCGAAGTTGGACAATCTGGACCTAGCAGCGCTCTGGCCATGATTTTGGACTTTAGAATGTGTCTCACGTCTATGGACATTGAAAAGTGAACGAGGAGACAAACTTGCTTTGTGACATTTCGACAATTTCATGAAGAGAGAACACTATGGCCGAAATTTAGTTGTTGTTCTTTCTTGCTCAGCTATAACGGATGTCTCCGGACAGTTCACTTGTTTCTCTCTCTCTCCCTTTCTCTCTCTCTCTCTCTCTCTCTCTCTCTCTCTCTCTCTTCCTCTCTATGCTCTCGATCTTATCTGCGAATGAGAAATTCGAGCCAAACGGAAACGGAAGTTGGCTCACGAATGAAGCGCACACCAAAGGAGACGAAACACAACTGTGATGGCATAGTCACTGACTCCAGAGGCAAGGGAGAGGGAGAGAGGAGGAAGAGAGAACGATATCGATCCCTGGCTCGGCTTTGGATGGGAACTCTCTTCCTCTCCCTCTTCCATCTCTCCCTTTGACACGATGTGCAGCTCATCTCAGAGCTGCCTTTTCAGAACAGCACACTCTTCTCTCAATTCGCTTCGAGTTCTATTCAACCATCGACCAGTGTGTCCATTAAGAGGAGGAGGGAGAGGGACGAAGAGAGAGAGAGAGAGAGAGAGAGAGAGCCTAGTAAAATTATCAAGTCTAATGGCTGTTTACTGATTACATAACTAAATGAAGCTGATCATTTGATTGCGCGATGGACACAGAGAATGCCTAATGGATTCTTCATCCAGCTTCAGAGAACCTCTTGACAAGATAGGGAAACGTTAAATGGAATTCATTAGTGTGCACTTAATTGCTTTGGTTCAGAACAGTCCTAGTTAAATACAGGAATCATTCCGAGAGGCTCTTGGTGTATGCATAATTCCGAACTGCACTCTAAGCTCTGAAAGCTGCCTCTCTCTCTCCCTCTCGGTTGCGTCATTCCATCTCTCCCTCTTTGCCTCTCGCTACTTCCTCTTTGCTGATGAAGGCTCAACTATTCGATGGAAATAAGAGGCTTAAGCAAAGAATGAGCGGCGACTCATTTCTGTCATGATTACGCCACTGGCGCCACCATTGTGTCGATTGAGAACACCACATGAATGGAACTCTCTGAAAAAATTTCATAATGCAATCTGATCAAGATATAAAATATAGATTTTCCATACTTGAGTGGTGAACAAGAATAGTTTCATGTCACTCCCTTAATTGTTTCAATCGTACTCAGGTGTTCACGAACTGAGACAACAAGATGAACAGTTTCAAGCTGCCCTTCTTGGCCCTGTTGGCCGCAGTCTACGTTCTAAATGTTCTGGGTTCGACGACCGACGGCACCGTGGACGAGACGACCACCGGGTCACCCGGCGATGCCCTCAAGGCCACCCTCGTGGCCGTGGCCGAGAGCAGCGCCACCTTTGAAGTGAGCGGCCCCAGTGATGTGCTCGGTCACCCAGTCAAGAGTATCAAGGCCAATTACTATTCGGGCTCCAAGCACCTGCGAAATAGGACAGAAGCCCCAGGTAAGGGTGTGGACTTGAACGGGAAAGCAATTTACTGATTGCCGATCATGGTTAACCTTTTGAAAGCAGTGGTGACGGTCGAGAGTTACGATTCCAGGCTCCTGTCGGTCAACGAGTTTAGCCAGACAATTAAGATCGACAATTTGGAAGCCGGTCGATTGTATCACTTTAGCTTCGAGGCCGTGAACGACATTGGTCAAGTCGGTCCGCCGTCCAAAGATGTGGCTGCCTACCTACTTCCGGCGGCACCGGATGTCGAAGTGCAGCATCCCCAGGACACCAAGATCATCATAAGCTGGAGCACGCAAATCATTGGTCACGAAGATTACTTTGTCGTCTCGTATGAACTGGTAAGCGACCAATTTCCTCAATTTATCACAATCAATGAGAGCACAAAAATGCGCTCAAGCTCTGTCTGGAGATAGCAAATGGCGCCAATTTTCAATTTCATTGTCTCATTTCTCTTCTTTTTCTCCCTCCCTCTCCCTCTTTCGGGTCGCCCTTCCTGTTCCATTGTTCCCTCTCTCAGGCAAGCAATCCGGGCTGCAATGTGACATTGTCAATCTCGACCTGCTTCGGAATGTCCTACAGTTTCGACGATCTTCAGAGACACCAGGTCTATAGGTTCACCATCCAGGCCCATAATCCGAGCGGCTTCTCTAAGCCGGCCATCATTGACTATCCCATTGATTAGAACCCCGGCGGCGGCCATCTTTGCTTTCCTTTTCGGCTTGTGTAATGCCGCCAAAGAAAGCATTCTAAATGGTAGCTTTCTTCTTTCATGGAAGTCTAATAAACATAAATTTACAAATTCATGTCCATTATATATCAACGGGTGTGGCTGCTCTCTCTCTCTCTCTCCCTCTCCTCTACCTGTCCTCGTATTTCTCTCTTTGTACGACATCCTCAAGGTGACCAAGTTCGGCAAGGAGCCCTCAAAAGAGAGATGTATATAAAAGAAGCCGAAAGACAATGACGCACTTTCTCTTTGTCAGGTAAGCAGGTTGATGAATTGATTTCCTGTTAGCTTTGTCTGTTAGAACAGTTCAGTCGAGAACGGGACCAGCTTCGAGTCAAAATGAACCACTTGCTTCTCATCTTCCTTTTTGTGACAGGTCTTGCATGTGAGTACACTTTGCCCTTCCTTTGAGCCAACGCTGACAAGGTGCTCGGAAATGTCCTTGCGAACTCGAACCGTTCTCTCATTTAGACATAGTTCAAAGTGAATGCGAAATCGAGTGCAACGAAGCGGAAGCGAAGAGACAACATTTATGTGCTTCTAATGGCCAAGTGTATAGGAGTGTTTGCGAAATGAAGAAGACTAACTGCGAGTAAGCTTATCTAATTGGACGGAAAATTCCACTTCCGGTTTGGCCGAAAATTCCGCAGTATCTCATGCTGACCTCTTTTTAGGCAAAATGTGACCGAGGCTTCGTGGCAAGGCTGCCGCGGCAAGCACCCGTTGTGCCCTTCGGAATGTCTGGCCATTCAGGACCCAGTTTGCGGCCAAGATGGCGTCCTGTACCCGAACAAGTGCATAATGCAAAAGCGTAATTGCGGGTAAGTAATGGTCCGTCCTTCGAGGACATTTCGTCCTCTTTGGCTTAATGGGCGCAATGGCTCTTCATCGTTGTTTGTTTTCACTAGGAGGCGAATGGGACGTCAAGAAGTCAAGATTTGTCTCAGCAAAAATAGGAGTAAGGCAAACAAAAATGTCAGCCCATTGTGCCCATAGAACGTCTAATGGCACTTCCGTGTCCACTCTTGTTCCAGAGAGCCGTCAGTTCGAGCCGTGTCCCAGTGAATGTCTTGAACTGTACAAGCCAGTTTGTGGATCGGATGGAAAATTGTATCTCAATGAGTGCCACTTGCGCAAGGAAACATGCGGGTCAGTTGAGATAACGAATGTCCAGTTGTCAGGCCAGTTCGGGCGAAAAGTTGCAACTTTGACTTGACTTGATTCGCTCTCTTTATGGCTTTCAGAATTAATGTTCAAGTGCAGCCAATGTCCAAGTGCATTCAAGTGTCCAAGTGCCCTGATATATGTACACTCATACCCGACCCAGTGTGCGGCAGCGATGGCAAGGTCTACTTGAATCAGTGTCGCATGCTGGTCAGTACGTGCGGCCAGAGTGTCTCAAAGATGCCCGAAAGTTTCTGCGTCGGCGAATGAAAGATGGTTCAATGATGGCGCTGGACATAGTTGCATTAATCACCGATTTACTTGACGTGGTCAAGGACACAATGATGGTTGTCACTTTCTATTCTAGCCTTTTTACTATCTTCTATTGTACGATGACAAAAATGAGATCATATTACTGATATATCCGTAAAATATTCTTCATTCATGAATCATGTCAAAACTTTAGTAATTTACATATGGGCACTAACAGGGGGCAAATCGGTGAGGATGACGCTGCACACTTTGTTCTCACTTGAGAAGGTGGACGTGGTGAGCAAAATAACGCCGGTGAAAAGGATGAACAAGGTTAGCACTAATCCTGTTGTCATGATTAAATTGTAGATCACAGACTTGAAGGTTGAACCACGGTAGACACAATGGTCACAGTGGTGTTTAACGAAACCCGATGAAATTGGTTCACTGTATTGAGCATCTCGTTTCACAAAGATGGCATCCTCTCGAAAGTTTTGTTCGGCACCTAGCACACACAAAAAACGGAAGTTAGAGACCTTAACGCAAAAACGAATTTACGCAAACTCACCAATCCTAGAATCACATTCTGAAGGTGGCGGAGTGATGAATGACGAGGCAGTAGAGCCACAACCAGCCACGTAGTTTGAATTGCTTTGCTTGACAGCTTTCTTTGTCCAAATACCGCCGGCAACCCAAGATGTTGTGGCCACTGAGTCTCCGGCAGTAAAGCGAGCGGGCTTGATGAGCTGTTTCGAGTCATTTGGATAACTTCGAGGCTCGTATAAGCCTTTCACATTGCTCAGATGGTTGATAGAGACTCTGGAACACGATGATCTAGTTGACGCAGCATCATCTTCCCAACTTAACGACAGATTGTCGATTTTATTGTTTAACGGAGCAATGATGTTACGCTCTTCTTTTTCTTCCGTGATCAAGATCTTCGGTACACTAATACGTGCAGTACTGGGTGGAGAGAGCACTTCAGTATTTCTACTTTGGCTTTTTGGGCTGAAAGTAAGTGATCGACCTGTAAACTTTGAGTTTATCTTCTTCGAACTTTCGACTTCAAGATGAGTCCAGCGGTATATAACGTTATTCAATAGTAAACATATGATTAAACCATTGAGGATGGGGCGCATCAAAAAGACGTCCGATTTCTCGATCACAGCTTCTACTTGTCCATCTTGCAAAAGCTGACAGATGGCCCATGTAGTAGTCGTTAGCAAGTCGGCACCGGATAGTGCATGATGGCCTGTTAGAAGAGATGCTACTGTTGACGAGGCGAACCCAGCAAATGCAATATGGGTTCGATATGACAGGTAAGTCTTCGCCTTGTTCATTATAGTTTCCGGCAAACCAGTCAACGAATAAGCATGAGAATCCAGTTCAAGCTCACAAAGATTAAGGAAGAGCAAAGATAATGCTCCAATAAAAGTTGATATTTCCAAGGTATGTATGAGGAATTTCTGCAATCTATTCACAGTTAGTGCAGAGCTCGACGTTTCAGAATTCATATCTGCATCCGCCATCGGATTTTCCTGAGACTTCGACAGTAGCACATTAGCTACATGCATCCGGCATTTGGAACACAGAGAATACATGTTTTCGAGCTCTTTCTTGTACTGCTTGAACTCATGCTCAAAATTGTCGTCATTGAAAGGTTCGAATTCTGATACAAGCTTAATCAATACTTGCTGATTCAAGTTACAGCTGTCACAGAGACCGTTAGAGACGCTGTTCATCGGACCGCGTCTACAGTACACATTCGGATTTAATGACTCTTCATGGAAAGCAGAGATGGTTTTGTTGTAATCGCCGTCCTAAACATAATATTATATTGACACTGTTCGAATATATCTGCACTGACTGACCTTTTGAAAGCCATTGTACTGACTACATGCAGGGCAAACCCAAGAATTAGTATTGTTGGCTTGAACTTTACATTTGGAACTACAAAACCAGCAAACCACTGATTTGACTCTAGAAAGACAATAAATCATAAATGAATCTTCAAACATCTATGCAAATTATGAAGCTAAACGTGCCGCAGCAGCAACCATACCTTCTAAAATTGTTTATGTATATGAACAACATAATGATAACGGCACATGATGATAAAATGATGACCAACATTGTTCAACTGAATAAGTAATGAAAAACAACCGAGCCACTAAAGTTGAATCTGTTCGGCTCGAAAACGTGAGAACTTAGGGGACCAATTCATTAGTGCGCTCAACACGATGGCGGGAATTTGACTAACGGCAAGTTCAACCAACTGAATCCTAGATTATTTAGCTTACAACTTTGCCGCATTGGCGCCACTATACACCCGGATTTCTCTGGACGACTGCTAGCGCCACTCTAACGGTTTTAATCAATACTATTTTTTGGCCGACGCGAGTTGTTCTATTTTTACTGAGAAAGAGAACAGTGCGCGAACGTTTCGCCATCTGTGTACTGATGGCATCGATAGTCAGCTATGTAAACAAAAAGAACTAAGATTGAGACGTGACAGGCTGGTTGAAAAGCTTAACGGTTATCAAGAAATGGAATGACCTTCGGAGCTGATTTAATCACGACTCTCCTAGCACAATTAGCTTCAAGGCCAAACCGTCTATAAGAACCACAGGGATGGGCATCACTGCAGTTAATCCGCAATGGCACTCCGAGTCGGCGAAGTGATAAAGCCGCCATTTGAGGCGAAGTCCGTTCCGCTGTTCGTGCAAGAACACTACGGACTGAATGTTTCAAAGTTCAAAGAGTTAAATAGTTATGACGATCGTAACTACTATATCCTCGTCGATGAGTGTGAAAATGGTGGAATTGAGTTCAACCTGAAAGTTACCAACTACTTGGATTCGGGGATTCCCGGTTTATTAGGTAAGACAAATTACTTGTCGGTTCATGTCTAATTGCCTTCCCGAGTAATTAGAAGCCCTAAATGACCTGATGATCAACTTAAGTGAGGGTGGTATACCTCTGCCCATACCGATTGCCACTAAGGACACTGAGGGCAAGTCGGTGACAATGATGAGAAAGAAACTGGGAACCGAAAAAGAGTATGCGGTCCGTTTGATGACTTTCATTCCTGGTAAACTTTTCGTGGATGTTCCTTACACGCCGAATCTACTGCGAACAGCTGGCGAACAATTAGCAAAATTAGGTGCAGTTCTGCAGGTGAGTCAAACCGATCTCAGATTCATACTCGTGTACTAATACCTTGAATTACATAACCACTAGAACTACTCGTCAACTGGAGGCGTTCTCGAGACCCGTACATTCATATGGTCACTGTTGTGCATAGAGCAGGTAAAGGATTTTGCGCATGCTGTGGATGACGAGGACCGAAGGCAATTAGTTAATGAGGTGTTTGACGATTTCCTGGACAATGTGATGGCGAAACTGGACACGTATCCATCCTCCCTCATTCACGGAGACTTCAATGAGCAAAACATACTGGTTAAGGAAAACAGTGCCGGTGACTACGATGTCTGTGGCGTGCTGGACTTCAATGACGTGCACAAAGCACCCCAGATATTTGACCTTGCAATGTTCTGTGCATACTGCATGTTCGAATCCAAAGTCCTGGATCCAATACTGGCCCCTAAATATGCCGTTCAAGGCTACGAAAGGGTACGATCGTTGAACGAACAAGAGAAGCAAGCGTTGCCCTTTTGTGTTGCGGCCAGAATGGCCCAGTCGTTGACTTTGGGCGCATATTCGCATAAAAGTGATCCCGGAAACGAGTACCTCTTGACTACTGCCAAAACCGGATGGAGTCTTTTGAGCAATCTAAGAAAGCACACAAGTGAAGAGCTCATTAAATTGTGGACTGTTTGACTTTTGATTGAGATTAAAGCTTATCTCCTTAATACTGAATGTACACGAGTCTTGAAGCAAAATCACCATGAAATGCATTGTCACCTACTTGTGCTTATTGACTTTCAGGAAATGGTTCCAAGGTCAAGATAATCAGCGAGCCGTTAAAATCAGAACAGCTCATTAAAATGTGCAGTTCATGGTGCTAATGAACTTGCGGAGCAGCGAGCCGAGAAAAGCGATCACAGGTGGCGCTGGCTGTCAGTTGTTGCTGCGTTTGCTTCTCAAACATTCTGTTGTCAATCTGTCTGATTCAGTGGGTATCCCCTCGTGATTTCTGTTACTCTGATTTATTTTATTAGATTTCGTTAATTATCTCACCATGACAGAAAAGCGAGTCAAGACGAAGAAGAAGAAAGAGGTAAGACAGTTGTGTCAACCATTTTCTACTCTATTTCTGGGATTAGCTTGCTGTGTGAGAGACGGTATCTAACTCTTGCTGTCGTCATCAGTTTTAATCAAAGCCATATGTTTTCGATCAGGAATTCAAGACGCCCGAGGAAGAGAAGCCAAGCAAACTGCAATATGACGTTGCTAAATACCTGCGACGAACTCTGCCCGAAAAGAAGACTACAATGCTCGGGCACAAAGTAGATTACTTCATTGGTAAGTTACTGCCTCACTGCTTGAAAGCTTACGTAATATTTTGTGTACAGCTTCCAAAGCAATTGACGCACTACTGGAATCAAATTGGGCCAAAGCAACGGGAGAGAGTACAATATTTCCAAGTCGTGAATCTGTGATAGACTTCATGGATGATTTGCTGAGGCATAAACTCTTCCATCGAGCCCGCAAGATCATCGTTAAGCCTGAAGATAAGAAGACGAAGAAGACTGATCAAGAAGTTGAAGTGAGTGCTGCTGAGGAGAAAAAAGACAAACCCAAAAAGGAGAAGGGTAAGAAAACGGACTCGACAGAAAAGGAGAGCGATGAGAAGGTTGAAAAGAAAAAGGAGAAGAAAAAGGTCAAATTTGACATGCATTTAACGCAAATCTTTGTTGATGGAAATGAGGTGAGTCACAGATCTCATGGTTGAGCAATACAAAAAATTAATTATCGCTCTTGACTTATATAGCCTTATATATGGATCTATGACCCGGTTCCTTTGAAAACCTGGTTCATCGGCATGGGCTTAGTCATCGGTGCAATTGCAGTTTGTCTCTTCCCATTGTGGCCACGAATAGTCCGAACTTGGGTCTACTATCTGAGCATAGCTGCCGCCGGTTTCCTTTTCTTCATAATCGGATTGGCCGTTGGTAAGTTTGTTGTCGAAACGTAAATTCTACTTTGACCAGCTAATGATGTTCTCTCTCCCTCTTTCGAATTCCAGTCAGATTTATCGTTTTCTGCCTTGTCTGGCTGACCACCTTTGGCAAACATCATTTCTGGCTGTTGCCCAACTTAACGGAAGACGTCGGTTTCTTTGCCTCTTTCTGGCCTTTGTATCAGTATGAATACAAAGGAGATGAAAATGAGTCGGACAAACAAAAGAAGGAGAAGAAGAAGAGCAAAGCCAAGGACTCGGACGCCGAAGAGCAAGATGGCCGAGACAAGGATAACGATGACAAGGAGACACCGAGTATTGAGAACAAAGAGGGTTCAGAGTCGGGAGACAATAGTGGCAATAGCAGGAATGGAAGTGAAAATGGTTTTGAAATATTAGATTCTAACGACCTCGCCAACGAGACGGGTAGTGATGATGGAAGCCAGAAAAAAGATAGATAAGGACATGGAACATAATTATATTTGGAATACTGTTTTTTCTTTTTACTTTTGAAATTACTATTATTATTTATTAGTTTTTAAAATCTGATGCCGTGTACTTAGCTATCTTCGCGCTATGACACTGGATCCTTTCTTTCCTACGTTTCTCTCTCGCTCTCTGTCTCCTCCCTTCCCAAGTCAGTGTTGTATTTTTGTAAAATTCTACGAATGCACAACTAAAAAAACAAGTGTAGCCCATCTCTGTGATTGCATCGGAAAATGTGTGTTCTCACAAATTCCTTTCTCCCTTTCTCGATCTAGACCGGAGATACATGTAACATCTCACAATACAGCAAAAACCAGGATTGCAATATGAAAGCAGCTCGTGATCTCTCTCCCTCTCTCGAGCCACAAAGAGAGGGAGGGAGAGGAGGGACAGAGTTGCACACTCACTGTAGACTCGGCACTGCAGTTACAAGGTGGTGGTAAACTGCACATTGTCAATGGCTGTCTGTGTACCTTGAGGCTTCAAAATTTTCCAGCATCCTTAAAGGGGCGAGAGAGGGAGAGGGAGAGCTCGAGGATGAGAGGGAGAGTGCGAGAGAGAAAGAGAGAGAGAGACTGCGAAAGTCAGCGCGTTCACTTTCAACAGCCGCCGTTGAATTGGTCAGTCATTGCTATTCCTTTTAAGTATCTGGGAAAACTCACGGATGCCATCTTAGCGAGAGGGAGAGAGGAAGAGATAATAAATGACTTCTAAACTTACAGTCGAGATAGCACAGTGTTTGCAAAACTAAGACAAGAGAGACCTCTCTCTCTCTTCTTCCCTCTCGCTCTCAAGCCCAGATTTCGGCCTCAATTGTATTTGAATTAGCGGCCCTACTTGGTGATCTATTGACCTTGTGCTGAACAAGACTGTATTTAACCATAAACATGTAGCTCGACAAATACAAATCAGCTTATTTGTCAACCTACGATATCACAGTTACCTGAAGGTAAAGAGAGAGAGAGAGCGAGAGCGAGGAGAGCGAAAGCGTTTCTCTGACTCAACCGCAAAAATATTTAAGGTGGACTTCCAAATTGCAACATACATGTACTTGCAATTCGTGCCGTAGATTTAATTCAGTTTGAAGATGCTTAATTCTCTCCTCGAGGGCGTCAGCGACTTAAAACAAGAGAGCGAGAGGGAGAGAGAGAGAGAGAGAGAGAGCCAGAAAGAGTGTGAGAGATAAATAAGAGAGAGAGAGAGAGAGAGCTTCTTTAACTCATTATAAATACTGTTTAGCATTTAATCTGAAAGTCATAACTTATATGGACAGTTTTCCTTCTCAATTTAGAGTAAATTAACTTGATACTCGTCTTCAATTGTAACCTGTTCTGGAGAAAAAGTTAATCATGTTCAAACTATATTAGTGTTAAAGCGCTAATGCTGTAAATTGCCACTAAACGCATATGCGGCAACTCCATTTTTATGGCTTTCCAAATGGAACTGGAAGAAGAGCGAGAGGAAGGGGAGAGAGGGAATGAGGGAAGGGAGAAAGTTAAAGAAGACGCCCAAAACTAAAAGTGAAAAGAATTTATTATAAAAATTCAATTGGCTCCATCTTTTCTCTCTCTCTCTCTCTCTCTCTCTCTCTCTCTCTCTCTCTCGAGTTGGACACAAAAGCGATTCTAATTCCGAATCACGAAGTTCAGATTGAGAATGTGAAAAGAAGAAGAGATTGCCATTCAATCTAGTCAGTCTCTTTTTCTGTTTGCGGAGGGGAGAGAGGGAGAATTGAGAGAGGGAGAGAGAAAGGGAGAGCGAGGCAGAGAAAGTTGGAGGAGAGAGAGGGAGAAAGGAATGGTTGAAGCGTGGAAATACTGAGAAACTATAGAAGACTCGATTACTATTAGTTCTTCACGCAATCCAAGTCGCCGGACGTGAGAGCGGGAGGGAGAGGGAGAGAGGGGAAGAGAGAGAGAGGGAGAGAGCAAAAGAAACATAAAATGAAAGAGGGAGAGGAAGTGGAGAGAAGAAATGTTTCACAGATAAACAGACCTGGTGATTCTTCGAACCAAGGCCTCCTCTAGACATACTTGACCACGTGATGGTCCAGACAAGGGCCTCTTTCTCTTTCTTGTCTGAGAGGAGTAAATTAGAGTGAAAGAGGGCACGAGAGGGAGAGGGGGGGAGAGGAAGGGAGAGAGGGAGAGGTATTCGGGGAAACAAAGAGCAAGGCCAGACAGACAGAGTTGCCTTCACGGGCCGCTCCCCGTACGTTAACCAACTTGTGAGGCGCGGTGGGGGAGAGGAAGAGAGCCAGAGAGGGAAAGGGAGAGAGAGAGAGAGGATAAAGTGTTTTACTTTGTCGGTCGGTTCTTGACTCGTACAGAGATGAAAGAAAATGCTCAGTCAAGTTGAGATGCTCTCTCTCTCCCTCTCTCCTCTCGAAGAGGAGGAAATTTGAAGCACGCGAGCACACACGTTTTGCTTCCTGTCGCAGCACGCTTCCAACATCCTGTTCACTGGACACCGAATTTTTGCGAGAGGGAGAGAGGAGAGGAGAGGGAGAAGAGAGAGAGAGAGAGAGAGAGAGAGAGAGAGATGAAAAAGTTGCTGCTTTCAAGTTCCGTTCTGAGATGTTAGATTTTTGTGTAGATTTTTCGCTAAAGGAAGTCCAGAGAGATGGAAAAGTGCAGCAAATGCATGATTTGTTTCGATTTGGCGCCATTTTTGAATTTTCCACTTTTCTGCAACTCACGCATAGATGCGAAGACAACATTGAGCTCAGTTCAGAGTGCTCGAAAAAGGGAGAGAGAGAGGAGAAGATGCGCTCGGAATAAAAAATCACGACTAGAATATATGGCAAACAAGCTACAGCATTCTTCTAGACAAGACAAATTGTTTCAATTATGTGCTTAAATCCAGTTGAGAGGAACATAAAATGGTGGCGATAAAGTGTGCGATTAGAGCTGCAAGGGCACGTCTTTCAAGTGATCACCACCAGCTGAGCCTGGTGAGGAGGATGGACACGAGGGTCAATGTGACCATCAAGTGGCCGCTGGCGCCCATTAAGGTGGCGCCACTGGGGCACATGTCCTTGTGGTGACCTGTGCACGTGACATAGCTAATGAGGTGGGCAATGAAGGTCTGGTCGTAGACACCCGTGAACAAGTGGGCCCCCGGGCCTCGGGCATAGACGGGCACGTCCTCGCCCCCGTGGGCCCCACCCGTGGCCTCGTAGTCCAGTGGCACGGCCGTGATTCGTGAGTGCGTGGCCTCTGACAATTCTTTAGTCACGGAGAGGGAAGCAATTAACTTAATGGCACAGTGGGTCACATTTGGCCCACTAGTGGGCCCGCTGCTTACCCTGGTCGGTCACATTTCTCCTCGCATCTGTCTCCACATAGCCGGGGCCTGTGGCGTAGATTAATGTCGGATAGTTGACCTTGGTGTCGTCTAAACCAGCGTTGCCTAATCAACATATTTCATGCCGAGTTTGAGATGTATTCAACTTCAAAAGAGAGCACGAGAGGAAGGAAAGAGAGAGAGGGAGAGGAGAGAGACTCACCCAAGATGGGCGTTCCTCGTTTAGCGTAACCATTGATGGTCAGCCCATGCGAATGGTCGGCGGTAACTACAATTAAGGTGTCCTGGACAGAGGTCAAATTGATGGCCACTTGGATGGCTTGATTCAGTTGGTACACTTCCTCTAAACTGCGAGCTGCCCAGTTTTGGTGGTGTGATAGATCAATTTTGCCGCCTTTGACCAATTGAGCGCACGGGAGAGCGAAGAGGGAGAGGGATAGAGGGAGGGAGAGCGAAAAAAGAGAGTTGAATTAACTTCTCTGCCCTTTGATGTCTCAAAGGATGAGATGATGAATGGATGGAGTGCAGTGTATCCCCTACAGGTAAATATGTACCTTCAACGAATAGAACGTAGCCATCTTGCTTCTTGTACTTGTCCATAAAGGTAAGGGCCGACCTGACGAGTTCGGACAGCGATGGTTCACTCTTGTCCCCGCTGACTTGCCTGTCCAGCTCGTACATCAGGTGGTTGGAGCTGAATAGACCTGGAGACAAGGAGGGGAGAGGAAGGGGAGAGGGAGAGAGAGAGAGAGATGAAATGAGCAATATATGCTGGCCGGCCCACTATAAAGACCATTCTGTCCGGCCTGAACAAAGGCCACTATGAGCGCCGTGAGAGCGGCCTCGCGGCATGAATGGGGAGCTCTTTTATGGCCCTGCCAAAAAGCCGACCTAACCCCTATCAGGTGTCACGGGACGGCCATCACTAGGCAATTTAGTTAACAAGCTAATTAAACGCAAACCGGAGATTGCCGGACCGGGAAACGGCTATCAAGCGCAAAGAAGGCTCACCCATGACGTAGTCAAGCTGGTCAAGAGGAGCCGACTCGAGGTCCTCCTTGGTTCTGAGAAGTTGGGCTCGACTGCCGACCAGGGACCGTTTTCGTTCTAGCCATTGGTTCAACAGGTTCTTAGAATCGTTTCGAACGCCGCCCTCCTCGACAGGAAGGAACCTTTCGGCCCCACCGCCCAGAATCAACCGGATATCCCGTCCGGGCAGCTCTTGGACAAGCTGAGAGGCAGTGTCCTTGCAACCGGAAGGAGCCTCTGTCTCCCATGACCGGCTGGGCATGTGGGCATAGATGGCCGACGGGGTGGCATGGGTGACCCGGGTGTTGGTAATGAAGCCCGTTGCTTTGCCTTCCAGAGGGAAGGAGAAGAGATAGTGAGAGAGAGGGAAAGAGGGGAGAGGAGAGAGTGAGAACCCGTAACAGGCTAATCTGGTATTCATAGTTTGCTTGCTTATCATTCCTACTGCCATGTTGTATAATGTGGTGCATATTAACGTAGACCACAATTTGTCTTGTATGATAATTGTCCATTAGCTTACACGATGAGAGAAAGGTTGAAGGGAGGAGAAAGAAAGAAGGAAGAAGAAAAGAAAGGCAGAGAGGGGAGAGAGGGAGAGCAACTAACCTTCATTCTGGGCCCACTGGAAGAATGTGGTCGTCCGCGCCTCTTCTTCCAGTGACTATAAAATGGCATAAAATAACACGTTCAACACAAGTGTACATAAAAGGCTAATAGCGATACACTTTCTACATGTATATTTATGCGCCATAAAGAAGGGAGAGAGCGCGAAAGCGAGAGAAGGGAGATAGAGGGGGAAGGGAGCGTGAGAGGTATATTTACTTTGGGGCAATCATTTTCGGCCACTTCGCCCGACACTCCGGCACAGTTGTAGTTGGCTTTGACGCCGGTCAGGATGGCCGAAGCCGTGCTCGCCGAATCCGGGACCAGTTGGTCGGCGTTGTACACCTTGAGAGGGGGAAGGGGGCGAGAGGGAGAGAGAGAGAGAGGAAGAGTAATGAAAGGTACAGAGATACACAGAGAGGGAGAAAAGTAGCAAGAAATGAGCACCATCAAGGTGTCCCTGAACTCCATTCAAGGGGAGAGATAGAGAGGAAGAGAGAGAGAGGGAGAGAGAGGGAGAGAGAAGCTGGAAATTAAGTTGCTAGATAGTGAGTTGCATTGTGAGTGTGACAGAGAAGAGGGAAAAGTTCTCATGAATGGCCACTCATTGAGAAAAAAGGTTTTTACAATATGCACTTATAATGGTACACTTGTAGGAAAAGAGAGGGAGGAGAGGAGGGGAGAGAGCTAAGACTTCAAGTCGTACCTTGGCCAGTGAAGTGAATGGGAACCTTTCAAAGCTCAGATAGTTTGATTCCGGAGATGGCAGCTTATCTCTCTCGCCGGCGTATACACGTCCGGCCGTGATGGTGGTCATACCTATAAAACATACACGTACCATCAACATACCATTCCTCCAGGTAGTAGAGGGAGAGGAGAAAAGGCGCAAATCATGCACACAAAGTGTAATTCGATTTGCAGCCAGTGCCTTTCCGAGGTCCAGCCCGGAAACAAACATGGCCGACCCTGACTGGGCGACCAGGTAAAGGTGGTCACGACCCTGACAAGAGAAACTCACCCATGCCGTCGCCCAAGAAGAGTATCAGGTTCTTGGCTTTCTGGCCATTGAGTCGATCAGCTGTTTCCTGGCCGTAAACTTCCCTCTGAGCTCGGATCCGTTCGAGTAGATTCTTTCTGCCCTCAGTCAACCAGTAGGTTGCCTTCTCTGCATTACCAGTCCCATTGGGTCATTAGTCAAGTTTGCAGATTGGGAGGAAGAGAGGGAAAGAGGAGACAGCGAGAGGAGGGAGGGAGAGAGAGAGGATGTGAGAGATGAAAACTAGTTTTTGTTCCGTGAAGACAACCACACTCACTTTCTTCTTCCAGAGAGGAGGATGATGATGATGACGCAGCTTGCACTGTGAGAACATATATTACAGTCACAGCTACTGCAACGAGCACCCGAGGCATTCTCATATTATATTAGTGTTCTACTTGAAATTTTGCCAACGTAGGTAACATATGGGCGAGAATTAGAGAGAAAGGTTTTAGAGGCGAGAGAGAGAGGAGAGGGTGAGAGGGAAACACTTGTTCTCGAGATATATCCTCGCTGATCACCACTTGAGAACTAGAGGAATGTCTAATATTTCAACTTGTCAAGAAGGTTGCCTTCACGTGAACATCTCGGTGTGACTTGAACGAAATATACATTTATAGTTGTATCACATTGCACAGGTAATGGAACCACCTTGAGCTAACATTCTATCTCTCGCTCTTCGCTCTCCCTCTCTCTCCCTCTCCCCTGCCTCTCGGTCTCTCCAGGTGTCCCAGTTATAAATTGCCGAGAAAATGAGACAAGAGATTATCAATTTTCCGCAACTCATTACTTTTAATCATACATCATATCAAACTTTGGCTTCAACTACAAATTGGCAGGAAAAGAAAACATTGCACTGCAAAGCAATAATAATTATTTTTTTTCTTATTCTTTTCAAGTGCAAGTTTTTTTCGGTATGTTGTCTTAGAATATCATCGCAAGTACTTTGTTGCTCCTTCAAGTAGGTGTGAAAAGTGTCTCTGATTAAAGTTTTTTTGTTCATGGCATGAATCCGGAAATAAGACGATATATTTATAGGTGACGAGAAAGTAAGAGAGCAAAAAAAGGGTGTCGAAAGAAATTCGAGTCAGAGACAAAAACAATTATACAATAAAATCAATAAAGTAAAAAGTATTCGGTCCTCAAAATATTAGAAAAAAATTCACTGACCGGCAGCGGCAATAATCATAATAACAATTCGAAATTACTTTTTCGTTTTTCATCTTTCTTCTTTTTTGTTTGCATACCATTGCTCAAAAATTACATTTCAATCACTGCAGTGTGTTGTTTTGTCGTATAAATTATATCTATACTGTACGTTATAGATATGTAATATACCTATAAGTTAAACGAAACGACTACTGAACCTTTTTTACTACGACTTCGTGAGACTAGCTTCATAAAACCAATTTGATGGCGTCTACGGCATATATAATAAACTTATAAACGAAGGAAAGGCAGAAACAAAGAGAGAAAGGGAGAGAGAGAGGGAAAGGCAAAAAAGTACAAAAGGGGACAGGAAAGTACTTAATTGAGTGCAATTCATCACGAGAATGAATAGCCGTGGTACACGTTGTCTACTTTTAGCATGTGTCATTGTACTTTCCACTCGTGGCTTTTCGAAAAAAGTAGAGTGCGATTGCGTCACTAAGTACGTGGTTGATAATGGCTTTAGTGATACCTGTATTTCTTGATGCAGTCATTGCCCAGGTCAATAACAATGGCATGGAAATCACCAGTTGTGGCCAAGCCTTGTGGACGTTTGAGTTTAGCTTCCGTACTATTGATGACAAACTTGAGTTGGCCCGTTGAGTAGTCGAAAACTTGTATGAAGCTCTTGTTTCGCTCTATGCGTGTAGCAACTAGATGACCCTTCTCGTCGACGGCAATGCCTCCATAGTGACCTCGAAGGCGACCTTCGGTGTAGATTTCTCTCAGCGGTTCACAGTTCTTGGAGAAAACTTGAATCTTGGAATCAGCTATGATTATCTCATCCGCAGGCCCGATTGCCAGGGCCTCAATGACACCGAAGGAAGTAGCTGCAGCAGCTGTTTTATGTTGATTAAGACTCACTAGTGACTGGCTCGAGGGATTCGTGTTGACTTTCCTGCTGAGTTTACCCGATGGATGGAATATAAAGACTGCTTTAGCTCCATTATCGGCAACTACAATTTCTCCGGCACTATTAACTGCCAGGTAGGTTGGTTCCACAAAATCTTCGTGGCTGAAGTGCCTTATGAATTCGCCTTGAAAGCTGATCTCCGTGATATTCTTGTTTCTCCAGTTGCTGACAAGCAGAGATTGTCCAGATCGGGTTAAGGCGATGCCAGTGGCAGATTTATTGTCCAGTCCGTTGCCTGTTAGATGAGCAACGAATTCGAATGGAGAGTTACTGCAGTCGTTCTGCGAGAGCACCTTAATTCGACCATTGCCCGTGTCAAGTATGAATACACTTCCATCCTTGCCGACAGCGAGTCCGACAGGCTGAACGAATTGATGGGTGTCACTTCCTCGGCAACCGTAGATGCACAATGGGTTGATATGATCCGTTGCTTCAAACACTAGAGGATAACTTTTAATGGGTCGGCCAAATATAGAGACCTTTAGGTGGAACTTTCCACCTTTGGGTGGGACGAACTGCGCTTCGTAGGTCCCATCGCGGTTGTCTATAATCTTAATCGCCACATTCGTGTTGTCTTCAACATTCTTCAGTTCGGCACTCACTGGGTCACCGCCAAATCGTTGCCGGATGCCATTATAATCGAATGCCACAACTGTGGCCACTGTACGCAAATGTGCCGAGCATTTGCCTACTGAAGCTGTACATAGAGACGGAAATGTCTTACTTGTCCTGATACTGCCAAATTCGTTGACTGATTTCTGAATTTCTTCCACGGCAGAATTATGCAAGTGTTCGTAACGAACAAAACAATTTTCCTTTGGATCCAGTAATGAATTCACAGATTCAATTTTCTCACTCAAGTCATGAATTTTTTTCGTGATGTTTTGAACGTCAAGCTGATAGCGAAAGCCATCGCATTCTGACTTAACTTCATCTCGTTCATTTTCAATGATTGTCAGCTGATCTTGGAGCACTACAAAAGAAACAACCAAAAAAAGAATTTAAGCGGATTTAAGTCAAGATAGAGTCAAAAGCTAAAGAGCTGGCCAGAGTGAGCGAGATTACCGAAATAAACTGCAAAGCTAAACATAACACACACCTTGTCGCTTGTCTTCCCTCATCTTCTTTGCATAGCCGAGCAACTCTTGCCTTCGGCGGTCCACAATATTAATTATTTCTTGAAAGGTCCTGTTTATATCTTCAAAGGCATGTTCAGAATTTTGATCTAGCTTTCTCATTTCACTTTGAACATTTTCATGGGCATCATTCAGCTTGCCAATGCACTGGTGTGCCTTGTAAAGCAGTATTTCCGACATGCGCTTGATTGCAATCGAAAAGGGGATGACCTGCAACAAAAGGAGTATGACGACAAGGTAAAGAATGAGGTAGACAGAGAGGGAGAGAGGCAAAGAGAGATAGCGAGAGGGAGAGAGACATGGAAAATATGAATATGAGCATCACGAAATCATCATTGTGAAGCAAGTCTTGACTCTAAACACTCACAGTATGCTCGCAACCAGTCGGTGAATTGGCGTGTAAATTACTATGAGATCCTGATGTACATATTGTACAGAAAACGCAATCACAAGTCTCGCAAAACAACAGCTCTTGCTGAACATGAGTAGAACACTTGGGAATAACCTCTCTTCGCTGCCTGCCCACCAGGTCAAGGAGCTGATTGACCAGAAAAGATGGCGGCAGGGTGACAATGCCACCGTTGGGCAGCGGAATTGACTCCCGGCAAATGGGACACCGAAACGAGCCAGCCTCTCGAACTCCAGGCAGAGAGGCAATCTTCTCCAGACAACTGCGGCAAACTGTGTGCGAGCAATTAAGTAACTTTGGATTCCTCTCGGCAGCGTCATACAGACAGAGGCACGTTGAACATGTGAGGAAGCCTTCCGTGAAGTCTTCGTAGTCAATGGACACTGTTTCCACCAATGTCGAAGGGGTCATCTTCCGGAACAGAGATCCTTGAAACATGGCGAGAATGGGAGAAAAGTGAGAGCGAAGAGGGAGAGAGAGAGAGTGAGAGCGAGAGCACAAAGAACAAATTATGGCCGTAGTTAACAGTCACTCAGCAACGAAGTAAACAGACAGATGCATACACTGATACTGAGGCCGAGACACTGCCAGTGAATCACTGAAAGACTTAAGCAACCAATTTAATCTAGACGCCAATACTATTATGTAATATCCAGTATTGGCGTCCAGATATACTGCAGTGTGTATTTCACAGTATACTGACTGTATGACGAATGAAAACTCTCGCTCTCTCTCTCCCTCTTGCTGGAGTTACTGGGCATTTCGGACAACTTAGAGCTGCGCATGCGCGGCTTATCTCCATTGCGCAAGCGCAGTAAACAGACGCTAAAGCAAAAGTCTGCTGACTCCTGAAATCTGGACTGAGTTCAATCCCTCTTTCGCTCTCTCTCCCTCTTTCCCTCTCTCGCTCCCGCTCTCTCCCTTTCGCGCTCTCTTCCTCTTTCCCTCTCGCTCACGACCAGTAATTTAACAAAAATTGAAACGAATCAGCGGTCTTACCTGAATGCCTTAATTATAACGCAGTTTAAGATTCTGTTTCAAGCACTCTATTCAGCGTCATGTGACTCCAAGCATTTGAAAGAGCAATTTAAACCAATACTTGGCTTTCTTAAAAAGCAAGCTGTAACTGATTTATCACAATTTACAAATGGTGGACAGCTTTCCAATGAATACATAATCTGGCGTCCCTCTCGAGAGTTGGCACAGAAAAATGGCCTTCCCTTTGTCATGGTCAGAGCAATCAATATGAGAAAAGGAAAACCCAAAGTCATGAGTTGTTATGAGCAAAGAAACAGCTGACAATATTTCTAAGAGTGCGCCTTCGTTGGCTTCCTTAATACAATTTAATTTAGTTGTTTACTGTTACGCTCGGTCAGCTGACTGTTGCTCGTGACTCTGTTGCGTAATGTCCTTGTTTTCGCTACACCAGCAGCTATGCACACTCCCGTCGCTAAATATACGTATTTACATAGAGAGATTTCCTTTTTGCCCAATGTACAAAAATGGCGCAGATTGGAATCGCCATTTCAAGCTGAGACAACCATTATTGCTCGTTATGTGACTTTTTTTCCCTCTGCCGCACACATATGGCGCTAATCCAGTTCTGGCTATTTTTAAACGCTGCCTTTGGTGAAGCAGTTGACTGTAAACTTCTCGAAGGCCTGCCATAGACGATGAAGGAAAGAGCGAGAGGCAAGAGAAGGAAGAGAGAAAGGAACAGTGATTAGTACAAACATGGATTCCGAGGCGAAATGTGTCGAACAGATTGACTGAACAGTCCTGACCTCAATCTCGGCAAGTGCGTCCGGATTTATTTGGGTTCGAAGGTTCAGCGAACAGGCCTGAGCTTCGGGTCCCGTGGAGCTTAATGAACTCCTCGAGTTTGCCGAATCAAAGTCATCATCAATCAGCAGCGGTTTGCTCAGAACTTGTACGAGCTCCCTCGAATTTGGCGTACTGAAGGCTCGGTTCTTGCGGCCCTGAACTGACGAGCTTCTACTTTTAGGACCAATGTCCTCACTGCCGCCCACTGTACATCGACGAGACACTTCGAACACGTCGTCCAAGTTTGCCGCCAGCTCGCTGTTACTAGGGACACAATTATGCTGGTCATGTTCCAAGGCCAGGCTGCGAGTTCTAGAACTCGACTCCTCGTGGCTCAGGCTCTGCATGTGCGAACTGGAACCGCCCAGGCTCGTGTTCAGGTTGCTTCTAGAACCTTTGCTGGACCCAAGGCGGCCCTTGAAGAACTTGTCGTCCACGAAGCTGCCCAGAGCCTTCAGGGGACTCTTTCGAGGCTTCGCATAGAACACCATGTCCTCCGGATGTCCTAGGGCCGACATTGAACTGTTCATGGAGTCCATTGAACTGTAAACTTGACTAGATTTCTTTTCTGACTTGAGATGAGGTAATAGTACTGGAGCACGAAAGAAGGGGAGAGCGAGAGAGATGGAAGGAGAGCGAGAGAGGCACCGAAGACGCCAAACAAGTTGGTTGAAGAAGGGAGAGAGGGAAAAGAGAGATGGCAAGAAGAGATTGAGAGGGAGGGCGAGAGATGGATAGGAGAGGGAAAGAGATAGATGAGAGAGTGGTATATGAATAGAGGATAAAAAATGTTCATCAGCACATAAAGTACACTAAACGACAGTTGAATGAATAGCAATTTAGAGCGAGAGAGAGAGAGAGGAGAGAGAGAAGGAAGAGAGAGCACCACTCACAGGATGGTATATTATGAATGCTAGAGGTCGCTGCCCTGAATACACTGGTAGAACTTTTCTGCAGTCGCTGACCCAATGAGGAGGACGGTTTCCGGTTCGCCGATTCCGACCGTTTCTTGAACCTTTTAGAGTCACTCGAACCTTTCTGGTCAAGTCGACTCCGGAAGGAGTCATCAAAGGAGGCCACCGAGGCCCCAATGTCCACCCTCGGGGCCACAAAGTCGGTGCGACTTCGCTGCAGCCCAGGTAGACTCCGGCCAATGGCCGAGTCGACCGCTGACCGGTCACTGTCACCCTTCTTCAAGCACACCTTCCTCAGCTCCTGGTCGGCCTTCTTGTCATTGCGGTCCAGTCTTGCTTCCAGCTTCTTCAATCTGTCATTCCATGTCGCAGAGAGAAGGGAGAGGGAGGGAAAGGGGGAGAGATGAAAGCCAATTAGCAGTGAATTAGAGGGAAAGCGAGGCAAAGAGAGGGAGAGGGAGAAAGGGAAGACTGATAAGAGCAAATATATCTGAAAATGTTCACCAGTGCGCACTTTTTTGACAGCTTGTCTATTTCGTCGTTGATGGTTTCGGTGCCTTTGGCATTGCGTGACGCAATCGCTTTGCTGGCCTTGGCTTCGCACTGGCAAGCCAAGAAAAAAGGGCAAGAAGAAGAAGAGGAAGATGAAGAAGAAGAGTCATCATTATCACATGGCACAACCTATTCATGTCTAGATGGTAAATGGCAACTGGCAATTTGCTAATTGGGTCCCACCTTTGGCTCATCCGGTTCCCGGGCCGCGTAATGGCGTCGACTCACGGAACCATTACCATCACTGTGTCCAGGTGTTCCGGGTGATGAGTGGCCCTTGGCGGCCATCTTGACCACTGGAGTGCAATCTTGTCCCCTATCTCGAGTGGCGACCATGTTTGTGATATTGCCTTTCGTACCATCGAGTTGGAGTGTTTGCATGTAAACATATGACACGACAAGATAATGAGACGAAACAAGAAAAGATGGCGAAAATGAACTTTCAAGTTTTTTCGAGCAAAAGCAAACAAAACTCTCATATTTATGTTAATCCACTTCAATTTTTTTGTTTTTGCAATATTTATTTTCCGTTCATTTCCTTTTCTTCACCTGAGCATGTTGAGTACGTTGTTGCTTTGTTTGGTTCAAGAGACGAAGTTGAGCTCAATGTAGATGAAGCCGACTTTTCCAGGTCATCTATATCATTCTCGTCCGACTCGGATTCACTGTGCTTTTCAAGAGCGAGAGGGAGAGAGAGAGAGAGAACAAGAGAGGGAGAGGGAGAGAGAAAAGGCATTAATAAACTATTATCTTCGTGTAGAACACTTTAAGCCTTCTAATCGTGTTATTTTTGCTGGCGAAGAGACGAAAAAAGAGCCTTTTCTCTACTTTGAAGCACAAAAAAAGGCTGAATTCGAAAAGAGAGAAGAGATGAAAAGAGAAGATAGCGAAATAATATGCAATAATGAGAAACATGAGTCAGTTCAATTAATTAAAACGTACGCATAATTAACACAATGGCCGGCGGCTTGCTCAGGCTTGGCCGGCGTCTTTCTGGACATACTGTTTATATTTAACTTCGGAACAACAATTAACGAACGCAACACTTGATTGTACAAGACGTGAGAAAGTAATCAACTTTTAAATTGGACTAGATTTATCTGTTTACGCAGAGAAGAAACAGCTATTGGTGAGAGACAGAGACGGTCTGTAACTTGGGAACGAAAGTGAACGTGAAACCCCGCTCATCGTCGGCCAAGTGCCGTCAAGTTCTGTGGACTACTTTTCGGGCTTGAGTAGCAACTAAATGAGACGCTCTCCCTCTCTCTCTCTCCTTCTCTCTCCCTCTTTCTCTCTTCCCTCACTCTTTGTCTGTCTGTGTTTCTCCGTTAATTTACTTGGAACTTTTATTTTTAGAACCTTTCGAGTATTTTAGCTGAAGGAGAGAGGGAAAGAGAGAGAGGGAAAGAGAGGAGAGGGAGAAGGAGTGACTTTGTCTCGGCAGCTCTGCCACCGAATGTTCTACTTGAACTATTCGAACGGCAAAGTTGGAAAAGGTATTCTTCGAATTCTTGCCCTTTCTCAGCGTTAGCAAACTTTAAGGATTACTTGAATGCAGCATTAATTGCAATTAACCGCACATTGACTCATTAAGAGCATCTGCTCTCTTTGTGTGGAGCTCGGAGAGTGCTTTTCTTAGCTTTCGCCAAGCAGTTCTCACTCACTCACTCTTTGAGCCTCTTCTCTCTAAACTTGCCATTTGGAAAAGGCAGTTGAAAAGTTTGGTAAGTATTTTGAAAGCATTCTCACGAGCGTGAGTCACGCCGAGAAATGTGCTCGAGAGGGAGAAGGAGGCGAAGAGAGGGAAATGGGGGAGAGAACGCAATGACAGAGCGACGTGCTCTTCTTCAGCTTCAACATATTTAGCAATAAATACATTATTTATTTGCATCCTTAGATAAATTAGTGTATTCATTCTTTGTTCGCTTCATCGCAATCGTTTCCGGAAATGGCAAAGGAGTCCCAAAAAGTTGGTCCACTTCTCCTCCTCTCGATTTAAAAAAAGAGTAGATATGGAAAGCCGTCTCTCGCCTCTCACAGAGTCGTCGACGTCACCGGGCTGATGCCGTGAACCAGCAGCGTGGGCGGCAAATTGTCCGTTAGCATTTCCAATTTGTTCAGGTATGATGTCCTGTCAGCCCTTCGTGCCGGAGGCGGAGGCAGGTAGAGAAACACGACTGACCTGTGTGTACCACCATTCAAGCGGCCATTGTTTCAGAGAGGAGAGGGGAGAGATGCAGAAAGAGTTGAGACAAAGAATGCGTAATTAGAATGGCAAATACGCTTTGAGAGGCAAAGGCATTTCAATTGAGACGGAGACGGTGAATAACTTACGTATTCGTGCTGTGCTCTTGAATCATAGTATTAACATTGCGCAAATAGGCTTCATCGGGCTCAAATTCGACAAAGGGTTCCTCCTCCTCAGTATGCTCGGCATCCTGTTCTGTGACTTCACTCTGCAAGAAGGAGCCACCATCTGACGGACTGTAGTAGACTTGATCGCCGCCCGGGGCCAAGTCTTCCAGCGATCTGTCCAAGGGTGACGTGATGTGGTCCCAGAGAACGACGTGAATGTCAGCATCGATGCGCAGCATGTTCAACATTTGCTCCCATTGGCGGTTGAGAAGAGAGGCATCGCGAGTCTTGTTGTCGATGCACATGAAGACGCGAACGGAAGTGGTCTTCTTCCAGCCCGGAACCATGTGCAAAATGCAGGCCAATTGCATCAGAAATAGCCAGCAATTGTCAATCTTGGTAATTGAATCAGGATTGAAGAAGTTTATCGGCCATATGTCAATGTAACTGACGTCCTTCGCATTGACTACTTGATTCTGTGTTCGATAAAGTGAATCAAATTTTTGATTTGAGTTGCCTCCAGTCACTGACAGACAGTGTTTAGCCTTAAATACTGACCTTGTCAAGTAGATGGAAATGCCTGGCAACGCACGTATTCTTTTGAAGCCTAAAAATGCAGTCATGTAACATTGCCACATACTCGTCAGGGCGTAAAAGATTCCTCTTCTCCGGACTGTCATCGCGCAGCGATAAAAATACATCACCGCCTAGAGAGACTTGCTTGAGAGCGAGGAAGCTCTCGTCTCGATCAAAGAAGTCCTGAGGAGGCGAATCGTCATAGAAGCCGAAGAGCACCGTGTTGGGCTTCATGGCACCCAAGCCAGCAATTCTAGCCAGCTGGTGAAGGCCGTCACGAACTGAGGCCGCCATTGTCACTTCAACAAAGGCTTTCACTTTCAATTTGTCAACCAGCTTCAGCCAGAGGGGATACGCATCCAGCACCGGGTCCGTGTCGTGATCATCCATACTGCCAACCTTGACATGTCCAAGGACATATAGGCCACTCTTCTTCAGGTCGTTGGCGAACGTGATTAGAGGCACACATGACCGGGGATTGGCCACCATCAATAAGAACTGAGGGCGCCAGTATTTGACATGGTCTTTTCTACTATCGAGTAGCAATAAATATTTTCGGACCTGAAAGGGAGAGAGGGAGGATACAGTGATCGATATGCATTAGAGAGATGGTCGTCAATAGATTTGCTCTACATACTTGGTGAAAAATGAGCGCCTGACTTATAGAACCCCAGCGCACTGGTGGCGATCGAATGTGCAGCACAATGACAAGAATCAGGCACATTGTTATGACGTATAGCGCGTAGAGAGAATTGATCAGGAACATCATGCCCAAGCAGCCAATCATGCCAATGGATGTCGTCGTTGCGGAAAAGTACTTGAAAGACGGCCTGAAATTTGGGGCCGAAGTGAGCGTAAGCGCTAGGCAGGCCAAGTTCGTTGAGAAGTAGCTCAACAGGAAGAACACCGAAGTAATTTGGGCAATCAAGTTCAGGCTTCCGATGAGCAGGATCATTTCGACGAAGAGCCATGAGAGGAGTACCGCTCCGACAGGATTTCCGTTGAACGTTGCCTTGCGAACGGGTTCCAGTAGAACGCCGAACAGTTGGTCCTTCGCTAATGCTTCGAGAACACGAGAAGCTCCGATCAGGTTACTCAGTGCTGCCGACAGAGTGGCGGCAAAAAGTCCTATGGCCACGAACGGAGGCCAGAGGTTGGTGTCTTGCATGAACAAGTTAGCATTTTTCAGCAACTCACTGCAAGTCAAATGTGACATCATTACTGAAACAGCTCATCAGTATGAAAATAGACACTCACGAGGGACAAGTAGCTGCAGTCAAAAAGAAGAGGACGAGATATGTAATAAACGTAAAGGCAATGGCGCCCAAAGTTCCTGTCGGAATGGATCTTCCAGGATCTTTCAGTTCGCCAGACATGTTGGCACCGGCCATGATGCCGGTGACGCCACTGAAAAGTACACCAAAGACCATTGGAAACGTGGTCATCGTGTCCGTAGTGTAGTCAAAGCCAAAATCCGCTGTGAGATTGATTTGATTTTTTCAGACTGCTAGACAAATTCTTCAGGGAACTTACGCAACAAATTGTCAGTGAATGTAGTCCAGTTGAAGCTCGAGAAGTAGAGCTTAGTTATATTCATGTCCAACAAATGGTGATTCTCGTGCGGCACCTTAATATCGAAAGGCATTTGGAACAGAAAGCTGGCCATGACGGTCAGAGCGGCACCGAAGACGGTAAAAAAAATTATTGCCGATGTTTTTGCGAAGAGAGCGGCTCCGATGAGACATATTACGACGTTAAAACTGTTCAGACATGATCCATAAAGGAAGGAATACCACTTTCCTGCTTTTAGAGCATCACCGAGATGACCTGATGGAAGAAAACCATTAGTTTTTTATGTCGCTATATGTGACACTCTCTACCTGCAGGTCCAAAGTTGAATATAATTCCCTCGACGCATCCGGTCAGGTAGAGTGCACTGGAGAAGATGTTCGCTATGCAGAAAAGAGTACCTATACTTCCGCCGAATTCCGGGCCCAGTGCTCTACTTATCATGACTGCAAACATTCGAATTTCATGGTGAGTAAGCAACAAATTCACTCAATGTCATCTCACAGTATGCACCGCCACCTTCGATGGCTCCATTAGTGGAAATCGCACAGATTGACAAGACAGTGAAGACCAGTATAGTATACGCTAAACCCATTTCTAGAATGGTGAGCAAGAGTCCCGAGTGACCGAGAACATAGCCTAGAACGAGATAAGTGATTAGAAACTTGAATGCAATACTAGATGACTTACCGACACGAAGGAATAATATTGCACTGAACATAGAGAGACAAACTGGAGTGAAAACACCTGAGAATGTGGTCAGACTTCGGACTGTAAACCGGTCCGAAGGGCCATCAATCGGCGAAGACATTTCATTAGAACCACTCAAGCTCTGGAAGAGCCTAAAATGTAAAAGACCTGCATTAGAACAACGCCATGGCACTGATCCGGTTACCTTATATGGCGGAGAAGGGGTGTTCTGTCATTTTGACGCCTCAAAGTTGTTCGGCCATTTTCAACGTCTCCAGCGTTGACAAGATTCGTTGTCGAACTATTTATGGACATTTTGCGAACCAAGGGATCTTCAGCTGTATTTTGAACAACGTCAGTTAGTTGAGACATTTTACTTGTGTCATATTCGAAGTCACTGTCAGCACTTGCTTTTGACATTATGACCCGAAATCGAACTCTTTTAGAGTTCACACGTGTTAATATCTCGAGTGAGTAAGGTGTGTTAACAGGATTGTAGAAAAAATTGAATCATAATAGAAAAATAGACAATGGCAACAATCTAGCCTAAGACGGGAAGAGATAACCGAAAAAGGAAACAATGGCGATTGACTTACTTTTACCTGATTACCTCTGTGAATAGAGTCAATATAGCTCAACGACAGCCTCGAACTCACTGACTCATGTTTACATTGAACCTGTCTCGCAATTTAGTAATCCAGAACAGCAACAGGGACACAAGAGCATCAGCAAACACAAACGTCAACTGACGCCCACTGTCCAAATTTGAGGGACCTTCCCCGTATCTCCAACTGTATGCGTAATTAGGCAATTACGTGTTGTCGCGCAAACACGATTACGGATTTTGTTTATATTGGTTCAGCTTGTCATGTGAACCACTTGAGTCATGATCTAACTTTGGTGATCCTGGTGATGATCTTGCCCTTGATGGGCATGCATAGTGAAGAATGACTCATCTTAAACGTAACATGATTTGCAGAACAGTCAATGTTGAATACAGCTCGGAATAAAGGATGACTCTCAACGATAAAGATTGTTTACATTTATTGTTGCTCTAAAAATCGAGACTACTCTACGCACAAACCTATCGATGTCATAATTATGTTGCGCTCGAATTAACAGCCAGTTTCTTCAGGTGTTCCATGAACACTTGCAGAGACACATCATCGGTTAAAACGGGAGCAGATCCACCAGCGTCGCCATAGTAACCCATCGTAGAATTGTGGGTAACTGACGGGTTCACCTTTGACAGCAAGAAGCGAGCCTGGGATGAGCCCGAGTCACAGACAATGTATCTGGGAAGGGGGAAGCGAGTCATCATCAGTTCATTAGCATCGTTAATGGGTGCTTCTAGCAGCTGCTTGAACGACTCGTAGCCCTCTTGCTCTTGGTAATTAGCTTTCCTCCATGCAGCGATAGTTTCTCCGTGAAAGATTACAAGATGAAAGAAGGTGTCCATGAGCAATATACGGTCCTGTTGAATAGATGACGTGTCCAAGAGCACGGCATGTGTCGCTTCGCTAAACGAATAGGCTAGAAGAGTCGGTTGAATCATGACCAACGAATTGAGACTGTCTTCTTGGAAGAGGATGTGCCGATAGAATGAAGTTTCGTCGGGTGAGTTGTTGAAAACTTGAATGAATTGCGACCTCCTCAGGTGGAACATGAACTGAGGAAACATCGAGTATGCCGGAGAGAGCTGGAAACTTTCCGGTGAATCTTTCCTGTAGTCTCCGAACTTTTGACAAAGTCGAATAAGAACTCTGTCAATCCAACGCAATATATCAGGTCCATTCGACTCCGCTTGCGCTCGATGACAAGCCATTCTTGAAACAAGCACACAAGCGCTCTCCTGGTCGAAGGCATAATCATTCAGACCAAAGTTTCTTGCAACTGTAGTCACACGGACATGACGATAGCCGTCACTGGACTGGTACTGCGTGACGAACTGTATATAACCTCTCGCCTGAGCTTGGCCCACTACTTGGGCCTGGACCACATCGAAGTAGAAAGCGGTAGACGTCTGCGGTGTAAGAGAACAGAACTTCCACTGAGCCGTCCCTCCAGTTCCAATTTCAGTGTCACTGACATACTGGTTGCGGACATTCATGCTTACAAATGCTCCGATTCCACCGCAGACCTTCAGCTCGCGAGAAGTCTTGATTTCGGTAATGGCATTGAAAGCCATCTTCAAGTTATTTTTGTCATCTTTAGTGAATACTCGCTGGAAAGATGTCTTGAATAGACTTGAATCGAAAGAGTCTCCCATGATCATATGTCCGCCAGTAGCATTTGGTAAATACTTCATTTCGTGCAAACCAGTTTGATCTAAAGCACAGCTGTAAATGTCCACCGTATGCCCATTAGCTGAAACTCTCTGAGCCAAAGTCTGATAATGCTTAATAGCTTTTTTCATGTATTTAGCATTGTCTTTTTCGATATCATGATGAGAGCGAATTGTATTCTTGAGCTCGTCATCTATGATTATTCCTGGTCCTACAGTACAAGGACCGCCGACAAACAGCATCACTCTGGCCCCGCTGTTAGGATATGCAGTTTCCAGTAAGTTGATTGCAATTGAGAGAGCAGAACCAGTGGCTCTAAGAGATCGTTTTCCTTGCGAAATCGGCCAAGGGTCACGGCTAAGTTGCTCAATTATATCAGTCAAAGCAGAGTCGCAAACAGAGATTGGCTGAAAGAACTTGCTGGCGTTATTCTTCGGTACATGAGGCTGACCTCCTCGAGCTTGCTGCGGCATTGCCTGTTGTGGTTGATGAGTTTGGGCACCAACGAGGCTAATTCCTAGCCATTCGTGCATTTGTTTAGAAGTATAGTCTTTAGCCCCTTGAAAAACGAATGACTTCAGATAACTCTCATTCAACTCCCATAAGCTAACGATTCTTCCAAAGGTAATTAAACCAACCAAAGAATCCGGTGGCAGGAGCGAAAGTGACATCTGAATTGTACTCTTGAGTCCCGACAGTTCTTCTTCGTCAAGGCAAGTGTCAATGACGTAGAGAAAGATGGGAGGGAAGGGGACTGGTGCTCTCAGGACAGTATAGTCCAGAGTAGAGTATTGCAGCTCAGCAGGTTGACATTGCTCACTGATCGCAGCATACTGGGTTGGAAATTGGTTTCGATTGAAACACATAGCACAAACCCAGATTTTTGCTCTGTAGTCGACCTGAGGGAAACAGAGGTTACTTTTGATTGCCACACTTATTTTCGAACACTTACTTGACAATAAGGATTAAGAACAGCCCGGCAAGACTGCCTAGTACAGAGAACAGGCTCATATTGAACAGGTGGCAATGGACGTGTAGCTGATTCTTTCAGTGGAGTAAACAAACAACCAAGTGGCAAGACTATCTTGGCCGCGTCAACCTTTGTCGAAGGCCAAATGTTCCAGTTGAAGCGTACTCCGTCCACGTCTTCGGACGCTTCAATGAAATCTTGGAAATCGGTAGCCATTTTGTGATGCAACTTTTAGAGCACACAATTTAGAACAAACTGAACGAGAAGAAAAGGCGAACGTCAGGTTCGCTCTGGAAATGATTCAAACTCCACGTCAGCCTTTGCCGCACAACTTCGCCGGCTGATTATTGTCGTAGACAGTGGCGCCGCTCAGCTAGCGGCTCTGGGATCAACTAGAGTAGTTTATATTTAGCGCAATATTTATTTGGTTTGATTAAAAATTCATTTGACAATTAGGCGAGATCTTTGATAATAAAACTCATTGCTCGTAGATTGGTTCTCAATGCTTTCTAGCCGATCCCTTCTTTCTCGAAGCTTTTTGTTTCGGCGGAGTAGTGTGCTCAACTTTCTCATTAGTTAACGGAGAGGCAAGTTCCGTTGCTGCGAGATTAGAAAAGTTGAGTCAGACAAATAGAATTACAAAATGATTTCAGCACCTTTAGGTTTCACAGATTTTCTCTGCGATCTGGACCGAGTAACCGGCGGTGAAAAGACATAGTCCGGGGGATTTGTTGGCGTCTCTGCCCTCATCTCCACATCCTCATCTTGAGGAGTCACGACTGGATGCTCGGCTTCAGGATGTAAATTGTATGAGATTATAACCCACTGAATTTAGCTACTTACTAGGAGGAGAAAAAGTGAAATCCACAGTCTCTTCAGCAATCACTTCCATCTCAATATCAAGTGGCGCAACATCCAGTAAACTTGGTTCTTGTGATTCGGTAACGTACGAATCATTTGAGTTCTCGTCTCCTTTAGGGACATCAAACCGCAATTTACCAGATTTAGACGATATTTTCGAAGACGTCGAAGCCACAGATAGTGGACTAGCAGCTCTGACGGAATTTCTAGGCTTTAGAATCGAAGCTGGCGTGTGTTCAGGTTTCCATGAGATTGGTGTCGATGATTTCGGGCGAGGCGTTTTCTTTACCGGTGTCGGTTCTAGAATGTCTCGGAATTCTTTGCTCAGCCTTGACTTACGCTTCTCAGTATCCCAGCCTGACGCTGATTTGATTGATTGATCCAACAGGGTTTCGGTTGCCTTGGGATCCCGTTTGAAACTCTGGACAGCTGTCAAGTCCAGACCACTTGCTAAGCCGAAGCGACAAGCTTCATCATTCCTATCTTGTATCAAGAGCGAGTTGATAACACGAGTTCTGCAAAACTCTTTGATGGCCACATCGTAAGGGTCTTCCGTTTGTTGGGAAATAAGGTGACTTTTTTGAACACCGGGTATCAATAGAAGACTCAGAGCAAAATCGTGAAACCCATTATCGATCGCCCAAACACCTTGAACATATTTGGTCAACGAGGGGTTCAAGCAGAACGTTGGCGGAAACAATTTGATTCGCTCGGCAACTTCCGGTCTTTTCTGCTCGTAATAGTAGGTCATGTCTAGCAAGAAGTACAGCATTATTTTGTGCTTTTCTTCGAGAGTTATAGAATCTAAGAGGTAAACATTGAGCAGCGAATGAACACTTGGTGGTGGATAATGACCGGTTCCACCGCTTTGTTTCCATAATTCCGAGACGGCAGGCAAATGTTCCAAGAAGCCATCAATGACCATGATGTCATATTCACTTGTCAGCTGCGAGGTCAACGCCTTCAACTCTCGACGTTTTTCGGTGTAATTCTCAGTTAAAGCAGAGAACGGATAGAATATTTGGCTCTCGCCTATCATGTCTGATTCTTCGCTTTCCGGTAGAAGGCCACAACTTAGAAGCCATAGCATCATTCTCAAGTAACCGGAAATCAGTTGAGTAACTTCGAAACGAAGACTAAGCTCTTGTTGATAGTGTTGGCTTGAGGTCTCTGTTAGCGCAAACAGAAAAATGCTGAGAGATCTCAAGTCAACTTCGTACGACCGAAGCAATTTGACGGATGAAGGATCCAGTTGCTGGTTGGAATAATCGAATAATGGCAATGACAGTTGATCTGAAGAGGCCTTGATGGTGCTAACTTGCTTCCAAATCCAATCACTAATAAATTTGACATCACAACCAAGATGATTTAGCTTTCCTGAAGTGACATAGCTGGCAATTTGAACTATGAACGAAGTCTCGTCCGCTTCAAGCATCAACGACAAAAGAGCATCTCGCTGGGCACTTATGGAGCTTGAAACGATTGCTTCACACAGAAGGCCATTCTGTATACATGACTTGAGGGTATCTTTGGGATCTACAATACACTTGACTCCAGAACTGCTTATTTGCTTCAACACACTTCGCTGAATACCAAGAAAACGAGCAGTTATCTGGGCTGACTCAGATATGACAGAAACGTTGAACGACAGCGAAGCCGGAAAATAGTGCAGATCATGATTGAACTTGCTCCTGAACTTGGCTACACTTTTCGGTAGAACGTGAATATCCAGGATGAAATCAGAGGTCAAAGCGTTGGTGATGTCACTCAACGAGTAGATCCCCATGTACGGACACCAATGAGAGGCTTCCGTTGGACTATATTCCGATGGCATCTGCGCCAGATAGTATTGGTTCAAATCGAATATAGCGAAGAAAGAAGAAGACGTTTCGGTTGCATCTGAAGCAGCTTCCCATGCAAACAGACATAGGCTGTTGTCGACAAGACTTTCATCATCAGCACTCTTCTTCGCCCAAGAGCTTCCTTGGCGAATTGTATAGCAGTTGATGAGCTGGCTTGTCATACAGTTTTCAACTGTCGGCATGTGTGGGAAGCAAGTTAGATTGTACTCAAATCTACAAGCGCATGTGTCGAACTCTGAATACAGAATGCCGTAATCAGGTATCCAGTCTTTTGTGTTGTAATGAAGCGAGTATAAAGTAGCCACCGCGGGACCTTGTTTGTCACAGTAACGTTTCGTAGAGTTGACTGGATCCTCTTCGATTGCAGTTCCTCTGACAATCATTAAGTAGCAAAAGTTCTTCGGGTCATTCTCCGGTTCCATGAAGGAAAAATTTATCACTGGCTGCAGTCCCATGTCCAGTCCACAGCTGCAATCGAGGTTGACAGTTTTCAAGTCCCAAAACTGAAAACCACCGAAGTTGAATCCGACACAAAGGCAATTAGTTTCAGGGACAAACTGCAATGCACTGATGTATACGTCTTTTGAGCCGAACGTACTCAATACATCACCACCCATGGTTCTGTAGTAAAATTTAGTCTTATTCTGAGAGCTTGGATTTACTTGAACCCCAAGATGTTGACCGTGAATGAGTGCATTCTGCCTTTTCTCTTTCAGGTCATACTTGACATTTACCGAAGATGGCCTTGGTATGTACGTCAACTTATTTGGAGGAAATATGACATCAACTTCTTGATCCAAACAGAGATCGACAAGGACTACAAGTCCACCTTCAGAGCCCAACGCGAGAATTCCATGCATTGCTTGAAGTTCTGTAGCCAGTACACTTGAAGAGGCAAGTCTCTTGCTGTTGCTTGAAAGTGAAACCGGCGTCACTTCGGACACTCTGAACGGACACTCTATCGTTTTCACAAGTTTGCTCAAACGAACATCGACAACACAGACAATACTTCCCAGGTTTCTTGATCTCGAACGATTCAAAATGACTGCCATACAAAAAGGATTCCATGATGGATCAGTGGTAGACAAGTGGTCTCGCAGCTCTTTGACTGCGGTGATGGTCAGGTCGGCATCGTTGAAAAGCTTCGAAAAAGTGACAGATCCCAGCAACCGTGGTCGTTTACCGGAAGTGAAGGCATTGAGCACAGAACCTCGGAACAACCAGACAAAGTCACCTCCTTCATAGAAGAGATTGGGTTATCAAATGTCACACATGTCATTACACTTACTAGAGCTAATCCTTCCACCTTCGATTTCGCTGGCTGCGATATTTTCTAGGTTCGACAAAGGGGACCTCAAACGCTTTGCTTTACCGATGAAACTTGGCGCCAATTCTCGCATCTTTATTCCAGTTGCAGATATGTTTATATATTACGACAATAGGAAAATGCGGTGAAAAGCGTTCAGCCGAAAACATGCCGCGCTCATTAGGGGACCGTTCATTTAGTGCGATCTGTGTGAGAGTACACACAGTATTTGCCTTTAGCGGTTTCTTCTCGATTTGAGATTCCATGCAGAGAATTTCTTGATTTCTTCTCTGTAAGAATTCCGAGAGAAGGAAAGGAACATATCTGAAACATTCCTCAGAAGCATGTCCCCAATCTCTACACATATGACAATATTTAATATTCTGATATGCTAGGAAGCAGTGATTTTCTCAATGACAGTAATATTTGATCACTAAATCGAAAAAAGCCCCGGACGAGAAAATTTGAAGATAGTACTAAAATCGCGTAATTTAAGTTGTGTTTACATCTTTTGAATGAATTGAGTATTGTCATGATCGGCTACCGGTCTTGTTCTAAATGTGTCGACTTCGAGAGATCTGAGAGTTTGCCTAATTTCGGATGCCAGCATATTTGATGTTGGCGACGGCAGCCAGTTCAGATTTTGCGTTTCATCGTATAGTCTATCGTACGGAAGCTTTTTAGATGACTTCGAGCTGAGCCAGTCCCGTGACTTCATGAAGACTAAGTAGTCGACGATGAATGACTAGGCAGACAAAGGTTAAGTACGAGAAGAGACGAGAGCCAATTTTACCTCAAAAAGCATGGCTAAAACAAAATTAGCAGCCACGAAGCCAACTAGAACATAACGGAAGCTCAAAGGGACGCCGTCTAGTTCAAACTTGAGGATAGATAGCATTAACAATTTGTGTGTTGTTCCCTTCAGCTATTTTCATGCCTACCTCAAAAAATTCAATTAGCCACTGAAATGGAACTGTAACCAAGTAAATAGTGAACACCGTCATAGCGACAAGCGACGTGATGAACCACACTGCGAAAAAAGTAAGTACTTGAGACAAGATCAGTAAAGAGCTCCGTCACTTACCATTCGTGTAGATGGGCTTTCGATACGGAGCTCCCTTGGAAAATACGACAGCCAAGGTGATCAATTGGAATACCGATACTGCGAACACGGCATAATTGTCATGAGATGCGCAATCGTCTTCGTCGACAGGGACATGGACCTTGTACCAAGGTTGTCGGTTCACGTACACCGCTGCCGAGATTTGGAAAAAGATTATCAAAATGATTTGTAACGCCAATGAGAGCAATGGCGTTAATCCGATCAAACTTGAAGGTGGCGGCGTTTTTGATAATTTGTCGAAAGATTTGGTTCGACCAACTACGGTTAAAAGACATAATGAATTACAGGGCGAACGCTATTTCACTGATTACTTACACAGCAAACAAATCAGTGAAATCAAGAAAAGGTCTTCGTAAAGGTATTGCAAATCAGTGAGATTAGTGTACAGCTGTAAAAGAATTCTTCGTAAATTGTGGGCAATCTACAGACATTCCTTAATCACTCACCGTGTACAAGATTATCACAGAGGTAAACTGGCAAATACTGTAGCACGCCATGTACTTCAGAATGCCAAAGGCAGTGACAAGGGCAGTCCTTCCTTCGCGAATGAGGACAGGAATACACGAAATGTTAGGTGTCTTGGACGTGAAAGGCGAGGCAACGGAAGCTTCCGTTTCCGACAGCGAGACACCAGCATGAGCGGCCTTGAGTGCACCACAATCATTAGCGCCATCACCACACATGGCCACATAGTATCCCAGATCTTGTAACAGTTCTACAAGCTGTTGCTTCTGTTCGGGAGCCATCCGTGAAAATACTGTACCGCGAATGGCAACCTTCCTTAGAAGGTCGGGATAGTAATCGCGCAAAACACTGAAAGTCTTCCCTGTGACGGCAATGTGCAGAGGCTCCTCTCGACCTGTCTGGTCAATTGTGAGTTTCACATCGGCCGAACCTAGACTCTGCTTTCTCCGGACCTGGTCAGCATACTTCCAAGTCAACCTAGGTGGCGCTTCTGAATAGTTTTCCGGGCCCACCGTTTCGAGAAGAATAACTTTGTGATCAGGGCCAATCATGTGGCATTCTCGAGCAACACTTATTGCCGTCAACATGTTGTCGCCAGTGACCATTATGACCCGAATGTTGGCCCCGATGAGAGTGTCGATCACCGGTGTAGTCTCGGGCTTCAGCATGTTTCCCATCACCAGTAAACCTAGAAAACTAAGATCTTTCTCAATTTCTTCCCTGGTAGCTCTTTGCATCTTGACGTACGACATTGAGTTCAGCGGCCTGTAAGCTAGAGCAAGAACTCGAAAGCCTTTTTGTGTGTATTGCATTAGAACTTCACCGAAGTTGTCCGGCAGAGTTTCCGCATTGCATAGATTGGCTATCACTTCAGGAGCTCCCTTCGAGTACACAACGAAGTTACGCCCTTTCAGTGTTTTTGTGATTACACTCATTCGCTGAAGACTTGAAGAAAATTGAAACTGTCTCAAAATTCCAACATCATCTTCATCGCTAGAACCACTAGCGATAGGTGGCATCACTACTGTTGGCGCTAAAAGGTTGAACTTGGAAGTATCCGTAACGATAGGCTCTTCAAGTCTCCATCCAGTGGCGTCAAACATTTTCAGGTCGAGTGGGTCACCTATGATTTCAGCATCCAGGACGGTCAAGGAATGACAAACAGCCATGCATGTTGTTAGAGGATTAATACCTATAGGGTACAAATCTTTAACAGGTGTTTCAAACGTGTTCCCTTTTTCGTTCACAGGTACCACTTCCGTAAAACTTAGGTCATCTTCAGTTAGAGTCCCTGTCTTGTCGAAACAAACACAATTTATACAACCGCTTATGTTGATGGCGCGCGGTGAGATACAAAATATATTCAACTTCTTCAGTCTTGTTTGAGCATAGATGACCCCGACAGTCATGGCCATGGGTAATGCCGGTGGTATGATAGTCGTGACAAGATCCAAGCCTTTCATCAGTATATCACTGGCCGAAGAGCCACGCTGCACCTTGATTACCACAGTGTAAATAAAGCCAATGGCGGCCAGACATGCCAAGTACTTGATGAAAGTGTAGATGTGCTGATTGAACTTAAAGTCCACCGGCTTAGGGAACATGATGGACCGAACGAGTTCTCCTTTGGAAGTTAAGAAGCCCGTTCGAATGACTACAGCTTCAACTTTAGCACCTTCATAGTATCGCGTTTGAATAACTTTGGTGCCGCAGAACAAAGTGTGCCGTGAGTGCTCTTTCGAGTTGAAATGCTCACTTTTATGCCTGATATCAGGCAAAGGTGTTTTGGTTATCGGGACACTTTCTCCGGTTAACATAGACTCGTTGACAATTATATTCCCGCTGATAACAACGGCGTCACATTGCATAACACAGCCATGCGGCGGAATTGCAATCGTGTCCCCAGGAACGAGTAACGTCGAATCGATCTCTTCGTAAACTTCATCGCCGCGGTAGACAGTGACTTTGCTGATACCTTCGACAGTATCCTTGAGTTGAGTTTGATTGCGTCTAATCTGAATGGCACTTGAAATCAACGACAGTGACGATATGATGACAATACAGGACGCATAATACATGTAGTTTTCAAGGCTCCAAAGGATAATGCTGAACGCTTGAAACACATAAAACGGTCCAAGAACTTCACTAACGAGAATCTGCACGATCGATTGCACTTCAACTAGAATTTCGTTCGATCCGTAGAGAATGCGCCTATAGATGAGAAGACAAGTAAGCGGCTTTGAGGAAAAGACAATTTTCTTTTCACCTTTCATCTTGTTCAATGGAGCTTAGACCATCACTGTCTCGATAAAATGAGCATTCAATATTCCTGTCCAGGCCATGGATTCTATAAAATTGATTGTCCTGGTCATCCCACATGTAGCGAACTTCTTTAGTTTCAAAATAAACAAGCTTGTCAACTTTGCCGAATTCTCCTCCGGCTAATGGTTTCACTAAGCGGCCCAGTGAAGATTTCTTAACAGCTCGATTTGACTTCCCGCCGAAAACGCTGTTCGAAACAGAACTTCCACCCGAATGCAATTCAGTGACATCCTCCACAAAAACTTGGCAGTACTGGTCCTAAGAAAGCAAAAGCATGACAGCCGGGATAGTTCTCTGCAACAGCCTTACCACTAGCATGACCTTTTCGGCTTCGCTCAAAGAACACTTGATATGGCTAGACAATAACATCCAGTGCGGACGCCAATGGAAGACAATGCGCATTCCGCCAAATGTCAGCACAATGCTACACCAGGTAAGGACATTGCGAAACCAGTCCCTCTTGTATCCATAGATCTCCTGAACAATGATGGATTTGAGTCAGTGATTTAGCGAATGATTGTACTTGACAGAAAATTACCATTTGATCGTCCTCCAGTGCATTGACATATTCAACGTCAGGCTTGAGTGGAGGTGGGTCAACTTTGCCCGATTTCGGACTCTGCATAGTTCCATCTGAAATACGGAAAGGCCAGAATTTTTTAAATTGTTTAAAACTGTGCATCATTGAGCTGAACTACACCCTATTTCATTCGTTGCAAAATCAGCAACTGAAAGATAATTCGTTAACCGTCGATTAGATAAATTGAAATGCTAGGACAGCACTAATTAAAGATAATCTGAATGAAAGATAATTGATAGCTAAATTCAAAAAAGTGTCAAAAACTAGTTTCAACTTACAATTCATGGTCCCTTGAGTTGTTTTGAGCCAGCGTGTCACTCACATATGTAAATTGATTCCTAGCAAAACGAACGAGTAAGAACAGAATTTTTGTTTTATAACATATATTCTCGTGATATTTTTCGTTGCACAGGATTCTGCTTGAAATCTCGCTGTCAAAAATGTAAATTACTGCTAACAGAACAAGTTGCTGGTGGCAATTCACAGTTGAGATACTGCAAGCGTTCTTCGCATCGTGAAGATCCACATTGTTCAATGATAAAGCGCTGTTTGCACAGCATATCACTGAAGATTAAATGTATGCCCTACCTCTAGCCGTGACAATTGCAGCAAACACTTTTCAAGTATAACCAGTTCAAACATGTGTATTGTTCACTCAGCGAATATTTCTAGGCTCACGAGGTGCCAGCTGATTCCTGAAGCTTGAAATGTTTGTTCGGTGTTTCCTAGAAACAAAAACTGGAGTGGATGAAAAAACAATAAATGCCAGAAAGGTTTCTCATAACTAACGGTACCTGTGTGAGGGACCATTGTTTCATTAGTGTCCGTCATCATTAGAACAGCGTAAACTGTGAACCTTAGAACAGTCACGGCCGTAATTTTTCAAATTACATGAATGCACAATTCTGACAGTATTGCAGGCGCTGACGTTCAAGTTTCATAGCTAAAAATGTCCAAAACGGAAGTTCGAATTACCGACACACGCGTCTTCTAAAGCCATCTCATCTACAGCGGTATCCTCTAGCATGAATCTACAAAAGCTTCGATTTGCTGATTACAATTGGCGGCTTCGCTTCAACTACAGATAGGTTTTTCATGCTGACAGAAAGGAATTAGCAAAAAATCCGTTCATCAAGAAAACAAAAGGCGCTCAATTCGGGGACCGTTTATTTAGTGCGTTCCGGTCATCTCAGAGGATGAAGCGAGCGAACTTGACTATGCAAATTCGTTATTTGCGCTCTTCAATTGATTAACTCACCAACAACATGGTGGACTTTGGACACTCTATCGCTTCATTCGAACAATACGGTATTCAGCAGCAAAACTTCAGTTCCTTAGCATTCAGTGACTTACTGGAAATTAAAAATTGCGTAAGAGGTGCATTCGCGAATGCAGGACAGGGCTCTTTTAGGGGACCGTCCATGTAGTGAGCTGCGCAAGACCGGATGCGGCTCAAGGGCAGCAACGCTGTACTGTAATTGCTGCCTGCGGATTCTTCTTCAAACACAGCAAACCTTCGTCACCCTAGTCACATTCGCCATCCGGCCATTGACCGTTTTAGTGGATTTAGTTACTCGAACAGTTCGACCACCTGAGTTAAAGTTACACAGTTCGAACAGTTTCTGTACCGAAGGTTATTTCCTGATTATGCTATGGAACGAAACAATCTGAATATTTCTACTGTCTTCATTGTATTCGAATGAATGACCGTTTTGATCGACGTCATTAAAAATAGAATGACTGCAAGCCTTTGATCGTCAACTAGCTTGCTTTTTTGACAGCTGTCCCAATCACGTGATCAGTTTCAATCACGATATCTTCAATTGTTTCTATTTTCAGGTATTGTGAACATCCACAGAGGCATCGTCAGTTATAAAATTCGAAATCAACAAAGCGGCGAAAATGCCAGATTCATTAGGAGATAGCATTGCGTATACTTAGCAACCTCTTTGTCGCCACCGAGGCCAACGTGGCCGTTTTCGTGTGATTTAACTAATATTGAATACAAGTGTGTAATCTTACTCTCAAGGGGATTGTGAATAACGGAAATGGAAAATGATTGCAGCAAGTTTTCTAGCAGCGAATATCCAATTACCAACACTACCACCCAAGACACTGAGACATATCAGTATAAAATTATGCCATCAAACAGTTTCACCAAAATCCATATCACAGTTTCAGTCTAGCTGTTAGCACTATATCACATCAGATTAGTCAACCAGTCCTACTCACAGTGGAAACATGTGGCTGACACTTTTATCGTTAGTCGTGTTGCTGGGAACAGTTCTAGCCCAGAATGATCCTAGTGTGCCGAGGAGCTGGAACAAAACGGACTACACTGTGAGTACCACTTTGGCAATCCGTCACCAGCTGGCTTGATTCGGTGGACCCTAATTGCGGGATTCAGTCTCGAGCCAGCCCAGCTCATCCTTCATGTGTCTTGTCTTCCAGGTCAAGTGCAGACTCCATGGCTGGTGCTACAATCACGACAACATAGATGACTACTGCGACGAGTCGTGCAAGGGCAGGGACAGAGATACCCAATGCTTCCGCGCAGGTGCCTGGAGATGCTGGGGACGCGATGGCAACTGTTACGCTAATCCTCGGGAATCCTACTACTGTCCTAAGTGTTATGGCAAATGTTATCCCAATGCAGGAGGATAAACCTTGAATCTCACAGGTAGCCTATCAAGGCTGTGACCGCTTGTTCAGTCGAATAAATCTAATTAAGCCCTGGGACCAGGCTCTGTCAGGGCTCTTTGAGCAACAAGTCTAGATCCCTGAAGCTAGGCCACGGAGCATGCGCCGCTTTCGACTTAAGCAGATGTTTGTTCGGTGGCCATCCTGCGCAGGCGAACGATACGCGCGGCCATCTTGTAAGCTGGCTGTTGTTCCCTATAGTAGAGAACTCGCACCGCCATGAAGATAAGACGACAGAATAGAGGAAACAATGAAGAGAACATTCATAGATGAAGTCCGACCAATTGCGGATTTAATTAGTGACCACTAGTCAAGGTGGCTTCGTTCGTTCTAGAATGTCCAAAACGGTTGTTCGAATTGCCATATACACGACACTTTCTTTTTATTCGAACAATACGGTCGATAGCAGCAACCATTCAGTTTCTTTGGATTCCGTTTTTTTGGCAATTCAAAATTGCTCAGCGATACAGGGATACAGACAGCGCTCATTTAGGGGACCGTCTTTGTAGTGAGCTGCGCAAGACCGGATGCGACTCGAGGTCAGCAACGCTGTACTGCAATTGCTGCCTGCGGATTCTTCTTCGAACACAGCGAACTTTCGTCACCCTAGTCACATTCGCCATCCTGCCATTGATCATTTGAGTGTTTTTCGTTATTCGAACAGTTCGGCCAGGACCGTATGGACCATTGGTCAAACATATGTTTCGGCCACGAGTGCCCAGGCCACCACCGCCTCGGGGGACACTGCCACCATTGCCACCAGAACCAGAACCGTCCTCTTCCTGGCCATTGGTTATCTGGAAACCTATCATTAAGGAAAGAGCAACTAGCAGAGTTACAATGGCCGCCATGTTTTGAACCGACAAAACGGTGAGGACCACCTGAGCTGAAGTTACACAGATCGAACGCTTTTTGTACCGAAGGCTAGTACTTGATCATGCTGAAGGACAAAACCATCTAAAAATCTCTACTGTCTTTATTGTTTTTGAACAAATGACAGTGTTGATCAACATCAATCAAAAAGTAGAATGCAAGTACTATTTAGCGACTATCATTTTTTAGGTTTTGATTTTCATACAGCTTGCTTTTGTGACACAGCTGTCCCAGTCATGTGTTAATATTCAATCACGACATCTTCCATTGTTTCTATTGTCAGGTATTGTGGACATCCACAGAAATGTCATCAGGTATTACAGGATTCGAAATTGGCGAAGCGAAGAAAATTCCAGACTCAGTAGGAGATGGCATCGTGTGAAACTTGGCGATCTCGTTGTCTCCATCGAGGTCAACGTAGCCAGTTTCCTTGGTCGGCTCGAGTCTCTTCGCCTTTGAAGTCGGCGTCTCTGTCATCTCAGTCGTTGACATGTATGATGAAGACGGCAACCATTTTACACCTTGCGTTTCTTTGCAGATTTTTTCATAAGGACGCTTTGGAGATGACTTTGCTTTGAGCCATTCTTTGGCTTTTGCGAACACCAGATAGTCTACTATGAATGACTAGAAACAAAACATATGTAGTGACAATGAGAGTGAGAGAGATAGTGACGCTCACCTCAGCAAACATTGCTAGCACAAAATTAATCACCGCAAAACCCACTAGAAGATAACGAAAGCTCATCTCGACATCATTCAGTTCGAACTGAGACAAAGACATTTCGTGACTTGAACGATTTTTCTGTACATTCTCAATTTACCTCAAGCTGGTCAATCAGCCACTGATGCGGCAAAACAACCAAGTAGACGGTGAATGCCGTCATGACGATAAGAGACAGAACAAAGGACACTGCGGAGAGAATGTTGATACCTAGAGGCCGACTAATTGCAAAGGAAAGGACTGACCATTAGTGAAGATGGCTTTGCGATACGGAGCTCCCTTGGAGAGGACAACGGCCACAGTTATGTACTGGAATACGGAGACTGTGAATACGGCGTAGTTGTCGTGACAAGCGTAATCTTCATCGTCGTCAGGGACGTGAACCTTATACCAAGGTTGGCGTTGCACAAATATCACCGCCATGAACTGGAAGGATATTATGAGTACGATTTGAAACATCAGAGAGATCAACGGCGTTAATCCAATTAGACTTGCTGGTGGTGGCTTCCTCGATAGGTTCTTGAACGCCTCAGTGCGACCAACTGAAAAATTGAATGCATTGAAAATTGCTTGAATTGCTAGCCGGTCGAGCTGATTCAAGATACTTACAGAGCACACAGAACAGCGAAATCAGGAAAAGGTCTTCATATAGGAATTGTATGTCAGTGAGGTTAGTGTACAGCTAAAATAGAATAAGTGAATTGAGAAGGAACAAGTTTCCGTTGATGACTCACAGTATATAAGATTATCACAGAGGTGAACTGGCAAATGCTATAGCAGGCCATGTACTTGAGAATACCGAAGGCAGTAACAAGGGCAGCCCTTCCTTCGCCAATCAGATTGGGAATACATGAGATATTAGGCGTCTTGGAGGTGAACGGCGAAGCGACGGAAGCTTCCGTATCCGACAACGAGATACCAGCATGGGCAGCTTTGAGAGCACCGCAATCATTGGCACCATCACCACACATGGCCACATAGTATCCCAGATCTTGTAACAGTTCTACAAGCTGTTGTTTTTGTTCAGGGGCCATCCGTGAAAATACTGACCCGCGAACGGCCACCTTGTTTAAGAGGTCAGGATAGTGCTCGCGTAGAACACTGAACGTTTTTCCCGTGATGGCAACATGGAGAGGCTCCTGGTGACTTGAACTGTCCATTGATAGCATCATGTGGTCCGAACTGATACTCTGTTCACTGTAAAAGCTGTCAGCAAAGCTCCAAGTCAATGAAGGCAGTGCATGTGAGTCCTTTTCAACACCAGCGGTTTCAAGAAGCACCACTTTGTGATGGGCGCCAACCATGTGACATTGCCGAGCAACGCTCAGTGCTGTCAACATGTTGTCCCCGGTGACCATCACTGTCCGAATGTTTGCTCGAGAAAGAGTCTCGATGACCGCAGTTGTCTCTGGCTTCAGCATGTTTCCCATGACCAGTAGGCCAAGAAAGTTGAGATCTTTCTCCATTTCGTCTCGGGCAGCTCGCTGCATCTTCGCGTAAGACACTTGGTCTAGCTGTCGGTAAGCTAAGGCCAGAACTCGACAGCCTTTCTGGGTGTACTTCATTAGAGTTTGAGTGAAGTTATTCGGCAATGTTTTGGAGTCACAAAGAGCGGCTATGACTTCAGGAGCTCCTTTCGAATACACAATGAAGTTCGCGTCATTGAGCGTCTTCGTGATGACACTCATTCGCTGGAGATTCGAAGAGAACGGAAATTTCTTGAGAATTCCCACCTCGTTCTTATCGCCCAGCGCACCACTGTGGAACACAAAGGCGCCTTGAGTCATATTCGGTCTCACTACGGTCGGTGCTAACAGATCATACTTGGACGTATCATCGACCACAGGCTCTTCAAGTATCCAGCCAGTGGCGTCGAACATCTTCAAGTCAACGGGATCACCTATTATCTGACCATTGAGGATGGTCAACGAATGACAAGCTGCCAAACAAGTGGCTAGATGATTTGTTTTCAATGATTCCAAATCCTGGACAGGTGCTTCGAACACGTTAGTTACATCATTGACAGGAACAACTTCCGTGAAACTCAGGTTATCCTCCGTAAGGGTTCCTGTCTTGTCAAAGCAAACACAGTTGATGCATCCGCTTACATTGACCTAACCTTCACCTCTCAAGCCGGGCATTGATTATGTCAATGCAGAGGAAGACGATCAAATGGTGAGTTGACAGCTAGTCGTCTAATTGCTCAATCGAATCTGTCATCATCTAGGAAATTTGTGGATTCAAACGGGATTGGTTTCGTAATACTGTGACTTGGTGTTCTATTGTGTTTACATTCGGCCTAATGCGAATTGTTTTCCACTGGCGACCACACTGGATGTTATTGTGTAGTCATGTGAAGTGCTCTTTGAAAGAAGCCGAAAAGGTCATGCTAGTGGTAAGAGCCTTGCTTAGAACTGTTATCACAACAACTTCAGCTTGTAACAACAAAAATAACTCCAATTCAGAGAATTCTAGGCGGCACATTTGTGAATGACGCAATGGCCACACTATTTGCCGATGAGTCAGTCCAACAAAACATTTCGTGGCGTTCCATGCAAATGGCAACTAACTACCATGTAATGGTGAGTCTTACTCTATGATTCTCATTAACTCTCAGTCAGATTGTCGACTTAAGTAAATCACTCGAGCTTCGAGACTTTCTAGCCTCTTCAAACTATGAAGTTGTGGTCAACTCACCTTTCATGGCCTTCATAGTCGATTTAAAGTGGCTGAAACCAAGATTGTTTTTTGATTCAATTCTGAATGTGGTTAATCTCAGAGCAAAGAGGTTGTAAATGAGTACACTTAGGTTAATCAGCCGGCACTTGCCTTAACTACATTCCAGATGACAATCAGAATTTTCTTTTCGGTTCTGTTACGTTAGCTCAAGAAGAGCACAGCAAACAGAATTTAAATTAGATTCTAATCAGTGAAAAATCTGGTTAGCCATCAAACTGTAGTTAATAAAACATCCAGTAAGTTGAAAGCTGAAGTGAACTGAATGTTTTAGTTCAGTTTTTGCTTTTTAGTAGCTTCTCACATTTTCAGCAACAGATGGCGCTTAGTCGTGAAACTTTCGCGGTCAGGGAAACATGCCAAAATTTCGAATTTAAGCAGCAATTTAACTTCCGGTCGCTTGACACCGAGATGCCGTTTGCAAGACGAACAAGAACAAATTAGTTAGAGACAATTTAGACATTATACTGCCATCTTTAATGCCGGCGATGCACATGCGCGCATTTCTGCCCCTCGCTCACCAATTTAGCTCGGCGTCCTGAGAACGTTTTAAATATTCTCCCTCAGTCCTGGCTTTGCTATCGAACTCTTTAGAAATCATTTGTTGAAATACAGTCTAGTACTTTCGACTTTGAGCGCTGTTTATCTTAACGGCGTTACTTTTAGCAACTAGCGCGGTTTTCCAGCATGTTGCAACACTCTGATTTGGTTCTTCGAATGCTGACATGAGTTGATTACTAAATCATATAAAGTCGAAAACACTTCGCAGTACTCGATGATAAGTGCTCCTGCTTAGTCATGGTTCAAGAATACTTAAGAAAGATGAAAAAATATAAACTGATTTATCAACTCAGTTAGCAACTTCAGGACTGCTTGTTAGCAATAATTCACTTTATGATGAATGCTTTAACAGTCAGCGATTGAATCTGGTTGGTTCAGCTTTTCTTAAGGGTCTACTGTAAATGTTGTACTTAAACAAATCGAAAAAATAAAGTAAACAAATGGAATATGTCTCTTCATGCATAATTACAGTTTGTTGTGTCTAGTTGAACAGTTATCAAAACAATATCAGCCCACTGAGTCGCCGATATAACCTCACTAGATGGCGCCCTCGTCATCAGAGTTCCATAATTTTATCTCTCTCTCCTCACAAACAGTCCAACCAGTAGTGTACGGGATTCCAAGACAAGAAATGTTCAGCCACCGACGCCATTATTTACCTGTCCATCTCTATCCTAGAAATTAATCACCAAGCAAGGAGCAACCACAGATACGGACTAATTATTATGTATGTGTAGCACTTTGAACCAAAGTCGGCAAAGACAAAAAGCCAAATAGCACCTGAGCTGAAATTATCCAGAAAGAACACTTCGTGTAAATGAATGAATGTCCGTATTCTAGTACGTACAGACAAAAAATAATCTATAGTCTTTATATTATCTTTAAAACGATGTTCGTAATGGAAATGAATTGAACTAAAGAACGACTGGAAGAACTATACAGCGACAGTGCATTTTGTTGCCTTTTATCTTCATAACCTTTGTGATAGTTACGCAACTGTCTCAATAGCATTAGGATGCCGAGAATCTTTTTCAATACTGTCATTCTCAATAAAGTGTTTGTAATCTTGGGTATTGTGAACGTCAACAGAGACATCGCCCGGCGTGATAGGGTCCGAGGCAGGAGACGATATATAGATTCCAGATTCAGTGGGAGAAGACCTTGACTGAAACTTATCAACTTCGTTAGCTCCGTCAAGGCTAACGTAGCCATTTTTCTTGGTCAGCTCAAGTCTTTCGGCTTTGGAATTAAGTGTCTCTCTCATAACAGATGTCGACATGTATGAAGGTGAAGGCAACCAGTTTAGACTCTGCGTCTCATTGTATATTCTATCGTAAGGAAGCTTCGACGATGACTTTGTCTTGAACCATTCTTTGGCTTTCGCAAACACCAAGTAGTCCACGATAAATGACTAGAGACGGAAACAATTAGCAACCCTTCGAGAGATCCTTACTGGTCATTACCTCGGACAGCATTGCCAACACGAAATTAATGGCCGCCAAACCAACCAGGAGATAACGAAAAACCATAGTAACATCATCCATTCCAAACTGAGAACGGAATTTTGTCATTTCCAGAATTTTTGCTCTTTTCCTCCTCCCCCTAATTACCTGAAATGCATCTATCAGCCACTGATGCGGCAAGACAACCAAGTAGATCGTGAACACTGTCATGACGACGAGAGACAGCGTGAACGTCACTGAAACGAGAAAGCCGATATGTAGCGCAAGACAAATTGAAAATGCCAGAACTAACCATTAGTGAAGATGGCTTTGCGATAAGGAGCTCCCTTGGAGAAGACAACGGCCAGGGTGATGAACTGGAATACCGAAACTGCGAACACGGCGTAATTGTCGTGGCATGCGTAATCCTCGTCATTTGTAGGGACATGAACCCTGTACCAAGGTTGCCTTTGCAAAAATATCACGGCCATCAGTTGGAAAGATAGTATAAGCAAAATTTGTAACACTAGAGAGATCAACGGCGTCAATCCAATAAGACTTGATGGCGGTGGCTTTTTCGATAAGTTCTTGAAAGATTCGGTGCGGCCAACTGTAGGAGACATCTTAGAATTTTAACTTATCCAACTAATTGCGTATACTTACAGAGCACACAAAACAGCGAGATCAAGAAAAGGTCTTCGTAAAGATATTGCATATCGGTAAGATTGGTATATAACTGTAAAGATAAGAGTAATGAGCTACATGACGAAATTCTTTGATGACTTACGGTATATAAAATTATCACAGAGGTGAATTGGCAAATGCTGTAGCAAGCCATATACTTCAGAATGCCAAATGCAGTGACAAGAGCAGTCCGTCCTTCACGAATAAGGATAGGAATACAGGAGATATTAGGCGTCTTGGAAGTAAAAGGCGATGCCACAGAAGCTTCCGTTTCCGATAGCGAGACCCCAGCATGGGCAGCCTTGAGTGCACCACAATCGTTGGCACCATCGCCACACATGGCCACATAGTATCCCAGATCTTGTAACAGTTCCACAAGCTGTTGTTTCTGTTCAGGAGCCATCCTCGAAAATACTGTACCGCGAATTGCCACTTTGTTGAGAAGGTCCGGATAGTGTTCACGTAACACATGGAACGTTTTCCCGGTCACGGCGACATGAAGCGGCTCGCCTCCACTTGACTTGTCAATGAATAGCTTCACATTCTCCGAACTAAGACTCTCTTTCCTCTTAATCTGGTCAGCATAATTCCAAGTCAACCTAGGCGGTGTATCCGAATCCTTGTCCGCGGCGAGCGTGTCGAGAAGTACGACCTTGTGATCAGCACCAACCATGTGACATTCTCTAGCAACGCTTATTGCTGTCAACATGTTGTCCCCGGTGACCATTATAGTGCGAATGTCGGCCCGCGTAAGAGTGTCAATCACTTCAGTCGTTTCCGGCTTCAGCATGTTTCCCATGACCAGTAGTCCTAAAAAATTGAGATCTTTCTCGATATCTTCCCGAGTAGCCCTCTGCATCTTAGCGTACGACATCTGACTCAGCTGTCTGTAAGCTAGAGCAAGAACTCGAAAGCCTTTCTGTGTGTATTCCATTAGAACTTCGCTGAAGTTGTCCGGCAGAGTTTCAGCGTCGCATAAAGTGGCGATGACTTCAGGAGCTCCTTTTGAGTACACCATGAAACTTGGCCCTTTAAGTGTCTTTGTGACCACACTCATTCGCTGAAGACTGGAAGAAAACTGAAATTGTCTCAAGATTCCGACATCATTGTCGTTGTCACCAGTCAAGTCGTTAATGGAAGAAAAGGCAGCATCTTGGCTTTTTGGCGGTCTCACCACGGTAGGGGCCAAGAGATCATATTTAGACGTATCATCAACCGCAGGTTCTTCAAGGCTCCAGCCAGTGGCATCGAACATTTTCTGGTCAAGAGGATCTCCTATGATATTGCCATCAATGATGGTCAAAGAGTGACAAGCGGCCAAACAAGTGGTTAAAGGATTGACTTCATACGTTTCCAAATCTTGGACAGCTGCTTCATACGTGTTAGTTTTGTCGTTGACAGGAACAACTTCCGTGAAACTCAGGTCATCTTCCGTCAGCGTTCCGGTCTTGTCGAAGCAAACACAGTTTATGCATCCGCTAATGTTGATGGAGCGCGGAGAGATGCAAAATATGTTCGACTTCTTCAGTCTAGTTTGAGCAAAAATGACACCGACGGTCATGGCCATAGGCAAGGCTGGGGGTATTATAATTGTGACCAGATCCAAGGCCTTGATCAGGATGTCACTGACTGGGGAATCACGCTGAATTTTGATTATCACAGTATAGGTGAAGCCAATGGCGGCCAAGCATGTCAAGTACTTGATGAACTTGTAGATGTGCTGGTTGAACTTGAAGTCCACTGGCTTGGGGAACATGATGGACCGAACGAGTTCCCCTTTGGCTGTAAGGAAGCCGGTGCGGATAACGACAGCCTCCACCTTGGCACCGTCATAGTATCGGGTTTGAATCACTTTGGTGCCACAGAACAGAGTGTGCCGAGCGTGTTCTTTCGAATTGTAATGCTCACTTCTATGCTTGATATCTGGCAAAGGGGTCTTAGTTATGGGGACACTCTCTCCAGTTAACATGGACTCATTGACTATCACATTTCCACTGATGACGATGGCGTCGCATTGCATAATGCAACCAAGGGGCGGAATGGCGATTATGTCACCAGGAACAAGTAGAGTTGAGTCGATCTCTTCGTAAACATCATGGCCACGGTAGACGGTGACTTTGCTGATACCTTCGACAGTATCTCTCAGCTGCGTTTGATTGCGTCTAATTTGAACGACACTTGAAATCAGAGATAGTGAAGACATGATGACAATGCACGACGCATAATAAATATAGTTCTCAAGGCACCACAATATAATACTGAATACTTGAAACACATAGAACGGTCCAAGGACTTCGTTGAACAGAATCTGTACAATGGATTGCACCTCCACTTTAATTTCGTTCGATCCGTAGAGGATGCGCCTATAAGCGATACACAATGGTGGACAAGACAAAGGTGAGTGGCTTTGAGGGGAAAACAACGTTCGCTCTTCCTTACCGTTCATCTTGCTGAGCGGCAGTCAGGCCGTCTACTTCATGGTAAAAGGAACACTCTAGGTTATTGTCGAGACCATCAATTCTAGAGAATAGCTTGCTTCGGTCGTCCCACAAATAGCGAACTTGTTTGCTCTGGAAATAAACAAGTTTGTCCACTTCTTCGAAATGTCCATCCGCTAATGGCTTCACTAGATGCTTCAGCGGCGATTCTTTAGCGACACGGTTCGACTCGACGTCATTGCCAGTGGTAAGGGGCTTAGCGTTTCCGTTCAACCGCAATTCGGTGACATTCTCCACAAAGATTTGGCAGTACTGGTCCTGCGAAGGGTTCAAGGATGACCACAATTAATCCAGGTTTCGTTCGTGAACAGTTCTAGGCAGCGCTCTTACCACTAGCATGACCTTTTCGGCCTCCTTCAAAGAACACTTGATATGACTGCACAACAGCATCCAGTGTGGACGCCAGTGGAAGACAATTCGCATTCCGCCTAATGTCAGCACAATGGCGCACCAAGTTAAGATATTGCGAAACCAGTGACGCTTGAATCCGTAGATTTCCTGAGTAAGGATAGATTCGGGTCAGCAATTTGAAAACTGATTGTCTTTGTCGGCAAATTACCATTTGATCTTCCTCCATTGCGTTGACATAATCAACGTTCGGCTTGAGCGGAGGTGGTCCAACTTTTCGTGATTTCGGACTCTGTGTAGTTCCATCTGAAATGCAAAAAGGCCAAAGTTCTTAATTGTTCTAAAACCTTGATCGTGATACATGAACAGCTAATTACTAAAAACGATTTTGATACTTGCTCTTGCTCAAAGTCACGTGCATCTCGTCTTTCGGCATGTTTCACAATTAGCTTAGAGGACACAAACAATTAGCACGTCCCTTGAATAAACATAAACCTAAGGGCAACACTAATTCCTCTCCTGAGATAATTTCATACAACAACAACTTTATCCAAAGAACTATCACATATTCGACTCATGGCGCACTAGATTCAGCTGGCAACAAAAAAAGTAATTGCAAATCAAACAATGTTAAACGTTACAACTGTGAATGATGCAATGGCAGCACTATTTGCGGATGATTCAGTTCGGCAACAAAAACATGTCAAGGTGTTCCAGGCAACATGATTGCAACGAATCAACCTGTCACGGTGATGAATGGCTACTCTCTCATTGTCATCAAACTCTCGATTCAAATTGCTGGCATAATCACAATTTAGTGAATCATTCGAGCTGAACACTTTCTCGCCGGCTGGCTAGAAATTCCATACAAACCAAATTCTCGTCTACACTTACCATTCATGGCCTTCATGCAGCTCGATATTCGATGGTTGTAACCAATACTGTTCTCAACTGTCTCTAATTGCGCCTCTCGAGTGTGTTTATCTCTAGAACGATATGGCACTGAAGAGAACAACTTGCCACTTGTCTTAATTACATGGAAGAGAACAATCAGAATTTTGTCAGAATTTTGTTGACTAGTATCTTCTCAAACCAGAGACAAGCACAGTAAACACACACTCTCTTCTCTCCTCTTAGCAGCAATTAAGTCACAATTAGCAATGTCAATTCGAGCTGCTCGTCACACAGATAACGTTCACAAAGCAAAGGGAAACAGCGTAGTGACAGAGAATTAGGGAAAACAATGCCGCAAAGTGATACACTATCCCACCATCTTTATTGTCGGCGATGCACATGCTCGCAGTTATTTGACTCGACACATGTGCGCTAGATTCTCTCTCTCCCTCTCGCTCTCCCTTTCGCTCTCGGCAGAGACCAATGTTCTCCGGAAACGCCGTCGGCTATGCGCATGACCTTCTCGAGTTCTAAGAACCACTCATAGAAAGACCGATTGCTCTGAAAACTTGAAAGCGTGACTCAGACTATTTTTGGGAGTCAGTTCTTTTGGATCCAGCTGCAAAAGTGAATTTAGTACTTTCAACTAGAGGGCGCTAGTGTTCAATTGGATTTAGTCCCTAATTAGTGGATACGACATTTTTCGAATTGTCTAGTATTTTTGATTTATACTTCCCAGTTACGGATGGTACAGTAAACAAATTGGAATGTTTTGTTGTGTGCGGAATTCAAGGGCTGGCTAGCGTGAGCAAATTCCTATTGGCACAAAAACAAAATTCAAGTCAGTTAAAGTATAAACTCGTGGCGCCAATTAACGGAAGCTAATTGAGTGAATGTCAGGTACACGGTGTGCACCGTTCAAACTGTACTACTCTCCCACTGAACTTGGCGAACTTTTACCCAGTTTCAGGTAAAATGCTCTGTAATCCCTCACTCATCTCACAAGCCTTAATTGAGCACATCCTATTCATACCTGTAATTTTCATAGAATCTACAGGTATTATTAATGAGAACCAGGGTGCCCATTACCTTATTACCGTAATTGCTAATTGAATCGCCCATCTCGAGGCTCCATAGTAAACAAGTTTTTCCGCTCTTTTCATCATCCAAAGAGTCTTCTCGCAATATATAAGTGATGGTCATTGCTCACAATGTTGCTATATATCAGTCTTAGTGGTCAATAAAGTAGTGATTACCAGGTAACAGTTTCGCAATTGGCACCTCTTCTTATATGAATGAAAAGACTGCCAATAAATTAGTTTGACAGTCTTAATCACCAGATACTTTAGTTTATGATAAATCAAGCGGTGTCCTTGATTTCATCGCTCTTGATTGTTTACACTGTGATGTGATGCACATGTGATGGTTAATAATTAAAATCAAGCTTTGGTTTAAAGTGAGAATCCGTGAGGAGGCCAAAACTTTCCATTGCAGTACGCATGCGTGTAATTAATTAAATTAGCATATATTGTTTACTGAGACTTATTATTTTAATTTAGCAGCGAATTCAGCTAGAGATACAAAGTTTCAGCAACTCTAATCGCAGTTTTTTTATTTGTCTAGACAAAGTGTGCAAATGAGTCAATAGAAAGGTGTTGTTTGAGTGATGATGCACTTGAACAATTAATTTTCTGTCACTTTTAATAAACACCTGACTGGAAATATTGCTTCAAAATCAAACAAACTATTTGCAATTTATAATCTCTTAATGCTATTATCAAACTAAACATATTTAGAGAGTACAAAGTTAAGGTCATGTAAAAACGAATGGAGACATTATTTGCCTTGCGATGCACTGATACGACATTTCCTGATATATGCGAAACTTTGGGTGGTATGGACGTTCGATGACAAAGTAAAGCAAACAATTTATCATCAATTGCGATAAGCAAGCTCAGCTGATCGTAGGCTGTTGAGAAAGTTATTTCCAGCTTATCTTGCCGTTTGAAAAGTAACTCGGCAGTCAAGGCAATAAATTCTCAAGTTGCCTTCGAACTGATAGCCAGTGGATGGCCTGAGGCGTGTTACATTGCATAATTAGTGACCCACATTGTCCGACAATGGTTAGAGTCCGCCCAGTGGGCGAACACGGTAACGGCCAGCTCGCCCAAGTGGGCGATTATGGGCCACCGAGCCCGCCGTCCAGCCCGGCATTTAGAATGAAAGCGAGATGTAAGACTCAGCCTAAAAACCAATAGTTCGTTTAAATTACTATTTAGTGCGCAGATAAGTACTGAATCAAGTTTGATTTGGTGCTAAATTTAAACTAGTCGAGTTCTCCCTGACTAGCTGCACAAAGTGAGTTGACACATTTTTCTTCCATGGGACACACGTACTTGCCGTTCGAACTCTGCGATCGCCATCTTTAAAGATCACTATCACAGCGCCTCCAAGTGGCAAGCTCAGTAGGTTAATTCCATCGCATTCGCCCTTTTATATCCGGGACAGCCCGGATATTTTCGACACGCTTTAGTCAACTTGGTCACACAAATATTTTGAAAGAGAAAATATAGGCCGAATAGGAAAGTCATTGTTATTGCTCGAGCGGGATAGGTGGCGCTAGTTGTCAGCCTTTGTCACATAACGGATGTCCAGTTGCGTCATAACGATTACATCAGGATTAAATTTTAGCCGAACTCGAGTGACTCGTTGAATGATAGCACCGCTCAAAGATCATGAGAGAGGGGAGAAGGAAAAGAGAGAGAGGGAGAGAGAGAGATCGTGAAAGTGCTCTCAGTCGAAAATATCTGGAATGTTTCGGTCGGACTCAGACATAAATGAGTGGTAAGTGCTCATATCTGCTCAGTATCGTCCATTTCAACTTAGCCCAGCATATCATCTTACAGCGATGTATGTGCTTGATTAGTTCACGACTTGCAGCGTCCTTCATACTTCACCTTAATGTACACGAAACAAAAAAGAACGCACAGCTGTGACCAGGGGATGAAAATAGCGCTCATAAATAAGTTTCATTTTTTGTCTATCAAGCTAAATTGCTACGAGCACATTTAATCAACAAGCAAATTTTGCAAATTCTATTTTCCTCCATCTCGGCCATTCTCTTTGCCGAATGACAAAACTCGAAATATTACTACAGTATAATATATTAAAATATTAAAAATTCACCCCTTTTTCGAGCTGCATATCATCATTGATGCTTCCGATTGCAGAGAATCGAATTACCATCAGATTTAATGAATTGTGATTTAGTAATTTCATGTCCGACACGGCAGACCTACAGCTGATAACAATGTCCGGTCATTGGCTCATAGCTAAATTGCCTCGAGGTCAGCAAAATACACTAAACTAATTCGTTTTTACTTTTTCTTTTTATACCGTTTCGTGATCAATTCAAAACTGCTCTGGGAGCCATTTTTCGGAAATTAAAAAACTTCATTCTCAAGTTGCGTTAAGAGTAATATTTTTCTTTTCTCCGGAAAATAGATTATCAAGGTGTATTGACCACAAAGTGGACAACTCAGACCCCTCAAGGTCTTGACCGCATAAAACTTTTTAGCGCCACAAAGGTGAAGATTTTTCACATCATAAAAATGGCGCCAAATGTTTGCCGCCTATCTGGAATGGCGAGATATTTCCAGATTTTAGAGTGTTGCGAAATATCATAATCATCTTTAATATTTAAGTGAAAGTACCACATATTGAGGGTACCAGAGTTATTTCTGTGTCAAACTTATATAAATTATATAGCTTTCTCATATTTTCGCCCAAATTTGTGGGCCCGGCGCCCACAGAGCTGGGTCAAGTCTTCATTCGGAATTTAAGTGTAGATGTCGACCATTTACGGGAATTTCGCTTCAAAATGACAATAGTTTTCTGTCAAGGCTCATAGAACATACTGACGATGTATCTTTCTATATAACTTCCACTATGCCCGGAAAAATCCTGCAATTATGACGGAAAGTTTCCATACCTTCCCACTGGACACGATGATATGAGTAATAGTAGGAAAGAATATAAATTGTTGGCCTACAATTGGCCCGAAAATGTGCCACATATGTCATTAGGGAATCTAGAAAAATATCCCAGCTGCACCACATACATACATGAACACATATTTCCATGTGTTTATTATTTATAGTAATATCAATCATACCTGTTGCTGTTTTCACGATCACAACAACAAGGATCTCCCTGAGGAATACCTGTGGAGGGAGAGGGAGAGAGGGAGAGGAGAGAGAGAGGGAGAGAGGGGAGAGACAAGGGCAGCCACACCCAAAGGTGAAAAATTGGCCACAGATGCTACCGTGGAAAATCGAAATTCATACTTAATGTGTGAAAGATATGACACGAAATAAAAATATGCATTACGGAAGGTGTCACTTTCAGGTTAATTGCGAGGCCAAGGAGTGAGAGAAGTTCATTAATCACCATCAGCTGTCCCATGTGGCTAAGAATAGACCTTCTCGCTGCTTAAGCCTTATCTTTGCTGGTAATGTTCATGTAAAAATAATTACCGTACTTTTCCGGGCTTACACGTCCATAACCCTGAGCTATGTCTAAAGATGACCAATAAAGTTTTATACGTTGACCACTTAAGGGATCAAGGATGTGAAAAGCTTCAAATTGACGAAAAACCAAGATGGCGCCCAGTGTTAGCCTTTCGTTCACCCCTTTGGCTTGTGCAATCGAATATTTATATAACAATTGTCTTTCGAAATAGTAATCCAATTATTATCTATTACTCCGGAAGTCGCGACAGTCACGTGGGCCGAGACGGAGAGAAAGTGGGCCAGGTTGCGGAAGTGGGCCTACCCTCCAGAGCCAGGCATATATCAAAGTCATGGCAAGACGAATCTCTTTTTATCACATCTCTTCAGAACCCTTAATCGGTCAAAAAGAGTTTAAATTTACGTGAAACTGTAGGAAAAAAAACAAAGATAAAGCAAAAGGAGACTTTTATGACGTCATCAAAGCGCGAGTTCAATGACCTTTTAAATCAGCTGATTTGTTCCTCTCGCCAAACTTGCCTCTTCTCAAGTACACACACCTGTGAAACACGTGTCCAATTACCTGTTTTATTATGCACAATCGAAGTGTGTGTGTGCACATTGTTAATGCCGAGACGCTCCCCAAGGTTTGAAGGTAAAGGGGTCCTCTCGCAAAAATGAACAGTAAAAGAGAGGAACCGCATAAAAGATAGGTTCATCATTTGAAAAGGTAATCTTCTCAACTTTTTTGTGTACTTCGCGTAGCGTTTTCTTTATTGACGGCTACCTTTGCTTACCTTTGCCTTTTACTACTGGAATAATTTGTCTGGGAAAGGAGAGGAGGGAGAGGGGAAGAGCGACACAACTTTCTACCCGATATTTAGCCCTGCAGTGGTAGTCATATATAAATACAACACTAAAAATATAGGTGGAAAAGTGCTAATTATGCACGCAGCCGCCTTTACGCTCACTTGACCCCTTTCGCCCTTCTCTCCTCTCCTCTCCTCTCTCGCTCTCCCATTCTCTCTCCCTCTCGCTCTTCCTCTATAGTTAAAACTAATTACGATTCCCTCGCTACTCCAAATATGTTGCCAACATGATATTCGTCTATATCATGAGAGAGAGGGGAGAGAGAGAGAGAGAGAGAGAAAAGAGAGAAGCCATTAGGAAAACAAAATGATTCCCAAAATTAGAGTTAATTGCAGCTTTTGAAAAAGGTAAAGTTAGCTTTTGCGATAGAATCAGAACAAAGGAACATGATATGATTTTGGTCTTCTCTATATCTTAGATACGACTATAAATGAAATGTAAAAACATACCTGTACCTGGTCACGCAGAGCCGGTGCACACCTTTGAGTAAATAATATTAGCAATCCAGTTTTGCAATCATATGCTAATCACTTGTAATTGCATTGCTTGTCAATCAGATTTGATTCCAGCGAAAAAGGCCATTAGAGGGGCCCTCTCTCCCCTCTCCCTCTCTAGAGGATGAAGATGTGAAGCTGAAAGGGAAGAGAGACATTGATGGTCAGGTAAGTCACCTCTGAGTGAAGGGAAGCTCTTGATTGCATCAGCTCTCATATTTGGCCAAAAAGGGAAACTGGATTTAGCTATTGAAAGGCAACAAGGTTGCGCAACGGCAACGTAACACTTTTCACTGCTCCTCTCTCCCTCTCTCTCTCTCCTTCCCTCTCTCCCTCTCCTACCTTCTACTGCCTATTCCGGCACGTGTTTCAGTAGCCCCTGAATCTGAGCGATACACTTTATGAGAACATATAAACATGAATTATAAAATGGAATTTTTTCACCATTTTTGCAATTCAAACATATCTGGGTCAAGTTTGCTTCAAGATCAAGTTCAAGGAGTTTTGATTTCCCTTTTTTTACACGATATCCACTCAGCCGCCATCTTGGCCAGGTAAGGAGCCAGGTATGAGCCGCGTATAATTCACAATTTGTATACAGCTAATTAAACTCCTTCTACCTGTCTGTCCGTTTGATGGGAGAAATGTGAACTTGCTGTAATACAGTAATATAGAAATACTAAATTCGTGTCCCTCTCATTTCGCGCCGAATACGTAATCAGCTGGTAAAGGAGAACGGAATTATAGTTTTACTAGAAACTTACCTTTTACTGGGACAGAAAGTCATTAGGTACAGGTTAGTGGTCAACTAGAGCCCAGGTAAGTAACATGTATATGTATGCTAATGACTTGGAAACTATGCAGTGACCAATCCTCCAGATTTTGCAGGTATCTGTAATACAACAATGTGCTCATTATGATGTATATGTTTGTCTTCTCAGGTTCCTGTTTTCTTCCTCTTCATCTTTTATTAACCTGAACCATACCTGAACTGAAGGCATACCTGTATATAACGAGAATAACAGCAATGTTTGCACTTGCCTGACCAAGATGTCCGCATATATTTTTTGTGTCCCTAGTGAAACTATCCTCTACTTGCCGATAAGGTGCATGTGATGCGACTCTAAATTGTCGAGACAATCTAAAGCACTTAATAGCTGTCAGCTAAATTGTCCTTAATCACTATCACTCTGTCCCCTTATCTGGCTCTGCAAGTGTATCAGTGGCCTTATCTGGGAATCGTTATTGTTATGGGCTTGACACATGTAGTCCCTTGCTTTCTCCCTCTCCCTCTCTTCCTCTCCCTCCCTCCTCCCTTCCCCTCATCGACCAGTTCCGAGACTATAATTCATAATTATACACAAAGTCTACAAACAATAAAGCATTTTTCTTATTTATAGATGATTGATGACACATCAGCTAATTTAGTAATTGCAAGATTAGGAATTCTGAGGTTAGGCAATATCATCACGACACACTGAAAATCATGAGAAAACTAGATGAAAAGTCGACTATCTAATATTGGCCTAAAAATACCAAAAATACCAAATACGAGTATAGCAATTATTTTTAGACATCAATACGAGAAGGTATGTTTCATTTCACTCCAATATTCGACCGATCTAAAAACACTTAAACTTGTTCGACCGAAAAAAGAAGGAAAAAAAATAGTGGCGTGCGGGGGACGACGAGTCAGTTTGGCCTAAAACGAAGGGGCGAATGTTTTGAGATGTCTCACCAAGATGGCGTAGACGATCCCAAAATATCTATATCACAATCTGGGCCCACTTTAAGTCTCATGAGGGAGGGAGAGGGAGAGAGAGAGAGCTGCAGTTGCTCTTGCCCTCAGGGGAGCTTGGAGGAGAGGAGACGAACCGGGTGGACAAATTGCAATTCTTCCGCTGCAATGTTCCCTGGAAACATTGATTGACTTACGGGCAACAGCTTGGCCATGCCTATATTCAAGATGCCTTACGTAAGAGAGTAAGAGTAGAACATATCAGGGTCAGTGGGCCGGCAGCTGAGAGGATGAGCACAGCTGAGACCCGGGCTAGAAGGAAGGGAAGAGGGAGAGAGGGAGAGGGAGAGAGATGGAGAGCGCGCAGGGAGAGAGGGAAGGGACAGTCCGGGCTGATTTGGACTCTTTCTTTAGTCCACTTACTCCTCCTTCGTGGCTTCCTTTGACAACAACAAGACTAGAGCATATAAAAGCTACCTTCAGCTCTCACATTTGGACATTCGCAACTTTTTTGTCTATAAGTGAACACGCTTTCAGAGAAGACTAATATTTCTAGCAGTTTGCTTCTAGTGGATGTTTAGATAGAGAAGACAATGGTGAGTAACATTACTTTCAGTTCTCCCGGATGACGCAACATGCAAGTGCGCCCCATTTGGGTTGCATTGCGTGACCAGAATCCAATCACGCACCCTAATGTCCGATGCAACTATGTTTACTTACCTGTAGGCGAACAAGTTGGCTTCGCAAGTGCTCCTCATGCTGGCCGCCCTCAATGCGGCCAAGGGTCAAGTGAGCTACGTCAGCCCCATGGTCACCCCTTTTGTGTTTCCGGGCATGCAGCCCGCTGCCCTCAGTTCCATGGGCTACCGGTCACCCTACTCTCCCAAGCGGTCAATGGGCAGCTACGCGGCCGCCTCGGGCCAGCTGGGCCAGATTGCGCTGCCCGGCAAGTACGCCAGCGGCGCCGGTGGCCCCGGGGCCAACCCGTCGTCCATTGTGGCCATTCCGCTTTACGTAAGAAACCCGTCCATTGCTCAGAAGAATCCTATGCTATATGAGCTGTTGCAGGGCTACGACCGAAAGAGTGCCGCCACTGCCCCCGGAAGGTCGTACAGCTCCTCCTCTTACGCCACCTCGTCCAAGAAGCCCTCGGCCAGCCTGGAGTCCCTCTACGCCCAGCGCCCGGCTGAGCAGTCGTCCAAGTACGAGCGGTCCCTGGCCGAGTATGCCCTGGCCAGTAACCGGTACCAGTCGCCCCGACAAGTGGCGTCACAGTACGAGTCGATGCGCAGCTACGAGCTGCCCAAGGCCACCTCCGACGGCGGTTACGGTGACTCGGCTTCCCTTCTCTCCCAAGCCGGCTACTCGTCCTCCTCGGGCTCCGGCTCCTACTCGGCGCCATCTTCCTACCGCCAGTCCAGCTCGTCCAGCCAGTCACGTGTCCCTCAAGTGAAAGCCGTGGAATATGACGACCAGCAAAAAACGGCCCTTCATGACTTCACTTCGGCCCTTGAGAACCTGAACCTCAAGTCGGTCCAGCAACAGGACCTGTATGACATTTCCCAGATTAACCCCGATGCCCTGACTGGCGGAGCTGCGGCCAACTCGCAGTCCAGCTATGGGGCCGCTGCGTCCAGCCTGTACGGCCAACGTGCCCTGGCCAAGAAGTTGTCCGAGGAAGCCTATCCGTCCGCCACTGCCCAGTACAAGGCCCAAGTGGCCCAGGCTGCTGCCTACGAAGCGGCCACCAAGGGCTCTCAGTACGGCTCGCCCTACGCCAGTTCGTCATATGCCCAGCAAGGTCAGGTCAGCTATGACGACAAACCCTACTCCCAGCTGAGCCAGAGCTCCGCCAGCCAGTACGCCAATGCCGGTGCTGCCACCTATGAACAGGCCCCAGCTGCCGACTACAGCTCGTCCTACGCTTCTCCGGCCGGCCAGTCGGTGTACGGTCTCCAAGGTGGCCAATCTTCGTACGGATCGTCCCAAGCCGGTCAGTCAATGTACAGTACCCTGGACAACTATGCCCGTGCCCAGGCCCAAGCTCAAGCCCAGGTCGACAAGTATGCCTCAGCTGACAAGTATGCCTCTACCGACAAGTATGCCCAGGCCGACAAGTACGCTCAGGCCGACAAGTATGCCCAGGCCGACAAGTATGCCCAAGCCGACAAGTATGCTCAAAGCGACAAGTACGCCCAAGCCGACAAATATGCCCAGGCTGACAAGTATGCCCAGGTGGAAAAGTATGCCCCAGCTGAAAAGTATGGCCAGGCCGACAAGTATGCCGCCGCCGAGAAGTACGCCACTGACAAGTACTCCGCCGCCGTGGACAAGTACGCCGACAGTCTGAGGACCGCGGCCGCCGACGCCTACCGAGCCCCGGCCAGTGACTCCTACCGCAGCCAACAATCAGCTGACACCTATAGCCGAGGTCAGTCGGCGGACAGCTACGGTCGCGGTCAGTCAGTGGACAGCTACAGTCGGCCCCAGTCCACTTCCTCGTCCTACAAGCCGTCGTCCGACTACTTGTCGGCCGGTAATAGTTACGAGTCGTCCAGCTACGGAGACAGCTACGCCAGCCAGAGGCCCCGAGAGACCAGCAGCTACCAGAGCCAGTCGGCCGCAGCGGCTGACCGGGACTACTACGGCTCCTCTGCCCCAGTGGCCAACCCCGATGACCCTAATTGCCCCTACAAGCAGGCCGCCGCCGCGGCGGCCGCAGCTGCCAAGGAACAGCAATATGACGACTATTCTCCCTCGTCGGCTTCCTCTTACGCAACCAGCGGCAAGTCTTCTTCCTCTTCATTATCATCATCATCCTCCTCATCAGCAGCCAAAGAGTCCAGCTACCCCCAGCTGACCGTCCTTAATGGCGCCCAAGCGCAGCAAGCCTATAACAGCGACGAGCTTGACCCCTCGAAGCTTGACCTCAAGATTGTCCACTTGCCGGTCAGTGTGCTGAAGCGTCTAGTGGGCAACGGCGAGTTGGCCTTGCCCAGCTTCAACAAGAAGAAAAAGTGAGCCCGGTCACGGAAGCTAACAAGTTGCGCAATCTCGTTCTACCTTCTCTTCCTCTCCTTCGCTCTCCCTCTCTCTCTCTCTCCCTCTCAACCTTGATTTTGGGCAACAATTAAGATGGCGCTCCAACTGGTCACTTGCAAACACTTAAGTATGTGTGTAACTGTGTTTGTGTCGAAATCGGTCCAACCAGTTTCGGCGAAAGAGAAAATTATGCAATTTATTACGAACGATGAACTTATTTGCTTATTGATGCCATCTCACTGGATTTGATAATTCTTCTTTTTAAGCAATTGCAAGTTACGCAATTTTATTTTATTTTTCTCTCATCTCTCTCTCTCTCCTCTCCATTGATATGATGTTCATATTTAACGGAAGATTTGTAATATAAAGAAAAAAAGGATTGCAACCTTGAGCCCTTTGAGCTGTTTGACAATTAAAGAGTGCTTCATAATTTAAATCCGATTTAGCACTACGCTTGAAATATATCTGGATTTAATCGCAGTTGGCTATCAGGTCTCCAAATCTGGAGCATTTGCTCTTTTCAAAATAGCCGCCAACTCTTTCAAGGGTAATTTGTGCCTCGGCTTAACTACACGATTTAACGTGATTGTCAACCAAGTCTAAATAAATCCAGTTACCGAGCTATGAAAGCTTCAAAGGTGGTCAACCCCATGGCACGAGCTAATGGTCCCTCTCTCCCTCTTCGTCTCTCTTCTCCTCTCCCTCTCGCTCTTCATCTTCTTGGTTACGCAATTTAAGGTTACGGCGAAGAGAAGAGAGAGAGGGGAAGAGGGAGAGAAAGAGAGGCGCACGAAGATGGTTAAGCCCCAGCTAATGTTGCCTTTTTCTAAATTCAGTTCAGTTTTTTTGCACAACAGGTAATAATGTCTGCGATGCTAAATTGTTGACCCCGTTGAATGAAGAAAAGCCCAATTGTCGGTCAAGTGAATTCCGTTGCTCAACACCAAGTTTCACGACTCGGTAGACAAGATTGCCATCTTCACCACACAGTCCTTCCGCTAATTAAACTGATTTCCTGAGACGTGGGAAAAAGAAAAGTTAATTCAGTCTGGAGCAATTAGACAAAAATAAACAAAGGGTTCACCGATTGAGTGGGAAAAAGACGGTTTCCATGGCAACTGCGGAACTTCAGTGCAAACAAAGCGCGAAAAAAGATGTCGACAAGCGTTGTCTTACTGGAATACTTTCTCCTGATTGTTGACATTTTTGCCAATTGTTTCGCTAATTTCGTCGCAAAAACACTGATTCAAAGATTGTCCATCTACTTTGTTCAAGATTTATGCCTCATACTGGCATTGATAGTCTTGTTTCTCGTCTTCTTCCGTTCGAAAATACTGAAGCAAGGACTGCTCGGCAAGCTGTTGAAACAAAATTCAATTTGCTTCCTAATTGCGGCAATTTACTTGAGCTTAACCATTGCCCTGCAAATTGTGTCCACCATCCACTATCACGGACAATCAACTGGTGACCTCTGGCATCGCAATGAAACCTTCGTGGCCCTCTTGATTGTACAGCGGATCATGTCGGCAATTTACTACTACACCTATCGAACCACTACCTTCAAGTTGCACAACATTGGGTCAAATGTAGAGAAAAAGGAAATCAGTGACGAGGAAGCTCAGTGACAGTAATTTGAAAAGCCAACTGGATTTCCGAACTGCAAAAAGGGGCTTAAATTGTTGAAGTCAATTGTGGTGCAAAAACCTTCCCATTCATTCCGTGTCATTCCGTTCAATGGGGCTTAATTAAGCTTTTTATTTAGATTCCGAGCACACTTCGAGTGAGTTCAAAGGCTAATTGTAGTCGGCTTTCACTTGATTTACAGACACTGTTTGCTGTTGACTTGAGATCAACAGCCAAAAAGGTCGACAGAAAAGAAGTGTCAAGCTTCTTTCGTTACGGTATACTAATTAAGAGTATCTCCAGTCAATTTAATTAGCTTCCTTCATATAAAATGGAACCTTTGTCACACCGAGTACACCATTTTGTATCCAGGTATCACAAACATGACAAGTATTTGCTGACTATAAATTCTACCATCAATTTTGCACCATGAAGGTGAGGATTTCGCTAGCTCTACATTTATTTAGTGCATCCATAATTAATAAGAGTGATAAGTGAACACTGACCACGAACTGAATTTACCTTTAATTATGCAGAAAGGACGACCTATATTTGCAATAACCATTTTGTCACTTGCCGCCATTATTGGTCAAACAGTGGGCCATCCTGTTCTCAATTCAACGGCAGTAAACTGGGACTTGCACCGCCAATTACTGGGCTCGTCTAGAGGTACACTTGCTCTGCCACCATTTTTTTCTTCTCTCCTCTTCCTTCTCTCTTGATCATGTACCTAATTACTATAATTTGTCTTAGATGGAGTTGCTCATCATGTCAGCAATGCAGCAAACTTGATAGATTCGTCAATTCCGTCCTTTTTATCCCAGTCGACTCGGAGTCGCAATCACAGGCATTACGGTAACCAAAGCCCTTGCGAATTGCATAATGATACCACTTGTCTATTTATAGGCAATACTGATGACTTTGTGAAGGCTGCCAGAGCCGAAGACGCGCAAAGGGAGCTGTTTACAAATCCACCATTTAATTTAGAATCAGTGCCACTCACTAGGGACAATGATGACGACGAAGCGGTCGTCAATCCCTACAATGGCAATTACGCAATTCCCAATGATGCCAAATATGATAATGATGTCCACGAGGAGACGACGACAACCTACATCACAGACTTCCCGATGATTAGGGACAATCAGCTGAGCAACTCGTACGCCGAACTGGTGACCAGGCCCACCAACAATGTGCCCATCGAGGCCCATGACCAGCCGGTCAGTCCAACGGAGTCAACGACAACCAGTGGTCCGGATGACGATGAGTATGACGAGGTGCCGGAAAAGGCGGCCAGTGATGTAGCTGGCGAAGACGGTGACGATGATGGAGATGAAGATGATGATGAGGAAGGCGAAGAACTTGGCGAGGCCAGAATTAATGCAACGGTCACGCCGAAGTTGAAAGAATACGAAACCTTCGAGTCCAGCGACGGACCTCAGATGACCGAGGAAGAGTTTGACAAGAAAGAGCGCGACAGTGACCGATTTTTGAACGCTAAAGAAGCTTCCGCCGAACGCGAGCAGGTGGCACGGACAAGGGCCGCCAGTGGCCTGCGGCCCGTGCCGCACCCGAGACCCGTGCTGCGCCCGAGGCTTGACTACTATTAGCTTCCGCTTGCACTAGACTAATTTATTGTACACTGTTGTTGCTTTATCATAACCAAGAAATGAGTTTCGTTGTTCAACTAGTCTTGATTCGCTGCTCCGTCGGCCATATTGCTTTTTGGCACCGGGGTCCTAGTGGCGGACGCTAAGAAGTATGGGATGCCCGTGGTTCTGGACAGCTATCAATGGACACACAGTGACCCTTGCTGTCGAAGACAAATCCATGGCTGCAATAGCATTGCTGGGTTTGTTTGCACATCATCGTACACATCATGTCCACATCGTCACATGTTTTGGCGCATGGTTCACATTGGGGTATTTCTTGACCAGTGGGGCAAGGAAGGGACTCACCATATACTAGCGGGATGAAGGCAATAACCATGGCTGTGATCTTCATGATTTAGCAATTACGTTACTGATTGCTTTTTCGGATTTCATTGCAAAGCTTTCCTCATTGCAGAGAGACGTATCGAATTTCATTGCCGAGTTCTCTATTTCTAGTTATGGATAAAATACGGCTTGGTATTTATTTCACCATAACTTCGTCTATTCATAATATTCTCTTAAGTTCGCATGTAATCTAATGGTCATAAGTTTCACGTCATTGGAATCCTGGATTAAAAAGAATAAATACAGAGACTTTCAGTAATTCGCCAGTATTTAGCTACTCGTTTAGCGAGCCCGGGATATTCTGGTGGTCAGTTGAAATAATGGGGCTTCTTGACGTTGATACCATATTCGGACAGAGCAGGCGCCAAGTCTTCCATGGTTAGAGTGTACCTCTTGTCCTTGATATTCTTTTTCGACTGACCAGCACCTCGCATCTTACAGTGTTGCAAAGCATCGTTCACGATGTCTGATATGAATTTCTGTGCTGCGATCGATATTAAGCGAACACTAGGAAAGAACATCGATTAAAGAGATCCCAGTGGATTAAGCGATTTGCATATAAGCTACTCACATCCTTGGGTCCGAAGTCTCGAATCCTGATGTGCTCAAGTAATGAGTGGTCACTGCGTCGGGAATCTGTCGATGGCAAACAATCATGATTAGACTTGGCGATAAGTAGATATTACTGAACTACGTACGGTGGGCGTATAGTCTTCCAGTTGCATAAGAAAGTCAGCTAATGGCTGCCCAGGAACTTTAGCCACCGAATCAGTTTGAGATGTTGACGTTTGAGACACTTCGTTGCCATCAACAGACTCTGGTTGTGAGTTGTTGCCATCGATATCGATGGTCTCTACGACCGCAGATGTCTCCATCTTGATATCATTGTTCGCTACAAATGAATAATGAATTTGAGACACATAGTTCAACGCAGTTGAATATATAATTACCCATAGCTAAACCAGCATCGACCGATTCGTCGTTGATTCACATAGATGCTGAAGAAATTCGAGGGACCGTTTCCTTAGTTACAACTGCGCACGCTCTTCAATTAAACTGTCACTTGAAGCAAACTTTTCTTTACTTTGCGGTATCATCTTTCTTCTCTCTCTCTCTCCCTCTCGCTCAATATGCAAAAGTGATGTATAGTCAAAAATTCGAGAAGATACCATATCATCTCTCACCCTCTGCCGAGCAAAGTCATCTCTCCTCTCGCAATCTGATGTCACGTCAAGTGAATATTAATCGAAACATTATCTTCCAGGAAAATGTTGAACATATCTGTGACCAAGGTGATTGGCAATTGGTTTCATTTCATGTCTTATTCGCCAAATGTGCAAAACTGGTCTCAACTATAAATAAAGGTCGAACCGAATCAAAAAGCAGCAATTTACATTCAAACCAGTAAAGTGCAGTAGGCGTGGCCCGCTGTGTTAGACATTCGGTTTAGAAGGCAGCTTGTTGAATTTATTCCCATCTCAACCTTATTATGTTTATACCTATCACATATACAGCCCTGCATTGTGGTACGTGTCTCTCCTCTCACTGAAGCCTGTGAATGTACAACAAGTGCTTCCCCCTTCTCTCCCCCTCGCTCTCTCCCTCTTCCATTGTGTACCGGTGAGGAGGAGTAAGTGCAGTTTTAAAGGCCGCAAGCAGGAAAGGTAAAGAGAGGAAGATTCTTCTAATTCATGCGTAACTATCACCAGTATAATTCAGCTTTAATTTTCTATTTCTATTATTCGCTCCTCTCTCTCTCCCTCCCCCTCTCCCCTCTCTCCCTCATGGTCGCTCACTTTGTGCCTGCTCTTCGCACACTGCCGGCACAGTTTTTTTCTCTCTAATCTCACCAGAAACCACATGTGAATCAAAAACGATGACAAAATCGAAGTCAGTTTGATAAAATCAACAACAGCGATTAGTTTCAACCGTCGTCCATTTTGTTTTTCAAGTGTGACTTTTTTGACATTTTTAATTAACGGGAAACTACGACACATTGGTGTTCCGACAATTACAGAGTGTTTTTTCCCGATTTCCCTTGATCTGGTTTTGCACGTACTCTGGTATTTTGATTTTTCGCTCGTTCACAACATGTCGTCACTTTATCGAACCCGATCACTGAACGCCCCGTCGCCATATTACCAATTTGGCCCTTGTGGGCGAATCATGAAGAATTCGGCCCTCTTGATGTAAGTGTCCCTTGATTCAGTTGACACTCTAATAGTACACCTGTCCTCAGGACCATTCAAGACCCGGCGAGCCAGCGGTTGACATGGAACAAGCCACCCTTGTCAGTGATGGTGATGAAGAAGATCCATGACACTGACCTGATCGAGCCCTACGTGGACCTGATCAAGTGGCTGGTTTGGGTAAATTCAGTAGAATTAACAAAGTAGCCGCTTCTGACACTTGACAATTAACTAAACCACCAGCACAAGCACATGGTGGTCTACATCGAGGCTGCCGTTCTGGACGATCCGGCCCTACGTTCGAACGAGTCGTTCTTTGCAGTTCGCGAAAAGTTGTGTACATTCAAGGGCAACGAAGATCTGACCGACAAGGTTGACTTCATCATTTGTCTCGGCGGCGATGGAACCCTTCTCTATGCGTCTTCCTTGTTTCAGGTAAACAACGGCAGCGGGGGAGCGAGAGACCAAGAGGGAGGAGGAGAGAGCAAGCCGAAAAGCTCGGGCACTCAGTAGATCACGTGACCAAGGCGTGAATTACATTGTGTTCCTTCCTCTTTGCTTGCCTTGACAGCAAAGTGTGCCACCTGTCATGGCGTTCCACTTTGGTTCCTTGGGCTTTCTTACGCCTTTCGAATTCTTGAACTACCAGGAACAAGTGACCAACGTCCTCGAAGGTAAGTGCTGTCAAGTAGACCTGCATCACGGCCACACAAAACGAAAATTAGCACATTTGACTACTGATTCCGGAAGCAGCCGTCATCACCCACCAACCCGAACAAAGGCACTTGAGTCCATTGTTCTTCTTCCTTTTCTCTGAATGACAAACAAGATCACGTCGTATCTCTCTTCCTCACACATAAATCCAGGTCACGCTGCGTTAACTTTGCGTAGCAGGCTCCGGTGTCTCATAACGCACAAAAATGACTCGCTTTGTGACAACTTGCTGAAATCACCGGACCGGAAGTTGCTCGAACAGAACACCTACAATCCTTCCTGCAACCTGGTGCTCAATGAGGTTGTCGTCGATCGTGGTCCGTCGCCATACTTGTCGAACATTGACCTTTTCATTGATGGAAAATACATCACCACTGTGCAGGGAGACGGTCTGATAGTGTCTACTCCGACCGGAAGTACGGCTTATGCTGTTTCCGCCGGAGCCTCCATGATACATCCAAGTGTACCAGCAATCATGGTGACTCCCGTTTGCCCGCATTCACTGTCTTTCCGACCCATTGTCGTTCCAGCTGGAGTTGATCTGAAGGTGACGTGCATTCCCGCTGGGTCGACATTGCGTGACTAACGCGTGATTACCATTTCGAATTCTAGATATGCGTCGCCGAAGGTGCTCGCAACTCTGCTTGGGCTTCGTTCGATGGACGCAACCGTCAAGAACTAAAAGTCGGCGACTGGTGAGTAGAATGAGGAAACGCATCGAGACTTAAACCAAGGATTTAATTAATGTCTTATTACACAACTTGCTGTAAACTCTTTGCAGCCTTCGCGTAACGACATCAATATATCCTGTGCCTTCAATCTGTGCCGAGGACCAAATCAGCGACTGGTTCGACAGTCTGGCGGAATGTCTCCACTGGAACGTTAGGAAGAGGCAAAAGCAGCTCGTGCTCCCTGACCCCGTGAAACAGGGGACGTACTGTTCAAGTGACGATTCTTTGAGCAGTTCGATTGGATCCGAAGTCCATAACTCAAGTTGATCAGCGAAGCCGGTGTCATCTTGTAGCCTCGGCCATAGGTGCACCTGAGGCTGACGCCGCCGACAAACTCTTTGTCAAACACTACATCTATTACTGTATTCGATTCTCGTTCCTTGTCCCGGTGAACGCCAATAACAATTCCTTTTGCACCCAATGGCACTGATATTCCGTCTCTGACATTCACCACTCTATCAAACAGCTGGTAGGTTGCCGCTTCATCGGGCGGACTGTGGCCGAGGTAGTGGAGCGAGCGGTAGAGCTTGTCCGGAGTGAATGTCATGTTGATTGACTTTGCTCTATTGAACAGAGCCTGTGATGCGAAAAAGCGTCAATCGATCAGATTTCAAAAACCGTAAAGATCAGGGAACTTACATGCATATTCAGGACACCTTCGATTCGAGACACAATGCACTCGTCTAGAGCTTCAGCGTTGCTTTTCTGTCTCGGTGCACGATAGCAAACTTGTTGCTTAAGCCAGTCCAGTAATTCGTCCATTCTCTTGTTCCTGAGGTGATTCAAAGAATGAGTTTAGTTTACGAGATAATCTAAGTTAAGCGACTTACATGTTCTCTTCGTCGCGGAAAATGTCCTTGACCATGAATGAATCTTTATCAGCGTTCCTCACCAAGAGATCAAAGACTTCCGGAAACTTTTCATGATACTCCTTCACAATATCATGCACCTTGTTAGCTAACAACCAGACATTTTCTGTCTTCTTCGAGAGGCCAGCAATCTCTTCTCCACGAGCATTGAATCTCAAGTTGAGGCCTATGTTTACCTTCGACTCTCCTCGGCGAACAAGAATGGTGCCAGTGATACGAGAAAGGGCGTGTCCAGATATTCCCAGGTATTGAGCCATGGCAAAGTTTGCCATATAGTTTTCTCGTATTATGTCTGGTTGACGAACAATCACTTCAGTGAGGTCAGGTTCGATTTCATTGAAAACTTCGGCCTTGATTGTTCCATTTTCGGCCAAGCACTCGACCACCTTTACCATTTTACCATACAGGTTCTTAGAAAGAGAAAAACCAATTGCACCGACAGGATAAATGTCGTGCAGGGACTTCAACAGTTGATAACCAGGGTCGTAGACATCTAGCTTGTCGACCACCGTTTGCAATGGACATAACAAGGGATTAGTGGCCCACTGCTTCTCGAGCTTCAGTAGTCCATCTTTACCAGGTACATATTTCTGGCCCGTGACGGGCAAGGCATAGATGAACACTTTTGTCTGGCCGATGTAGATTCCTCGGCGCTCTCTATACCGTCGCTCAACGGCACTAAGCTCGCCTTCAGTGTCTTTTTTCTGCTTGTCATTCAAGGGTGTCTTAATTAACAAGCGATCGTCTTCAAGCTGAGTATAAACGTTCACTAGGTCACACACCTTGATAACTTTGGCCTCTACGAGATGAGGCCAATTAACGAACACGGACTCTCCCAGGTACTGAAGCGCAAATAGAGTAGCACTGTCTCGCTCCACTTGCACAACGTCCAGAATCATGTTGTCATTGTTGGACGGCATCTCGAACACTTTGATCTTGTCTCTTTTCAACTTACTAGTGTGCTCGATGAACCTGAGAGTTGGAAAACCAGGAAAATGTACATCCAGTCTTACATTGTCACATAAACCATGTTTGACTTGAGAAACTGGCAACCAAAATTGGTCTTGTCCAAGAGCAGTAAGTTTGGCATGATTGTTGACTATATCCGGAAGTGTACCCGGCAGTGTGCTTGGGTATGGCTCCAGAGTATCTTCACTGTAAGTGAACAGCCAGTGTGGACCGTGAGTATTTCGTTTCTTTTCACCGGCACTGAAAAGAATGCTACACTCGTCAGCAGCTTTCAACAGCCTATCCTCATCGATGAATGGAATTTTAACCACCGCTTCCCATGACTGTTGCTTCTCATTCATGTCAAGCTCGAACTTGTCCGGGTAGAATTCCTTCAATGGCGACCGCTCGTCGATCAAGAGTCGCTGGTATGCTTTGGGCAACAAATCCTTGCTGCCTGCCGGTAGAACGGCCAACAGCTGATCGAATGGTCGAAACGGTTTGCCGAAATCGTATACGAGATCAGCTTCGGAGAAATCTTTCACATCTGATATGTAAGGTGCATAGTGATGAGGATAGTACCATGACCATGAGATGCAGCCGTTATAATAATAGTGTAAATTCCACTGGATGGCGCGAATATAACAAAGCGCTTGCTCTTTCAACACATCCTTGTCGGCATTCTCGTAGCACATCTTTGTTTCGTAATAAGTTTTCTTGTGCAAACGAAACTCTTCGTCAAAAGTGTCCTCTTCTTCTTTTTCTTCTTCTACTTCGGAAAACTCATCTTCGCCATCTAAACCAGACTCAGGATCGTCTAGAGCGAAGGGACTAACTTCACTCGGGAGATCAGCTGGAACGTCAACCGGTAAAACACTGAAGCCGTTCCCTGACTTGCCATTTGCCTCAGGAATCAGAGGCTTGAATAGTCCATTCTGAAGTGCTTGTTCCACTGTTAACAGCTCAGTATCATCATAGAAAGGCTCCAGCTCCCTTCTTTTATCTTTGATGGAGCACTTGGACTTGAAGTATCTTAAATCAGCGTAAACTTCGGTGAAATTTTCAACATCTATCTCGGAAACTTTTTCGAGAAACTTTCCAAAACGTTCCAAGTTCAATTTTCCGGACTCATTCATATAGCCACCAAGACTAGGCAATACGTCAATGTAAATTTTGTACAAATTAGTGAGAGCATTCTTGTTGATGTGAAAATGGGGTAAATGAGGAATGAAATCATTGCCGACTAGGAAGCCCATCAAGATCCAATCATCGATGACATTTTCAAGATTGAATTCAAATGGCAACGTAGTCTTTAAAGCAGAAAACTCATGGCTTAAATAATCTCTCAGGAGGGATAAGTGTAACAAATGGAAGGTGATGACATCCGGATTTGTACTTCTTGTTGTCACTTTCTTCACAGTTTTACTCTTGATGAACTTGACTTCCTCACGAAGCAAGGAAAAGTGAGGCTCGTGAGAACAGAGACCGAGCATGAGAAGATCGGCATCTAAACCATATAGACAGTGTCGCGTGTTCGGGTTATAATCTGGTTTGGACTTTTCAGACCGGATAAAGTCCATCACCTTGTGCTCGCCTTCACCCGGCGTTTCGTGGCCCGACAGATAAACTTTAACTGGTTTCCACAGTTCATCTTTAGACATTTTCATCGCAACAAAGTATTTCAGTTGCTGATGCAACTTGTGCATAAATTCAGTCCCAGGAGTGATGCAATTCGAGTCGAACCTTGCTTCACTGGGCAAAATTTCTCCCCTTGCTTGGGCCTCTTGTTCGCGCGTCTCGGCTTCTTTAGCTGACCGGAAGCGTCTACCCCGCTGTTGATTCATCTTGGCTCTCGGAGCAACGCCGTCGATTGCCATGAAGAAAACTTTTCGCGGCTTAATCATTCTAAACAGAAACTCGATGTATCTAAAAATGTCTTGAAATATCTGTTCCTCCGATATTCGAAAATGTACGTCATCGTCATTAGGATGCGAACAATTGTGAATGATGCCATTCATGTCCAGATAGAGGTTGTCATACTCTGGGATCTGGAATTATGCGATAAATTCAGTGATTAGAAGCTAGACTTTAAATGGCGGCTTTAAGCATACCTGATGCTCACGGACAACTTCACTCAAACAGGGATAACGTTCACTTATCCAGCGGTAGAACTTCGGGACACCCATTATGCTATGTCAAGTAATTTATTGCGCACAATATCAATCAAAGAAGTATATGGTTTAGATATTGAGAAAGGGATTCCCTAAAATTGACACAAACAAGATTCTATTCGAGCCTTCAGAGATACATGACAATGCGTCTCGTGCTAAAAGCAGAGCCACCTGGTGTGAGAAAAGCATCACAACTGAGTGCCAGCTAATCTGGAAGCTAGTACACGACAACATACTGTATTTGATTCTGTTGTTCCCGAAACTCCAAATAAATTCGAAGATGATTGACATTTCCAAGTATATCCCTATCCATATGGTAAGTTTGAAACTCGAAGTGGCTTATTTTGCGCTAACAAATACTTTTAGGATTACGAAGGCCAAAAATTGGCCGAACGCATCTTTCAGACAGTGATCTTGATCTTTGCTGGCGCCGGCTTAGTTCGCGGCTACATGATCGAACAGTTCTCTTTCACCGTTGCAACGCTTATCATTGGATTCATTATCGCCTCGGTGGTAAGATGGAATATTTTTTAACATTCTTAAAGTATATGTTTTTTGTCCTGTAGCTAACTTTGCCGCCCTGGCCATGGTATCGCAAACATTCTCTGAAATGGCAAAAACCGCGAAGCACTGAAGTTGCTTCCGGTCAAAAGAAAAAGAAATAGACAGTTGAACATTTTTTGGTATTATAGACATCTTGTCAGAGTAATCTAGCGTCTTATTTTAAAATAAAGTGAGAGCACGACACATCAACAAATACCACAGTGTGGCAACTTTATTCATCTAGAACAACTTTGTCAGTGCTGTCAAAATATGCCACAAGTGAACATTTCAACGTAAGTTAATGGTGAGAACTGACATTACTGTGTATGAGGCTCAACCAGAATGACCAGCAAGTCAAAAATAGTTAGTCAAAGCGCTCAATTTCACCGACGTTAATCCGATCGGGGTCAGCTTGCACAGTGAACCCCAGAATGGAACTGTCGACGCGCTTGGCTTTCTTCTTTTTTGATTTGACAGCTTTCAGGGCTGCGTCATTAGCATGATTATCTGAAGTGTTTGCTTGGTTTGCCGTTGAAGAGGATGATGACTTATTAACGGACGGAGTAATTGCAGGAGCAGGTCCCCACATTAATTCCTGGGAGTAGAAGACAGTTTTGGTGAAAATCGAAACTCAGCAGCGACATCATGTCAGCCATGAACGTACCTGAGATGACTGCTGTTTCGATTTATTACGATAGAATGACCGCTTCTCGAGAAACTGTTTGGCAAAATCACGGGAGTCTTTATTCTCTCCCAGATATGATCGAACGTAATCGTTCACTTCGAATGGAGATTCTAATTCCTTGAGGAAAGTGACAAAGGTCGGAACTGTGGACAAAGTATCGATTAGAACACTGACTAGGAGAATAACTAATTACCATCAAGGGCCGACTGAAAGCTGCTCAGAGCTTCCTCGCACCAGACAACGAACTCGTCTTTGTTCTGACGCCTCTGATCTTCAAACAAGCCATGAACGACCTCCTAAAAAACAATAAGCATTAACTTTGACTCGTAGTGAAAAACGGTGTTCAAAACGTACCTCGTGTTTCTTCTTAGTATTCGAGGCTTTAGAATTTGCATTCACAGAGTTGGCCACTTGCTTGTTGGGAGTACCACTGGGCTTGCTGGGTCTAGCCTCTTGCTCCCAGAATCCAGCTCCAGCAGTGGGTGGCTTCATGTCAGTCTCGGGCAAGCTTTCCCACACACCACCGACTCCGGAAGCATTGCCCTTCCAAGTTAATTGACTAGCAGCGTTGCTCCAAATGCCTGAATTGGAGAGCTTGACACCTTGTTGCTCACGGTTCTCGTTAGCAATTCGTTGCTGTTTGGCCAACTTGTCAGCTTCCTCTTTCTGTATCTCGGACAACGTTTTCACTGGAGCACCACCAGCCGTCCGTCTACCGGATGCCCAAGTGAGCTGCTGCTTGCTCTGTGCTGATTGTTTTTGTTGCAGTTGCTGAGCTTGATACATGGCTTGCATCTGTTGTTGTTGAAACTGGATCTTGCGCCTCTCGTCGCGATCCTTCTCCTCTTGGAGCCTTTGAATTTCGGCCAGCGAAAGGTTCTGACCGAATTGAGGCTGCACCTGAGTGGGCGGTGTGCCCCAGCCTTTGGGTTCGTGGTACCGTTTCATTTCTTGAGCTTGCCTTTGTTTCTCAAGTTCAGCCTGTTGCTGTTGTCGCTGTCTTTCTAACTCTTGTTGCATCTTCATCTGTCTTAGTCTCTCCCTTTCTTTCTCTTCTTCCATTTTACGCCTCTCTGCTTCTTCCTTTTGTTTGCGTGCAATTTCTTCCAAGCGACGAATTTCCTCTTGTCGGCGTCGCTGCTCTTCGAGTCTTTTTTCTTCGTGTTTTCTCTCTTCCTCTTCTCGCCTCTTTCTAGACTCCTCTTCCTGGCGTCTAAGTTCCTCGTGTATTCTGCGCTCTTCTTCTCTCTGCAGCTCGATTAATCTTCGGTGCTCTTCTTCCTCGCGCCTTTTTGCTTCTTCATTTTCAAGTCGTCGCCTCTGCTCTTCTTCCATCATTTTACGCTGCTTGTCTTCATGTTCTTTGCGCTCGATCTCTTTCCTCTGCATCTCTTCCAAAGCGGATGCTGTGATCGCACCGCCATTCAACTCCCAGATACTATTAGGAGCTTGCTGATTCGGTACTGGTGGTAATCTAGACATTGGGAACTGAGCATTTTGAGACTGCATCATGGCATCGAATGGCACTCTGGAGTTTTCAAGGGGAATGTTCTGCAGCCGTTTTTGTTGCTCTATGTGCTGAGTGTACTGCCGAACCAGAATGTTTTGCTGTTCATGTTGAGGAAGATCAGAGAAACCAGCCTGACTCTTCAAGTGCTCTAGCAATTGTCGCAACTGATTTTGCATTTGAAGCTGCTGCTGTTGTTGCTGTAACATTTGTCTCTGGGCTTCTTGGGTCGCGAGTAACTGTCTGAGCTGAAACTCTGTAGGAATTTGCTGTGGCAAACTACCACCGAGTGTTTGGCGAGCAGGCATGCTCTGCGACATCTGAGGAGGTGGTTGGTGAACACTTTGAAGTGGAGGTGGGCTAGATCCTTGGGTGAATGGCACTCTATCCCACATCTTGATCAGCTCTCCCAACTGACAGAACCTTTCGTCACAACATCTTCGAATTAACAAATCAGGAGTAAAGTAGCCAGCAGTGTACCAATCCAACATGTCGCTAGAAGAGAAAGGTCCTTGTACTTGATCTTGGGGATCTCTATACAGCCACTTGAATGCATTTTCATTTGAAGTTGGCACAGCTGATTCCTTGGGTATCGCATGGTCGTTCTTCTCTAAATGGACTGCATGAACGTCGTGGACGTCTTCGTCCGCAGTCCACTGAGCAACCATGCTTTCGGCTTCCTTTTCCAAATGGTTCAAACTTTCGTCGTCCATACCTACTTTAACTTCATGGTTGGCTTCAGGTTGCTTTTCAAACTTTGATGAATCTGGGGCTGACTCTCGCTTCTCGTTGACGTAATCCCGTGAACCTCGAGGGTCGCTTTGAGATGGTGATTCAACATTCCTTTTTTCCCTGACACCGTTCCCGGAATGGTTGACAGGGTGAACTGAGTCCCTGTCTCGGTAATCCGTATGGCGATCTCGGTCATGTTTTTCAGGCCTAGAATTATTAGCATTATTTGTGTGTTTCGATCCTCCTCTGATTGTAGTCCATTCGCCATTCTTGTCATCAGGGTCCCCTCGACTGGGACTGCCTTCTCGAAATGCTCCGCTAGCATCAAATGTACCGACTGCAGTGCCGGCGTCTTCTAAGCTCCACTCCGGTAAATTACGGTTCTCGTCGTCGCCATCATCCCAATCTCGGGTATAACTGTTGTAGCGTCTCCTCTGACCATTCCGGTTCTGTTCTTCATCATCACGGCCATCTCTCCAAGATGGTCGTGGAGCCCACGCTTCGTCCTTTGTACGGGTTCTCCAGCTACCACGTTCGTCTCCCGTTTTTGACGGAACCCTCCAGGAATCATGTGATTTTGAATCTTTTCGTCCTCCCTTTGGCTCGTCACCTTCGCTGGTCCTTGTCGAAGTTTGCCGCTCAAAGCCTTTCGGCTTAGTTTCATCTGACGCACTCTTTCTGAACTCTCTGTTGTCGGTTGCAGTTTCAGGTTCTTCGTCAAGTAGGGGATTTCTTTGGAAGAAACCTCCACGACCACCTCTGCCTCGTCCCCGGTCTGATGTCAGGGCTCCTCGTCCACCCCTGGCAGCATCTCTACCGCCACGCTCAGCTGGCCTTTCTTTGGCGGGCGATCCGACAACAGTAGCGGGCACAGGGTTCCTTTCCTTGTTTTGAAGTCGAATGACAGCTTCACTGTTGATTGACCTGGACCAGATCCGATGCTCGTCTTCAGTCATGTCAATAAGAGCAAGTGGAAAAAGACATTTTTCACTTGTCAGATTAGGAAAATCCTGGCGCATTTGATCAGTGAGCGTTGAATTTTCGTCAAACAAAGCTAACATCTCTTCGCGACCATATCTGTAGTCAGCCAGTTTGTATTTGGGTGCCGGGCTTGAGACGGCAATAACAGCTGGCTGTGATGAACTAGTAGAACTGGATGCCGAAGGTCCACGGTCAGTCAGTGCTCGCAGCCTAACAGTGATATATCAACGTTAGCTTCTTACGTAAACATTAAACATCATGGTGCTCATACCATTCGGGTCCGAAATTGAGTCCAGTATCAACCATTTTTACACGGGCAATTCACTTAACAACTTGATCTACACTGAATCACATAAAACCATCGTGAGAACAGAAATCGAGAGAAAGCAATTAGTGAATAGCAGTGAAAACAAAAAAGAACAAGCATGAGCTTACCACGCGTAACAGTGAATCCAAGCAGAGAAACCAACAACGTTGTTGCAGCGCACCACGAATTTGTATATGAATTTGATGTACAATAATTCGATATCAATAAAGTAATATCGTGGTCAGCTGGCAGTTTGTACCAGAATACAGTTGATTAGTCAAAACTATGAACGTAAGATATCCTTTTTTTCGAAGCGACAATATATAATATCGGAACAAGTAGTGACCTCGTCAATACTGAGCATCCATTGCTCTCAGCAGCCAATGAGAGAAGAGCACCTTTTCTCCACGACAGCCAATCCGGAGCTTGGGCGCGTATTTACAAAAAGTTGGCTTCATGCAGCAACACTGTGTTGCCAATGTGGAGATATGATTAGATCGAATAGTATTAAAAATACCATTATCACTCTATAAATTACGCTCCATTAGATTAGTTAAGATTTTTTGTGTGAATGGTTTCCTTCAGTATCAGTTTAATGTTGCAGTAATAACTAATGTATGCAATCGTGCAATCGTCTTCCCTCTATAAAATAAAACAAGTGCATTTGTATAATTGACTCGTAAGTTGGTTCACAGAAAACGATTTATTTTGCTTTCAATGCTAAGATAATTATAAAATAAAATAAAATAACAAGGACTTGCATAAAAGGTAGCATCCGTTTCCGTTCCACTGGGATGTTTCTCATCTTCCAGTCTCTTTGAGCAATCAAATATTGATTCAGTTTGAATCCCATTTCGGCAAAGGAGCAAAGTGGCTTCCTTCGAAGCTGTCGGCCATCTTGATTCCTGTAAAATTCTGGGAGCAAGTCTCTGCTACCTCTTTCTTCTCCTCTATCTTCACATACAGGTCTTTGTAATACTTTTCGACATCCGGTTGACCATCACACCATAGACTGTCAATCTTTGTCATAACTTGTACGGCAAGGTCATCACCGCTGACAAGATGAACGAGAAATGTCAAAATGATAACTTTCGTTTTATTCATGTTGCTACTGAGAAAACTTAGAATAGCGTAGTTGAGTTGGACAATAGATGATAAGTTGTTTTATTGGGATCGTTCCAGTGACGCTGTTTCACCAGCTGTTCATATGCAAACAATATCAGATAAATCACAGAATATCCAATGTTCTCAATGACACTTGAGATCAAGTACACAAAGGTTCAACGAGAGGGCAACTTTTCGAAACATGCAGTGAGCTTGGCGTCTTCGGCTTCATTCGATCCTTTCTTGTAGTAATCGTACCACTGATTCGATATACATGATAGAGATGGGCACGGATGGTAACGATCGGGTATCCGACTTTACTATCCGCAGATGTCGGTTGCCGACGGTTGCGATTATCGTTTAGTTAGTATTGTTAGCAATATAAGCACAGGATCCAGATATCCCCAATCGATTACTATGCGGATATCTGCGGTTCGATACCTGGTTTTATATTCGGTTTCGGTCGCTATCGGTACAAATTTGGCCAACCGTGCCTATTCCTGATTCATAATTACATGATTCGATACTTGAACTCAAATTTCTAAAATAACCTTCTCTGTACCTGGCTTCAGGCTTTTCGATTACGCTCATTCTCTGGTTGGAAATTCCATGAGTAGTCGGAAACTCTGAGCGATAAGTCATCCAGTGGATTCGGGTCATTCGATTCAAAATATCAGTCGCGGGAGAAGCCGGTTGGCTGAAAAGCCAAGCCCCTCCAGAGAAGTCAGCTGTGAAAAGCTCGGGACCATTGAATAATTTTCTACCGGGGCTCAAAATTAGCTTCGACAGAGTGAACTCCACTGAACTCAAAACTCATCTCTGCCCTGAATCAACTTTCAACATACAATTGTTCCCGAGCTTTTTCACATATGCTTTCGCTAGGAGGGGGCGGGGCCTTGTAAAAAGCGCCCAATTAACCTTCCTATCTGTGACTACATAAGAGATATAGCAATAAAAGAAGCTGAAAATCGATAGTTTTAATTCATTCAACTCTGCACAGTCAGAGGCTGAGAGCGTACATTCAAGCAATGTAGATGCCAACATAGCCTTGAGCGTACACCGGCTTCGCGTCGGAGCAGAAGCAAGCGTCCGGTCCTCTGCCGTTGACCTTCATGATCATACAGTCCCCGAGCTTCCTGCCTTTGAATGCCTGACATGCCATTGAACATCGCCCGACAGCCTGGTCCACCTTCTCTTGCGGGATCTTACCTCTGTAGTGGTCCACGAAGCACAAGCCCTTCGAGCGGAGAAGATAGATGGCGCTGAGGTTATTCGTGGAAGATCCAGCTGCCTTGGCTAGAGCAAGGTTACTATGCCGGCCACTAGAGGCTGCATCTCACTCTGAGGGAGAATCACAGCATAAGCGACGATCCCCACATAAACATAGGCAGTTCATTTCGCATATGTAGCAATTCGCCCTCAGAGCGAGTACAGCGCCTCTAGTGGTCGAAATAGTAACCTTGTTCTAGCCAAGGCAGCTGGGAGAGGATGATTGCAGCATTACTCACACATTCTTCGATGCAAAACGCCTTGTGATCGATAGTGTAAGCACATCTATGGCGTAGTTCTTCCTCTGTCCATGCGTCGACGACCATTGCCGTCGACAACAGCAACAGTAGAAGTGAGCTTCTTTGAACGCAAGGCATGGTTGCACTCCAATGCGTTGCTGTCGAAGGTCTTCTAGTTTATATACTGCTCGAAACCGAAAACGTGCTGATCTGTTCTAATGTTGGGGAATAGAGGAAGTTTAATAAAATTTCACTCCGGTCCAGTGTTAGCTCAGTTTCTGCTTCTCAGTTTTTTTCTCTTGAACGTTTCAGATTACTCTAGTTGCTATCCATAAAGCGAATGCAAATGAAAAATCATTCATGCTGTATGACGTTGGGAAGCTGATACGAGCAAGAAGGAAACGATCGAATGTTGCCATACGTTGTCATCCATATTAAAATCTAGAATATTTCCCACTATAGCTGTGAAACTCCAAATTGAGTTCCGACGTCATGCTCAGTTTTCATACGAATGTAAAATACTGTGGAATACAGAAAAAAAACTGTCAGACCACTTAGAAGATTGGACTACAGCTGATGAAGTCTTCAAGCTGATTATTGAGACGTGTCAGCTGATTTGGATTTCAACTTGGAGGAGCTGTTAATGTTCCCGACTGAAGCTCTGCTTGCACTGCCAATTATATGACCGAACAGTACAGTTTGTTTGTAGACTCCCACTTATCAGGGTCATCACTGCTAAAGACTTTCTTAAAGCATCTCTTTCTGTCTTCTAGTGGAGCTCCAAGCTAACGAGAGACAAGCTTCTAGTCAATGGATTACGTAATAGCTTGAGCCACGTTTTGCTCAGTGGTCGTACTTGAACAATTTTTCCGAACGATGTTCGTACACTTTCATCAATTTTGAAGCGCGTGATCACGAACATTCCTTTGACTCCTCGAACCGGAGCAAGTCACTAGTCTCTGGAGAAAATAAGGGCACCAATAGTATTGAGAAGCAAGATAAGATCTGACAGAGAAGGTAGCATCCGTTTCCGTTCTAGTGGCATGTTCCTTATCTTCCATCCTTCCTGAGCAATCAAGCAATCGATACAGTGTGGAGCCCATGTCAGCAAAAAGCAAAGTTGCTTCGTCGACCCTTCAAAGCTGTCGGTCATCTTGGTTCCTTCAACGTTCATGAAACAAGTCTCTTCTATCTCTTCTCCATCTCCACTCTGCAGACATTTAGATCCTTGTAATACTTTTCGACATCCGGTTGACCATCACACCATAGCTTGTCAGTCCTTGTCATCCTTCAACAAGATGGACAAGAGATGTCAAAATGATAATTTTTGTGCTATTCATGTCTATCATTGAGAAAGCATAGAATGTCAAGTTAAGGTAGACAATTGATGAAAAGTTTTTTTATTGGAATCATCCCGTTCACGAAGTTTAGTCAGCTGTTCATATGCAAACAATATGTAAATCACACAGCAGCCAATGTACTCAATGCCACTTGAGATTAAGGACACAAAGGTTCAGCGGGAGGACAACTTTTCGAAACATACAATGATCTTTGCATCTCTGGCTTCATCCCAGTCTTTCTTGTAGCAATCGTACCACTGATTTGAAATATATGAATATCTGATTCAAATCCACTTAAATTATAGAACATACCTCTTTGATCTTCGCTTCAGGTTTTTCAATTATGCACACTCTCTGGTAGAAAATCTCTTGAGTAGTTGGAAGCTCTGAGTGGTAAGTTCTAACGAAACATTCCCTATTCTTCTCAATCATTTCCGGCTATCAAAGAGCTAATTAGTGGCTGGCTTTGCTTATCTGACTCACATATTCAGTCTTGGCGCATTTTTCCCATTTAGGATGCAAGGTGTCCCAGTTGAGTTTTGTACAGTAAATGTCTAGAAGGTCTACATCTATGCCATGGACGGCCAAGATGGCGGCGGCCAACACGAGAAAGCGATGAATCATGAGCCTATTTGTTGGCAAACTGTGATGACGAGAAGCTATAACCTTGTTTTTATACTCATCGGAAATCGCTAAATATTCAGTTCGAATGAGCTTTTGCAATTCATGATTGGATAACGTGACTAGAACTGAATTTATGTGTACTATAGGCTATTTGCACATCAGCCACCCAGCGGCCATCAATCACTGAGCCTTAGGCGTGGGCTGCGTTAGCTTACATGTGAGTAACGAACTGATCAGTGATCTTTGCTTTGTTCGACTATGACGAAGTCACGAGAAGGGTGAGGTGATATTGTGTGGATGTTCGAATCACGTGAATTTCAGCGTAACTGAATAACAGTAGTGAATATACACCTCACCTTCCGTAGAGGGGACTGTATGGTTATATGTCGGTAGCGTAAAAATTCTGTTTATTTAATGGAAACTGTTCAGCTTGAACAAGTTCATAAGTGACGCTTTTACCCTAGATATCAACTAATTCCCTGGAACCGCAAAAAAACCCGTGACCAAGATTCTATTATGAAAGGTTATCAGCTGGAAGCCCATTGGTTACCAACATAGGTACCACGACCATACTGGCCATTGGAGCGGAGATCGGGTAGGCCAAACAGTGGGCCATTCCGGCCAGCTTTGTGGGCCGGAGCCCGAGCAAGTCGAGTCCTGCTCTGTTCAGCCGGCGACTGGTAGGCTTTCTTGAACTGCCGTCGACCAAGTTCAGGCTGGTTGTCCGAGTGGACCTCTAAATTCCCTGGGTTGTCTCGAGGAAAACTTCCCGAGTTGTCCCGAGGGCTGGCTGCGGCGCCACTAGCCAGGTTATGGAAGCCAATCTGGGAAACAACATGGAGGTCCTTCGGCTGCGCCGACGCCAGCTGTAGGTTTTCAAGGGACGAAGTGAAATCGTGGAAGGCCATTTTTTGATGGTCATCATACTCAACGGCCTGCAATACCCGAGGCACCGGTGTTTGACTTGACCTTCTTGACTGCCTATATCGGGGCATCGGGGCACTGGTCGTTGCTGCCCTCTGTCGGTTGAAACCTTGCAGCAGCTGGTACATCACATTTTTCGGCAAATTCGGTGTGTTCCTCACATAGAAGGAAACTCCATTATTGGGCGGTGACCTGAGTGGGCCCATGTTAGGCAGAGCGATTTGGCCCACTTGGCCCGAAGCAGCTGCGTAGTCGTCCAAAGATTTCTTGGGCGACAAAAACCTTATTATACTGAGGTCAGCTGGTTGAAGCCCCGGAAAGATGAATGAGTTGACCATGGGACTGAACTTGCCCACTTGACCGTTGACCACGGAAAGAGTGGCCAACATGAGCAAACATTCCACAGCCAATATGTTTACCTATATGTTACGCACTATTGTATCATCCGAAAGTTAAACTGTATACAATGTACTCACCATTGTTTTCTCTCTTAACACCCACTAGATCAGCTGTTGGAAGATTTCTCGAGTGTTCACTTCGAGATGAAAAAGTTGAGAATGTTCAAGTATGAGACTGAAGTGTAGCTTTTATACTTTCATCTTGTTGATGAAGGAAGTCCAGAAAGAGGAGGGGAGGAAGAATACTCGGACCGATATACTGGACTCCCTCTCTCTCCCTCTCCCTCTCCTCAGCTACTTATCACCTCAGCTGCCGCCCCACTGACCCTGATATGTTTCACTCTTACTTAACAAAGCCGGTATAGGCATGGCCAAGGGCTGTGGGACTCAGCATCTCGGATAAATGCTAATCTACGCCATTTTGTGACAACATCCACTATTTTTGCCCCTTCATCTCGCTGAAATTTAGCTCATCTTCCCTCGCTCGCCGTTTATTTGCCCTCAAATACAACTTGAGTGGTTTCTGATCGATCGAATATTCAAGTGAAATGATTTTGTTGTGTTTACTTCTAAAAATAAAGTAGACTATAGTTTACTTGATTCTCACTGAATAAAAAATATATATACAAAAAAATCACATAGCGAGCTATATAATATTTTTTAGACCAATATAGACTAGTTCTTCTAGTTTGCCCGTAAGTCAAAGGTGTCATTAATGAGCAACATGTTATGATTACTGAATAAACAACTGTTCCATCAATCATCAGCTATAAATAAGAAGTGCATTCATTGTTAAACGAACAAATGATTTCTAAACAGTACTTTCATGAACAAACAATACGTTTTCTACTTGAAATGAAGAGAGGGTGGGTAATGAGGACATTATGACACATGACATGTTGGATGTCATATTACTTATAAATCCGAGGGAGTAAATGTCCAGTTTCAGCCTGTGTTATTATAAATACATGCTGTAGGTCATGTGAAGTGTCACAAAGAATGGAACAATAGATGTCGAAATCTGCAGAGGAAAATAACAGGACACTAGATGGCGCTGATCGGTTTATCATGTGCACAAAACTCGGAGCCAGATTGAGCAGCTGTTCAATCACCGCTGATTGATTTTGATTCGCATAGCTATGATAACAACTTTCTTCACTCTATCTCTCCGGATCAGAGATTGTTAACGCTTATCTTGCTATCGGTTTATTATCATCATCAACAGTGACAAGTGGTTAAATCTTTGCACTGACAAGATCAAGCCTTCATACACTCATCGCTACGTTTCTTGTCCTTCTCCTTGTTTGCCACTCTTTCCGGTCGTTCGCCAGCCTTGTTATAGCACAGTTGGTACTAAATAGCCCAAATATGGTTAGCGGCAGTTTTCTCACATATACAAGACTCACCTTCATGGCGTCATCCATAGCTGAGCAGAACTGGGTCTTCACGTCTTCCCATTTCTCGGGCAAATCTTTGGCAAAGACTTCCTTGAAGCATTTCTTCCTGTCTTCCAACTCAGGTCCAGTCTAATCACGACAATTAACAGCACACGCATATACTTAACCACCATCTTACCGACTGAAGATCACACTTCAAGCCCTTATCAAGAACCATTTCAGATATCGGGTGCATTTTCAGACAAGCCGTCAATAGCATGATTTTGACATCTCCCACTGAAACTAGATCACCGTAAACACATTGCTGAAAAAGAGGACAATTAAATGCAAGCCAATTAAAAGTTAAGTTCTCACTCCAGTTTTGGCTGTACTTTCTGTACTGTTGTAGCCTTTTTCTTTCTCTTTCAAGTCTTCACATTCCTCAAGTTGGCTGAATTTATCGGTAAAGTTGGCCGTAGAGCACAATTGCTTCTTTGTGTCCTCGAAATTGTCCGCCATCTTGAAGCCATACGTGGGCGCGGAAGGTTGGGAGCCGTGAAGTTGGCTTCATTGCCTTACTCATTTCTGATTTTGAGCCGGGCGCAAAAATATGAACGGGTATCCAGTTCAACTAGAGTCGATTCTTCATTTTTTACTTTTAAACAAAAAGTAAAAAAGGTTAATCCGATCGAGCCTCATTAGATACCCGTTTTTAATTTTGAGCTGGGCTCAAAATAAAAAATTGAGTTGAACAGCGATGCCAACTTCACGGCTCCCAACCTTCCGTGCCCACGTATGCTTGAAGCCCATGACTTGCTGGAAGCAAGCCTCTTGTATCTCCTTGCCAACTGGGTCCGTGACGTTGGCTTCACAGTCATGCATGTCCTTCATGTACTTGATGACATCCGGTTGACCATCACACATGTGCTTCGCCATCTTGATCATGATTTCTTTAGCAATATCTTCAGCACCGTCGCCATTGGCTTGAAGGGCAAGGAGGGTAAAAATCAGAATCGTAATACTGTTCATCATGACGACCAGTGATAACTTTGAAATATGAGAAGAATACTGAATAGAGAACGTTTTTATTTCTTTGAATAAGTTTCAGATATTACATCAGCTTGTCAAACGCAAACAAATAATTTGCAATTTCTTTGATTTAGACATAGTCAAGCGGAGACCTGGTTGTCAGAACAATCAGCAACTTTAACACCTGTAGCAATATTTCAATCAGCCTTGATACGATGGTTACTCTTATTAATCGATACCTCAAGCTTGGGCAATATCCGGTATTTTTATTCTCGTGGACATCGAAAAGCTTATGTCCAGTCAATGGTGATATGAATCGCACTTATTTGCTCATACGTACAATTTAAATCACTTTCTGCCATAAATCACGTACAAATTCTTTGGTATCATCAGCTCAACAAACTTGAACAAGTACTTAAAACATGGTTTATGCCAAAGGTTTCTACAGACTTAGTCACTCCCTAGGGAGGGACTTGCTTGTCGAAGCATTCGGCAACTTTGGTACCTTTAGTTGCGTCCCAATCAACCATGAGGCAATCATTCCACTAATACAACAATATTCTCTAATTAGTTAAGCTAAACATTAGATTAAGCGACAGCATATACCTCTTTTATTTTCTTCGCTGCATGGTCAGCCTCGCACATGGCCTTCAAGATGTCGTCACGGCTTTTCGGGACTTCAGCTTCATAAATCTTACCATAGCAACCCTTGCTCTTGCCCGCCAATTCGGGCTGATTACAGGTTTGATTACAGTACTGTAATTAGCAACAATCAGCAATTACTCACATATTCGGCGTCAGCGCATTTTGCCCAGATGGGAAACTTGTTGTTCCAGTTGACTTTAGAGCAGAAAAAGTCTAGAAGGTTCGTTTCGTCAGCTTCTACAACCAAGATGGCGGCCACCAGGACGAAAAGTCTGTACATGTTGGTTTGCCACCTAAATTGTACACTGGTAAATTTGATATACTCTTTGGCACTATTTATACTCATATCACTGCTACTGTACGGCATTCATGCATGTCTTCGCTAATCCTGAAAAATTATCATTAACCAGGTGTTTGTAGTTTAACACCTTTGTCAACCGGCCATCTTGGATTCTACGACAGTGAGGTGTGTTGACTCAACTTGAAAGTTAAACAAGCGGATGAAGTGTGTCACAGATTAAACTGATTTATGATTTCCTTTTGTTGACGATATCCACGATAACATATCATTCAGCTGGAAATATGACAGTATCAAGAGAAGACGACAGATGGCGCAAGTCTGTCGTCAACTGTCCATCACTGCTCTTGCAACATTTAAACTACAGCAGAAACTCGAAATTACCTCATTTTCTGTAGTAATTAGTCGATAAAGCAATCTCAATTAGCTACTGTGCAGCGACGAGACATTGCATAATCCTAGTGACTATTCTCTCTAGGAGGAAGCCAGCTTTCCGGACTCACTCGTCAAACTAGTAGCTGTAGTTATGCAATGCGAAGTGTTAATAGAGCTAAAAGTGAATATCATAACCTTCGCTCTTCGAATTCGAATAGAGAGGTTCCAAATAGCTGAAGGCGCCTGCATGGGCTCAAGAGAGAAAGAGAGAGAGAGAGAGAGAGAGAGAGAGAGAGAGAGAGAGAGAGAGAGAGAGAGAGAGAGAGAGAGAGAGAGAGAGAGAGAGAGAGAGAGAGAGAGAGAGAGAGAGAGAGAGACTCTCTGGAAAAGCAGCAAAGGTCATCGAGGTCAAACTGGCTCTCAGACCATTTGGAGCCGGAAAGGGAAACCTTGCTGATATTCGCTGAAATGACGATTCATATGCGCATCTTCATTTAAATCTTTTGATTCAGAATGAAGACTGAGCTGTTATTGCGTAAAACGAACTCTGATCTTTCTATGCTTTGAAAGCCATCCGTATGACTTTTTCGACATTTGTCCCTAGAGTACACTAGACTACAAGGCATATTCAAGTCTAGCCTAAACTGTTACTCGGAAACTATGGGAAACCGTCGCGAACCGGACATCCTAGTTTTTGCGTCATCAGTGTGACGGCAAACCTTAATCTGGAAAACTGTATGCTTGTAAACTGATCGATGCTTGTCTTATTTCCACTTCACGATAAAGCAATTAGATCAGCTGCGAATCGTAAGTCACAAGAAAAGACGACAGATGGCACTAGAAAACGCAACCGAGAGTAAACAATGCTGTTTCTCTCTCGTCGACCAAAGTACATGTAATTTATTAATAATATGAAATCGGCAAATAAGGGTTCTTAATTAGCAATGCATTCTCGTAAACGTGCTTCATCGGCAACCCGAGTGACCAATCTTTCAGGACGGAAGCCAGACTGGCCGACGCACACGAGAAACTAATTATGGAATCCAGAAAGTTAATCCAGGTGAATAGAAGCAATGCTATACTCACTTTTAATGAGTTGTCCTGAGCTGAACAAACTTGACTCTTGAAATCTTGCCACTTTGCCGGGAAGTCTTTGCCGTAGACTATTCTGAAGCAACGCTTACTGTCCCCAAGTATGGGTCCAGTCTAAGTGAAGTCATAGCAATCAGTATCAGCGCTCAGTTGGTCACTTTACCGATTGATGATAACATCTCAGGTTCTTGTCGAAGAGTTTTACAACCGTGGGCTCCATTTCCAAGCAGCCAAACATGGTCAACAATTTGACCATCGCAATTTTCTGGTCGCCGTAAATACATTGCTGGAAAAGAGAGAAATTAGAACACAACGGCCAACAATCGGATTTAAATCTTACGACAAGTTCAGAAAACTCAGCCATCTGAGTTACGTCCTGGGTCACTTTTCCTAGATTTGAACAATGCTTAAATTGGCTCACAAATTTAGGCGAATCAGCAAGTTGGCAAAACCGCTCCTTGCAGTCTTCATATCCGCCGACAAAATGGAGTCCAGTAAGCTTCTCGAAGCAATTGTCCATTTCCGATACGCCAGTTCCGTTATATTTTTTACTGCAGGTAAAGATGCCTCTGATGAACCGTTCGACATCCGGTTGACCTTTACACCAGTGCTGGTACAGCTTTTCCATACTGTTGTCCGCTTTGTCATCACCATTAACGCTCAGAGCGAGGAAGACTAAACAGAGAATGTTGAAGTAATTCATGTTGACGGAATGATGTGATTATGTTGATCACCGCTAGTCTCGAACTCAATGCAGTGGCAAATAGTCGTCAACAACCGAACTGAGGCAAATGGAATGAAAATTGAATTAACACTTTTTCAGAGGCCACATATAGTCGGAGTCGCTTAAGCTTATGCCATCACGTGATAGGAAAGAGACTCCTCTATACTGCGAGGGAGAGCAAAGGTCACAGAGGTCAAGTTGTCCGTCAAGTTTTCCGTCAAGTTGTCCGTCAAGCTAGTCAAGTTAAAGTCCATCTCTGTGGGAAATGACTAACCCTTACCATTGCGACAAAAATTTTGGACCGACGTTTCAGAGCTATTCCTTTATCTCAAATTCTATAATTGAGAATTAAGGCTTTAATTTTTGCTTAAATTGGCGGAAGGACATGTATTTGCATCACTGGCGAACTGATGAACCGAAATTCCTTCTCAAAAAAACTCTCCGAAAAAGTCGATAGATGGCGCTTCTCCAGCTGTCCATCATTTATAGTTGACGGCACTCAGCATCTTTACAGTCGGAGTGAAGTTTTTGGATGGAGAACGGAAAAATTAGCGCCATGGATCCATTTCCTAAACTTGAACAGTTCCATATTTCCTCGAAAAGTAACGGTGTTTTAACAACGGAACAAATGCAATGATTAAGCGACAATGGAGTAAGCACGGTTCATCAGCTTGAAACTCGGGTGACAAACTATCCTCCTAACGAACTGAATACATACATATCTGCAAGACAACTGGAATGAGACTAAAAAACCCCGTTAGAATTCTAATAGAGAGGTGAGTGACCCCAGGTAACACCTAGCTGAAGTATACTAAGCGAATGCCTTCGAGTGCTGAAGAGAGACGCCTTCTATGCAAAGGAAGGGTAGCAAAGGTCACCGAGGTCAAGTTTGTTCGTGAACTAGACTAGTCAAGCCACAAAGCCCATCTCGTAACTAAAGCATAACTAGTTTGAGCTACTAACCTCCATACTTACCATACTAGGCTAAATTAAGGGAATGAGACGAAAGCGGATACGGATGTAAAGCTCATGACTTTGTCACCCATCATTTAATCGCCAGTTTTTTTCTGCTCAAAGAATTAACAAGCCTAGAACTGTTTTCCAGGTTCCGTTAATGTGCGAAACAAACAAGGTTAGTCCAATTACTGTGACAATCCTGTTTAATTAAATGCAACTGATACTCAATATTTCATCAGCTTGTCGAACGCAAACAACCAATCAACAACTTGTTCACCTAGCCATGATTTAACCGCAATTTAGGCAAGGAGCTGCTTGTCGAAACACTGTCCAACCTTGGCGCCCTTGGCAACGTCCGTGTCCGCCTTGTAGCAATCGTTCCACTGATTGCCAATTTATAAATCAGATCAAATAAACAGTACATTCGTGAACAGTTCTACCTCTTTCAGTTTCTTCTCTGAATCCATGATTTTGCAAGCAGTTTTAGTGAAGTCGTCATGGTTTTTCGGATATTCAGTCTGATAAACCTTGACATAGCAGTCTTTGTTTTTGCCGACCAATTCCGGCTAGTTAGAGACTTAATTAATTAATGACAAGTATTCAATTACTCACATATCCCTCATCGGCACATTTCTTCCACATAGGGTACATAGTGTCCCAGTTGAGTTTGGTACAGAAAAATTCTAGAAGATTCGTATCAGCTTCGACGGCCAAGATGGCCACAGCTAGTATGAGCACTTGTTTCATGTTGCTTCGACTCCTTCAATGCACATTGTGGTAAAATTCAAGTGAGTAAAACTTTTTATACCGTTGTCGGCGAAATCAATCACGAGCACAAACAATGATAGAAAAGTTTTCACAACAAATTTAAGCTTTGTTTAGTGGATGGTTTTGAATTGATGATTCCGTTCTATGATATTTTTTTCTAAGCTGACATGAGAGATTGATTGATGGTTTTATTTGTGCGGTGAAAGTCATTTGATTTTGTCACAATAAGCTTACATCGATCGTGATATATGAAACTTGTCATTGAATGCTGGATCTCAGTGTAGACACCTGATTGCAGAAAAAGGGATTCAAAAATTATCGAGATAGCTGAGAGGCGGACAAGTGCCGACCACTGGCGACAGATGGCGCCAAAGCCGTCTTCACATAACGATAATCATCAACTGTTTGAAGCATGTGCTCATCATCTCTTGCTCAATGCCACCATTGACTATCCGGATACAGAAAGTTCGTGCATCCATATACTTTTGAACTCCCGGTTGACCATCACACCACAGCTCCAGTGGAGATGAGATGAAATGAGTCTAAAAAAGACTGCCTTAGAATGCAGAACGAATAAGAGGGGAGAGATAGTGAAGAGATGCTCTCCTGTATGCTCTAGACCACGAAAGGTCACGTAGGTCACGCAAGTAATTTGAAACTGGACAAGTGGCAACAAGAGTCTTTTCACGAAATCAGAATGTTGTTATCGAATTATCTTTTTTATTTAGGATAACAATTAGTTAAACAAGCAACTGATTGTTAGTGATCAGCTAAGCGAGCATTTCGCATATCGTTCCTCTTCGGCGTCTTTAGTTGCCACTCTTTCCGGTCGCGAGCCAGGTTTTCAGGAAACACATGTGATACTGAAAGTTTGGCGATTGGGACGAATTAAATTTAAATTAGATTCGAAAAGAACTCACTTTCAAGAAGTCATCCAGAGCTGAACATGCTTGACTCTTGACACCTTGCCAACTTCCAGGGAAATCTTTGCCAAAGACTTCCTTGAAGCATTTCTTCCTATCCTCAAGCTGAGGTCCAATCTAGTACAAAGTAGAATCAATACCTCCTCTCGTTCATTAAGTAAACATACAGATTGATAATTGCACTTCAAGAGATCATCAAACATGGCTTCCATTGCAGGTTGCATCTTCAGACAAGCTATCATGGCGAACAGTTTGATTTCACCCACTGGAGCTAAATCACCATAAACGCATTGCTGGAAAGATTTCCATCAGGAATTAGATCAAACGTAATTTAACATCTTACATTTGATTTATCATCCAACTTGGTTTGGTTCAAACCCTTGGCCTTGACCAGTTGATTCGAACAGTTGCGAAGTTGACCCATGAGTTCTGGTAAGTTGGCCATTGAGCAATATTGCTTCTTTGACTCTTCATAGCTGTCCGCCATTTTGAGTCCAGTGATGTTTTTGAAACAGGTGTCCGTCATCTCTTTGCCAATGCCGCCCTCTGATTTGGCGTCGCAGCCATGAAAGTCCTTGAAGTACTTTTCGACATCCGGTTGACCATCGCACCACAGTTTGGCCATCTTGGAAAACATTTCTTTTTCATCATCACCTCTACTTGCGGTAACGAGAGATAAGATGAACAGAGCGAAAATCCTGATGTCATTCATGTCGATGAAGCGAACAATGCTGAATGACAGATGAGCTGGTACTTATCATGAATTTAGATTACACTTCATTGATGAAACTCTTACTAATGACAATATTTCATCAGCTTGTCGTATTCAAGCAAAGCAATAATGCTCATGTTTGTAACCCGATGTTTAAAGTTTCTTCACCGCTTGTTTGATCACAGTGCGTGGAGAAACAAGGTCAAGGTCATATGACTTTCTCGTCTCGGAAGAAAGCAAGCATAGAATTTTCTTGTTTCGATTGCTTAGAAGCTATAAGTTGATTGAGTTGTCACATTTCTCAGATGCGTCTATTAGCGTTGCTAGTCGCACTACACAAACGGCCCCTCGTCAAAATGCAACCATCATAAACAACAGCACCAAATAGTTGCTTAATCCGGATAATGGTAATCTAGGATAAGAGTCACCCAGTGTACACTGGTTCGAATTAACCAATTTCTCTCACAGGACTTCAAAGCCTTTTCTGAGGAATCGTTCGATGCCGTTAACTGGGTGAACGAAGCCTTCGCAACAGCTGGCGATACCAGTAATAAAGAGAGTTATGCTTCGAATTTGGTTTACAAACTGCAGTTATTTGTGCAAGAGATCAACAATTCGCTAGAAGAGACTGCTCAACAGGTTATACATAATATGCCAAAGGTTTTACAAGAAGCAGAGTCATTGCAGGATGATGTGGATAAACTTAAACAAGATATGGCTGAAGCAAGAGAAAACATGGATCAACTCAACAGTGAATCCGTCAACGCTTTGAGTGAACTGAAAACGGCCAGCGAAGTCAAGAGCAAGATGGCATCATTCCTTCAACAGAAACAGGTGTAGTGCTGTCTCTGTCAGATGTTTCCGATACCGATGTTTCCTGGAGTAGAGCTGCCACGGCTTCCTGCGTTTCGTGGAATGTTGGCTTGCTACGAAACTGTTGCTTGAGAATGCGTGAGTTTGCTCTGTGCTTCAAATAAAATAAAATTCCGTCGCAAAGCCGAGGTAAATTTGGTCCGTTGATTGGTACTATTCCATTCTCGACTGTTTCAGGATGATTCTCCATTACGTGAGCACCGAGTACGTTGAAATCATTCGAACTAATAAATTCGACAAATTAATTATTTTGATGAAGATAGATAAAGACTCACGTGAACTTGCAGCTGAAGCACTCATACAGATGGACATCAGCATGATCAGCTAAATGCATGATCATCTCTCCATACTCAGTGAACTCAACTTCAGGGTCAGCACAGAACCTGCACTTCTCTTTTTCACCGTCATACATGATGCCATGCCTTTCCGCTCGGTGTTCGACCAACAAACCATAAACGGCAGTACGATAATTACACAAATTGCACGTGAATGGCCTTCCATACTCCGCATGAGCTGTCTGGCAATGTCTGTAATAGATATTCGACTAATTACAACAACTGACAAAATACGATAAAACTGACCTTTCAATTTTGTCGAGCTCTGGATAAGAAGTCTCACAATATGTACACTTGAAATGAATATGAGTCTTCATGTGGTCGGTGAAGGACGTATATTTGATGAACGTTTTCAAGCATATGGTACACTTGTAACTGTTTTCGGTCGGCGTGACATGATTGAGAACGTGAGCTTGACTTGAACGTAAATCCTTAAAAAATTGCGGTGTTTCACAACCTTTACAGCGATAGACAACAAACAGATCGAGCTGAGACAGTCCTTCGTGACATTCAAAATTATGGCACTTAAAGTCATACTTCGAGGTGAAACTAGCGCCACAGTCTTCGTATTCGCAAACCATTGCTGGTGCGTTTTCCTGATGGACTGCCATATGCTTCTGAAGTTTAGCCTTTGAAGTGGCCGCGAATGTACACTTGTCGCAGACATGCATATGCAGCCTGAACTCTGAACTTCTAGGTTCTTTTGCTGGCGTTTTAGCCGATTTGCGCTTTTTGGATTCGGATGACTCTTCATAGTCAGAATCACTGCCATCCTCGACCTCTTCTTCGGACTCGCCCAAAAACTGGTAATCTTCATCGAGCTCATCTGCTTCACTATTCTGGACGAACTCTTCTTTCGGATGCTTGGCCAGAGTTTTCTTTTTTGCAGCTCTTGACTTTGGCGACTTATTCTGACCTGCCAGGGCTTTCTGAATAAAGTCTTCGCTCAATCTCTCCAAGAGAACGAAACAAGGTCTGAGCGAATGCTGAGCATACTTGCTTAATCCTGGTTCAACAACCTCGTTCTGTTCAATCACAGTAACGTTGACAACTGTGTCATCAGGAGTCGCTAAGGTTTCAGTGAACTGGTCAAATTGTGACATCAATTCCTCTAGCATATTCGTGGTTTGTGGATCGGACTCGATGGAAATGTTTGGTTCTACATTGCTTTCGGACAGCAACTGTTCTACTAAATCGTCGATAGGGTTTTCCTGAACGGTTTCCTCGGGACTTTGATTCGAACTACATAACTCGGACTGATCCACGAGATTGTCTGTGGGAGTTTCATTGATTATTCGATCACCAGTTTGATTCAAAACCGAATCATCGGACTTCGTGGCGCTCCGTGATTCCAAGAGAAACTTGTCAACAAACTCATCAGTATAGTCTTGTAATTCAACGACACAGTGCTTCAACTGACATTCCTCCACAGGAAGCATGGGCTCAGGTTCTGTAGTTATGGATATTTCCCGCTCAGGTTCCGTATCCAATTTCATGGACTTCCGTTCGCCAGGTTCATCAGGTAATAGTCGCTTGAACAGCTCGTGGTCTGATCTTTCCAGTTCCACATAGCAGTTCTTCAGGCCGTATTTTTTATACTGATCATTCGATTGCAGTATACTCATGGTTGCATTTAGTGATCACAGGTGGTCCACGAAAGACGTAAAAAGTGTAAACACGCCGAATACAATGTTGTTTTCTGAGAAAGTCCCTCGAGCTTCTGAGATTATCCACTGTGTGGCGCTTCAGTCGGACTTAAAATTGTGTTTTCGTTCTGTACGATGTCTGATCTTCCAGGATTTTATTATGATGCCGAAAAAAGGCGCTATTTTCGTCTCCTTCCCGGTTCGAATAGGAATAATCCGCTAACTCTGGACAAGATTAAGGTGAAAGAATGTCAAGGTGCTGGATCAAGTGGAGCTGGCAACTCGAAGAAGAAAGCTAGACCTGTGCATCAAGCATTGTTTCATCAGCAAATCAACGGACCTCAAATGGACGGCAGTCTCAATCTTCAGGAACGAATAATTAAGTCCAAGCTGGACAGTATGTCAGAAAAAGAAGACGCCAGTCTAGACCTATTAGATTTCTGTGGTAACAAGTTATCCGACGTTGTGTGCGAGAATTTCATCGGAGTGCCTGAAAAGAACGCCGTGTACGGAGTTTGGCATGGTTCGAACGGTACTTCGGTTTATCGACTATCTGTCAGGGATAAAATACATGGTAAGCCAGATCCGTCTCAGGCTTTGGCTATTGATGCCGAACAGTCTCTTATCAATTGCTTTCCTCCGGGAAATCAAGTTATGGACTTTGCTGTGACTCGCGGGCTTGATTCTGAACCAGACAGCGTTTTCTGTTTGACTAGTCATTTGAAAACGAACAACAAGGTTTCCAGTTCTTTGGGAATTCAGTTTATAAAACAAGATGAAAGACGGTCCGGCTGTTTCGGAACTGGCCACAGCGTACGATTCGAATTTCCCAATGTTCTCTATTCATGTGCCGGCGGAAGAACGCTGTTTGCCATTGGAGGAGACAAGCAAATTAGATTATTTTCACCAACTTCAAGACATTATACGAGCCCCTATTCTGGGTTTTGTGATCAAAACACATTGGCCGTTGACGATGGCAAAGTGACCTCTTTGAAGCTGACCGAAGACAATTCCAAACTCTTGGCTGGCACCAACAAAGGAGAGTTCTATGTTTTCGACCCCAAAACGACAAACAAGATTTCCTTTGCCCTTTTTTCCCGAAGCATTGTTTACTGTCACGTCTTGAAGTAGTCAAAATCAAGCCATCGTCAGTGGCCATGACAACAGCTTGTCCCTTATAGACTTGCGCTCCTTGAAGGCACCAGTGCTCAATTATTCCGGACACGTGAACAATTGCAAGCGGATAGCTGTGAGCACTGAAGAAAACTTGGACGTTCTCTGCTCGTCCGGCGCCGACGGTATAGTTCGACAGTGGTCAATATCCACCGGAAGACTCCTTTCGCAAATCCAGCTTTCAAAGAAAATTAAACTTGAGTCACCGACTCCTCAGCACAGTTGGTTCTCAAGCAAGTGGAACGGTTCTAGCATCTGCGAGCCTGTGATGCTGACTGCCATTAGCGATAAGCTGTTTGTGTATAGATGATCCACATCAACGGGTCTTTTAATACAAAAAACTGTATTTACATGAAATCTAATGTGCGCTTGCACCTCAACTAAAAACTATCAGAGCAATATTCCTCTTAGTTCACTGAAAATCTGAACAATGAAATCAATTATAATATATAAATATAAATCACAGGCACGTATCGGACAATGCGCATTCTCTAGTTTCTCTTGCTTGTCTGATTGCAGCCATTGATAGATACATTCGTCTTCAGTATTACACTTCATCTTCAATCCAAAGCGGGAAAGCTGTTCAGCTCCACTTGCTCAAGTACATTGTTACCGTTCAAATTGTACGACACTTTGACTCTCATGCGCAGCGGTGACTAAATGAACAGAAAGATGACTGTTAGACAATCTGCTCCTGATTCTGTCTTAATTTACCTTGTTAGGATTTGCTACTTTGATTGTTTGCACCAGTGTCCCGGAATTGTTTGGCGGCACGACCGTGCTGCTCGGCGTCGTAGTGAACTGCAATTGGAACGTCTAAGGAAAACAGCGACGTGATTAATTTCGGCAATTTATAGCGGCTATATTCACCTTCGGCACAGCTGCTTGAAATAAGAACTCAGTAATTGGGGAATCAAGGGAATTGGTGGCAGTCATGTTTACGAGCGTGACACCATTTGAAGACGGCGATTCGAAGTCAAATGTAATTCTCAGACCAGCTTTGTCAAGGACTATCATCTGAGGAGCCTTTGTACTTGCTCCGTTCGGTAATGTTAAATCACCTAGAAAGTCGTCCGTCGATTGATTAGCTGAGCTGGTGTCGTTGAGAGTAGTGTTTTGTAAAGACTGATTTGGAATGTTGTTCGTTGCACTTGGGTTGTTTCCTAAATTTAAACCTAATAAATCGTCCAATAAGTTCCCGGATGCAAGGCCCATGGTTGACGTTAGTTCACTACTTTTGACTGGCGATACTTCCGGTGAATTTGGAGCAATATCAAGGAGGTCCAGCAGAGCACTTCCGGCTGAATGTTGAATGTCTACGGTTGGTGACAGTTCGTGATTCAAATCACCATTGGTTTCAGGTACGACGCCGTTTTCTCGTTTGCGGTCAAGAGGTTTCATCGGAGGCATCCTCTCAAGAACACTGGGTCTCAGATTGTCGTAACGGGTGAATAAGGATGCAAACTCTGTGGCTCGCTGTTGTAGTTCGGCGTTAACATGGCTTCCGAAACCGTCAACAATCTTTTTGATTTTGGGTGCATAATCAGGAAGCCGAACACTGAGCTTGATTAGAGCCAGTGATGCATACTCCTTAGTTACTAGTGACATCAGATTTGAAACAAGGAGTGCTTCACATTTGTCAATTATGACATCATGCTCGACAGTTGAACCGTTGTTAGCTTCAGGGTCAGGCGATAGAAGCAGGTCTCCATATTCGCCAATCACCCAAAGAGAAACTTGTGTCAAAGGCTGCTTCATGGCTAGGTCGGCTTCATTACTTATCTGCTTCCAAAGCTGATGGACGGTGTACGCATGATAGGAGCCAGTGTCAGATATGAGTTGAATCAGATTGCCAACGACGTCATCTCGAACAAAATTACCGGCCTGAGGAGGAGAAGTGTAAGCAAATCATGCAAAATCAAATAGCCTCTTACCGTTTTTAGCACATTGATCATTGTGTCGATATGCCATTTTGAGCCCGGGGCATGCTTTTCGGCAGCTAAGCACAGATTGGATGAACATACTGCTTTGAACTCTGGGTCCGCCTTTTCCAAAAATGCAATCAGCTCTTTAGACATTGATTTGATATTGTTGGCGTTAATCAATGCAAAGCACAGCTCCATCGCCTTCTTTCGTATGGATACGTCAGGATCTTTCAGGCATTCGACGATTGTTGTTCTATGTCTCTGAACAGCATTATAGTCAGCTATAACAGTTTTCATCAACGTGGTTAATGCGACAAAACGAATATTCTTATCAGTGTTCAACAAAAATCTTCCAAGTATGTTTACACCTAATACTCGAAGTCCACTCTCCGACTTGATGTCCATGATGGAGATAACAGTTTCATAAAGAATTGCATTGCCAACATTTTTGCTATTTTCAGTGTTTGTTGCAACTTGAGCAAGGATGTCGTTCATGGCTTCACTGGCTTCGACATCGTCACGTCCTAGCAAGCGCAAAAGTCTCAGAATCTTGACTTGCAAAAACGGATCACTGACACCGCACACATCGTGCTCTGGTGAATAACCGGCCATAGTTAGGTTCTTTAAAATTCGCACCAGGTTTGGAACCATCTAGAAAAGACCGTCATTAGCATTTAGAAAGGTGCAACTTTGAATGCAACTATGAAGCTATGAACTACCTCAGCGTGCTGAATATGTGCGCAAAAGCGGTCCGATAACATATTAGTGAAGCTCAAGTTAGAAAGCGTAGCAATAAAGCTGAGAACTTTTACTCACTTTCTTGAAGTAAGCTTGCGTGTCCGAGCTTTGTTCACAGATTTCCGTGATCAGCGTCACACCAGTAACTAGTACTCCTGAAAATTATGTTGGAATTAGCTTATTTTGGATCCTTGCAAGCACGTGATTACCGTGATTCTTTTCATTCAAAATTGTCCTTGACACAGGTATGAACACTTCCATCAGCTCAGGAACTTTTCTGACGATTCTGGCAGCACACAAAATTGCTTTCTTTTTGATATACGTATTTGAAGACTTCATCAATCTTTCGATTTCACCAGCTAAATCTCGACTCATCTCAGGTGAGCAAATTGCTCCTAAAGCACACAATGCGAGCCCAACAATAAATTGTGTTTGACTGTTGAGGTCACTGGAAGAGACGAATTTTAACAATTACTCGTAAACTGACTGTTTGATCCCACTTACTTTTTCAGTGAATTGGTGATTAAAAGATGGACGTCTTGTCGCTCATCCAATAGCAACATAGCACCCAGATAACCTATTCTCTTATCAGTGAATCTAGGCGAGGCTATGAGTTTCAGACACTCTAGCTGACCAAAGTGAGCCGGATAGCCTAGCATATGAATATAAAGTAGCTTAGCCACATTTCTACACCGCCACACATTGTCCTCTTCTCGGAATGTTGATCGAATATATGCACATTCTTTCTGTATAACAGCACGTTCATCAGCAGCTGTTCGAGCTGCTCGGATCTGCCGTATCAAGTCTCGAAGTCGCATCGGACTCGGCATACCTGATGTCAACCTATGAACGTAAACAAAATTTAATGAGTTTTGAAATGAGCAAGGTACTCTAAATGTTTTGAAAACACCATCAAACTACTCAATTCCACAAGCATCAGACTCAGAATGTTTTTCAAGATGTACTTCAAACAGAATTATCAGAATAATGTCCTTTCACTGGTGACATGGCTGTTTGCCGATTAGGTCTGCTTGAGAACTACCTCACCCAACACTCGTCTCTTAATTGTGCATCACAGGTCTGATATGGTCGATAACATTTCAAGACTTAATTAGCAAAGAGCAACTTACTTAGACAATATAGTTGATTGGAGTTGTTCCATTTTGTATATTTTAAGCTGGCAAATGTTCACAGCAATAATATAACTCACGTCGGCTCAAGATGATGAAGTCAGCGTCAGCGCCACCAAGTGGTGGCCGCTCCTAGCTCTGAGTGGCGCCCTCTAACAACAAAGTCTCTTGTCCGGCGTGTTGATAGTTCGTGAATTACGTCGAACTGTGTCAGAAATGGCTAATTTGCAACTCTGTAAGTCAGTATTCCATGGGCAAAAAGCCACAGGGGCCCTTAGAACCTATCTTCGGTCAATGTCAAACACTAGCAAGTTCGGGAAAGAACCTAACAGTAAGTTCACCTTGTGTGACATATAATGAATGTTCTCTGAATGATATTGTTAATTGTAGTTCAGGAGGCAGTACCTAGTCAGGCTAAAGATGACAAGCTGGAAATGCGCGCTTTATACCTGGATGCTCAAGCTACGACACCTATGGATCCTAGAGTAGTTGATGCGATGCTGCCGTACATGATTACGCAGTACGGCAATCCGCATTCTAGGACGCATTCATACGGATGGGAAAGCGAGTCAGCTGTTGAAAAAGCTCGAGAAGAAGTTGCCGTTTTGATTGGTGCTGAACCGAAGGAGATTATATTTACAAGTGGTGCCACTGAGTCGAACAATGTTGCAATCAAAGGCGTTGCAAAGTTCTACAAAGAAAAGAAAGATCACATAATCACAACTCAAACCGAACACAAGTGTGTTCTTGACTCATGTCGGTATCTCGAAAACGAGGGCTTCAAAGTCACGTATCTCCCTGTCCAGACAAATGGTATAATTGATTTGCGAGACCTGGAGAACGCGATTACTCCGAAGACGTCACTTGTTTCCATTATGACTGTCAATAACGAAATTGGCGTTAAGCAACCTGTTAGTAGTATTGGAGAAATCTGTCGCTCGAAAGGAGTTTTCTTTCACACTGATGCAGCTCAAGCTGTAGGGAAGATACCACTTGATGTGAAGAAAATGAACATTGACTTGATGTCAATTAGTGGTCACAAACTCTACGGACCTAAGGGGATCGGCGCTCTCTACGTGAAGAGACGGCCTCGAGTCAGGATCGAAGCCCTTCAGAGTGGTGGTGGCCAGGAAAGAGGAATAAGAAGTGGCACCGTTCCTACTCCACTCTGTGTCGGCCTCGGAGCAGCTTGTCACGTTGCTTTGAAGGAAATGGATTACGATCACAAGCGAATTGTCCACCTTTCAGATAAACTTATCAACGAAATAATGAAGGAGTTACCCAAAGTGATCAGGAATGGCGATGATAAAGAGACCTATCCTGGCTGTGTTAACCTGTCATTTTCGTGTGTCGAAGGAGAAAGTCTTCTAATGGCTTTGAAGGACATTGCATTATCTTCAGGGAGTGCGTGTACTTCCGCTTCGTTGGAACCGTCATATGTTTTGCGAGCCATCGGTGCCGACGAGGATTTGGCTCACTCTTCGATCAGATTTGGCATTGGCAGGTTTACGACGGAAGAGGAACTCGACTATACTATCAAGAAATGTATATACCACGTTAATAGACTACGTGACATCAGTCCCCTTTGGGAAATGGTACAAGATGGGATTGACTTGAAATCGATCAGTTGGACGCAGCATTGATTACTCGGCGGCGGTAGCACATAACAACTTTATTGTTCGAAAAATTGTGTAATTTAGAGTATGATACAAGCATAGACTTAAAAAATAAAGATGACCTTGTTGTATTTACGTTAACCTTCTTGACCGAAGTCGCTCATGAAACTTCTCAATTTGGTCAAATCTCCGTCGTTGACAGTCGGCTTCGAATTTACTAACGAGTTGAGCATATCATTGTAGCTCACTTTAGGTTCAAGAAGCTTCTCGCCAGGAACATCCATCCATGACATCTCAATGGCGCCTGGGGCTCCTGGTGAGCATGGAGTGAGTAGATCATCGATGATAACATTCGGATCATCTCTGGACGGGCCACGAACCTTTAGATTAAAGAAATCATGGATGTTATATCAGGGCAAGCACATGGCATAAACTTACCTTCTTGAAGTGAGTAGCACTCTGGACCTTTCTCACGGGCTGCATAATTGCGTCACGGACAAGGATTCCGATATCAGCACCGGAAAACCCTTCACACCGTTTAGCGAGATCTTTGAGATCTCTTTCGCTTAAAGTGTGTGGAGTATCACCAATGTGTATCTTGAATATATCCAGTCTCGCATTTTCCTCGGGGAGAGAAATGTAAATCCGCTTTTCGAATCGCCGACGAATAGCGGCATCCAGAACCCATGGGATATTCGTAGCGCCAAGAACCAGAATTCCATCCATATCATTACCGACTCCTTGCATTTGGACCAGAAATTCAGTCTTGATTCGACGAGCAGACTCTGATTCGTTATCAGAACGAGAACTGCAGAGCGAGTCTATTTCATCGATAAAGATAATGCTGGGCTTGTGTTCGCGAGCCATATCGAAAAGGTTCTTCACCAACTTCTCACTCTCACCTAGCCATTTAGATACCAAATTGGATGAAGACACAGAGAAGAAGGTGGAATTGTTGGCTTCCGTCGCCACTGCTTTTGCTAAATACGATTTACCAGTTCCCGGTGGTCCAAAGAGAAGGATTCCTCTCCAGGGCTTACGACGACCAGTGAACAAATGAGGAAACTTTATAGGCAAGATAACAGCTTCCTTCAAAGCCTCCTTGGCTCCTTCCAAACCGGCGACGTCAGACCATTTTACATTAGGTTTTTCCATGACAATCGCTCCTTCAAGTTGGCCCATCAATTTCTTCTTCTCTTTCGAATTGCTATCATCGTCTTCGTCATCATCGCCATCTTCTTTATCTCCCTTACTGCCATTGCTAGTGGGACCACCGGCGGGAACGGGCTTGTTCTTCTTCTTACCGTGAAGATGCTGCTTCAGTTTCTCAGCCCTCTCCAAATATCCAGCACATTTAGTTCGGATACTCTCTTTCTGGCGGTCGGTTTGTGCTTCATCTACGGCTCGGTAAACATGAGTTTTACAATACCTTCATTTGATTATACTCACATTTGACCGCATGCAGGAAATACTCTACTGCATGCTCGTAAAGTTTCAAGGCCTCGGCATAGTTTTTATTCTTGTCCTCTTCGGTGGCTTTAGTAACCAAATCAATGGCTTTCTGCATATTGGGAGAAGTCAACATGGTCAATGGCAACTCTTACTTCGATGCACAACTAGAGACGGAATAAACCACTATTTACCTGTAGGGCGGTAGTCATCCTACGCTCACGTGACGGAACGGTTCGAATTGAGTTTCACTAAACAGAATCAACAAAATGAGTCACAGTTTAATCGGGCTAAAATACAGTGTGTATAAAAGGGGCGACGAAATTGCCTTGTATCGTGAAAGCCAGATGATGCACTCACCTTTGGGGACCGTTTCGTTAGTGCGAAGCCACGGAATTGCTGAAACACCCCTGGATATTTTTTGTGATGCTGGTATCTGAATTGTAAACAATTCTCCGGATGTTCATATTCGAACAATATTATCTAATGAATGTGACTTCATTAGCAGTTTGAGTAAATTGAAGTTCAAAGTAACCATGGAGGAGTCTACGGTGTCCCTGTTAAATCCCCAGATTTACAAACGTACGTTTCCATCTTTTTGCCACTGAGTTCGTCGTTCACATTCAATGTCTCATTTGCTAGGAATTATCTCTGAAATACTCAACGTCGCTTTGGCTAAAGAGTTGAAGTTCAACGATGTTGTGTGCAACTCTCTGACGAATCTAGGCAAGAAGCATCCCGACATTGTCGTGAAGCAATTACTGGGTTACTTTGAGAAAGATAAGGTATGTTGCAATCGCTATGCTGGCGCCAGACTTAATCATGTTGTATCTATGTAGTTAAAGCATGCTTGTCACAAGGTTAGCCTGGTTAATCTACTGTTGAATATCATTAAGCCGGTTATCCGCTCCATTGATAAAGAGTTGAGACACATGATATTGACTCAGTGCATAGCCGAAATCAAAAAGAAGGAAAATCAGCAAGAGTTGCAGCAATCATCTAGTGATATCGTGGTTGCTATAGGATCAGTCTATCATGACGAAGTCATGGACGTCCTCTTTGAACTATTCCAACCGGAAACCTTGCCAAGTCATTATATTGTCAAGACGCTGGCTGATCTATCGGTAGAAAATCCATTTGGTATGGTTCCATATATCAAAGCTGTACTTGGAACTATGGTGGCTCATTTAAAAATTGTTAAGACTGACGACAATAAGTGGATATATGCATACTGCTTCGCCCGGTTCTCTGAAGCGATTCAAGAATATCTAGCGAACATAGATAAAGCGCCAGACCCAAGCGTGACGAAGGAATACTTCTCATCCGAAGTAGATTCAGCCTTTGAAGTAGTTTTTTTAAATTGGTTTGGTACTCGTGACATTCGGTTGAAACAGCAAGTGATTGAAACCTTAGGTCTAGTATCACCCTTGTTGAGTACAACAAAAGTAGCAGAATTTGTGCCAAAATTAGTTGCTTCGTTTCTGTCTCTCTACAGTAGAAGCCGACAAGTATTAAATTCAGTGATTGCCGGAAAAGAAGTACAGCAACACGTGATAGCTCAAAGTTTCAATCTAGTCATTGATTCTGCAATCGAATGTTCAAGCAATTGTTTGCAGCCTCAGCTTCAAGAACTATCGTCTACTTTGTTCACTCAAATTTGCAACCCAGTGGACTATTCTCAGCCAACTTCAATAAGACACCATAATGAGCTTTTGCGATGCTTCGCAACACTAAACAAAGTATACAGCGAAATCATAATTCCATTCATTCTGCAAAAGCTTGAAACCAACTCAATTCCGGTGAAATGTGGCGGACTGAGTATTCTCAAGCACTTGATAAACTCTTCCACGGATCAGATCGAAACAAAAATCCCTTCAATCATGGTCGCTGTGAGATTAGTTCTATCTGACGAAAGTAACCGCGTGAAGAAACTGATAGTTCAAGTGATCGTAGCTTTGGCCCATCACGGTTTCTTGATCGCTGGTGGCGAAGAGCTGATTAAATTTTTGGTTAAACAGTGTGCAACTACTGAAAATACAATCAGTCCCCGCCAATCACTTGCTGATGCAAATGCCGTCACCGATGAAAGTTTAAAGAGCATGTGTGAGAATGTTATGCACCTTCTCGTCACTACAGTGCAAGATATCGAAACTGTACTCTGGCCTTATCTGTTCGAGCTTCTTTTCATTCGTGAATACTCCAACGCAATACCGGTGATATTGAAATCACTGTCAACCATCGGTGAAAAACTTCGCTCAGACCAAACTCGAACACTCGACTACGAGATCGACTTTGCACGATGCTCGAAAGCGATGACTGCACATTCCTTGCTAGCCAAACTGTTCGTCATAGTTGGCAGCCATATTTCCGAGAGTACGCAACATGGTGTCCATTTGATGGTTGTCCTTTCTCCTGTGATACACAAGTCACTTTCCAAGCTTTGGGACACCGTATTGCCCGAATATTTCGATATAATGACAAAAGTAGACAACAATACTTGGCGTAATAATTTCTGTGCCCTGGTCAATCAGTCCATAATCGAAATAGATGATAATGATTTCGCTATGAATTTGGGCAAGTCTCTGGTCGAACAGTTCCCTGATTACGAAAATTCGGACCGAAAGTATTTCTCTTTGCTTCTAATCGGAAATGTTGCCCGCCGACTGGGCTCGAAGTCGTTCACCACGGAAGTCATCGACGTTCTATTTCCACTGATCAACCATGGTAATGAACTCGAGCGCAAGGGTCTGGCTCATGTCATGGGCCAATCAGCGGCCTCTTTCCTTGATCTGGTTCTCGTCAAGCTGGAACAATTTGCCGAAGCAAAGAAAGGTTTCGGCTTGTTGAACCTTGTCATGGACTCTGTCTCTACTCGAAGCCATCAAAGTGAGCAAGAAAAGGTTCGCGCTTCCGTTATTCTTTCATACGGTTATGCATGCACGTACGCGGCTCCCGATCTCCTCGTGACCCGAATTGAGACGCCAATAATAAGAACTATGGCAGCATACTATCAACAATCACGTGACATCACTATCAAGAAATGTTTCTTGGAGTCCGTTAAAATTATTGCCGACTCAGTTCATCCGGACAGCCTTAGTATGTCTTTCACATTCCGATCTCGCAACGAACTATTGCATGAAATGATCACCATTCTAAGAGACCCGGAGATGAAACTGGAAGAAATTTCGTTGCTAGCTATCAGTGCCGTCGCTTCCCTGATTAAATTGGAACCCAAGCTAGAATCCTCGGAGAAGAATAATATAGTGGACGTTGTTGGCAAAGTTGTCTTGTCAACTTATAACAATGAACTACTATTGAAGTCTTTCGAGAACGTTGCTTCGCAAATTCTGATAAAAGACGATTACGTGATTGGAAGCTTGGAACTTATTGTGAACGGTGTTACCAAGTGGTTCTTGTCCCAAAATGATAACGAACGTGAAAACGCGATGGAATTTATGTCTCTCGTATTGTCGAATTATCATTCTGGAATAACGAATGGTCGATATCACGCGTTTCCTCTATTCTGCCGACTGATGACCTTGATTGCTCCAAGAACTTCGGATCCGGCTATGAAAGTTCGAACTTCCGCAATCAAGTGTGCAATATTAGTTTGCACAATCAGTGACACCATGAAGAACCGAAGTGACAGCCAAGAGCAGTCCATAGCTGTCCTAACTTCTCTGCTTGAATCATGCAAAGACCAGTCGCCCGAGGAGATAGGGAAAGTAGTGGCTCAGTGTCTATCGAAGCGACTGCAATTAGAAAATTGCCGCCTGAGTGAACTCATTAAGGACATTTCCGCAGGTGTATTGGACTGTCAAGCCGAGGGTTCAATTTGTGTTTGTGTCATTATTGGAAACTTAGTTGAAACCCACTCCGAAGAACTTGCCAAAGAAGTCCCTTCACTGTGCCAAGCATTGTTTGAGAAGATGAAGTTCATCACGGATGCCAAAGTGAAAGAAGTGTTCTATAGCCTTACTCTTCGAGCTTTGAGTTCGACGCATCTCAAAAGCCTGCTCACTCATCTCCTCAGTCGCCCGCTGCCCTTGGACCAGGTGTCTCGCGATGTGTGGCGTAACCTAACGGTTGACCCTTTGACATGGAAAATTGTCACTGACCATTTGATGCAAGAAATATCTGACGAAATTATCTACGAAATTGAAAATGGCAATCTTCACATTCCTAAGAGAACCTTGATTGCTGCCAAACACCAACCCTTGGCGGCAACTAGCGCACTGGCGGAAATATTTCAGACAATAACCATTGATATGATCAGTGAAGCCCATTACGGCCCATTATTGGGCAGATTGCTTCTAGCCTTTTCCGCCTATGTGGGCGCCATTTTTGTTCCTCAAGATTCCTCTGTGAGCCCTAGCAAGGTGAAAGAATTTTCAAAGTCTTCAAGTTCTCCCTTTCTAAAGCCCTCCATGGTGGCCCTTGAAGCTCTCAAGTCGTTCTTTATCTTCTCCAAGCAACATGATATCCTGAAAGCTTTTGACGGTAATTCCTGGATCTTACCTGAGTTTGGCAGTAATATGATTCAAGCGCTCACCAATCTGGCCACTGCTCTAAGTTGCCCAGTTCACGCTAAACGGATGACCGCCACGGTCACTTATCTCAGCCGAGTGGCCGTCAATGAGAACATCAATCAAAGGTCTCTCAGAATCATCTTCTTCACCGAATTTCTGAGTCAGCACATTGACAAAGATGAAGCACTGACCGAGCTGCTGACCAACTCAATTTTGAATGCTCTGGAAGACACGTCTCCGCATGTCCGTCAAGTGGCCATCCGTGGCCTTGGTCTCGTTGGTCAAAGTAATACCGAATTAGTAAGTCAGAGTGCTTCACGCTGTCAGGTGTCACTTCAAGGTGTGTGATTTATGTTTCCCAGTTGCCCAAGTTTGCTGGTGTCATCGTGGCCGCCCTCTTGACGGCTCTGGACGAGAAGGACCACGAGGAGTTGGCCGAGGAGGCCTTGCAAGGTTTCTGCAATGTCGTCGATCACATAAGCTTGGACGACTTGTCCGGCAGCCTGTACAACATTGTCCTAATTGTCCGAACCTACTTTGACCGGGTAAGTGTTTGCAACTGTCCGCTCATCTCTTTCCTGTAAACCGTTCTCTCTAATCCCGAAGTCTTATACGTACACTTGTACATTTCTAGGAGTCGTCAAGCCTAAGAGCGAAGGCTTTCATCGTGTTCAGTAAGCTGGTGAAGTTTGCCCTCGAATCGGATGACATGTCTCTTCGCAAGGCGTTCCAAGGAAGCCTGATCCAGTTAGTCATCTATGTTAACGACGACAGCAATGACGTCATCAGGGTGCGTTTTCAACCACTTTTCGAGATTAGTAGTTTTTTACGTGAGCGTCAAAAAATGTCTCCTCTTTGCAGTGTTGCAAGATTGCTCTCCGAAGCCTGAGCGACATCATGACCGGAGGGCTCAAAGAGTTGTGCCAAAGGGCTCTCATAGCGGAAACAAATCTTCATTTCGGCGAATTTGTCAATTCGTTCTCCAAGCACTTGGTAAGCCATTGCCATTTAGCCGGCTCGTTAATTATTTGCTAATTGGACTCATTTGTCTTGAAGGCGGTGGAAGACAAAGAAAACTACGATGACTTCATTTTGACAGCCTGTGCTTACTTAAAAAGTGAACGCACTGTCATCCAGTGCAACGCCATCACCCTAATTGGATTCCTGTTGGCCAATCAGCAAATCGATGCGGAAGCGGAAACGGTTGCCGCTAGTCTAGCTGTACAAGATAAGGCGATAGCGTCTCTTCTTAGTCTCCTGAACTGTGCTTCGTCTTCCGTTGTTCGAAATAAGACTGTTCAAGCTCTTTGTTTATTATGAGAGAAGATAGAGAGGAGAGAGAGAGGGAGAGAGATGTTTCTATCATAGTTATTTATATTTACAGCCTATGTTTACTGTGAGCAGATAAGTTCCAGAATAGAGCAAAGTTCTTTTGCGTCATTTCGAAGCCCAGGTCGACGTCTTGCAAGAAAAGGTAAACATCGAAGTAATGTTGCCGTCTTCGCAATTCTGGGCCATGTTACAAAATGGCGTGCAATTCATTATTTATCTCTTTATGTCCGGAATCTTCGAAATCTAAGTCATAAAAGTAAAATGCCAGCAATAAAGAAAACGGCAAAGGCTGTTAAACATATTCAAGTGGTCAATAAACAGTGTGCTTTCATTCTGAATATACTTTTTAATCACAATTGTCGCACATTTCTGAAATAGATTGCAATCTCGCTGCATTTCTGCGTCTTTTCTTGGAAATTCGACTCGTTTTTTTTTGTTTCACGGCCTCATGTGAAGATGTTGATACCTTGCTTTTCGTATTACACTGCTTTTTTGTTGCTTTCGGTAACAATTCGTTGGGTTTATAAAATTCTTCTCCTTTTTCTCTCTCGTTTCAAGTTTGACAGTATTCTTCTATTTACGGAGAGAGAAAAAGCTTTTGTAACCTACTATACTTAATACCTTTTTTCTGTTTTCTACATTTGATGATAAAGCATTGCCTCCAACGTGTATACAAGTATAATATATAATATATATAAGAATGTCAGTATGTTATGTGCACTTAATGCCTTTAAAATTTTCATGTCTGAAAAAATGCATAGATTCTAGCTCGCTCTCCGTCTCCTCTCCTTCTCCCTCTCCTTTTCGTGCTCAAGAGGTGTACACATACACACCGAGGCATGGAATGTCAGTTTCAATGTTTTTTCTCCAACTCTACTTGTAATAGGATTTTCGTTAACAGTTTCAACCATGTAGTAAAAAATGGGTAACAAGCTTCGTGTTTTCTTTACGTTCTACACGTAGTCTCTTCCTTCAACAAATTATACAACAGCCCTTCTTGTGAATGTCACCTACAACTTCACTAGGGTCTCCCCGAAACTTCTTCAGCGTATTAGTGGGCGACCCCGTGTTGGCCTGTGGGCCGTCCAGCATGTAAGTGGCCTTCATGGAGCGCGACGAAGTGCCGTTGAACTGTGGACTGCGAGTGTGGTCATTGGTGGGCGAGTCACTGGGACTGTTGCTGTGCACACTGCCCCGGTGGCGCATGTCGGCCCGCTGCTTCTTCAGGTCGGCCAGGGTGCCAGAGCCGTACGTGGGCGTCGTGTTGACGGTCACGTGAATTTCAACCTTCACCGACTCGCCCGAATTGCCGCGCGGCAGTGAGCTGGGACTTGAGTCTGATGCACTTTGACTTGCATATCCAGATCCATTTTGTCCATTAGCAGTGGCGTCACGTTCACAGAAGCCGCTATTCCGTATTACGACGGCTTCCTTGTGATCGACCTTCGAAATGTTCAAACCATTGGTGGGCGGACCTTCTTGCTGCTTCGGAGGCAGCCCTGGCTGTGCTTGCTGGATCTGGAGCTGCTTTTGTGGGCTATTACTCATGCTATTACTCGTCTTGGAATTCGACAAGGACGACTGTACAGTTGGACTAATGACGGCCGTACTCTTACCGTTACTGCCGTCGACTAACAATTCTACACTATCAACGTCTATAGGAGCAGCTAATGTAGAGGAAGAAAGGGAAGGGGTCGGAATCACGGCCAGTGAGCTGCTTGTTGTGTTCTGTTCTTTCCGGCTCTCAGAACCGCCATCGAACTGCACTTTGGCCGAATCGTCGTCCTCGTCATTGCCGTTCCTTTGTCCGGTCTCTTGTTTCTGTTGCCGCAGCCTGGCCTCCTCTCGGGCTTCCCTTCGCGAGATCTGAGACTTTTCCCGAATGCTGGTCCTTCGAACAGATTGACTTCTCGTGTTCGAACTGTGAGATCTTTTCAGCTTATTTGTATGCGAGGCCCTCTTCGAGTCCATTTCACTCTTGAGCTGAACTATTCGCTCTTTGAGCTCCGGGTCTTCGCATATTTCGAGCGGAGTCTCTCCATTCTTCGTCTTTGCTTCCAGGTCAGCGCCAGCTTGGACAAGTGCTTCAAGTACATCAGGCTAAAAGGACACAGAGGCAAAGGACAGCGAGGGGAAAGAGGCAAAGAAGGGGAAGAGATAGAGGGGGAGATGGAAGAGGAGAAAATAAATTGAACCAGTAAATAAACGGAACAAAGTGAGCTTCGGCGAAGATCAATAGACTTACATGTCCCCAACAAGCGGCAGCGTGGACCGGCCTTTAAAGAATATTGAGAGGGAGAGCGAGAGGGAGAGAGAACGGTTTTGGGTTATATTAGCCAACATTTGTCACTTTGACATTAACGATTTAGGACTAGTTATAAGCTTACACCACTTCTCATATTGCTTCGTTTACTGCTAATGGCGAACCTGGTTTGCTTTTGATTAAAACAAGAGTCGCCTAGAGCCTTGCTCTCACTTACTTTTTCGAGTCCTATATTCTCTCCTTCTCCCTCTCTTCCCTCCCTCACTCATCCTCCTTTCCTTTCCTCTCGCTGACTCACAAAACCGTAATATTCAACATCCGTGAGAAAGTAGAAGTAGAAGACCTGTATTACTGTTAGGCGTAGGGAAGAGGAGAGAGAGAGAGAGAGAGAGAGAGAGAAACAGCTCGAGCTCAAAAAAGAGGAAGAGGCAGCGTCTCTCTTCCTTCGCGCTTTTAACTGTCAACCTCTTAGAATGGCAATACATTCAGGATGATGAAGAGCGAGGATGATGATGAAGAAGAAAGAGACAGAAACTCACTGCCACAGGTCGTTGTCAACGACGTCAGTTGAAACGTGATGGTCTAGAAGGAATTCCACGGCCGACAAGTAACCATTTGCGGAGGCAATGTGCAGCTATTCGAATAAAGAGGAAGAGCGAGAGAGGGGGAAAGGATGAGAAGGAAGAAGAGAGGAGAGAATGAAGAACAATGCTCACACACATATTATGCACGGACAATAAACGGCATGTAATTTGCAATTTTGTCCGCTGGAAAAATGGATGAATAAAGTGTTCAAGTTTCATTCACGTTTAGTGTGAAAAGTGAGGGACAAAAACATTCGAGAGGGAGAGAGGGGGAGAGGAAGAGAGAAGAGAGGGGGAGATGATAGCACAATCGTGACACTCTTGGTCTCCTTTTCATACACTAAAACACGTAAACTTACTGGAGTAGCTCCGAGTGAGTCTCTATATTCCAAGTCCTCGCAAGCTTCGGCTAAAGCCTTCAGGTCACTCAGCATCATGCTTTCCGTTGAAGCTCGAGTTTCATCAATCATCTGAAACACGCATACAGAGAAGAGTTACAGTTACAGTCAAGAGGGAGAGATAGAAAGGGAGAACGAGAGGGAGAGAGAGAGATGAGAAGAGGCAGAGGTGTAACAAGAGACGGCACACGAGTGAGCAAACTTTGTCTTCTTCGGGTGTGCTTTTTCCATTTCCGGTCTACCCAGAGAGGGAGAGGGCGGGAAAAAGGGAGAGCAGGGACAGATTATTTACCTCCTGAGTGATTCCTTTTTTGGCCATTTCCGATTCAATGTAGTCTAAGGTGACTTCGTCCTCACAAATGTCATAGGGCATATTTCCGTCAGCGTTGACAGCCAGCAAGTTGGCGCCTTTGGATATGAGATATTTTACAAGATGCAAATGGCCGCACGTCGCTGCAGCGTGAAGGGGAGTCCACTGTTCACTGTCCTTAGCATTTACATTGGAGCCAAATTCGATTAGTAGCTTCATCATCTCCTCGCTGTCGTCAATGCAGCACTGGTGAAGGGCGGTGAGTCCGTCTTCATTTGTGGAATCCGGACTGACGCCCAGCATTAGTAGTCGGCGAACTTCGTCAATATCACTCCTAGCAGCGGCTTCTAGTAACATCACGGAAGGTACAAAGTGTACTTTGTAGTCATGTCTCTTTGACTTTGGTCCTCGACTGGAGACAGTTTCATTCTTCTTCCTCTTCGTCGCATACTCTTTCTCTCTCTGACTCCATTTTTTCAACTGTTGAACCCTTCTCTTTCTTGCCAGCTTCAGTCTCTCTTGTGTGGAAATTTTTTCCAATAGCGACATTTCAGTAACGAGTTCCTGATGGTCGGCCATGCTTGCTAACTATGTCTGTGAGCTGGTGATGATAGTTCTCCCAATAATAATTCACGTTATTCAGCCTAAATTGTTCTCCTTCTGCAAAGATGATTTGACTTGGTAGTTTAGTAAATCAAGTCAAGAAGAAAAAGTCTTCTATTACAGTTCCCTTGACTTGAGTTGTAATTTAGGAAATTGGAAGAGACACCGTATCTTGTAACGTCGTTTTATGATCATCAATTAGAGAAACATGTTAACTTGAGAACGATCTAAACATTGTTCGTGCTCTGAATTCGATGAATGGTTGACTTGCCAAGCTTAATTTAGTTTTCATCATCTAATAAAAATTGTCTTTTTTCCGTTCCAGTGTTTCGCAATCTCTTCTACACTTCACTAATCAATACTCTTCTTCTTTGAATATTAGTTATGAACCATTTCAGTCATCGATTTGCAGTCAGTATGTGAAAACTGTGCTTCAAAGTTGACTTGACTCGAATATTTCTCTTAATTTTGTTAGTCTTTGAAAATGAGAATGATGAGAAAATAGTTCATGGAATTCTTTTCGACGTCAACTATTCCAGCGGCATTTGACGGAGTAATTAGAAGGATTCTGCTTTGAATTTCATCATTTCGGGTAACTGGATTTAATCGCCCTTATTACCAATTAGCTTGAGGGACATTAAATTGTTGGTAAACAGCCGTGAATGAAGGATGAACTTGAGATGCTCTCACTGCTTCTAATCGCCACAAGCTGACAACATACAAATCACGGATCGCAAAAAGAGAGAAACACGATAGTTTGTCAGGATGACATCGTCAAAATTGACCTTAACCACAATTGACTTTGAAGACTGCTAATGCTGAGCGACGAAAATTGCATTTCATGTTGGAATGAGAGACGAACACAACTGGATCAAGGGACAAATTTCCAGCAACAGCACAATACAACTAGAAATACTGGGAAGTGTGTAAAATCAATGGCCACAACACAACAAACCGGCGACCGGTTCAATTTTGCTCTCTCTCTCTCCCTCCCTCTCTGCCTCTTAGTCACTAGACATTCCCTTCAAGTAGACAGACACTGACCGTCAGGAGCTTCGGGCTAACCGTCAATTTAATTGTGTCAGTACTGGAGAGAGAGAGAAAAATAGGCTGATAGTTGAGAGGGAAAGACGCAGAGAAGATACTTTTCGGCAATGTGTAGTATGAAAAACGACGCGAGAAAACGTACCGTGTGAAAGAGAAGAGAGTCAAGTGTTCACACACATAACAATAAAAGGTAGAAACAGAGAGAGAAGAGAGAGAGAGGAGAGAGAGGGAGATAGAGACTTGAATGAAGCGGCTGCCGAACGCATCGGTCTGGCTGGTGACTTGGCCTCGGCGGTGGGCGTGACTTGTGCGCCAGCCAACAGAAGCAGGCAGAGAGCGGGAGAGGGGAGAGAGAGGGAGAGCGAGAGAGCAAAAGAGAGAGAAGCTGATTGACAACTTTTGCTAGTTTTCGGTTCTATGCGCATTTTATTGAACTACTAGGAAATGCAATTTAATTTACTGCCTTAACCAATGTCCATTGTTAAGACAGGTCATTCGAATAGAATCCAGAAACTAAACACACCCAAAAGCAGTGCAACAATAACAACAATGATGTCTTGCATCTCTCTCTTCACGTCTCTCCCCCTCCCTCTCCATTCGCTCCTCTATTTATCTCTTTGCCGTTTCAAAGTAAAACTTCTTCGCCTCATGGTCCACTTAAGGGAAAACTAGTCTGACTTTTTCTTGGATTTCACTTCGCACAATTTAGGGTAGTCAACAAATTCAGTTCCATAATAGCCAATGACAGTCAGTGTGACGGATGCCATGCCAGCCCAGAAAAGAAGGTAGATGAACGTTTCAGTCGAGTGCTCTATCGAACGGGAGAGATAGAGAAGTTGGACATCGTGTCCGTTAGCTCAGTCGGGTTACTTTTTGTTCAGCAATGCAGTTAACTAACCAGTTGGTAGGAAGAGACTGAAGAAGAACATGGCGATTGATCCAAGCAGGATGACAGGAAGCTGTAAGATAAGAACCAGCCAAGGGAAGATAGAGTTAGACAATCGGTTAGATATCTTGAACTTAGTGAACACAATGCGAGACGCAAATCACGGAAATCAGCTTGCATAATGCGAACGCTTCGGTCTGCGCTAAATTCCACACAATTAACTTCGGACGCCGGCAATCAAGGAGTCCTTTTTGTTCAGCAGGAAAAAAAACACGTACCGCGAGATACTTCCAGTCTTTCTTCTCGAAAAGAGGACAGGGAAGGAGCTTCCCTTCATTCTCGTCTACTCTGTAGTTGCCCAGAAAAAGATCAATGGCATCCTGAGTTAGAGGTCAAAACAATGAGAATCAATTCAAAGTACACCTTCCACATAGCCAACTGTGAAAGAGAGTGATTAATCACCTGGCGAAAACCATCGGCAAAATTGTTCTTGTAATATCGCATCACCGAATTCTTTCCGTCTCGAAGCGCACCCAGATGCGTTCTCTTTCCAGTTCTGGTGAAGTCAGTCTTGAGTGCTCCGGTGCCCGAATACTGAACGCTGCACACATCAGCATTGTCCGCCCAAACTGCAATCAAGGGGGTTGGATTAGCTTTCACAGAAAAAAAAACTCAATTTAAAGCTCACCATTCCTGTATCTGAATTCGAAATCATTATGATTTTCAATCTTCTCGCCGTCACTAATGACACCGAGCTTCTTCAGCTGGGCTTCTAGACTGCGCTTCGCTAGAAGTCCTTGGACAACATTGGTTCGGTCTAGACTGTCGATGCAATTAGTGCGAAAGATGCCTTCTTGTAGAGACATCACTGCACGTTCTGGCGACAGCAAGAAATACTTGTACTCGTCTTGTTCTTTGCTGATGCGATCCATCAGAATGGACAGTCGGTCCCAGCGCATCTTGCGACATTCGTGGTGAAAGTCAAAAGCTTCATATCGAACAGCTGGACTGTTGTACTGTTTGACAATTTCAGCAATTTTCTTCTCCATCACATCCTCGTCTCCTTTTTGATCGATTAGGTTCAACATGATCACAGGGCCATAATGTTGAATAAGTGACTCCATGTGTTTCTTGAAACCTTCCAAGTGGTTTTGATTAGGAGTGGGCACCGGTTTAGGCTTGTACATCAAAGTCGGCATCTGGCTCCAGTAGATTGGAATAGAACCGCGAACTTGTACAAAGGAACTGCAGTGACCATTATGTTCTACAATTTGTTCAGTTTCCACGTAGTTCGCCGGATCGCCATTGGCATCCAGGCCTCTTATTAGTAGTCTACACCCGGCCCGGCGGACATTCCGCCGCGAGATCAATATCAATTTGAAACTCTTGTTGTTCACGGCAACGTTCTCGATTGAAACAACTGTAGAACATTTCGGTTGAGAATTCGAAGCATAGAAAAAAGTCAGCAAACTTACATCCATGGATTAATGGCAAGCAGTATTTCTTTAGCTCTGGGCGAGAATCGAATTCGGTCATTAAACTGCGATTCCATAGGAATCGCTGGTCTGCCTACATACAGCATCATCATTAGTCAACTTTGATAAGAGCGATTGACTTACTCTGTCAAAGAGAGACTGAGATAAGAATTCAGGGCCAGCGCCAAAGAGACGCTGCAAGGAATGGCTCAAATCGTAGTTGCTGCAGTAATAGAAGTTCTGAGTGTTCAGAACTGTCTTCACCATAGACAAATATGTTGAATTAAATTGCAGCTGCTCCTCGGTAAGGTGTAGAGTTGTTCGACTATACGATATGATCTCTGTCTCGAGAACTTTGAATACTTTTTGGCCATAGATAGTGCCGACTTCCTCTGACTCGGTGATGAGTATTAGATATGGGCCAGCAATCAATCTAATGATGCCAACTATGCCACGTACGACTTTCCTTGGCGCTGACAAGGGAATCTGACTCTGAAGCCCTGCACATGTCAATGGGATTAGGTTGGGATCCAGTTACGGAATTCAAACTAACCTTCAACCACAATGTCATGTGACAACCTGTCAATCGATATTACTTCATTTGCAGCCTCCACTGGATTGAGATAGATCTTTTCCGGTGTAACATGGCTAGAAACAAATAGTTACACGAAAACCGAAACACATCAACGCTTCACTTACAGATTAATTTCAGTTAGGACACTCATGATTCGAAACTTTGATTCGATTGCAACCTGCTCGCAATGACTGTGATGAGCTGACGAGGAAAGTGACAGGCTCCGCCTTCGCAGCTGACAAGCGAGGGGGCGTCCGCGAAGTGCAGGCGGCAGACTCGCTGATGAGATTGTGTTCGAACAATCAAGGGAATTAAGCTTCAAGTACTCCGCATCGCATTTGCAGTTAAGTGCAAACGGATGTTCGAATCGTGGACATTAATAAGCTGCAGTCTTGGATATGTCTAAGGCTCACGCGAACGAATCATTTGTGATGATAACTTGTCATGAATATAGAGTTGTGTCTCAGGTTCTCTTGACGACAATTTGATTATTAATGAATGAAATGACTGATACTGCCACGAAATAGAATCAGCGAGAATATGAGAGGAAAGTGCAATAGGATAACTTGTAGCGTCCTGATGCAGTCTCGTAAGGTTGGTCGACATGGCTCGAGTGCGCAAGTTCTAACGAACAGTTCTAGCCGTGCACCGAAAAGTGACGTCAATCGGGAGGTCGTGCGACTTCCAATGGGAATCGAGAGAAAAACTGGGTCATCATTTGCGTCATCAGGAAACAGTTTGAACGTCACACGCTCTCCCAAGTTCTCAGGTCGAAGTGAGACTAAGACATTCCTGATCTGAACAACGTACAACGCAGAACTTTGCAGTCTTTCCTCTTAATTCGAAGTGATAATTCGACGGGATTGCAAGATTTAGCTCCATTCTAGGTTGACTATGTTCGTTCGGTGCATAGATATTCGACATCATCGATAGTTCGGCAAAGGGGACGCTTTCCGCAATTCTGATGTAAGTAGCAATTCGAATCTTTTTTTTGCATGCTTTCTCGTTTCAAGCTACAGTTGCATTTAGTTTAATCAGTTCAGAACTAGGCTTATGAAAAGCTCTGTGGTTCTGAACAGTTTGCAAATGAGCTTTAAATTTCTGAAATTGCAGTGTTTCCGAGTAACAAGCTTTCGAATTGATTCCTTTCCAACTGTAGGACTTCAAGACAGTCTTGAACTGTTCTGCACGAACTGTCATCAATGTCCTCGTGCATTTTCGGCAAAACATGTTCAGTATCTGTATCGAAAAAGTAATCTAAAATTCATGATTTTCAGCCAATAAGGAATATCTCAGCGGAGACATCTCCAAGTCGTGAAGTATTCAGATGCTGCAAAAAGGCAAAGCGAAGGACATTTGGTCCGGGTTCGAGGGTTCTAGCGAAGTTCACATGAGAAATGCCACTTAGAGCATGGAGAGCAGAGCTGGTCGTATATAGTACAGAGTAAACTTCCCGCCGTTCATTGACGTCACTATGACGCAAATGGTGAACTACTTTTTGTTCTCTCTCCCTCTCGCTCTCTCCCTCTCTGCCCTACAGCTTGATGGTGTTCTACATTGTTCTTTGGCCCATCTATTCTTTGAAATAGATGCCTAGGGAATTGAAGATGAGTTTAGCATAGATAATTCAAACAATTGATGTTCTCGACAAGCTATTTTCCTTGTTTGAAATTCCTTGTCTTTTTTGAATTCGCGTCATAATTCTCCGTAAATTTCATCCCTAGTTAACTTGAAGAGTAGCGAAACTTCATATTGATCCAACTAATCAGAGTAAACTGCAATCTTCGAGTGCTATAAAGTTCTTTTTACAACGTTTGAACAGTCCAATCGAAGTGTTGACAGAGTAGGTGGTTCTGTGGGTGCCAGTTCGACGTCACTAGCAAACTTCTCAGATTCTTCGGCTAAATTGCATTCATAAACCCAGTCGTGACGAGATGGAATAAATCAATTTCATTGCTGGACATTTCACTCATTACTCTAAAAACTGATTACTCAGAGTCTCGTTCTGAAAATGCCAAGATATGTTGTCGGTCACGGAAACGAGAAATCAATTGATGAACCTAGGACATTGTATAAGGACTCTTCTTAATCACTTAGCAACCCTCTTGATTGATACTTAACGAGAAAGCCATTCGAGAGAATTGTTCGACGAAAGAACATTCGATCAAGCACTCTTTAGCCTCGAACGCGAACATTTTCTTTGTAGTCAGCGCCCCTAGCGGCGTCCAGCTGTAACATGATACCGTTTATTCTGCTCAAACATCAACAAAGCACTTGCTTTCTCTATTTCGTGTAATTAAACATTGAGATTATTTTACTATTTGAACTTCCGGTTGAACTTGAGTTGAAAGCGATATGGTTTGTGACTCGCAGCCTAGAAGGTGGATGGTAGAAAAGATGTAGACTAATCGTCTCCTTCCTGATTTATCGCTTTTTCAAGTCAAAATTTGCTGCGTAAAGGTAAACGCTTGTTGAAAATCATTGTTCGGCGGTTTTTTGTGTTGAACACCGATTCTGACGAATTTATTCATGTTCTTGCATATTTACAGCTCATATATACAATACTCACAACATTGGAAGGCACAAAAAAGGAGAAAAGATGTCCGCAAATCAGTTCTATTATGATAATTTGTACGCTATCAAAGGCAATAGCAAGCACATTGTTGCCGTGTCAAGTGGTGCTGGTGAAATTAGTATCTGGTCCATCCAGGGTGACAAGCCATCTAAGGTCAGGACACTGAAAGGAATCTCGCAGCCAAAGGATGTCAAAATGGTCGACGAACAAACTGCATTGGTACTGTGCAACAGGGAGCTAATACTTTACAATTTAGACGAGGGAGTTCTGAAGACCAAGTTGAAAGGAGTGATGAATCAGAAAATGCCATTCTATGGTTTACACGATGAGCGGTATGCTGTGGCACTGTCACGAAACAGAATGTACGTTAATTTCATGAATCTGGAGACGGGAGATCTGGAGACGACGTTCAAGGTTGGCGAAGATCGTTTCTTGAACAGTTTACTTGTCTCTGCTAATGGCAAGGTCTGCGTTTGTGGCGACGAGACTCAAAAGCCATTTCCACTACTTGTCTGGGATCTGAGCAACAGGAAACTGGTCTACGATCTCCGCTTTCCTCATCACGAGTTCATCACCAGACTCTCTGCTATAAGTGACGACGGGCACTACGTCGTTTCCGTTTCCAAAGTATGCAAATCGTTTTTTGTTTTGTGAAAAAGTTTCATTGCTGTTTTTCAGGAACTGAACTCGGCGTCACCAAATTTCATCGTGGTCTACGACCTGCAAAGTGGGATGCTGTTCAAAAAGTGGAAAACTGAATGCAATTCAACGTCTATCGCTATATCGTCACAAGGTGGTTGTGTAATAAATGGTTTAGAGTCCAACGAAGTTCTTGTCTGGGACCTTGCCACTGGAGACAAAAGGTATGCTTGATCGAGTTATTTTAAACCAGTTCTTACAGTCTACATTTATCAGGCACACATTGACGGGGCATACTGCTCCTGTAGACAAGCTAAAAATCAGTGAAGCTGGCAATCATTTGCTGTCGTATGATTCATCTAGGAATGATAATCAAGTCAAAACATGGAATCTTGTCAATGGAGAATGTGTGTCCACAATTGAACCGGAAGGGAGACTGAGCTGCTGTCATTTGTCTTTCGACGGAAGTAAAATGATTTATGGGCTGGAAGCCACGATGGATCTGCAAACCCTAAGAATCTCAGACTCTGACGAAACGGACCAAGTATACGGCGATCCGAGCAGAACTGGCTGCGAATTTGAAATGGCCAAAGACTGAAGTGGACATCTGAACATTACATTTCGGCTACGTTGACGAAGCAATTGCATGAGTCCTTGATGGCGACCAATCCTTGAAGTTGTATGTACCACTTGTACATAGCGGTGTTTTTCGAGTCAAGAAAACGTATCTGGTCACGAAACCAATGAAGATAATTCAGAACTGAATGTACACATTTGGAAAGACAATTTGCAATTTCCCCTTCTTAATTTAAAGTTGTATACACCTGGTCATTTGTTGTCGCTCAAGAGAAGGAAAAATAATGTGACTATGACGCAGAGCGAAAAAAAGTGAACTGCACTACTTAAACGTTACAAAATGTACATGTATGTGTTCAACATGAAATCTAACTTATTTGCAGCTTTAAATTGTGATTCTTAGTGCTCGGAAGAAACTCTATACACCCTTATACACGCTACAGGTCTACTTAAAAAAGGCTTAACATTGGCTCTTTAAGATATCAAGATGAACATAGCAATATATCGTATTCGTTTTTCAGTGTAGTCTTGTGCATTAACCTTTAATGGTGAAGTCAAAACACACTTAAACAATATCCATATGAGATTGTCTTTCAAGCTAAATGAATCTGCAACGAAAAAAGAATTAAATCCCTAAGCTGATTGGCGAACATTTATTCTCGATTTGTTACACAGAACAGAATGGCCGAGGATTCGTATGAGATACGTTTCTCTCATAGTTTTCTCAAAATGGCGCCTGGGGTGCCGCTGACTGAGTTCCATAAACAGGGTTCTAACTGGCCCAAAATTGTTAAATTCAGCCTGAAGCCGGAATACTTCATTCTGGAATACGCCGGGAGTAAAATTCGAGTATGTTCACACATTGTGCTTCATGCTTGAGTTGGTTTTTCATTCTATCAGATTGATTTTCGCGCTGAAAGTTGATCGTCGACATCTATCTGAATATAACGGATCCGTCGAACTTGCTTAGCTTGCTTAAGATTCAGATCAATTAACGAAGTGTTGATAGTTGTCACTTATTGGAGCTCAAGCACTAAGCAAACGCTCACCAGAGGGCGCCAGTCATAAAAGTTTGCTCTCGATTATGGATAGTTTTAATTATAAGTTACGACGAAGTGACACAGAAAGAAACACATAATAAGTATAATCAGGAACTTTGCAAAAAATTAATTGAACTCAAAACTCAAGTATGAAGTGAAATTCAAAAAAAGGAACGTGAGAAATTTCATTTCTTACGTCGACCGTTGATTCTAATTTCGTCCGAAATTGCTTTCACACCTTCCCAAGTTTCCTCCCCAGTTGGTAAAATTTGGTTCCTCGGTAGAAGGAAGCCATACTTGCCCTTGTCCCTCAATTCAACGGTGTAAACATAGGGAATCCCGGCCACCCCATGGGCCCAGTCATCGGCGCCCACCGGCAGCGGCATCTGTCGTGCAAAGAGTCAAAATTAGCAGCTTATCAGAAGAAGGCGGCCATCTTGGTTTCGTCAACTCACAGAGCACTTTGGTGGACGAGCCTATCGTGAATTCAGTTCCGTGTTTCGATTTAATCGAACGAACGGCCACATTTGCCTTTCTTTCCTGCAGAGAGGTTGCGAATCAAGAGTGGTCAAGAAGACGGAGAGCAATTTACTAACCAAATCACGGTAATTGTCGGGCAGGGCATCAGTGTAACCCCAAGGGGTCAGCCACAGCTGTGAGTAGGAGTGGACGGCCAGGTACAGTTTAAGTGTGTCCTTCTTCCTCATGATGAACTCAGCTACGGCGCGACTTTCAATTTCCGAGAAAGCCCGGGCTCCGGCATATATTTCCGAGCAGGGATTGTCACTGGTGCCCACCTCTGGGCCAACAATTTAGCATGATCAACTGGATTAAGAGAATCAAGGTCGAGCTCACCGTTCCAGTGGAAGTCAAAGTTCCGGTTCGGATCCACTCCTCGGCATCCCCACCTGGAATGGGTGATTGATCTCGTTTTGCGCCACATCCGGTCCTAAATCACGACAAGAGAAGGACAATCAGCTAAATGGCGAACTCAATTGTCGGCAGTGGTTACATTGGTGTGCGTATACTCATAGCCATCAGGGTTGGCCACCGGAAGCAGGTACCAGTCAAAATGGTCGACGAGCCGGGCCACGCCGGGGTTGTCCTCGTAGTCGTTGACCAGTCGCTGGGCGATGTACAGGACACTGGACACGGCGACCCACTCGCGGGCATGGATGCCGCCGTCAATCAAAATGGCCGGCTTGGTGGCCCGGGCTCGGCCCTTGGAGCCAATCTTGAGAACCATCAGGTTCCGGCCTTCGAACGACTTGCCAATGTTGAAGGTGGACGCAATTTCCGAGTTCTCGGCGGCCAGCTGGTCCATGTAGTCATGGATGTCAGCCAGTCGGTGATAGTTGTCAAAGAAACCGTCACGCATCGTGTAAGCTCCGGGACTCCGGTAGAGGAGCTGCGGAATGTCCAGTGAGTCGCGCTCCTTGTCCACTACACTGGACACAAATTAGGCGAAAAACGGACATTGGTGAACATTCGGTGCCTGGGAGCCATGTTCTCACGCTTCGTGAGTCACGCAAGCCCCAGCTTACCTGCCGACGTCGTCAATTAGGTACTCTTGGCTCATGGCCATGTTTCTCAGCGAAGTTTCCAGTTTTTGTCTCATCCTCGGCGGTACCATTATGTCCACCGTCGTGTTCACGGAGGACGGTGATGTCCAGAAATCCAGCTTCGAGAGGGAGAAGGGGAGAGGGAGAAGGCGGGAGGGAGAGCGAAAAGAAATTGATTGGAATTGAGAGATGCAAAAAGTGCTAATTGCCGGCAAGCCAATTAGTGGCACTTTGGCTAATTACCTGTGAACTGTTGTGAGCAAGTTGGTTCAGGTAATCGAGCTGATCCCTGGTTTCCGGTAACAGTCTCAGGACACTGTATCCTCGGAACGATTTACGGTCAGCGGCTTCCTCTTCCCCTCTCACAGTGTCACCCTTGACCACTTGGCTCATCGTGACAGCGACGAATGAGAAAGGCAATGAGTGTCACGTGACCTGAAGAGCGAAACATGATGCAGCTCGTCTTTGTCTGGATTTTTGCAAAAGCAATACACAATGGGCGAGAGGACGAGAGGGGAGAGAGGGAGAGGAGAGAGAGAGACGATCGGGGCTTCGCTTGTTCGGCGTCTTCTTTGTGTCGGCAAACTTAGAACACCGTTAGAACTGTTCACTGAACGGACAACGAGCGCACTGTTCGCCTCATTGGATGTCAACTCTCATTAAGGTGTTTACAGGTGAAGAGCAAGTCAAGTGAATCAACAACTAGCGCTAATTAATGACAGGTAGACACGCACGGCAATTTGTACATTCTCTCCCCTCTCTTCCTCTCTCCCTCCGGTTAATTCGAATGACAATAATTCAGAACCTTTGACAGGCAAACATCGGACCAAGTTCTAAATTCAAACTGACGACTTCAACGTGACACGAAACTTCTTCACCATTTGAAACATTGTTCATGAGAGAAGTTTAAGTGTGGTAAAACTTTTCTGTGACTTAGTTTTAATTCCAAAATGAAACTTGAAAAGAGAGGGAGAGAGAGAGGAGAGGAGAGAGAGAGAAAAGAACACAAATGCCTTTCTAGGCTAAAAGTCTCATCAAAACAAGTTCTAGTTTTTTAGGCTTCTTCTCTTTCTCTCTTATAATATTATATAATACGCTTTTATGCTTGAGGGTCAGTCCGTCTTGACACGGATATAACATTCTAATTGTCACACGTTTATAGGTGGAGAGGGAGAGAGGGGAAGAGGGGGAGAGAGAGAGCAGTACGTGCAGTGCATGGAGCGCTTGATTTATGACTTTGATCTTGAAAAAAAGTTTATCGGGAATGAGATGTATGACAGAACTGATATTGGGGTCATTTTTATGCAACACGTGCTCGAGATGTATTTCTCTTTCTCGAAAGCAGCCAAGTGTCAGTGAAGAGGATTATTTGTCTCTCTCTCTCCCTCCCTCTCCCCTCTCTCCCTCTTGGCTTTTTTCTTCGCTGGCCGCCTCTGGCAGCACTGGGCCCTCTGGGTAAATGTTTTTCCTCCGCGCCCATCATTGCCATCCGAAAGAATGCAGTTATGGCGCCAATTTCTCTCTCCTCTCTCCCTCTCTTCGCTCGCTTCTCCAGATGTGTACGTTGTTTTAGAGAAAACTGGCTCCCAATGGCGGACAGAGGGAGAGAGAGAGAGGGAGAGAGAGAGAGGAGAGAGAGAGCGAAAGCAGGCGCTCCTTTACTATGAGGGTCGGTGACTTCTCTCGCTGTAGGTCTCTCTCTCCTCGCTCTCTTCCTCTCTCGCTCTCCGTGCAGTTCTTGGAACGTTTGCATTCAAGAGGATGGGGCTGCGCGAACTCGGCTTCTCTCTCCTCTCTCTCCCTCTCCTTCTCTCTCTCTCTCCCTCTTCAGCTCACTCTTGTGTCCGTGACGAGCAAGCAGCAGTGCTGGTGCTGTTGGCAGAAAGAGAGCCAATGAACGAACTCACTGAGAGCCTACGGAACCACGAGAGCCTGTTTTTCGCTCTCTCTCTCTCTCTCGCTCTTTTTGACCGAAAGTCGACTATGCGGTCGACAATGTCCGCTCTCTGTCGACTATTTTTGGCGGAATGTGTCGACTACTCAGTCGGCATGCGCTCTGCCTTCCGCAGTGTGTTCCTATCTGAAATTTGTGTACGTTTTACGCAACATTTCTTAATTTCTCTCTCTCCCTCTCTCTCCTCCTTTCTCTCTTCCTGCCTCTCTTCCCCCTTTGTGTCCGCCATCCGTTACAAGTCAATATTTACTGCTACTTGACATGTGCTACTTTCGGACAGTGTGAAAAGATTTGAAACAAGTGAGAAACTTGTCTCACAGTCAACCAGTGTAAGGTAATTGAGGAGGACGGTGTCAATCTAAATTGAGTGTAATTTGGTTAATTGTTAACAATTGTGCTAAACTACGGCGAGACTGATAGTGTGAGCATAATAGTACCAGTGTGATCAACTTGAAACATTGCCGTCTTGTTTGGCTGTTCATTGAACGTTCATCCACAGTTCACTGATTTCATCTATATTATTCCAAGTTATTTGCGTTCTCTAGAGAAGCAACAGCTTGACAGTTCGAACGAGAGGGAGAGGGAAAGGGAGAGAGCACGTATTGGAATCATTTGCACTTTCAGTTTGTTTGGGTTGCATTGACACAATCAAGCGTCTCGTGTTCCATTATTCGCCTCCAGTGTCTCGGACGCCAAGTTTGACAGTGTGAATGAAAGCCGCCATTGGTGTGAAGGGCTAATTGCAGTGACAGTGATCTAAATTGTTCCGCCAGTCATCTAAATTGTCTGTTTACCTCCTCTCTGCAGTCAGTAAATCACATCGATCACGAAAGAGAGGGAAAAAAGAGGGGCGACAGAGCAAAAATTGGTTCCGTGACAAAGAAAAGAAGCGGGAGAAAGGCAAGCAAGCCCAAGACGAGCCGCAGCAGGTCTCAAGGCACACACGGAAGACTATTGCGGCAAGTCGACGACAGCTCTGGCAGCGCGTTTACCAGCAGGCAGACTGAGGCAGACTATGAGTGTGGACAAAAGCGGAGTGCAGAGGGCGCCGCCTCGAGTAAAGTAGAAAATAGAAGATGGCCGATAGTATCCCGTAAGTGAACGATTTCTTTTTCTGCCTTTGACACATTCCACGATTATTGTTCTTTTTTTCTGTCACTTTGTACTGATTAACAATTTAAATTATTCAGAATCAAATTGTCTGCAAGTCTTGGTGAATTGTTGGACATCGCTAACCTTGACGACCACAGGACCGAAGCTCTCATTGTAAGTGATGTTGTTATGCGAGTTTGCTTTGCTTCTCTCGCTCTCTCTCTCCTCTCGATGGTGTGTGTGTATGTGTGTGTGTGCAAGCCATCGGATAGGGAATCCTCTCGCTCTCTCCCTCTCTCTCCCTCCGCATCCTTTTTTGCTTCTTTTTGGGATGCTTTTTGTTCTCGAATTTCGCTTCTCTCTTCCCCTCTCTGCCCTTGTCCATGAACCTGTGAAAGACATGGGTAGTGAGATGTCACTCTCTCATTCATCTCACTACCTTGTCTTTGACGGGCTTGTGGTCTTCATGCCGCTAACCAACTTGTCTCTTTCTCTCACTCGCTCTCCTTCCTCCCTCTCGCTCTCTCACATCGTCGTCGCGCTCTTTTCTTTTTCCCTTCCCATCTCTCTCGCTTTTCCCTCTCTTTTCTTCTCTCTCAATCTTTTTGAGGCACGTTTTCTCTTATAATCATTTATGCAGCTCCTCAAGACCATCAAAGGGGTTGTGAAATGTTTCAAGACAAAATACTCATCGCAATTCATATCACAGCCACCTTTGATGATCTTGGTTGCTCGCTCTTGTCATCCTCCTCCTCGTCATCCTCGGAATTGATGTCAGCCATTTGAAGCATATGTCGTGGAAGAAAAGCTGTCACTTATCGGTCGAGTTGGTTGTGTGTATGTTCGAAAATGAAGTGTTCTCCATATCACAGCCATCTTGACACGACCAGTGTCCGTTATGAAGCAACATCCCTCTTCTCTCGCCTCTTCCCTTCTCTCGTTCTGCCTCTCTGGCTCTTCACTTAATTTACCCAAAGTGCAATGTTCTCTCTGTGTGCTGGTCAACTTGAGGACAGTGTTCGTACTCAAGGCATAACTGGATTTACTTAGCTCGCAAAGTGGCTGTGAGTATGTGAATCGAATGAAAAGCAATTTCATATCACAGCCAGCTTTGATGAGTTGAGTTTCTCTAATGTGTATCATCGAATAGAGAGAGCGATGGGGCCAAACTTTCTCTCCCTTCCCCCTCTTGATCGTGACACATCACTTGACCGGCGAAATCCGTTCTATGTTTCAAGACTCGTCCAGCCATCAAAATGGCTCTGATTTGCTGCATTAGAATTCATATCACAGCCAGCTTTGATGAGTGGACGCTTCTAACCAATTCCATCTGACACTTTCTAGTCCCTCTCTCTCTCCTTCCATCTTCCTTCCTCCTTCGCCTTCATCCTCCCCATTTTCGCTCATTGCTTCCTTCGACGTCTTCCTCTCCCGTGTTACTTTACACATCCCTGTTTTTGTAGCCGTATCTCTGCTTGCTTCAATGTTTCACTGCAACTTTGAGATTGATTTCTTTCTTTGGCTAGTGTAGTGAGTCATATGCGTGGGAGAGAGAGCGAGGGAGAGAGGATGAAATTGTACAAAGCTGTCTCTCTTTACTTTAATGAGTAGTACTGGCTCTCTGATGTGCCCTCAATCTCTCTGTTCTCTGTAATTATCGGGTATAGATGATCGGCCCTTATTGTTTTTCGGGATGCCCACATAGCCAGAGGCTTGGTTTTGTGTGGAGGAGGGTGAGAGCGGGAGAGGGAAAGAGGAAGAGAAGCCCAGTTAACTCTGGTCAAGATTCTCTGTGATTCGTTAGCTCTCGGCTTCCTCTGGTAACACGCCCTTCAGCGGCAGCTCTTCGCTCTCCCTCTTTCCTTTCGCTTTTCCTCCTCCTCTCACCCTCGCATTCTCCAGACTTTCGTTGGGAAATTGTCTTTGCCATTGATCGCTTTTCCTCTCTTCTCCCAGTGAACCCAGTATACCAAGAAGAGGCAGTGAGAGGGAAGAGTGAGCGAGGGAGAGGGAGACGTGTACTGTATGAATATAAACTAAAGTAACTGGGACTTGGGCGTAGAGTGGAAGAGCGATCCTTTGCTGCTTCTCGATAGTAATAAGAAACTTCAAGAGAGCGAGAGAGAGAGAGGACGAGAGCAAGGCTAGAAGCGGCGAAGAGACTTAATGTTCTAATATACGATGCATATGCACACTCGCTATCACTGTATCACGAATCGCGGAATCCGCCGGAAGCTACTTCCTAATACTTTGCCACTAAGAAGGTCGCTCTCATGAATTGACAATTAGAAAATATTCGGCCCTCCGATGTTCTATTAATAATGTAACCCTTGCTTACTACTTGTTCAACGTACACACTCGCACCATTGCATTGCATTTCCCTTGAAATACCGATTCTGGGCAAGGTTGAGTTTGAACAGACAGCGCTTGCTTAAGCCGATGTGTTGCACTCAATTAGCCAGATCGTCGCTGTCCACCCTCTGTATCTTCTCTATCATGTGCGCTGTTGATGACTGAGTAACACATCAAAGGTTTTGCAGGAACGGTTCGCCACTCTGTGCTGTGACCCATCGTATCATGTCCGTCGAGCTTGTGCCTCAAATTTTGGTGAATTCACCACAGTCATTGGTCAAGAGCTCAACGACGATGGTCTAGTAAGTTCTGAGCCCCATTCTGTTCGGATTAGACATTATAATAATCGGCCTTCTCTTTTTCCCCTCTCTGCCACAGCTTCCGCAATTCAAAGCTCTGTGTGAAGACGTAATCTGGGGTGTCAGAAAAGTGGCCGCTGATGTCTTTGTGCCAGTGTCATGTATATGTTCTAACAAAACGAGAAGAGAAGTTCTAACGCCTTTATTTGTTAATTTACTCTGTGATCAATCCAAATGGGTATGTTGACGAAAAGAATTTAGCCATCTGAAAGAGTGTAAGCTAATTTCCTTCTCTCACCGCCTCCCTCTCTCCATTCAGGTTAAACAAGCTGCTTTCCATGCCTTGGGTCCTTTCATCTCGACGTTTGCCGACCCAACAAAAACTGGTCTTTACTATAATGATGGAGGTGTTGTTGTCATTGACGAAGCCAAGGATGGTATGAGCGACAATGACAGTGGGTGTAGTACGGAATGTGAAGCACTAGTCGAAGAAAATAATGATAATAATGACGTTCAACATACATTACCGTGCTTTGTTAAGTCGACCTACCCTGGCTTGTCACAAGAGGAAATGTCGTGGATCGATGCTATACTTGCGAATGCTGTCGCTGATGTATCATCATCAAATATGTCAAGCAATGGAATCAGTGACGAATTCAACACGTTCCAATATTGGCGAGCGCCTTTGCCGGAAATCGATGCCGAGATTCTCAAAAGCAGCACCAATGCCACTTCTGAAAACGAAAACGTGCTCGACCGCAATAGAGATCACCTGAACGGGAATGTTTTAGAAGACTGTGAAATGCGTGATACGACTGACATGTTGGAAAATTTTAAGCTCGAAGCTGCCGAATTGGATAATGATTCAGAATTCCTAGTGACGGACTCTCGTCGAACAGCCTCCCGGTTCATGGAGCAGCCTCCTCCTTTCCTCGATGACGGCCAAGATGCTAGGCGAAGTACACTTATTCTGAATGGCGAAAATTCGGTCACCTTCAGCGCTAACGGACCCTTCTTCAGTTCGTCTAATAATTTCATAGTTCCTCCTTACAATGACACTGATGATACTTTGAATCAACAACCCAACTTTGCCAAATGCGTAGCTCAGTACAGAAAAGTGGCCCTAAAGCAAGATATCATACCTAATGAGCTGCTGGAGCATTATCTGAGCATGACCAATCCGATTTACTATCAGACTGTCGACGTTGATTTGACTCATCACTGTGCCTACAGCTTTCCGGCCGTAGCTCTCACATTGGGCCGAAAATATTGGCCATGCCTTAAAGAAACCTTTGAACTACTTGCTCTGGACATGCAGTGGAAGGTGCGGTGGACACTAGCCTCGTCGCTTCACCAAATGGCACTAATCCTCGGACCTCAATATACGAGCCGGGACTTGCTTCCGGTGTTCCTGAGTTTCATGAAGGATTTGGACGAAGTCCGCTTCGGCATTCTCCAACACCTGGCCGCCATTTTGCGCATATTGAACCGCCCTGAGCAGTTGGGCATTTTACCACGGATAGCCGAATTTTTGAAAGTTGACAACAATCGCAATTGGAGATTCCGGTCCACCTTAGCAGAGCAGATAAACGAAGTGGCCAATCTCTACGAACCTGAACACATCAAAGAATTTTTCTTCCCAATCGCCTTTGTACTCCTTAGAGACCGAGTGGCCGAAGTTCGTCTCGCTGCCATCAAGCTGCTGTCTACGCTCATCAAGAATTTCTTTTATTCTAGTTGGAATATAACTGACGAACTACGCGAACAAATGACCTCAGAACTTAGAATTGAAGTGAACAGTTTCATGTCTTCACCGAAATGGATCTTCCGTCAAGCCTTTGTCTTGCTCTGTGAGCAGTTGCTCATTGACCAGTCATTGCCAGTTGAGCTTTTTTCGAAGAATTTTCTCGACACACTATTAGAAATGTCCTCCGACAAAGTGCCTAATGTCCGGTTAGCGTTGGCCCGCTGCTTGGGACGAACTCTGCTCACGAGCGGTAAGTACTACTCTCTCAAAAGCAGCATTGTGCTGATTATCCGTTTTTATAGGTGTTTACGAATCGAATCAAGGTCAAGTGGAAGCCACCGTGGAAAAGCTGAACATCGACCGGGACCAAGATGTCCGCCAGCATGTTGGCGGTGCAGTTGAGTCACCCATACTTGTAGAGAGCGACGCTCAAGAGCCAGCTGAGCTCGGTCTTGAAATGAGCAGTTCCCAGCCTCAGCTTGAAACAGTTGAAAGTTAATGAGAAAAAGATTAGATCCTACTGTGAAAAAGTTGTGCAATCAAGACAAACCGAACATGATCAGTTTTCTTTGTCACTGTTTTTTCTGCAAAATGCACAACCATGTGTTTCTTCTTTAGTCAAACTCTATTTTCTCACACCTCCGTTTTCGCTAAATAATATAAGGCCGAAGTGAACCCTAGTAACAAACTCTGTTAAGTGTTCTAATTGGTCATGGAATGTCCTTTTTATGGAATGTGCACTCATTTCAGACTAAAAGCCAAGAAAACATTTCGCTGTGATAGACAAGTTCTCATTAGTTAACGAAATAGTTTCTACGAAAACGACATTTTTTAAGGAGAAGCGATTAGCAGTCGACTTTGATAATAAGCTATTAACATTTTATGGTAGAATGTTTTTTTGTAATGTTTTGCAAAACAAAGATGATCATTTTATCGCGAGATGCTCACTTGTTCCATTCTTCTACGAAGTCGAACATTTTTAAGAATTGAATATCATGAAGAATAAAAATTCGAGTCGAAAAAGTAGTTCTCCTTCATCTCCTAAATCAATATGTATGTTTCTAACTAACTTACTTAGATAATGTGTGACAATCGTGAGGTTAATGACTGGCTAGTTAAACATTTACTTAGCTAACTGCGCTTATATTTCCATGGCTTAGAGAGCAATTGTAACATATTCTCTGCGTTTCTTTTCTCGAAACACTTGGACTTCAGATTTATTTGCTGATTGAGATAGCTATCCGGAGCGCTTCAACCTTTCTGTTGCCGCTGTTTCTCCCATCTTGAAATGGCGTACAAAGGGCAACACATGAGGCCGGATATCAGGATGACCGAACCGGAGACGTAGAAGGAACCGTCGTAAGAACCTGAGATGTCGAAGAGCCAACCTGTGCCGAAGAAAGGTACACACAACGTTAATTCGACCTTGGAGAGAAACAGCGGAACGGAGCGACCAAGTAGACTAGGTATGCCGTTTCCGGTTCCGCTTTTGTGTTTACATACCTGCGAACGGAGCTCCGATAATTGTTGCTATTCCTTGGGGTAGAAGGAGAAGACCAAAGGCACTAGTGAGTCGGTCGAGTCCTAGCAGTTCTACCGTGATTACGGAGCGAAGAGCGACGAAGCATGCTGTTATGAGAGTGAGGGGGGAGAGGGAGAGAGCGAAACATAGGTTAGAGCTATACGTGTAGAATGGAATCAATTATCCCTACCTATGCTAAACCCGAATATAGAAGAATAAACGGCTAATGAAGTGAAGGTGTTGAAGAAGAGCGGTGACAACATTGTTACGCCACCGCCAACGACGAGGGCGATGTTGTTAATTAGAAGAGCATTAACTTGCGGCCTATCGGATATCCAGCCGCAAAATACTCGGCCAATTGTGTTGGTGATGCCGATGATGGACAACAAAAGGGCGGCCTTTTCGGGGGCAATGCCCGCCAGTACAGCCTTGTCCACTATGTACATGAAGGGTATAAAGAAGCCAGCGAGCGTCAAGAAGCCACTGCATGCCAGTAGAATGAAGGACGGACTGGTCAAGAGTGTCGAGTCAAATGTGTCCCAGAAACTGGCCCTTTCTGACAGCTTTGGGTCACTAGAACTTCGAATTCTCGAAGTGACACACGGGTCAGCTCGTTCCACTTGTGCTTCTTTTTCCAGTGCACTGTACATCACGAGGCCAGTGTCTAAGAATGACCGTAAGCTCTGAGTTAGCTTCTTTGTCGAAGCTGTCATGCTGCGAGGCTTGACCAGAGCCAAAGGTTCACAGGGTTCCGAAGTGAAGTCCTTAGTGGTGGCAGCTCGACGCCTATTACTGGACATGACATCGGCATAGGATGGCGGCTGCATGTCCTTTTCCTGGCTGGACACCTTTTCAATGTCCACTGTGAAGTGTTGCTTCTTGGCTCTGATCAATGGCTTCTCCGACTCTGATTGGGCAATGGTGGGTGGCGCCAAGGGAATGGGTCGAAACAGCGACCCAAAGACGGCGCAATTAAGGATGAGACCGGACAGGATCATTATGCAGCCACGCCAACCGTATGTTTCGTTGAGCAGTTGCACCGTCGGTGCCATCACAAAGGCGCCGATTCCTAGACACAGGTTAAGAGCAGTGGCCTGATCGTGAGACAATTAAAAAGGTGCACAGAATAGTTACCTGAGCCACAAACAGCGATGCCAGTGGCAAAGGCTCTCCGCTTCTCAAAGTAGTAGCCAACGGTCACTATGGCCGGCAAGTAGATGAATCCGAAGCCAATGCCTTAAAAATGCGAATTCGAGTCAGTTAAACTGATTTATCGATTTAGTTTGGCGCACACTAGTTTCACCCTTACCTCCAACAACTCCGAAGGTCAAAGCCATCCACAGAACCGATTTAGACCATACGGATAACATGAAGCCAATGGAAGAGATAAAACTGCCGATAATGGTCACTCGACGGCAGCCATATTTGTTTGCCAAGCCAGACACCAGTGGCCCTGAAGAAAAGGGAAAGGAGACGCTTTTTTGTTTACATTTCATTACAAAATGTCCAAAGTTCGTGTTTTCTTTCCATTATGCTATTTCTGAAACACATAGACACACACGTATGTGTTCGTCTTATCATGTGTAAAGCTTTATGTAAGCTAATTAATTAAGGCTGCCCTTCAAAGATGAACAACAATTAAGCGTCTCCTCTTTTTGCTCTTCCTTTGCTGTCTGCCGCTATCTGTCACCCAATTGACCTTAAACTCAATTACTTATTATCCAGTCGATTGATTGGTTCAGGAAACTGAATTGATCACATGAGGAGCACAGGGTGACTCTGTGGCTCTCTCTCTCTCTCCCTCTCGCGTTCGGTTGCATAATCCTCTTCAACTTACCAACCACCAAGTAACCGCCGGCTTGAAGACTTCCGATCCACGCCGTCATTCCCTTTGACTCGCCGAACTCTTTGGACATTTCGCGAATGATAATACCAAATGAAAAGATGATGCCGTCGACGATGAAGTTGCACATGAAGGAGGCCAGGACCACCATCCAGCCCCAGCCGCCGTCCGGAGGAATGGCCGACCGACAGCTGGAACTGCAGTCGTCGGACAGGCTGTCGAACGTCTCTGGGGCCAGAACTTGGTGGGCTTCGTCGTGGACCTTGTCCAGCTTCCGTGGGCCATTGGACATACTTGTCGTCCTACTGCGGAGTCCCGAGTCACCGTCGAGCGACAAATGAAGCGGTGAACTCATTCCCTTTCTTGCTTAGCGATTCAATTCCTTCTAATTGTGATTAGAAAGCGAGACTGTCTGCAACAGGAAAGCATTCATGACAAGAAGTCAAATGACTTGATACTGTGTTTCATTTGAAAGAAAGTCCAGATTGACCATCAAAGGCCAATCTTGTTTTGATGCTCTTCCTACGCATTGCATTACATTGATAACTGGTTTTGTATATTGGCATTAGGAATTAAGGTCTCAATTGGTTTGATTGAAAGTCAAAATCTCACTTAACAGTTTCTCTCCTTTCTCTCTCCCGCTCGCCTCTCTCCTCCCTCTCCCTCTCGATCAAAGTTTCTCGCTTCCTCATTTGCTTTTGTCAGCAAGTTGTTTCACTTTTTTCTTACCTTGAGTTTAAAGTCGTATTTGGCTTCGGCTTACTTTTTCTTTATCACAGCTTTCCAACCAACGGCGACAGGAATGGTCGCACGTGTTTTAGGATGGTTAGCGCTAATTGAGACACACTTCACCGTAGTGAACCCAATTAATTTCCTCGGCTTGTCACGGTTAGTTAAATTAAGTGTGGAAGGAGTTGGAAGTTAACCAATGTTCAGAGTTTACCGGTGATTGTAACTTGCACTGACTGGCAGAAAAAGTGCAATTGATTGCTTGGAATTGGCTAATTTAGTTAAGCGTGCTAGACATTCAAACGCTGATACCATATCACAAATTATGAAAAAGGGCAGAATGAGAGAGAGAGAGAGAGAGAGAGAGAGAGAGCAAGAGAGCGCTATAAAGTGGTTTCTAAGACTTTAGTCAACTTTGGCCTCGAATCTGACAATACAGACTCAAGATGACGTAATTTGAAGCCTACTTCAGAAATCTCTCTTTTTCTCTCCGCTCTTTCTCTCCTCTCTTCAATGTCTGACATACTTGAGATGTCTATTTTCGAGTATAATGCACGGAAAACTGTGTCTAGAGTGCTACCATGTCAAAGATGTTCGACTTACTGACAAAAGCAAAGCGCTATTTCTTCCAAATATGTATTTACAAGCTTTATTTGCAAATTATGCCATTTTTGTTTTTCCATACTCTGCAAAACACTCTATGGAATACTTTGAAACGCTTGTCATCACTCATCTTGACGCAGTATCTCAGAAAAGCAATTAAAACCAGAATTCTCGAAAACCTTTTTTATTGTGAGATAACCAAATCAAAATTAACCTTAAAGTTTGAGATTACAAAGTGGAAAGAAAGGCAAACAAGAAAACTTTGCGCAAGCTTACAAAAATTGCCACCACGTGGCGCTGAGTGCACATGTCAACTGTGGGCCGCTTGGGAGAGAAAGTGAACGTTTCTCGCCAAATTAAGTAATACACGTGCGTAGGTGTCCAGTGGTCACTCTCTCAATCAGTTATATAGGTTAAAAGTTCTTATAAACAATGGTAAAAACAGTCATGACGGAAGTAAAAGGAAAAAATTGCGTCATACTCGACGACGTTAGGCAATCGCACACAGTTTGCACACTGTGTCAAAATGCAATTGTTTTGAAGTGTGCCCGTCGCCATTTTGGATGTTTTATCGCTCGTTTCCATTCAAGCATCAATCAATGATTTGCTTCATTCTCTCCAGCTGCAGTTGTCGCTTCTCGATGACTTTCTGCAGCTCGGCATTCAGGCCAGCTAGGATGTTTTTGTGCTTTTTCTGGTACGGACACAAATCACTGGGACTGGGTGACTTTATTTCCGGTTCCGAGTCGGAGGACAGGGACGACTTCCGGTCCTCGATTTCGATGCCATCGTCGGACGACTTTGACGAGTCAAAGTGCTCCTTGTCCGACTCCAGGTTCATGGTGATCATCCTTCGGGACAACTCAAGTTCAAGGTGAACTGTCTTGACACCGGAAGCAGGGAGAGAAGGCGGCAGGAAAGGCGGAAGTGGCGGCGGCGGAGGGGGCACTGAAGACTGACTGACACTCGAGTCCACCTTTTTGACCGCCTTTGGTTCGACTTTGAGGACGGCTTGCTCGACAACAGGCTTGTCGCAGGTGTCAACTTTCTCGTCACTCACTGGACTTGATTGTGACTCTTCGAGTTCTTTGCATTGCTGGTCATACTTCTCTTGGATTTGCTTCTTGGTGTTGAGCACCACAATGGGAAAGATGTGCACCGGAGTGGCGGAGGGCACAGCAGGGGCCTCTGAGGGCAGCTTGTCTGGCTTGGGCTTAGCTTCCAGCTTGAGTTCCACTTTGTGACGCTTCTTCTCGGTGTCCAACTGTCTGCCCTTTCGTCCCTCTTCCTCCCTTAATTGCTGGTTGCGCTCTTCCGTTTGCTTCTTGTTGTTCATCACAACCACCGGAAGTCGCCGATGCATCTTGGGCTTGTCACCTTGGTTCCAGTTGTAGCGACGAATCAGTTCCTTGACCGTGATGGCGGACGGTGACAGGTCGGTGATGGCGTCGCTGTCCATCGATGATGCAGTCGAGTCACTAAATGCCGGAGACAGGTCACAATCAGTGTCGGAATTAGAGTCGGGATCACTGTAATCAGGTGGTGGTACGTAGTATTTCCTTCGATCCATTGATTGGAATGAGACGAATGTTTAGAGGGAGAGAGAGAGAGGAAGAGGGAGAGAGGGAGAACAAGTTGAACAATCAAGCTGTCAATGACATGTCTGCATCGGCATGTCGCTAAATTCTAACTGAATTTACGTAAATGACTTCTCTCTATCTTTCTATCTCCTTCTCAGAACGGCGAAGAGGGAGAGGGAGAGAGAGAGAAAAAGTTTGCGTTGCAAATTGAGTAGAAAAAAAGTATATTTCGCAAAAATTGTATAATCTCCTAGTAAGGACGCAATTGTACAGGTTTCATCAACTTTCCGAGTGGCTTATGAGTTGAATGAGTATGACAAGGGAGAGGGAAGCGAGGAGCGAGAGGGAGAGAGGGAGAGAGGGAGAGATGGAGAGGGGAAACGAGAGCGAGAGAGAAATCGTAGTTTTCCTTCCCACTCTTGGAAAGTATGGTATGGATGGGGGGAAGGAAGAGAGAAAGAGGGAGAGGGAGAAAAGAGATGTGCTCTCGTTTCACAACGGTAAAAATTAAACATACAATTCATAGCACAAGCATTACGAACCTGTTTGTATTAGAGTTGACTTCACAGGTATCCGAAAATGGGAAACTCTACCTGTGACTTGGGAATGGGAAGAGAGAGAAGAGAGAAGGGAAATATGAAAGTCTCTCGTCCTAATAGTATTCAACAAGCATGGCAAACTCTTTTTCCCTCTCTCTCCCTCTCTCTCTGCTCTGCTCTCTTCCTCTCTCGCTCTCGAGAGTTGACATAAGCGTTACCTTAAACATGTATATTTCGTCGTCAACTGCAAAAAAAGGTATGAGACGCTCAAAGTTGTCACTGACTCGTTTTTTCCGTGAAGTCACTTTTTCGGCAATACAAAATTATTGACTTGAGGCACAAATGGCTTCCCGATATATCCTATCCAGGTAATTGGAGTTTGTCGAGCATACCAAAGGGCCATTTTCAAGGTTGACAGAGCACAGAAAGAGGGGGAGGGAGAGCGGGGTGAGAGAGAGAGAGAAAGGGAGAGAGGGAGACGGAGAGAGCGCGCGAAAGATGAGAGGGGAGGGGAGGAGCCTCTCGGGATACCTTTATTGAGCAATCATATTTTCGTTCGACAGTACACGTATTATGTGAGTGGTTGAAAGCCTGAGAGCGAGAGGGAGAGAGCGAAGGGGAGAGAGAGGGAGAGAGAGACCAGGTCATTCATTCATGTGCGAAATCTGTTAATTATAACTGAATGATTTTGCCTTTTTCCTTGAATTGCCAAAATAGCAACAATCAAAGCAAATTCGGTTGACTGTTAATGAATGTTTTTCATTAGTGACTTTTTCTTTATCTCCCTTCTCTCTCTCCCTCTCTCCTCTCCCTGTCTCACCCTTTTTTCCTCCAAAATTGCAACAATTTAACATGCCGAATGTGGTTCATTTATGAGGAAACATTCTGACAAGATAATTGGAACCATTTAAAGGAACTTTTTCTTCCACAGGTATCTCATACCTGAGATCAGACATGAGCTAATTTATTCTACAAGCATCTCTAATATTTAACAACATCGACCTAGACATCTTAACAGAGCATACCTGGGCTTCCTTTTTCTGTCATGAAAGAGAGGCCGAAAAGAGGGAGAGGGGGAAGGGAGAGAGAGACGAAAAAGAAAAGGAGATTATTTGTTTAGGTTACAAGTTTCAAGCGATTAGATAAGGCAGAGTTTCTTCCGCATCTCTCTCTCCCTTTCCTCTCCCCTCTCTATCTTTCTTTTCCTTTATTTTCCTCCTCTTTTCATCTCGCTCACCTTCCTTCTCGTCGCTAATGGTATAGTTGATTAAATTGCAAATCTAGAAAATGAAAAATGCATGGCAAGAGTTGAAGGCACAGAAAAATTCAATCCAAATGAATTGTCGGCGAAGCGGAAGTCGACTCGCTGGAATTAATACCGAGTCACGGGCTCGTTGCGCAACCTGAATAAAATGGCGTCATTAGGGGTCAGAAATACACTTGATATAAAGGCAACCACTGGCTCCGAGATGAGATGACGAACAGCCCACTGGTTGACACCATGTTCAAGTTAATTGTTGCTCTCGTTGTGGTGACAATCGGATCAGCTGAGAGAACCTTTGAAGACTTCACTGTGTTTCGAGTTGTGCCCGAAAATGAACAGCAAGTGCTTGAACTGATCCAGTTGCAAGAGAAACTGGACACCGAGTTGGCCTACGTGGGCAAGACCGATTTCTGGAGACGGCCCACTGGCGTCGACGGGCAAGTTGACCTCATGGTTGCCCCGGACGTCCGGAGGTCCATCGAGGGCCAACTCAGGGCCGCCAATCTGACGCCCAGTGTCATGGTCAGAGACGTTCAAAAGTAAGCTCGAGCTAAATTGTCTTAATTGTCTCCCTCTAATTTGTCGCAATTAACAAGGCTGGTCAACGTGGAGAAGGCGAACCTGAGGAAGACTTCCCTTCTCTACGGAAGTCGCGTTAATTGGCTCCGACAAGCGGACAAGAATGCCTTCTTCCAGGACTACCATCGCATCGAAGAGGTGATCAACTAAACGTGACTCAAGTAACAGTCCTCTAACTAAATCACTCGCAGATCCACGAGTACATGAGCCAGTTGGCGGCCAATCAGAACCACGTGTCCCTGGAGGTGATCGGCAAGTCGACCGAAGGAAGGGAGTTGAAGGCCTTCAAGATCGGCTTCGCCAAGGACACGCCCAAGCCGGTCATTTGGGTGGACGGGGGCATCCATGCCCGCGAATGGATCAGCCCGGCCACCGTCTTGTACATCGCCACCACTGTGAGAGATGCCTCTTCCCTCTCCCTCCTCCCTCCCCTCTCTTTGCTGTAATTTGACACTTTTTTCTTGTTACCTTTGTCACAGCTCATTAGAGACGCTGAGACTGACTCGGATGTGACTTTCCTTCTCAACAAGTACGACTTTGTCATACTTCCGTCTTCCAATCCGGACGGCTATGACTACACGCACAATTATGTAAGAGACCCGAGTGAAACCAACTTCCAGTCTAATTCAATTGTCCAAACTGAATCAACTTTGACCACAGGACCGACTGTGGCGTAAGACCCGCTCCAGGTCCCGCAGCTGGTGGGGCTTGACTTGCCGCGGAGCCGACCCCAACCGGAACTGGGACTTCCACTGGATGGGTAATCACTGACTCTGCCCACGTGACAATTTAGTTGATTCAACTGCTCTGACTCAATACAGAAAAGGGCGCCAGCGACAACCCTTGCTCGGACATCTACGCCGGACCGGAACCGTTCTCAGAACCGGAAACCAAGGCTATATCCAAGTACATCGAGGAGCTGGTCAAGGGCAAAGTCGTGCCCATGTACCTTTCCTTTCACTCGTACTCCCAGCTGGTGCTGACCCCTTGGGGCTGGACCGAGGATTTGCCCGAAGCCTATCCCGACCTGGAGAGGCGTGGCCTGGACGCTGCCGCCGCCCTGGCGGTCAGATATGCAACCGAGTACAAAGTCGGCTCATCGACGCGAGTTCTCTGTAAGGCTTCCTTCATGGTTTCAGTTAACTAATTCTAGATTCGACTAATCACTCGCACTAATTGCACAGATTCGGCGGCAGGGGGTAGTGATGACTGGGCCCATGGAGTGGCCAAGATCAAGTACGCCTACACAGTGGAACTGAGAGACACGGGTGACAATGGCTTCATCTTGCCCAAGGAAGAAATCATACCATCGGGCGAAGAGACCTGGGATTTCTTTAAGAACATCACCATGGCAATTGCCGAAGAATATTGATTTAATTTGACATGGTTGACGATTTGGAACGCCATGGCCTGGTTTACCTGGATCTGTGCAAACCCGTATCATTGGTGATTCAAAATGGACGACGCAATCAAATTAATTCAACTTTTATGGTCTACTGGGAATAACTTGTCTGTGCCTTTTTTCTGTGCATAAAAGGTTCACGGAGTACTTTAATTTAATTTAGTTTTGCCTCTAGTCACAAATGGTGAAGGTGTTCAAACTCAATTAAACAGAATGGTGTGCTCGACATTTTTGACGGCAGTCTTGATTCTTGTCGCATTTGCAACTGATTCAGTTGTTGCAGTTAAATCCTATGATGGTTATTCCTTCATTAGAGCGATTCCCACCAATGGGCGACAACTTCGCTACCTCAAGAACTTGTCCGAGGCCATTGAGTTCGAGAACAGTCCTATCGAGTTCTGGAGGGAGTCCTGTTGTCTTAATCAGTCATTCGACATGCTGATCAGTCCAGCAATCAAAGACAACATCTTTCAAAACTTGAATTCCCTGCAAGTGAACACTTCGGTTTTGATTGAAAACATCGGAGAGTAAGTGAACTGAATCAATCAATTTTCCCTTTTAATTGTCACTCAATTGCAGACTGATAGAATCGCAAAGGCTGCAGCAATTAAGAGGTCGAGCTGATGGTGAGGAGGTCGACTACTTCGCCGACTACCGACCCCATCAACGAGGCATGTTGCTAGATTCAATTAGGTCGCTAACTAACACTTGTTTCAGATGTTCAATTTTCTGGAGCAATTAAGACTGATGAATCCAGCTGATAGTGAAATCGAAATCACCGGAAAGTCGTTCGAAGGCAGAGACCTGAGGCTGCTCAAGATTGGAATTTCGGGCGACAAGCCCATCATTTGGATAGACGGTGGCACTCATGCCCGGGAATGGATTGGCCCGGCCACGAATATGTACATGGCGTACCAGGTAACCTGTTGATCTGTGACAACTGGATTTACGACTTTGGGCCCATTGAACAGGTGGCTCTGGCCAAACAGCAATGTTCGAAAGATGGCCCGTGTGATGCGGAGACCAGGCATCTAGTTGAAACCTATGACTGGTATTTCCAGCCCAGTGTGAACCCTGACGGTTATGAATTCAGCCAGAAAAATGTGCGTAAGAGTTCATCCAGTCATAATTCGCTGACCATGAACTGTTCGCAGGACCGATTGTGGCGTAAAACTCGCTCAGAGTCAAATATAGCGCCTTGGGGCGTGATGTGTCGTGGTGCCGATCCGAACCGGAACTACAAAGCCAACTGGGGCAGTGAGTTAAATTGTCAGAATTAATGTTGATGGCCACTAACCAACTTGTCCTCCCACTAGAGGATGGTAGCAGTGGCAACCCTTGCAGTCAAACATATGCCGGCACCCACTACCATAGTGAGGCCGAAATATTGGCGCTAACCAACAAAGTGTCAACCATAGCTGACAGGATCAGGATGTTCATTTCCCTTCATTCCTATTCCCAGATATTTCTTCTACCATATGGCTACACTGACGAAATTCCGCCCGAATACGATGAACTGGTAAACAGAACCCGGACATTCTCTTTTCCGTTTCCTTTCTCAATTAAGACACTGACACTAATGAGACATTTCCTTTGTTGTCGCACATTTTCCCATGTTTTCGGCCGCAGTTAACGCCAATTATAATCCGATTAACATCTTTTCCACAGGAACGAGTGGCCATACAGGGCGCCGAAGCCCTGAAAGCAAGGCGTGGCACGGAATACAGAATCGGCTCCTCGGCAAGAATATTGTGTAGGTTTCTCTGTTCAAACAAACGGCAAAGAAAACAATAGCAATTCATATTTTTCTCCGCCACCAGATGCCGCCTCAGGGACGGCGTCCGACTGGGCGTTCGAGACGTCCAAGATCAAGTACTCGTACACCTTCGAGCTGCCCGACACCGGAGACAAGGGCTTCGTCTTGCCCGCTGAGGAGATCCGGCCAGTGGGCGACGAAACGTGGGCCGGCGTCAGAGCCATGGTCTTGGCTTTGCCGTGAGCGAGAAAAAAATTCCATTGCCTTATAGAGAAATGCAAAGCTAATGCAATTGGCGTCACTTTGAAGAGCACTCAATGCTCTCGTTGTCACTCTTGCTCCCTTTGTGCTTCTCTTTATTTCAATTACAGAACAATTCTACTCCTTAGTCCAGAATGTATTTTGCCTAGTTTGCTGGAGAAATATAGCAACATACACAGCATGGTATAAAAATAGTTTCAATGGGCGTCTTTTCAAGAGTTGAGAGATGAGCTCTCTAAAAAAGACAGAGACAACGGCAGGACAACAAGTGGCTTGACTGGAGAGCAACTCTATTGATCCTTTCCTTCCTCCACGCTGTAGAGCAGCTTTTGAACGAACCGCGTGAACGACCCTGAGCACGGTTAATTGAACATGATTATTAGCATTAAACGGCAATTAAGGTAGATGTAGCAAACAAGGCTACAGGGGATAATGGCGCTGCCCGGGCTTTAATGGGGAGCAACATTTGTTTCCCATTACCCATTCACTTACCTATGAGGTATTGGTAGCAGCGAGGCTTAGACTGCCAGTAAATGGTGGCCAGGTAGACAGGTATGCCGGCAAGTGTTATGGCTAAACCAATGCCAGTCTCATATGGCGATACAAATATAGGCAGTATCACGAGGAACGTGCAGACCAGCAGGAATAATATGGGCAGAGAGATGTGCACCTTGCATAGCGTAAATATAAACATTTCAAGGGGTTAATCAGTAGCTTGAAGCACTACTTTGCTCACTTTGATTGGTCTTGGCATTTCCGGCCTGGTCCAGCGCAATTTAATCAGGGCCGCCACCGAGAAGGTGACGAACAGCGACTCTATGAAGGCAGTGTAGTTGATTAGTGAGTAGACTTGCGTCGTCGACAGGTAACACATTGTTAGCATGGCCTAATGAGGGATTTTGATGAGAAGAAGTTAAGGTGGTCTAAGAGTGTTGTTAACTTGTCTACTCACCAAAAATACCAGAGCTGGCATCGGAGTGACGAACTTCATGTTAATCATTGACACAAAGGCCGGCATGTGACCTTCTCGAGCACCCACAAAAAGTAGTCTAGACGAGGCGAAAATCCCGCCATTGAGGCCTCCGAAGGTGGACAAGGCCACCGACATGGGCATAGTCCAGGCCATAAATCCCAGCGTTCGTGCGCCAAAGGAAACGGCCACTGCATTCGAATCGAGCACTTCCGCTTTGTCCAGAACGGCAAAGTAGGCCACATTGGCCAGGACATAGATGATGGTCACCATTGGCAGCGATATGTAAATCGCTCGAGGTAGGTTCCTGAATGGATCTTGAAGCTCTTCGGTCACGAAATTCAAGTAGTTCCTTGATATTGCAAAAAAAGGAATCATTTAGAAAACATTCCATTGAAAAGTAACAAACCATCCAGCATATGAGAAGAGTCCAGAGTAGAACGAAAGCGCTATGTAAGAGATGTCCGAAGTGCCTTCGAATGAGTTTGTGAAATTATCATTGGGTCCCTCTAAGATAATAAGTCAAGATAAAAAATGGCGCCAAAATATAAGTCGTCAAGGTAACGGGCCACGTGGACGGTGAAGAGCAGAACTGTCAGCCAGATGGTACTCACCGCTCGACAGGTGGTACACTCCAGTGCAAATGATAATTATAAGTGCCGCCACTTTGGCCATTGTGAAGGTATCCTGGACAAAGGTTGCCCACTTGACGTTGTAGCAGTTGATGAATGTGAGGAGACCTTGTAAATACGTATAAAAAATTAAGTTCAGTAAACTGTTTCCTCCGGGAGGCCATATTGTGAAAACTTACACACACATGATGCTGCAATCATCCTGATTGCCATCGGTGGCGGCGAACATGTGGGATAGAATGGCTGCAGCACGTAATTAGCAAAGGTGAGCGAGGCAATGGCATTTCCGGCCGGCATGATGATGAGCAAGGCGACCCACAAGAACAGGAAAGCCGGAAGTGGGCCGAAGGCTTCTTTGATGTATGCATAATCGCCGCCAGACTTGGGAATGGACGTTCCCAGCTCGGCATAACAGAGGGCTCCCAGTGTGGACAACAGGCCACAGGCAATCCAGACAATTAAGGCCATGCCGATGGAGCCCGCTTCTTTGAGGACGCCCTTCGGTGACACAAAGATACCAGAGCCCACAATGATGCCCACAATGATGGCGACGCCATTCCACAGGCCGAGTTGCTTCTTGAGCACAACTTGACCGCCACTGTCACCGCTACTCTGACCACCACTGTCACTGCTACTCTGACCACCGTTCTTGTCACCCGTTAAACACTTATCCGTCTCCATTACACTTTTGTCAAATGTATTGTAGTTGCGTAATCGTGACGAGTGTTCCGTTTCAACTGGAAGGCGATCGCCGTCCCCGGCGCTGCTCGGCTTCTTTTGCTCCCTAAACTAGCAACCAAGTGCGTGGGACAGGGGAGAGAGAGGGAGAGAGGGAGAGCGGGAGAGAGAGGGAGAAGGATAAAGCGTTTGAAGCGAAGCCAGATTCAGGGCAGAGCGTCAAACTCACTGAATTAGATTTAGACTCTCCTATTCCCCCTCTTTGCTCGGAGCCACTCACGCCAACACTACAATTACGAACAGCTCCACAACTGCTCTGGTCTGAATGGGTCTCAGTCTTGCTTCTACTCGTTGGGGCGCTTCCAATTTTTGTCGGCGACGACGATGACTTGCTCTTCTCTGATGGATTCCAGTTCTCTGCCATGGCCAGTTAGTTCCTCGAGACGGATTATCTCTCTGTATCACGGAAATGAAAATGCTGAGACAAGAGGCGATTAGTTTATGTTTCAATTGCGATACAAATGTATCAGTTGCAAGAGAGTAACTGATCTCAGCAGCTCATTTAGCTTGCCTCAGCATTGTGTTGAGAAACATGGCCTGACTCGGGCTGGTAATTTAACTCTGCTTTCACAATCAACCGAGTACGCAAAGATCAACAAAAATTTCCATATTTGACATCTTAAACCAGCTCACTGTGACCGGTCACTCTGTGTGCGGAAACTGAATAAGTTTTCTAATGCGCCAGATATTCGGCTACGCTCCGCAACGCTGACAGATGGCGCTGTGAGTAAGCTCATCCCTTATTTATTTTGCCTCCAAAAATTCTGTCCTATTCGTTTACATTAGCTATGGCGGCAAATGTAACTGGCGATTCCAAGAAATCTTCGCGAATTGGCTCCAGTTCTAGAACTGCAGATCATGACAAGAAGCCCAAAGGACGCCATAGAAGCTTCTACAAGACAGAATGGAAATTCTTGTCATTCGACTACTCGACGATCAATTGGGACAGTGAAGAGAAGCCTATTCCGATATCAGACATGTCAATTACTGCCCAAGAAAATGCATTGATTGAAGACCTGTTGCATGTTCTGGTTGGTGTGGAAGGTTTGTACATCCGGATACATCCCAACCCTGAAGGAGGGAAGCGCAATGTGATGCTAGTCGACGACGAGGCTGACAAGCTTTTGAAAACTATGGCAAAGAAAATAACTGCACTTTGTCCTCTGTACTCAAATGTAATATTCTTCATTGATGAAAAAGACCATGGATTAGTCAATCAAGCTTTGGCTGCAGCCATGAGAGGTGTGATCAAGGATTATTTTACACTAATTGCTCAGCTGGAGGCACAGTATCGACGCAATGATCTGACCATACAGAAAATGTGGTACTATTTGCAGCCCTTTTTCACGAACATGGAAATATTAAAATATTTCAGCAGTAAGATTCATACGGTAAGTCTTGAAACGCAGATCACTTTGTTCATAGCCGAAGTTGTTTTAGACGAATTCCTCCGGTGGTGCAGTGCTGAGTATATTGCACCAGAAAACAATATCTTACACTGGAAACCTGAAGGCGCTTGATTTTTGTATGCACATCACAAGAGATGCCTGTGAACCATACTTTAACATACTGGAAAGATGGATCACGGAAGGCGTTATCTATGATCCACACAGTGAATTTTTCGTTGAAGACTGTCACCATTCTTCTCGACTGGAGACAAAAGTAGACAGATCCGATGAGTAAGTTGTAGCTTTAAATCAAACACTTAGTTTCACCACTTTTCTCAACAGTTTGTACTGGGGAGAACGTTACAAGATAGTTGGAAGCAGGCTTCCCGTCTTTTTCTTCAAGTTTCAAGAGAAAATACTTAATACTGGCAAATATCTCAGTGTTATTCTCGATTGCGGCAAAGAACTTTCATCGCCAAAAATAGAGAGCTTTGTTTACAGAACCGAAGAAAGATTCTATGCGGAGAAAATTGACATTGCTTACATGTCTGCTAGTAAACAGTTGCTGCAGTTTTTGCTGGGAGAAGCTGATCTTGTAGGTCACCTTATCTCAGTCAAGCACTACTTTTTCATGGATCAAGGAGATTTTATTGTACAGTTCATGGACATGGCCGACGAAGAACTATCTAAAGACTTCCATGATGTCAACTTCACCAGACTTAACTCCCTACTTGAACTTTCTCTTCGGACCAGTATTATGAATTCCGATACCCATAAAGACGAAGTGTCAGTCGAATTGCTGAGCGATGGACTCTTGTCACAACTATCGTCTATATTGAGCATGGGAAGTGAATCAACTGAAGATATCTCATTCGGCGAGGAGCGAAGCCTGAAAGGTTTTGAGTCCATCGCTTTAAATTACAAAGTGGAATGGCCGTTGACTTTAATTCTCAGTCGTCGCAATATTGCTTGCTATCAAATGCTGTTCCGTCACCTTTTCTGTTGCAAGTACGTCGAGAGGCAGCTTGGCGCAGTTTGGAAACAGAACAAAGTTGCAAAGATTTATGCTTTGAGCAAAGTATCGGCCGCATACGCTGAAGCTTTCGCTTTGCGGCAACGAATGTTGAACTTTGTACAGAATTTGAGCTACTACATGATGGTCGAAGTGATTGAGCCTAGTTTTCATAATTTCATTGCCAAAATCAACACAATGAATACTGTCGACGAGATCATGAAAGAGCATACCAACTTTGTTGAAGGGTGCCTCAAAGACTGCATGATGACCAATAAGTTGGTGTTACATCATATGGTGAACCTGTTGCAGATTTGTATGTCGTTTTCTGATTTCATGCAGGTAAGATTTTTAATTGTCATGCGGCTACTCCTAATTAATCGGATTTCTCTAGGACAATATTAAAGAAGAATTCACATACGAGCGAAGCAAAGATGTTCGCTTAGAAAAGATTGTAGAAGTTGATGAGAATGGTATTCAAGATTTGCCTACTTTTGAGCAGAACGTCAGCGAGACTGTAGAACTATTCAACACTACTTTACTGAAGCTGCTGGAAGAGATTATTAATCAGCAACAGGATCACTTCTCAGGAAATATCCTTCCCATCCTTTACAGGTAAGCGCTGAAAAAGTTTTCCTTTGCTTGAGATTCATGTTGTCCTCTCCATTCTAGATTGGACTTCAATGAGTACTACAACCGAATGTTTAAAGAATTAGACAAAAATGCTTCGCCAGACTCAACAGAGAAATCAGAGTATTAACTGAAACATAATTTTATTACGAATTAAATCCTCATTTTAGTCACGAATATAATTCCGATGGTCGATACTATCGATGTTAGTCAACCAATCAGCTGCCGTCAATGGCTGCCCTTGTTTGATTCAAAGCAACGGTCGCGCACTTTGGTTGTTTATATTTTTATTCGGCATTAATATGGCCACTAAGTTAAGCAAATCAGTCAAAATCACTGAGAATCAACCGACCCTTCCCAAGTCGGCTAGATTGTTTGATGAAATTTTTGGCGATGTTGTAGATCGCCGAGCTCCTTTGACTTTATTGCAGTTGAATTCGAATGAAGAAGATGTTGTCATAACGAGTAGAACAAGAAGAAGAAAGGCTGAACCTAAAGTTCGATTTCGAGAAAGCACATGCATTGAAGAAGAGTCAGAAAAGTCGTACAAGAAAAAGAAACCAACCAAAACAAGAAACAGGAAAGCTCTTCCGGTGTGTAGTAAAAATGCGTTAATTAAAGCTTTCGAAAAGGCTAATTTGCCTGATTTCGATAAGATTGCCAAGCACGAGCTAGTTGTTTCAAAGGCAACGCCTGGAAAAGAATCTACGCAAGCCAAGCCTGAAACGCCACCGTTTGCAGAGTTAATTAAACAGTTCGAAGAATCTTATTGCAGCGAAGAGGGAACGAAATTGCTCCGCAATAATAGAAGACCGAGACAAAGAGCTCAGCCATCTCCGTTTCTAAGCGGTACGCCAGACATACCAACGTTCGACAATCAGTCTACTGTACCCGTGATTGATATTACACCACCTGAACCTAGTCGACAGTTTTCGAATAGATATCTGAAAAACCCTAAACTAAAGAAAATATTCGGTACCAGTACACCAGTCGCAATGAAACAAGAAAGTTTTGACCCAATGATATCTGTCATTCAAGGATCAGGAAAGTCTACGACGAATGCTGTGAGGTCAAACCTGATTCGAATTCCATACGATGCTGAATTTGTTCGAAGAAGAGGTAAACCCGGCTCGCAACTTTATGAGCAAGCTAGCACCCCTGTCCGCGCGAATACTCGGAAAAACTTCACGATCAGGGAGAATATCACAGTAATGAGCAAAGATGCACAAATGGCTGAAAGTATCTCCTTGTCTGGATGCTCTAAATCAGCTTCTGTGGGAAGCAGCGGGAAACACGAAACAGTTGTTGACGTCTTCAAAAGACCTACTGATGTCTTACCTAGGCTCAGCTCACAAGATGGTCGAAGCAACGGCTCTGAAGACAGTGTGGAGAAACTTGCTGAGCTTCGTCGAGCATCTACTCCAAATGATAATGGACTAAGGCGGTCTCAAACGGTCTCTTGCTGTGCCCGAACGATTCCACAACCCGACATATCAAAGTATCTGTTAGGGGGGTCGGATGACACCAAGTCTTTCTCTGCGCCAGTTATGAACAAGACTAAGGTCAAATCATGTCATCAATCAGTCCGACGGTGTCGCAATGTCACGATACTCGAGCCTAATCGCGAAGCAACTAAACTTAGCATCACTACATTTGATGATAGTGTTGTAAGGACTGTCAAAACAAATGTGTCTCGTAAATGCTCCAATCTCGACCTCACTGGCAAAGAGATGAGTAGAACTAAGTCGAAGGCATCTGTTGCTCAGAGGCAGAGCTGCATTCGTGAGCTGCTTGAGAATTCGTTTGCTGCAGCATTCGGAGACACTCGAATCATTGGCCAGAATGGACAAGAAGAACTGCTCAGCCACCAAGATAAGGTTTTAGCACTCTGTGAACCTGACTTCATTACTAAATTTGCATCGGTTTTCACTCGAGACATCATGAAAAACCTCAAAAAGATTGGCGAAGGGTCATACGGTGAAATCTACAAGTCTCTGTCTGTTGATGGAACTGAAATTGTTCTGAAAGTTGTTCCTTGCAGTTTAGAAGTTGAAACTGACGAAGCTTTCGGCCAAATTTTGCCTGAATTGATGATCTCAAAAACATTCAACTCTCTGAGAAACAGTGAAATCAATCAAACTCCCAACTTTATTAACATGATGCAAGCTGCTTGCGTGAAAGGGAAGTTTCCTAAGAAGTTGCTAGATGAATGGGATGCATTTGATCAAGAAAAAACTAGCGAGAATATGGATCCGCGTGAGTATCCAAGTGACCACTTACATGTTGTCATGGTGCTCAACAATGGAGGCATGGATCTAGAAAAATACGTTTTCAAATCAGCTGTTGAAGCGAAAAGCATAATCGTTCAAGTTGCTCTATCTCTAGCAGCTGCAGAGTGTGAATATCAGTTTGAACATCGGGACCTCCACTGGGGAAACATTCTCATCATGCAAGTTCCTGAATCTCAACTGGAGTACGCCGTGGACGGAGTTCACTATTCGGTCGATTCTAATGGTCTTCTTGCATCTGTGATTGACTTCACCCTGTCAAGAATGGCTAAAGATGGTGTTATCATCCACGATGACCTGGAAAAGTATCCTGACCTGTACCAAGGCAAAGGCGATTACCAGTTTGATGTATACCGAATGATGAGAGAAGCCAACGGAGGCGATTGGGAGAGTTTTACGCCCAAAAGCAACATTTTCTGGTTACATTATCTACTGGAAAAAGTCATCGTCTCCAAAAAATACAAATCGCGATCCAAAGTTCATATCGATGCAATGGCAGACCTCAAGAGATTGAGACAAATGGTTCTGAATTATTCCTCTGTTCAAGAGTTTGTTGAATGTCCCAAAGCCAAGGAGTTTATTTATTAGTTATTAATTTTAATTCCTCCTCGAATCTGTCTGATAAGTGTCATCACATGCACTGTAAATATTACCATTTTTAAAAGATGAAGAAGTAAAAGACGAATTTTCATTGGTTGCCATATATCATATACAAACGGTCCCTTACTTTCGTACATAAAAGGCTCGCGTTGAGCCGCTTGCAGCGTCTTGTTGTTTACTGAATTCGTTGATTTATCTTCATCATCGACTATTCGTCATGTATGCTGATGAGGACCAAGAATATGGTGATGACGAGAGTCAGGACATCACTCCAGATCTCTGGCAAGAAGCTTGCTGGATCGTCATCAGCTCGTATTTCGATGAGAAAGGTCTTGTCAGGCAACAGCTCGATTCTTTCGATGAATTTATTCAGATGTCAGTCCAAAGAATTGTTGAGGACTCAGCCACAATTGAATTACAGGTAAACTAGTAGTAAGGGCTTATAAGGTTGATTTACAGAAGGTTCTGTCTAGGCTGAAGCGCAACATTCGAGTGGTGAAATGGAATCGCCACCAAAGTATCAACTGAAATTTGAGCAGATCTATCTTTCGAAGCCAACTCATTGGGAGAAAGACGGTGCTCCATCGCCGATGATGCCTAACGAAGCAAGATTGAGGAACTTAACTTACTCTGCACCCTTATATGTTGATATCACGAAGACATTGTTGAGAGAAGGAGAGGAGCCGCATGTGACCCAACACCAAAAAACATTCATTGGCAAAATACCGATCATGTTACGTTCGACATATTGTCTTCTCAGCGGTCTGACAGACAGAGATTTGACGGAATTGAATGAGTGTCCTCTCGACCCTGGTGGCTATTTCATTGTCAATGGGTCTGAAAAGGTACTCATCGCTCAAGAGAAAATGGCTACCAATACTGTATACGTCTTCAGTATGAAAGATTCAAAATTTGCCTATAAGGCTGAAGTTAGATCATGCATTGAACATTCATCCAGACCGACTAGTGCTCTTTGGGTAAACATGTTGGCTAGAGGAAGCCAAGGAGCAAAGAAAACAGCAATCGGACAAAGAATCATCGCCATCATACCCTACATCAAACAAGAGATCCCAATTATGATAGTTTTCAGAGCACTTGGCTTTGTAGCTGACCGAGATATTCTCGAGCACATTATCTACGACTTTGAAGACCCGGAGATGATGGAAATGGTTAAGCCTTCGTTAGACGAGGCCTTCGTTGTCCAAGAACAAAATGTGGCATTAAATTTCATCGGTGTTCGTGGAGCCCGTCCTGGTGTAACGAAAGAAAAGCGAATCAAGTACGCTAGAGAAATTCTTCAGAAGGAAATGTTACCCCATGTTGGTGTCAGTGACTTTTGTGAAACGAAAAAGGCTTATTATCTTGGCTACATGGTTCACAGGCTTCTCTTAGCTGCTCTCGGTCGCCGTGAACTAGATGACCGTGACCACTACGGTAACAAGCGTCTTGATCTTGCTGGACCACTATTGGCATACCTTTTCAGGGGCCTTTTCCGCAACTTGACCAAAGAGGTTCGCATGTATGCCCAGAAATTCATCGACAGTGGAAAAGACTTCAGTCTTGACCTCGCCATCAAAACCAGAATTATATCTGATGGACTGAGATACTCATTGGCCACCGGAAATTGGGGTGATCAGAAAAAGGCCCACTCGGCTCGAGCTGGTGTGTCTCAAGTGTTGAACCGCTTGACCTTTGCTTCCACTCTGTCTCATCTACGTCGAGTAAACTCGCCGATCGGTCGTGATGGCAAATTGGCCAAACCTCGTCAGTTACACAACACGCTGTGGGGCATGATATGTCCCGCCGAGACCCCAGAGGGTCACGCCGTTGGTTTGGTAAAGAACCTCGCCCTTATGGCATACATTTCAGTCGGTTCTCAGCCCTCGCCCATTCTTGAGTTCTTGGAAGAGTGGTCCATGGAGAACCTTGAAGAGATTGCTCCGTCGGCTATCGCGGACGCCACCAAGATTTTCGTTAATGGCTGCTGGGTTGGAATTCATCGTGAACCAGATCTGTTGATGAGCACTCTGCGCAAACTTCGTCGTCAAATGGACATCATTGTCTCTGAGGTATCTATGGTTCGTGACATTCGCGATCGTGAGATCAGAATTTACACCGATGCTGGTCGCATCTGTAGACCGTTGTTGATTGTGGAAAATCAAAAACTTCTTCTAAAGAAGAATCACATCGAAATGCTCAAGGAACGTGAATATAACAATTACAGCTGGCAAGATTTGGTGGCCAGTGGCGTCGTCGAGTACATTGACACCCTTGAAGAGGAAACCGTAATGATCGCCATGACGCCGGACGATTTAGTGGACACGGACATGGCATACTGTTCAACCTACACGCATTGTGAAATTCATCCTTCCATGATTTTGGGCGTGTGCGCATCAATCATTCCATTCCCTGATCACAATCAGTCTCCACGTAACACTTACCAATCTGCTATGGGCAAGCAAGCCATGGGTGTTTATATTACCAATTTCCACATCCGCATGGACACACTGGCTCACGTGCTCTACTATCCGCAGAAACCTTTAGTCACTACACGTGCCATGGAGTACTTGCGTTTCAGGGAATTGCCCGCCGGAATTAATTCGATTGTGGCAATTATGTCGTACACTGGTTACAATCAAGAAGATTCGGTCATCCTAAATTCATCTGCCATTGAGCGTGGATTTTTCAGATCTGTCTTCTATCGTTCCTACAAAGGATGCCGAGTGCAAGCGATTGGGTGACCAGGAGGAAATGTTCGAACGTCCGTCCCGAGACACCTGCCAAGGCATGCGTAACGCCATTTATGATAAATTGGAAGATGATGGCATCATCTCTCCTGGGACTCGAGTGTCGGGAGACGATGTTATTATCGGGAAAACTGTTATGTTGCCTGAGAATGAAGATGAACTGGAAGGAACGGCTAAGCGTTTCGTCAAAAGGGACGCCAGTACATTCTTGAGGAACAGTGAGACTGGTATTGTTGACCAAGTCATGGTCACTATTAACAATGAAGGCTATAAGTTCACCAAGATCCGAGTCAGATCTGTTCGAACGCCTCAGATTGGTGACAAGTTTGCTTCAAGACACGGACAGAAAGGCACCTGTGGAATGCCCTACAGGTGAGTAGATTTTGCATTGCGATTCGAGGAAACGAAACTAAATTTATTCTATCACCAGGCAAGAAGACATGCCATTCACAGCTGAAGGCCTCACTCCAGACATCATCATCAATCCTCATGCCATCCCCTCTCGTATGACCATTGGTCATTTAATCGAATGTCTACAAGGCAAAGTTTCGGCCAACAAAGGCGAAATTGGTGACGCAACTCCCTTCAACGACACGGTTAACGTGCAGAAAATCTCCGACTTGCTACAGGTAACTAGGTGACTTGTTTGACAAGCATCTTTAATTCCAATGTGTCTCTCCTAGCAATACGACTACCATTTGCGTGGCTACGAAGTGATGTACAATGCCCACACTGGACGCAAAGTGAACGCCCAGATCTTCCTCGGGCCAACTTACTATCAGCGCCTGAAGCACATGGTGGACGACAAGATCCACTCTCGGGCCCGAGGTCCGGTCCAGATTCTCGTCCGTCAGCCCATGGAAGGAAGAGCCCGTGACGGCGGCCTTCGGTTCGGCGAGATGGAGCGCGATTGTCAAATTGCTCACGGAGCAGCTCAGTTTCTGCGAGAGCGTCTCTTTGAAGTGTCCGATCCCTATCGTGTCCACGTATGCAACCTCTGTGGCCTCATTTGTATCGCCAATCTGAGAAATAACACCTTCGAGTGCAAGGGCTGCAAGAACAAGACACAGATATCACAGGTCAAGCTTCCGTACGCTTGCAAACTACTGTTCCAAGAGCTGATGTCCATGTCCATCGCTCCTCGACTTGTTGTTAATCAGTAAACATTAAAACAATTGTCTTTCGAAACCGACACAATAAAAATATTTCATTTTAAGTCCTCAGTAATTGCAATAGGCGGGAACTTCGAACTAAATTCAGAACGAAGTACAACGAAAGTGAACATGAAGATATTTGCACATTCCCAAGGAAACGATGTTCTCGACAGCAAAAAGCAACACAAGGCTCTCTGAGGCGAAAAATAGCTCAAGTTCCACATACCGACCGTAACCAGTAATTCGTCAATCAGTTGGCCTTCATAAGGAGACAGCGACACCTTCTCATTCACTGACGAGGATTCGAGTTCGCGTTTTGGGGCACTGGTGACAACCAGCGTCCTAGGGTAAGGTCTGAGTGTGCCGTTTGTTCGGCTCTCGCCGAGCCTTTCCTGTAATGGGAAGCAGGTCATTAGAAACAAGACTGACCAGAGCAGAGTCCAGCGGCGGGAGAACGGGTTCATCGCCCGCGACGCCTACGTGACTCTGTTCACCGGTCAGATGAAAGAGGCCTGTGGCCGGCAAGCTAAGCTCGATGTGCGAAGTGGTTCCGAAAGGAACCATAACTCGATTCAGACTACTCCGGATCCTCGTTCACTTTTTAGCTTCAGTCTCAACACTTCGACTTTGAAAAAGAAATAATGGTTTATTTTGTCGTTAACTTATAGAGAAATGTTTACTGGTCAAGTGTAGTACAAGTCAAAGCCAAAGCAGGACAAGTTTAAGTTCAGAGGCTAGTTTGAAATAGTAGTGGAATACGGTTGTGGAAGAGAATTCTTTCAATGTTGTAGTGTCGTTCTTTCAAGCTGAAGCCTCAACAACGGGCGCCGCAGATTCGGTCGACTCCTCGTCCGTCTTCGCCTTCTTTGCTACGACTTCAGTAGAGTCGGGACCGTCACCTTCGCCGCCCACAACCTCTGACTTTCGCTTGTCGCCGGCTTTTTCATCTACAACTTCGTCACCTTCGGCAACAGCTTCGGCAGTCTCTACAGATGTGCCATTCTCGGTGCTCTCTTCGGCGACGGCAGCCTTCTCAACGGTGCCATTCGTGGGTTTCTCAGATTCTTCAGCTGCCGCTACTGTCTCGGGTTTAGCTGCTTCTTCGGTCGTCACTGGGGCTTCGGCTTCCACTTCGGGTTCCGTCGTCTTGACCTTCAGAGAATGAGAAGCGATGAGTTAGGCGACAGTCAACACACACTGCATACGCAGCCAGCTTTTTGGCGCGAACGGAAGCCGGAGCCAGAGTGGCGCACTTTCGAGCCTCTCAGGACAACCGTTCAAAGACGCCAACTAGTCCTCCTCCTCCTACCCAAACATACCTCATCGGCCGGTGGTGTTGCAACTACAGGCTCGTCAGCCTGTTCTGTTTGTTGTTGCTTGACTTCTTCGGTCGCAACTTCGGCGGCTTGTTCAGTGCTACAAGTCATTTATCAAGACGGAGAGAGGGAGAGATGGAGAAAGCAAAATAGATGTTGAATTACTACTGGCTCAACCGGAGAGAAGAGGGTAACGCACTTCGTCTCACGCATCATTCATGACAGTGAGAATAGCAAGAGGGAGAGGAGAGAGAACAAAGCCATAGACAGCCTTGGCTTTTCAGGCGCAACGACTCAGGGCGGTTAGCCTTCCAAAGTAGCCGGCTCAACATCTCCTCTCCTCTCGCTATGGCGCCTCATCTTGGTGCTTGACTTTTCTCATTCTCCCTCTCAGTACCTCAATTATTTGATATATGGCTAGAAAGAGATGCTGCGCTACATTTGCTATACATCACCGTCTCTGGCGATTTAGTCTCCGGGGATAACTACAGCGCAGCTCAAGGCGAGCTTCGCCGGAGCACGGCTTTCTTTCTTCGATTACTATAACCTGTCTCTTCTCTAAGGTCTACCGTTCGCTCTCTCCCTCTCGCCTCTCTCCCTCGCTGGACATTGATTGTCAGTCACTGAAATGGCCACGAAACACTTTGGACGACACTGAGAAACAATGGGCAACACACTTCCTTACCTTGTTCGTGAGCGAGTAGCTGGCATTTTGGTTATGAATTGGTTGCGTTTGAAATGAGAACAAGATAGAGATATTTTAACCGGCTTTCGCAGCGATGGCAACCGAACGACTTGAAAGTGTGCACGACAAAGAAACCTGAAATTGGTGGGACAAAGCTTATATATGCGCAGGTCACGTGCCTTGGCTAGACCTGATGCGGACCAATGGGAAGATGTTCGCTGTTCCTACGCCGATGAACGTCCTCCCGCCAGCTTTTCTTCTGCTTCGATTTGCGCGCCAATGTTAAACCGGGTTTCATCATGTCCCGCCCACACTGGTCTCTGAAGCCGCTGTCTCTCGAGCGCCATCTGGCGATTGTCTTTTTCCGGTAAGTTGCATAAGGAATCGATTTTTGTGTCTTTGGCGCTTTTTCTGATACAGGATTTCATGATGAAATTTGAGCCAGCAGAACAGAATGGCAATTGTCATTAATCTGATTTGATTAGATAAAGCGATGAAACGTAAAAATGGCGTAAAATTAACACGAACTGTGCCGAATCCGTACGCATCTGCCATCTAGTGAGACACTAGTACTGCTTTGAGCACGTTAATTGCCGAGGCGCCCAAATCGTGTATTTTAACTATATTGTTGAGATCCTTATAGTCATATTTTGTTGAATCATGATTTTTGGTAACGTATTGAAGGTAATTAGATCATTTGTTACACCTGAGAGGGTACTAAAATTGTGATGCAATCTTTAGAGCGCCGCTCGATCTATCCGGATGTTTAGCTCTGACGCTGGTCATAATATTGAGAAAAGTAAGTCAAACACTGATGTTCAAACATAATTGAGTTGACTACTCAATTTTAGGCGTAAATCGCATCACATTATTGGGACGTGTGGGTACAGCACCGACGTCCAGAGGTTCGGAAGAGCATCCTGTAGTTATCTTTACGCTGGCAACTAATTCGACGTACAGACAAACAGGTAAATTTGAAGAGAATTTTCACAGCTTGTACTCAGCCTTGTTTTTAGGTGAAATAAGACAGAAAACCGAATGGCATCGAGTCAGTGTCTTTAAGCCATTCTTGCGAGAGACAATACTTTCCTACGTCCAGAAAGGGTACGAATGTTCTAGAATTCATTGTGACGCAGTTCTAACGAATTTCATGTTCTGCCCGTAGAAGCCGACTGTATATTGAAGGCAAGTTAGCTTATGGAAATACAACCGATGCAAGTGGCAACGCTGTGCCAACTGCCACCATCATTGCAGGTACTGTGTGATTAATTAGGATTGTATCCTTGTCTCATGCAATGTTTCTTTACTCCACAGATGACGTGATATTCGTAAGCAAAAGCTCGTCGGAAGAATAGAGTGAGCGAACATTAGGAAAGGTTGTCTGAAGAATGAAGCATTGGGTCAAACTCGGAACCATATGCTACAATCATGCTATTCATTGCGATACTTATATCAAGCGGCTAAAAATAAATGCAAGTTGTAGATGAATTGAAAGGCGTTTCAGTGTTGAAAATATATTTCACTCGCCCTAATCACGAAAGATGGCTGTTAGTACTACGGCAAAAAGCAATTTCCAGTTTTTTTATTTCAATTAAGGTAAGAAGGAGGTCAGTGCCGATCCAATTAAGGCAGTTATAATAATTAAAATCTTATTGTACGAAAGTATAAAATGTATAAAGCAAGAAAGAAGAAGGGCGCTGAACCGTGACCGAGCTAAAAAACGAGCGCACTCACGAAACGGTCCCTCGCTTGCAAGCGTATGAGACCATATTGCAGTCTCTCTATTTTGCTTTTGGTCGTCGGCAGCGTCAGAACAAGTCTCTCTTCCTCTCTCTCTCCTCTCTGATCGCTCACTCTATGCTGTACAATAGAATGAACATCTTTCACATTGGCAAATATTTCCCCTCTGTGTTTCTCGTTTAAGTTTAATTCTACTTGAGTGCCTCATACAAACCTGTAAATTGTACTTCCATTTAAATCGCCAAGTTACGTAAGACAAGTCGTCACCATTCGCTGTTACTGGTAAAATCCGATAAAGAAGAAATATACAAAAACACATAAATAGAGCTTTCAGTTGGCCATCAAGAGAAGTTCCCTTCGTGATCAAGTACAGATTATATGAAAGTTCGAAGCCATGGAAGACTCGTTTTGAAGATTGCCATTTGTTACAAGCCAGTCCTCTAAGGTGTTCACGTGATCCGAAGCTTATGTTCTTACCTGGAACTCTGGGGAGGAAAATCATCGATTGCTCAGATACACACACTCGAAACCAAAGGGAAAGATACGGCTCTCGTGCTTAGAGCAAACTAGAACGGTACAAGTTGTTCAGGGGGCTGCTTGAGAAGAAAGACGTCCGTTGAAGGCCATTCCATCAAGTAATACTTGAACAGTATCTTTGGGATTCGTACTGGATCCCAGTACCTCGGACAAGACAAGCTGGATAAGTTACCGGAATACCTGCGTGACACAGTGGATTGGTTCATGGGGTAAGGAAATGTTCACACATGTATGTCGCGCTATGCCTCCTTCGAAAGCTGATCCCGAATTCAAAATTCTCACCTCACGGGAGAGAGGGAAAAGAAATGACTCGAGTTTTTACTCCTTGAATGTATCTATCTACGCAACTGAACTCAGGTCAGATTCCTTACACTGGAGTTGCTAGGCGTGTAGAAGACAAGTCTTGGCCTTCCTGAGGTTCGTTTTCGCCATCAGGCTCAGTTATTCAACTACGTCGACTTGACGCCATCCGACAGGAAAAGGAGAAAACTAGAGCGAGAGGGAACGAAATAGGCAGCGACGTTGTGCTTACCTTTCCTAATCTGTTTCAAACTGAGTTCTGTTGACTGAGTCAACAATACTTCGAAGTTCTATCTTACGGTCGGCGTGCACAGCATGTGTCCTCGGCTCTGGAATGTTCTGTATCAAATTATACCAGCACTATGCGGGCCTCGCTGTGCTTGGATGACATATTGATTTCGAACTAGTGAAATTTCTCTATGCACTCAGTGTTCACATGGACGCCGCTTTCCACTGGTTGGTTCTTTGTAATTTAGTATAGTTTAGCACGATATTCTGTGCAAAGTACAGCATAGATGGAGCGAGAAGTGATAGAACGAAGGGAAGGGGAAGAGAGAGAGAGGGAGAGAGAGAGAGCCAGAGCCAGAATGGGCAGGCCGGAAAATGTATGCAGCTATCTTGCTGCTAAAAAGGGAACAAAGAATATCATTGAATGTATATTGGAACATTTTAAAACTTTTTTCTATCTCTCTCTCCCTCTCACACCAACGCAGGCCTTAACGCTTGACTGAAAAATCTGCATATTAGTTCCATTGTTCAAATTCATTCTGAAAGGGCAGCGAAGGAGAGGGGGAGAGCATTTTGGTTCTCGAGAACAAGCAAGTGCAAACAATTTAATTTCATGGCAAGGCACAGCCATGAAGGCAACTTAATTTGCATCACACTGAATTTATATGTTTACGATCTTCTCAGGTTCCTCTTCACACTTTGATTATATGGTAGAAAATGAGAGCGGGAGAGGAGAGAGGGGAGGGAAGCGATAGCGAAGAATACCTGTAATTAGAGTGCTCGCACCTGACGCTTTTAATGGTTCAAGTGCGGTCGGCAGCTGCTTCTCTCCCTCTTTCCTCTTTCTCCCTCTTTTCTCGTCACTGATTATTGTGTGCCGAAGATTACCTTGCCTAAGAACCTGAAACTGAAAGCACAGCCTCTCTGAGTGCTGGTCGTCACCATCATCATCATCGTCATCATTGTCCTCTTCCTTAAAACATACTGCACAGCGATCCATGGGAAGGTGTGAGGAGAGGAAGTGAGAGAGAGAGAGAGAGAGAAGCGATTGCCTAATAACAAACACACAACACCCTTAAGTGTGTTTGTGCGAAACTGTCTTGAACTTGATGCCCTTGTTTCAGTTTCTCTACTGTTTCGCTAAATATGTGTGTTCCTCTTCTCTGCTCTAGCCCTGAAACTTGTCCTACATATTTCCTCTCGCGGCAATGTACATGCACATATGTACCAAGTGCATGTTTGCCAGGACCCCTTCTATTTATTCGTCGTCACGATTTGCCTCTTTCCCTCTCTCCCTCTCCTCTCCCTCTCTGCCTCTCCGCTGCCTCTCTACCGAGAAAAAAGTTATTCGCAGTCACACGCGCGTTTCCGAAGTCTTCACTATGACGGAGTCAACAGCGACATTCGCTTATTATATAAGGCAGAGTGTTCTCTGCAATCTGCTTGCATAATATGTTGCATGGTGTCTCCAGCCAACTTCCATTCGGGAGAGAGCGAGAGATAGAAAGAGAGAGAGAGGGAGAGAGAACAGTAATGATCGTCAGTGTCATCCAGACTGCGAACAAGTGAACGCTGGTATTGAAAGTGACCCTGAAGCTGGCCAAGATTGTTTGCTCGTCTCCAAGAAGTCAAAGAAGCGCCAGCCATCAGTCTCTCTCTCTCTCTCCCTCTCAGCCACCGAATCAACTGAGTCAAGCCGATGTTGCGGAGCTCTGACGAAATTTGAAAAGTGCTTCCATTGTCTCGCCTAAATGCCAAGTTGTTATTGAGTCACCCTTGGGCAATGGTTGCCCTTGATTGTGTCACTCTGTGTGTGCAAATTATCACCACCAGGGCTCGTGCTGTCATGACGGCGTACCTCTGTCACAAATGTTGGCTCTGACACTCTCACTGGACTAATTCCAGGTACTCTGAGTACACACACACCGAAGAAACAATGGCTGGGCACCCAGTTAACCGTGAACTGGATCTATATTTGCAAAACTAAATTGCTCACGTACACATTCATTTGTGTGCATAATCAGCGAGTGAAGTCATAAAAAGTGTGTTTTCGCTTCAAGTGGCTCTGGAAGGGAGAGATAATGTTCACTTTGCTGCCGGTGTTCTCTCTGTCCTCTTGCCTTCGCTCTCTCCCTTTCCCCTTTTTTAAATTTTGTTTGCTCATTACGGTTTGACTGATTGTTCTGTTCGATGAGTCTCTGGTTTGAAAACGAGACACAATCGAGTGTCTCCGATTAGACGCAAGTGTCAATCTTCCTTCTAACCAGCCCACAATTTGATTGTCATAATTGATTGCAGTTGGAAAGCACTGTGCAGTGTCATCGTCACTATCATTAACTAGCTGTCTTCCTACGTTCACTCTATCAACGTCCAATTGAAAGCCAAGTGTAAATCTCTTTGCGTGTATAAATATTTTCTCTGCCTCTCTCTCTCTCGCTCTCCTCTCATCTCTCGCCATCGTTCGCAATAATTGCAGTTTTGTGTTCACCTTGCTTAGACTTTGTTATGAAAGTTTGGTTCAATTGCAGCACTAGTTTGTTCTCCCTTATTGGGTTAGTCCGTTATTTTGATTGCTCCCTCTTCCTCTCTCCCTCTAATTGCATCACCTTGATTGCCCTCTTCCTCTCCGCCCGCTCTACCTGAGTATCTGTCCAAGACAAAGTGCTCCGAGTTCCCTAATGGAGAGAGGATGTTACATGTGTGACCTGCGTGAAGGGAAGGCTGGTGAACATACTCGAACTAATCCATCCCTTTTATCTCTCCTCCTCCCTCTCTCTCCTCTCCACAGAAAGGCCCGACGCAAAGACAAAGATGTAACTTCAAATGCGGACGAGTCCAAGTCTTACCTGGAGGCAACTATACTAGAATGTATCGCACCTGAGTACAGGTTGCGCGAGATAGTGGATCTACCTGAAGGCGTGCATTACAATGAATGGATCGCTTCGCACAGTGAGTACTACGGCGACAAGGAAGGACACGAGCGAGAAGAAGGGGAAGGAGGAGGAGGGGAAGAGATAAGGAGCGAAAACAAAGAGAGGACATTTTTCTTGGGAAGATTTTAATCATTTTATGGCATTTCTTTTCCTTCTTATTCGCACAGCACTATCTTTCTTTGATCATATCAACCTGGTTTATGGAACCATATCCGAATACTGCACTATGTCAGGTTGTCCGGAAATGTCAGGGCCAAGTAATAGGTAAGTCCTTGCTCTCCTTCTCCCTTCTCTTTGTCTCCTTTATTGGTCAAGGACTGACCACCCCTAAGCCGTCTCATCTCACAATTTGTTCTTTTCTGTTGACTACTCACTCTTCCTAAGGATATCTTGTTAGCGACTAATGATCCCAATTACTTTAGCAATTAAATCTGTCCTACAGGCTCGCAATCAGTCATTAATTAGAAATAGATCTCTGCCGTCAAAGGTTTTCAGCAATCTCACCGACTTGACTTCCTCTTTCCCTCTCCCTCTCTCTCGCTCTCTATCTACCTCTCAAACAATGTAGACAATACGCTTGGATCGATGAGAAAGGAAAAAGATTCAAATTATCGGCACCTCAGTACATTGACTATGTGATGACGTATACACAAAAAACCGTTAATGACGAATCGGTTTTCCCAACTAAGTTCGGTGAGTGTGCAAGTGTCATTAACTTTACACTGCAATCAATCAGACCGACGCTAGCCTGCTCTTCCCTATCTCCCTCTCCCTCTCTTCTCTTTCCACTTGGATGTGTTGAACTAATTTTTTGCCTCTCTTCCTCTCGTTTACAGACAGAGACTTCCCGAGTTCCTTTGAAAGCAACGTGAAGCGCATCATTCGGCTCTTGTTTCACGTTCTGGCCCACATATATCACACCCATTTCAAGGAGATCGTTCTCCTCAATTTGCATTCTCACTTGAACTGTATCTTTGCCCACTTGGTACTGTTCAATGACCGTTTCAAGCTAGTCGACGAAAAGGAAGTTGAAATTCTAGAAGATTTGGCCGTCGCCTTGAAGTTGCACGACTACGTGTCTAGCAAATCAAATGAAATGCAAACGCCGTCCGTGACGCCCGAGCCAATGGCGACAGCAGCCAGCTGTGCACCCAGTGCACTGGGTCACCCACTGTCTTCGTCAGTATTACCCATGGCAGTGGTCGATCTCTCCTTCTCGTCCTCTTCCGCCTCCTCCTCGCTACCTTTGCACCAGCAGCAGCACACCAGTGCCGGGAATAATGAGTGCAGTAGCAGCATCAGCGAAGGCAGCAATAGCAAGGAGAACGTCATTACGGAGCAATGTAGAAGCATAAGCCCCTTCATTAATAACAACTTTGGTGACGCCTCGCCCCCTCTCGTGAACCAGAGGCTGGACGAGGGTTCAAGTGCGTTCGGTGGTTCAAGTTGTTCAAATGCGGGTCAAAATCACAACTATCAAGTATCATCAGTGTTCCGTGATCCCAATGACAATAATGCACTGGGTAACGCTGGTGCTGCTGACCTCCTTTCGGGCCACAGTGGCAGCAGCGTGTTCACGCGAGCCCTGTGTGACACTTTCCTAGACAACCAAGTGAGTCAGACACAGAATCGCAAGAGACACAAAGACAATACCAACCTGCGAGCAAGTCCGGCCACGGCCATCCTATTCACTTGCTCCTCAGAGCCTTCGCTGCCCACGGCGTCGCTTAATGTTACACGAAGATCTCAACCTAGTGGAACTGGTGAGCCCGCGGCCACTGGTCACGGCGTTCATCCGTACAATAATTACCAAGTTTACCATAGATACCAAAGCTGTTAATTTTATAGACAAAAAAGAAGTGAGAGAAAGAAAAACAAAGCGAACACTCTTGCCGCCATCTTTTTGTCTCTTTTTCGGTTTGCAAGAATTGTTACCGCCCACCCACTAACATTATCCCTGATAAGTGAGAAATAAAACTAGTACTGCAGTTAATTTAATGACATGGCTCCCGTTGACTATGGAAGCAAAAATGAAAGCTGTGTCTCTTCCGGGAGAGCTCTTCCACTCGAACTCAATTTCACATCGCGATGCAACATTAAGTTGTCAGAAAGGTAAAGTGTCAATGGAAAGCTGACTTGATTTTAATGTTCTTTTCGGCGAAACATAACATCGTGATTTACGTAACTATGAATATAAACTAACGCACACATAACGCTTTTCTGATGGAAGCTTCGGCTCTTAAAAAGGAAGTGGAAAGGGGGAGGAGGCGAGGAAGAGCGAGAGACAACTGATACCAATGGCAAGAGAGGCAAAGCCTGTTCGGCACAAAAGATGATTACAAAGCATGGGATTTTTCTTTGCTTCCAAAATATTCCAAATAAATAAATAATTAGTTAAAAAACCATCTGAAGCCAACTTGGAGAAGACTTGTTTGTTTGTTTTTGCTTTAAACAGTTTCTGTTTATCAGTGATTGTGAAGAAGACTCAAATTTCGTTGATTTGAATTCCATGATCTCTTCTATAACAAGGATGATGCAATCTTCAAGTGAACTAGGGAACTCGTGTTCTCACGTCCTACTAAGTAGACTATATAGCTTCATTGCAACCGATGTGAAGAAGAACCACATTCGACGGGCAGCTTGTGTTCTCATGGCAAACACTTGCCACACACCCAGCATGAGTACAATACTGGCCAGTTTGTTGACGTAGTATAATCTGAAAGGATAAATTCAGTTAGTTCAGCACTTTGGGACTCGCTGAATTTGGACACACTGTACCTTTGGAGACTTTTCCTGGCTTGAGGTAAGGTGCTGTGCTCCTCTTTTAGAATGAATTTCCTCGTTCCCAAGACGTAGTCTTCCCAGTAGGTAGGCCAGTGCAGTTCACGAACGTCAAAGGCAAAGGTCTGAATAGAGAGATAGAGAGCGAGAGATAACTTTCTGAGCCAATCAACGGATGTTGGTCAGTTACCTCTTTGTCTGAACCTTCGAGTTGTTCATTGAGCATGAGAACATTATTGTTTTTAAAGGACCAGTGACGCGTAGTAAACCATTCCAAGGTTTTGATGGCTTTCTGTAGTTTAGCCATGATTTTGAGCATTCTGTAAAGAAGAGCGTAAAAGAATTAGCAACAAGCTTCGATTCCTTCAAGTGCAAGACCTACATTCGTTTCCGGCCAGTTAGGGCACAGAGGCCGTCGAAGAAATATGCTGGAAGGACATGTTCGAAGAAGACTGATACATTGTTCACCATCTTGTTATTCTTGAAAGAACCGCCCGGATAGCGCAAAACTTGACTGCTTGGATATCGGAGTAAGGCAGGAAAGGCAATCCTCTCGATGTCTCCCCATGTAATGGTGTTCAGCTGGCCCGATGTACAGTTGTAAATCATGAGCGAATTTGGCCGCTGAGTGGCAGTGTGCCAGGCAGTGGTCACCATTAGATTAATCACAGTGTCAACCGGAATCAAGTCGGCCGCAGCGGCCTGGTCGTAGAGCATTGTTCGCATCACTCCCTTTCCTACGGCAAGGACAAGGCCAGTGGGGCCATTGATATTGTCCACCCAGCCTCGCAGTGGCTCCCTCCAGGCTGCCGTCACTATCGAAGGACGCACAATGGCCACCGGTAGGCTGCCGCATTCTTCTACTAGTAGACTCTCGGCCAGAGCCTTCGTGTATGTGTATGTATTTGGTCGATCGCCAACAAGCTTGGGAGAGATTTCATTCACTAAATCATCGCTCATCCATTCAATGGCGTCAATCACTTTCTGGGGAGCAATTGGCGGCGGATAGAGAACCTCGTCAATTTCGTCCCGATTACAGTTGGCATAGGCAGTGGACACATGAATGAGAGCCTGAGAGGGGAGAGAAAATGCAATTTCATCAGAAAACAATTAAAACAATGCACACACTGGCCTACATACCACAAGCTGCGGCATTTTATGACATAACTGCACTACGCGTCTAGTTCCCAGGACATTGAACTCGATCGACGTTCTTAATGGCTCGTCAAACTTAACAGTGGCCGCCGAGTGAAAGACAATGGAAACCTCATTGCAGAGCAGCTGCTGATCATTCTCGGTGATTCCAAGGCCAGGTAAAGCAATGTCCCCAGGTACCGGCACCACTTTGTACAGAGTCTTGGGGCTCTCTTCTCTGATCCGATCAAAAATCTGGCGAGAGCGAAGGAGAGAGAGAGAAACATTTGATTAGAATTGTGGTTCGTCACGGCACAGTGTCATCATACTTTGGCATTCAGTAGTTCGTCAAGCCTCTGGCGGGCTTCCATTCCCTTCTTTGTTCGCAGTAGCACATAAATGTTCTTTATTCCCGGACATGATCGAAGTAGCTTCTCTACGAGCACCTGACAAATTAGAGTGGAGTGGAGTTAGTGTCATCATCATCTAGCGAATTTAGGCTAAACGAGCCAATGACATGGAGAGTGACTATGATTGTGCAACTAACCTTGCCCATAAATCCAGTTGCTCCGGTGATGAAGACGCTGCGATTAACGTAAAAATTGGCAATTTTCGACTCATTTTGCATATCCATTGGCAGGTTACTTCTAATTGTTGATTGCGAAACTCCAGCTCCACCGGTAAATGATTGACGCCACGAATGTTCTAAAAGAGGGAGAGAGGGGGAAGAAGTCAGTCATTGGTCATCGTTTATAAATTGCGAAAGACATGAGGTTTCGGGTTTTTAAAGCATTTTCTGATCAAATCTCTCGAGAGGAAGAGACAAAACTGTGCGCAACATACTTTTACTGATCAGCGAATTCCAAGACATGACTTCGAAGGGGAAAAAGAGCACACGAGCAAATATTCCCTCTTTCGCTCTCCCTCTCCTTGACTACAAGTAGTTTTCAATCTCACTCTAAATTGTATACTTAATCAAGAGAACGACTCAGCACAAAATAGGAAATGAGTCACACTGCACGTCAATTACAACGTTCTGTGGCGAACGAGAATAGAGAGGGAGAGAGGAAGAGAGGGAGGGAGAGGAGACAAGAGTGAGCAAAGAAACCAACTAGGTAAACTCTGACCGCGATGGCAAGTGTCTCAAGTCAACTTTCGACGTTTTCAAATGACACTAATTTTCAGTCGCCGCCCCCTCCCCTCTCCCCTTCACTCTTCCTCTCGCTCGCTGTCTCTGCTCAAGATCCGGACCTCTGAGACTCACAAACGTTAATCCGGATCAACGACAAGAACAATGTCAGTCTTACCGTTGTTAAACCAGTTAGAAGACATCTCTTTGTATCCGACACAATTTCAGAGGGGAAAGGGCTCTCTCTCTCGCTCTCGGTGGCACAACTTTTTATGTAGGACACGAACAAGTGACACACAAACGAGGACTAAATCACAATCGAAGAAACTAATTGTTCCAATTGTCACACTCTTTCGAAATGAATGAAGGCGATAAATAAAAAGGGCGTTGAATTAAAAAAGTTCACTTTGGAACTTTTCTTTCCGTTCGAAAGCTTTCTTCGAGAAGAAAGAGCAACTAGACAGTTGCTGTTTCAAAGTGAAAGTGAACCGAGAGTGAAAAAGTTTCCAGAGTAAATAGCTGTTCAGAGTGTGATGTCTTTCAAAGGTCGGTATGGTGCGATGGGGCAGTGAAAGTGAGGAGCGACAAGGAGAGAGGGAGAGGGAGAGAGCGAGAGGAGGTCGAGCCGGTTGGTTAACCTGGCGGCAGTTGTGTGCCGCTTACTTGACGGTCTCGGGCGGACTTGAGCTCAATTTTTTGACTTGCAAAATTTGGCAAAGCCTACTTTCTCACTCTCAACTTGACTTTATTTCTTTCATCTGTCTCTCCCTCTCCCTCTCTCCCTCCTTCTCGTGATGTAAATCACTTTCGCTTCTTGCAAAGTTTAAACGTGATTGCACTTGCCAAGGGTCACCAGTATCTTGCCTTGAGGCGCGATAAGAGGGAAGAATCACGGTGAAAGTGACTCTCTCTCTCCCTCTCTCCCTCCCTTCCCCTCTCTCTCTCGCTCTCCCTTCTCAAAGATGCGGAAGAAGCAGTTGATGTTGTTGTTAGACCGCCTAATTAATGGTGCCGCAGGATGAAAGTGGACCATGAATATTTCCTGAGGGCTCCCGCCAAGAAAAATGTGGGCCGAATAGCTGGTGCTTCAATTGTTCAGCTTGTTCTACTTTTCCTATCTCTCCTCCTTTTTTCGCTGCTCGGTTGTAGCAAGCTCTGAGTTACATCAGCACCACCACTCTTCCTGAATGTTCACCAGTGACCTCTCTATCGTTCTCGCACTTTGCTCGTCATAACAGAAAGGTGATATCACACTTCAACGGAAGGGAGAGAGAGAGCGAAGGAGGGGAGGGGGAGAGCAATTGAGGAATCGTGAAATCGTGAAACGCGGATGGCCTCCGGGCCGCCAGTGACCTCAGCATTTGCGTGACCTCAACTGAATAGGCTTCACTTTCTTTGCTTTCTCGCTCGCGTTCACTTTCACTGCCGGGTGCACGTCTTCTCGTTCTTCCTCTCTCCCTCTTCCAACGCAGTCTTTCTCTTCTCGTTCTGCTTCTCTCTCGTTCATTTTGATTCCTCTGAAAAATGGATCGCCATTCATTATTCGGCCCACTAGAACTTCCGTGGACCGGTTCTAAAAATAAAGAGAGAACACATTCGAAACCGTGCATGCAGCGAAGGCGAAGTGCAGTTTCGACGAACGGATACATTTCCACGGAATGGAATGTTCTCGACCCGAAAAAATTCGTAAAAGCCGGCTTCCTTTCAAGAGCTGAAAAACACACCGGGACGCAAATTTGCGAACGGTTAAATATTTAAGCACACTCACAGGTTACACGTACTACTGGAGAAGCAAAGGGAGAGATACAGGGGGGTGTACATCATCAATACAGTTCTAGAGCAGATATGAATAATAGAATGGTGTCTAGCTTACCTGAAGAGAGGGAGAGGGGGAGAGAGCTTTCTCTCGCTGCTTGACGCCGACGACCAGAATGAAGACTAGACTTTGTTTTGCTGAAGAAGAACCTCAAGGTAGGGTTTGATCAAGATGAGCAGTGACTTCGATTCATTACACTAAATTGACTAGTGATTTGGCTTTCATATTAACGTTAAATTGGTTGCTATAAAAGACGAGTGACGAGAGGGCGGAGAGCGAAGAGGAGAGAGAGAGACAGACAGAGACAGACAAGAAGAAAAAACGACAGAATTGAAAAGTTGCCTGTGACGTTAACGGTGCTGTTTAAAGAGTGCAGTTAACAGCGGCAACAGCAGCCAGTCCAAAGAACAGACTCTGTCCTCGCTCTCTCTCTCTCTCTCTCTCTCTCTCTCTCTCTCTCTCTCTCTCTCTCTCTCTCTCTCTCTCTCTCTCTCTCTCTCTCTCTCTCTCTCTCTCTCTCTCTCTCTCTCTCTCTCTCTCTCGCTCTCCCTCTCGCTCTTTCTCTCTCTAGCTCGCTCTCTATGGCAGTTCACTGTGTGTACTATGCGTCCTGTGCAATTCGGTTTCTTACTCGCTCGCTCCCTCTTTCACATCTCGACATCCTCCTTCACGTCTCTCTCTCTCTCCCTCTCTCTCCCAGGTTACTTGCACAGTCTATCCTTCTTTTTCGCATTGCGTTACCGTTGTTACCAGATTCTGTGCATCAGCGCAGTTCCGTTGAGAGCAACAAACTACATATCGATTGCCGTTGCGATGTCGACGGCGGCGCCATCTAGCGAAGGTAGGAAGTTGAAAGTCAGCAGCAGCGACACCTAGGTCCGGTCTTTCTGTCGTACAACTCTAACCATCATGGGTCGCATGCACGCTCCTGGGTAAGTTTTTCCTCGTTAATTGCGTATTTACCTGTATTTAAAATTTAAAATTAGCGAATAATTGTTGTCAGGTAGTCCTGGGCTATGCGTAGATTAGTTCCAAGCGAAAATCGATTGAGTTTTAGATGAAAGATAGCTTCGTCAAAACATGCCATGTGGCTTTGTCTAACAACAACTTGTGTTTCATTTATGTTCTAGCAAGGGTATCTCCCAGTCTTCTCTGCCTTACCGCCGCAGTGTTCCATCGGTAAGTTGATGTGGATGGTCTTTCATATCGTTACTGACGATTTGATTGAAATTGTTTCGTAGTGGCTGAAGCTCACTCCCGATGACGTTATCGAGCAAATTTGCAAATTGGCCAAGAAGGGTATGACTCCCTCGCAAATTGGTGTCATGCTTCGAGATTGGCACGGTGTTGCCCAAGTTCGCTGGGTAACTGGAAACAAGATTCTTCGCATCTTGAAGTCTAAAAGTCTGGCACCGGCTCTTCCCGAGGACTTGTACCATCTCATCAAGAAGGCCGTCGCCATCAGGAAGCATCTGGAGCGCAACCGAAAGGACAGGGACTCCAAGTTCCGACTCATTTTGGTCGAGAGCCGAATCCATCGACTGGCCCGGTACTACAAGACTAAGCGTGTCCTTGCGCCCAACTGGCGCTACGAGTCTTCAACTGCCTCGGCACTTGTTGCCTAAATGCTCTTGACCGGAGCCCTTTTGTAAATCACAGTAATGAGATGAATAAAAGACCGATTAAGGCTATTTTGTATAGTAAATAATTCGTTTTCGTGTCGGTTGCGTTGGCCATTCATCCAGAACGAGCAAAGCTGAGCGAAGGCAGACCGGCGAATTGGTTCGTAGAGAGTCCGTCAGGGGGACACTTGGTTGACTGAGTCAGTCGAGAGAGTGTTTGCTCGCAGCTTACACGCTTTTGCATACAAGTAGTCCCTTTTGTAGTCAAGTTGCTGGTTTTCGTTGGTCCGATCAGCTTGGTTATTGATTTCAACCTCTTTTTTAGACTCAGTTGAAGTGATCATGATTAAGTTATTTTCGCTCAAGCAAAAGAAGGAAGATGGCGAACAGGCCGGTGGTGGAGGTGGCAAAGGCCCAGCCAAGAAATCGTCAGCTGCACAATTACGCATAACGAAAGGTAATTGACATTGATTGCTGTGCATACATCATGTGATTATTACGGTATCCTTTGCAGACATTAACGAGCTCAATCTTCCCAAGACATGCAAGATGCACTTTCCCAACGAAGATGATCTACTCACTTTCCAACTGACCATCTCCCCCGATGAGGTGGGTTGTTATCGCATGTGTGCCTCGACTGGATGTTTACTCACACTTGATTATGTTCCAGGGCTTCTACAAAGGAGGAAGCTTTGAGTTCAGCTTCAAAGTCAGCCCAAACTATCCACATGAGCCCCCTAAAGTCAAATGTGAGACCACTGTTTACCATCCCAACATTGATCTAGAAGGAAATGTGTGTCTCAACATTCTAAGAGAAGACTGGAAGCCAGTGCTGACAATTAATGCAATTGTTTATGGTCTCCAATATTTGTTCTTGGTAAGTCAATGCCCATGAAAGTAGTAGTCCGGTTCACTAATTCGCTGTCGGACATGTCTAGGAACCGAATCCTGAAGATCCTCTCAATAAGGAAGCTGCCGAAGTGTTGCAAACGAATCGTCGGTTGTTCGAACAGAACGTCAGAAAGGCCATGAGTGGCGGAGCCATTGGTTCGGTCTACTTTGACCGCTGTATGAAGTAGCTACCGGTAGCTGTTGACTTTGTTTTTTCAGCCACAACTTTTTATTCGATTTGAGTACTTCGAAAAAATTGTAAATAAATGATTGCTGTTACCGTAAACTAGAAAAGTCTAAAGAAGAATAGATTTTATTAGTCAACACATGTAAAGAACAGTATCACTGAACGCCGTCACAAACTTCTCACTCCAAAGCCTGCGCTATTATTGGTAAAACCTTTTTTTGTACAAACTCAGTGAGCTCAGCGTTGCTACGATTTTCGAAGCCTCATAGTCAGGCCCGTGCAGGCTTCTTCTTTCCGAATGATATTTAAGAGATACTGTCCATCGTTTCATTTTGCTCAATATTACAATCTACTACATGGGGTTTGACTAATACCAGAAAGAGAGGAGAGGCGAACTTCATCATCTCGAAACAGTAGATAACATTTTCAATTTATATATTCTGTACTAGCTAAATAAGAGGGTTGGCAAAATAGTAGAAGCTAACCAATGGGCTTCCCACCAAAGTTGAATGATGAGGGAACGGCAGGGTTGGCGAAAATGTAGCCGCCTCCCTTCTCAATTTTGCGCGAGTCTGTGTCGAGATAAAGTTTCAGTCAATTGAAAGCAAACAAAGTGCGACACTGACACAGTGTCAACAACTCTTACCAGAGGCACTCTTGCGCTGTTGAGCCAAGGTGTAAACATCATTCAGAGCTTTGTGCTGACCAGCGTCCAGCTTCGACACAAGTTGATTGAACCAATTTGGATCACTGGTTTGCAGCGTTTCAAGTGTATTCTTGAACTCGACATACTCGTCAACAGCACAATCGTCGTCGTCTAACGGAGTCACGTAACTTTCAAGGGCAGTTTGTTCGAAATCATCGTCCAAGCTGTCAGTGTCGGTCTCAGACAACTCATCCTCTTCAATATCTTCGATAGTAGCTGATGTGATGGGAAACGGAGAATTGGAGTTTACTATTTTGACGAGTTTCTGGAGATAATTATTAGTTTTATTACCTGCGATGTGGTCTTCGTCATCTTCTAAATCTTCGGGGTCACTAGCATCATCTTCTTCCTCTTCTTCACCTTCACTCTCACTTTGGTTGTCAAGGTTGGCTTTCTGTTGATAAGCAACCTTCAGCCCTTCGAAGAGCAACAGGGCCGACGGAATCAACTGAGGCGATATTTCACTGAGCACTGGCGGCCTCTTGTTGACCGGAAGGTTCATCAGCGTGACCAAACCGAGGACAGCAATTTTTCTGTCATGAAGTCCCTGGAAACAGTGGGTATCATCCATCCATTGTTTCATGAAGTGAGCAAGCAGCGACTGGTTAGAGTTGGCAGGCTGCAGCTTGTCCATCACTTGCATCAACAGGTCATAGTTGTAGAACAGAGCAGCAATGATCACTTGAAGCAACATAGTGCGAAGTTCGGGAGTTTTGATTTCTCGCGTCAGTCTACTCAGAACCAGTTCAATGAACGGATGAATACACTCGTCGATTCGGCCGCGGAATTGCAATATCATACATTCCAACATCTTAGCTGCATGGCTTTCGGCATCTTCTCCGGCTTCACTGTTCAGGATGGACTTGCACATGTTGTAGAGCGCCAGAATATGATTAGGATTACTCAGGAAGGCTTCCGGGTCAACAGTAACAAAATTATGGAGGGCTGGCATCATTTCCGTGAAGTAATCAAAGCCATCTTTGTTGAATACTTGATACATAATTTCAAACACTTTCCACAGAGCTGGTGACACGGAGTTTGTGCTGATAGTACAGACTAGATTGAGTGCTTCCTCGTAAAGGTCAATCTGCTCGGCCTGGAAAATGTTCACAATCATCTGAACCACTATGGGTTCAAGCTGAGCCAAAACGTCTCTCTGGTCGTCCATCATAGTAAGAATAGTGTCAATTGTATTCAACAAGCCCATCGCAGTCAAAGCTTTGTCTTCGCTCTCCTCGTCATTGGATTTCATTAGCTGGTCAAATACCATGGCAAGGTTCTGAGTCATTTCCAGAGCAATGGGTACCAACTGATCAGTGTATAGACAAACCAGCTTTTTGCATGACGTTAGTTAGGTCTTCATTCTCTGTCTCTTTTATTATCTTGATCATCTCCAGAGCAATTTGAGTTATTTGGGGCTCAATGGCTTTCTGTATTCTCTCTTGCGAAGAGAGCAGGGCCTGTAGACAGATGGCAGCTTCTACTTTGACCGGCAAATCTTGCTCTTGAAGCAAGCATTTCTGAGTGACTTGCAGTGCTGTGTAAAGGTTCTGCTCATTTTGAAATCGAGTATCGGCAAAATAATGCAAAACCCAACAAGACCTGGCTCTAAGGTATCCATGAGGATTTTCGAAGTGCGGGAAAACATAGGCGGCCAGCATCTGTTCCATTTGCTCTTTGTAAACATTCTTTTTGAGAAGAATATCAGCTACTGAGCCCACCATGTGTAGCGCACCGTCTTTGGCCCGTGGACTTGCATTCTGATCGTTCATGACATGAACCACAAATTGTAGAGTCTTGTCGAGCATGTCTTTTCGCTTTTTACAGCAAGCATGTAACAAAGTCTGAGCGGCGGTCACCGGAGATACGTAATCTTCGAAAACGTCAAACTTCATTCTGATGTATTCCTGTGGGTCTGTTTCCCAAAGCTCTTGGTCAGCGTCAGTATAGCACAGCAACGGAAAGACAATATTCTGGACAATTAGACTCATGTGAATTTTCAGTAGCTTCCAAGTGAAGGCATGATTGACACCGGTAGTCAGATAATTGAGCGTTTGTTGCAGTACTCTCGGCGATACGTAGATGTTGTTTCCCTGGTGTTCCAAAACTTTGAGCAAAGACGCGATAACTCCACTAGAGAAGGTTTTGATGTAAAAATCAGCAAATTCTTTGTATTCCTTGGTCACATTGCCAGGTGAACCGTATCTGTCAAAGATGCGGGCTAGAAAGTGGAGAGCCCATTTCTTCACCTTCCAGGCAGGTTCAGTGGGTCGATCTTCTATGTCAACCTGATTGATTCTCTCGGGAGTAGGTCGCTCAGCAATGTGCTTCATGATTTCCATCCACTGCCCAAACATTTCTCGAGTAATCAGCCTCTGGGGATACTGGTACTGGACGAAAGCATACATTATTTTCAAGACTAATTTCTGCAAGAGGAGCGATTCATTCGAATCGTCAGGCAGCAACTGATGCATCTTTTCATGTAACATGGGCAGCAACAGCTTCATGGCTTCTTCGAGAGGTCCTCTGTCGTCATGTGATTTGTATTCGAAATTTTTAACTAATTGGTAGAGTGCCACTAGTGCTCCTTGCCAGCCTGTACGCTCCATCGTAAGGTAGAGACCAACTTTGTCTACAATTCCAGTCCACTTTCCCGGGAAGTCGTGCTTCACAACATTGTGAACACATGTCCCTAGGTGAACTCTGAGTACATCGGGTGCAAGAACAATTGCATCAATGATGGAGTCACGTATAGCGGCCTTGTCTTGCTCGTGAATGCTATACTCAGCAGGTTGACCGGGTTGAGTTTCTCGTTCTTCCCAGTTCCGGACGATTTCATTCTTGAGATAAATGGCGGCAGCTTGACGGACTGGCTGCTCAACACCATTGTTCATCACTACCTGAAGCAGAGCTGGGGTCACACCAATGATTTTATGAACCTAAATACACATGACGTTAACGAACTACGTTATAAATTCTGTTAGGCACATGGAACAAATTCCAACAGCCATGCCGCGGGTTGTTGGCCTTCAAGTTAAACCTCAAACACGGCACCATACCTGATCCAGCTGCTTCTCGGCGGCTTCCCTTTGATTGGGGTCGATGGTGGCTTTCAAAATCTCGGCTATCTTAGCTAAATCCATAATTGTTTAATTAAAACTAAACTAGAACAAAATAATTTCGCCGACTGCAGGCAATAGAGCTTAAAGAAACGTGCGACAGTAACCACAGCCCTTCGTTCTTAGTGCGCACGTGCGATGGCGCCACATGACTATGTTGAGTAATAGTACTTTTTTAATTGCTGATTTGCGTGGATTTAGTGTAAATTAATCTATCAAATTGCAAACTAGTTCTAATCAGTGATTCCCTGTGGTTTGTTATCAAGTGAGCTTTGGCTGAGCATTGTTGAAAGAATGTAAACTGTTAGTATGGAGTTTTGGGAACGGTCCCTTTTTATTCCTATTTTCTGGTGGTTTTCGAAGTTTCTCTTCATTTGGTAAATATTGTTTTTGACTAAACTAGTGAACTGTGTGACAGGTAAATATTTTAACATTGATTTTCGGTCACCAAATTCTTTGTTCTTTCTTATTTAGCGGTTGTCATTATCAGGATGAATGGCGATTCGGATTTTACACTGATTGTCAAATGGAATGGCCAAGAGTTTGACATTGACAATGAGCTGATTTCGCTAGACAGTAGCGTTCTAGAGCTGAAGAACGCAGTATTCAAAAAGACTGGGGTCATGCCTGAACGTCAAAAGCTACTTGGGCTCAAGCTAAATGGAAAGCCAGCCCCAGATACAGCATCCATAGGCGAATTGAAGCTCAGAAATAAAACGAAGCTGATGTTGATGGGCAGCAAAGAGGAAGACATTGCTGGTGTGTCCAGAGCACCTGAAAACATACCAGAGGTTGTGAACGACCTGGATGTGCCCGATGAACTTGAAATTCCGATAGCCAACCGTGGTGAATATCTCGCCAAAATCGAAAAGAGAGTAAGAGACTATCAGATCAAAATCCTCAACGAACCTCGGCCAGGTAAGGAATAATGCATAACCTTGAAAACAACTGCGTGCATAACAAGTCTTAATTAGGCAAGAAGTTACTCGTGCTGGACATCGATTACACTTTATTTGGTAAGCTGAAACTTGGAAATCAAAACAGTTAATTAGTCGTGATTTTGCATTCATTAGACCACCGATCGGTAGCAGAGAATGCAAACCAGTTAATGAGGCCATTTTTGCACGAGTTTCTGACGGACGCATATCAAGACTACGATATAGCTATTTGGTGTAAGCATATTCAGCTTTTCTATGTTTAAACTGAAGTCGACGCTCTGTCCAATTAGCTGCAACCAGCATGAAATGGATCGAAGTGAAGATGCGGGAACTTGGAGTTTCTACGAATCCGAACTACAAGATTGTTTTCTTCTTGGACTCCTCAGCCATGATCAGTGTACACGCTCCAAACTACGGACTACTCGATGTAAGTTACCCTTACTCTGAGTGCAGTGTTCTAGTCGACTCTTGTTCTCGTGCAGGTCAAGCCTCTGGGCGTAATTTGGGGGAAATTCGACCACTATACTCCCCAGAACACGATAATGTTCGACGATATCCGCCGAAACTTTCTGATGAACCCTCAAAATGGTCTACGGATAAAAGCTTTCCGAGAAGCGCACAAAAACCGTGAAACTGACCGAGAACTTATCAAGCTTGCACAATATCTGAAGATAATTGCGCAAATGGACGACATTTCAACTCTTAATCACAGCAAATGGCATCGTGTTCTAGATAGATGATACCTTGGCAAGAGCTTGCTACAGAACGGATCGAAGTGGGCTATTTCCTGTCGAATGGTCAGTTTGATGGATGATCAAATTACTTATCAGAATAGACGACCAAAAAAGAAATAACCCACTCTGAATCCTATCACGTGGTGTTGTGTCATGACCATTTTCAGAATGCAGAAATTAAAAGGTAGTATCATAGTGTGTAAAAGTCGCAAACAAACAGTTTATTCTCTTAAATTACTCTTCGCTATGTAGACACATGTCTTTATGCTAAGATCACTCACAAGTTTCCCTCTCAATCAACAAATGATTCAAAAGTTGACAATTCCTTTGCAGACAAAAAAAGTTGTATGTATAATATGTTTTGAATTGACTGGAACTCAGAGTTGAACTTATCTTTGCTAGCGTTTAGCGGAATGTTGCTTCTGAAGTGTACACGAGAGGAAGAGAGAGAGAGAGAGACAACATATAAACATCCCTAATGGTTTCAGATTTGAGACAATTTAGCTCCGCAGTTAATATTTCACGATACAGTTAAGCTTCTAATTTTTAGAATGGTCTAAATTTGGATGATCACAACTTCCTAGTGTTTTCTCATTTGCATACGCTATAGTGTCAATCTTAACCGTAAAAAGACAATTAATCTTTGGGCAACAATTCAATTGAGTAAACCTGTTCTTTCCTGTTTCCTGGCCAACGGTTAGAATTGCTCGTACAACAGTTCACATAATTGCTGAGAAACTGTGTCCTTGCTCGATCGTACAGTTAAGCGAAACATCTGAAACGGGAAATTCGGGAAAATTCAAATTAGATTACCATGAATTGAATGAGGAGTAGAGGGAAACTTACGCTAGCTTGTTTGTTTGGCTCAAGTCGCAAGAGACAACCGACTTGCTGCGTCTTGGTGTGGAGAATGCCCGCAGTGACATAGTTTTCGGGGTTCGGGTCAATGCCTTCCAGCAACTGCATTCCGAAGCCGATCAGCTTTGTCTTGATGGGTTCGGGATCCAAGCCGTAGCGCGCTTTGAATATTTTCTGTGCTTCTTGCGAAGGGCTGTCGAGATAAGGAATGGCGTTAGAATGCATCGGCTCACGGCAAACTACTTACTTGTTCAAGTTCTTCCATCTGGAGAAGAAAGCCTCCGAGTTCATTACTGTTGGCTCGAAGAACTTATTTACAGACAAAGGTAACTCAAGGCTCAGGTGTTGCTGTAGACCACTGGCCATGAATTGGATCACCAGCTGTGGTCTGTCTTTAAAGTCATCCACTAACTCTACGTTTATCATTTGCTGAACTTGGGCGCCAGCTTCGATCACCGGTTCCACTGGCTTCACTTGAAGATTAATTTCTACATAGATAACAATTAGTTGAGTCATTGGGCAAAACTTTGAATCTTACTCCGCGACAGTTCTCCTGAACATGTAATATTTGGCAGGAAACAAGTGAACTGGAAATTCGTCTTATTGCCATAGAATACAGAGACACGACCCAAACTCTGACGATATTCTGACTTGATGCCAATCTGGAGCAAGTCATTTTCAAAGACGACTCCATTGTTCTTGCAAACCAGCTTCTTGAGACCCTCGTCATTGGGCACAACTAGTCCACCCGGACCCACTGGGGCCGATGTTCCATTTTTAGCAGGCAACGAAGGCATCGGGTCCCCAAATATGTCTAACAGTGCATTAGCATTTGAACTTTGGCCATTCGGCGGAGGCGAAGTGGTCAGATCAAGCAAAGAGGGCACACTAGTACCGGAAGCTGGGCTGTCGAAGGCAAAGGCACTTGCTGCCTTCGTGTCCTTGGGTGTTCCGGTGACACCTTCATTCAAGCCGGGCTTCTTCTTCTTAAGAATAGCCAGTATGGAAGATTCGCGTTCAGGGAAGGGAGGCATTTCCTCCAGTACTGTGGCCAAGACATCCGGAGTAGCAACCTGAGTTAGCTGCAGATATTCTACAGTTCGTTGTTGCAGCTCTGCATCTGAGCTTCGGACATTCGAGTCTTGCCGCAGGACAGTTTGGATGTCTATTTTGATTTCGGGAAACAGATTGATGAACTTGACGTACGTCGTCAATAACAGTGCTCTCGTGCTCACAGCACACAAATGATATTTCGAGTGAAGCAGCTGAAACTGTATTATGGGACTGGAACGCTGGTCACCAGCTATGAGATTACCAAATTCACCCAGAATGTAACCGGCTACTTTGACCATGTTCTCGTGACAAGCAGGTGCTTGCAACGCCTCGAAGACAGTCTTGGCCGCATATCCCTGCACATCTTCTCTATTGATCACTATCTGAATGACACGATACCAGACCTCCTCGCTGACATAGTCACCGGCAATACGGATCAAATTCAAGATGACGTCTACGTACCAGGTGTAGTCAGTGGCGTACTTTTCGGCCAGAATGGCCACTTTGAGAACCTAGGATAGAAAAAGCCGAAGTCAGCGTATGCAAGAGATACATCAATCGAACTTACCATTTCTTCACGTATGGAATAGTCAGCAGTTTCAAGGTAAGCCAACATTTCGGCAACGATTTCCTCTGAGTTTGTTTTATCGCACATTGCATATAGAAGGTCCACGGCCCGCTGTCTGACACTGACATCCCTTTCAGTCTAGTGAGATGAAGAGAAAGAGAATTCGAGAGATAGAGAGAACTTAGCATTCACTCCAGACAGCTTCAAGCTTGGATCTTACTTTGAGAGCATTGATCACTGTTTCTTGGTGCTTCTTTACAGCATCATGAGAAAATTCTGAAGTGGCCAACAAGCACATGCTTTCCAGAGCCAAGTATCTCAAGTTCGTTTCTCGGTGAGACAAGAACTGGCCAAGCTGATTGCAGGCTCTCACCAGTAGGCTGGGTTCACTGTCAGTGTGAATGATCAGGCTAATGGCTTCGAAAAGAACAGCATTCTTAGCATTCGAGTGCTGAACCTTCTTCGACTTTGGAGGTTCTTGAGCCTTGTTGAGGATAGTTTCCAGGCACTCATTGAGACGCCCTCGCACTCCCGGATCATCGGGCGGCGGATAGTTTTGTAGTAGCCTCAGGAGCTTCACTGAGAGCCATGGAGCCGGCACAAAGTAGTAAGTGTAGTCTTGCAAGTCCGTGTATGACGCAGTGACCACTCGGCTGAGCCTTGATATTGCTAATGAAACACAGCCCTTGTACTCGTCAGGATTCTTCCTCACCAGTGACTCAATCAAGCTCACAGCCGCTGTGACAACACCCTGGAGGCAATGCATTTCATGAGATAGCTCCTGATGAGAGAGTTCACTTACCATATGCTGGTCATTCAGCAAGTGAATAATTCGAGAGGTCCATTCAGCCCCGGGTGACATGTCAGGCAGTGTACGGTAAAGCCGTAGTAAACAGAGTGCAGCACTCTGCTTAACGACATCGATCGTTTCGCTGTAATGCAATAGCAATTAGGCACAGCAGTTTTGAATCACAGTGACTTTACCCTGAAACTAGAAGCTTGGGAATCTCATTGCCGAATGTTTCAGCCATTTCACTGCTACCAATGTTAGCGATGCACTGCAAAGCCAAGTTGACATGGATTGGATTTCTTGACGACAAATCATTTTTGATTGACTGGATTATGAGCTTCATCAGCTCATTATTGGCATTCATCAAGACTGAGATGAAAAGGTAGCCCTGCAAAGAAGATGCAAATTCTTAAGCTTTGAAAGTTGTAAGCATAACTTACGATTTGCTTCTCCGAATACTTATTAGAACTAAGCAAGTTGACAGCTTCCATGTGACCAAAGTCGATGTCATGACCAAGAAGGAAGATGAAAAGGAGTTTACAAACATACTTCTTTTTCTGGTAGCCATCGAGAGTTTTGTCTCCTTTAAACTTATTTCGAATGTTAGCTAACTCCTTGTTTATGCGTTTTATTTCCGCCTCTTTGCTTTTGCCTGGGGATCAAATTACGTCAGCATTCTAGATTTCAAAAAAATAGAATCAACTTACAATTCCTGATGTCTGAAATGAAGACGGCCAAGCCACGCATGCCATCACCTCTGACCGCTGGCATGTTGAATACTTGGAGCTTGTCAACACTATGTCACTGTTAGACTTAATCCAACTCTTTGGGTCCACAAAACTGTCAAGGTCAACTTTGAAATAGAATGAGACAGCCAAAGAATGGAAAAGAACTTACTTAGTCGAACACAGGCTCAATTTGAGTCGTCGTCGAAAAAAGTGAGTCTGACGACAGCGAGCAACCTTGACGCCAAATTGGCTGAACCACGCCGACAAGACTTTATCTGACTGATTCACAATTTACCTGAACAACGTAGTCAGCTCAGTGTGTGAAATTTAAAAACGAACTGCCTAACTGCAGGTCAACAAATTCAGTATACGCCGGTCGCCATTTACGCCCACTTCGACAACATGAAGCACAGCTTCGCTTTACAGCGACAACGACGTCATGGCAACCACCAGGTGGCGCTCGGTGTGCAAGTTTCGCGTCTTTGCCTTTCGAATTCCGTTTTGATTTGATTCTCTCTCTCTCCTCTCCCGCTCTCTCCCTCTCCATTCACCCATTTCACTTCCTCTCGCTTTCCTTGAGATCCCTTTTCTATTTGAATTGCATTTTATCCCTAATTCATTTCCTGACACTCGCAATCGATGGGCTACTCTTTTCCCTCTGTCGTTCTCTGTCTGTCTCCCCCTCTCCCTCTCTTCCTCTCGGGATTTTAAATAATGGTGTTCTACGCCCTGAACATCTAAGTGCTGAACAATCACTGAACTCTGGCCACTAATGACTCACGTGCACCTCGTACTCCTTTTTTTTCTTTTCTCTCTAGAAACAATAAGGAGCTCATTCGAGGGGATGAGGAAGAGGCGAAGGAATGAAGCACGACAGGCAAAGGAGGAAGAGGAGAGACGGAGAGGAAGAGAGGAAAGGGAGACGAGCTGACGAATCGATCGAATTTGTCAGTTGGCTTTCGAGAAGAAAAAGATAGTTCACAAGGAAATTCTGACAAATCGATACATGAAATATTTCACAGGAAAACCAAAAAGTATATAATGGATTTCCCAGGTTTCCTTGGAATGTATGCACTTCCCAGAAAATGTATATTTGAAGAAAAGGGGGAAAATATATGAAAAATACAGATACAGAGGGAAATGTATCGCAGTATTTCCATACAGGTTCCTCTTATATGAGCGAAGCTGTCAAAGTGTCACTACTTGTCGGCCGATGTTTCTCTTTTAAAATTATCTTTCCCTTGAATGTTGACAATCAGAAAAGGAAGAAGTATTCACCAGCTGTTTTGATTCGAAGGGAAATATGACCATGACAGGAAATGGATGTGCCGTGATGTGACATCTTTCCTGGTGTTCCCTTTTTTGCATTTCCAAATTGCAGTTGGCCCGCGAGTTTTGATTGTAGTTAACTATGACAATAAGCGTTCCAACTAATTGACAGCTCTGTGGAATGGAACTAATGAAAAGCTAATTACGTGTTTGCCGAATAATGAACACGAGGTTGACATGCAAAGTGGAGTTTTATGTAATGTTCGTAATGTTCGCATCTCGAATTCGGCGCAAGTTGGAAGAGGATTGTCTGGAAGCTAGAGTCGATGTCCGAAAGAGGGAGAGAGAGGGGAGAAGGAAGGAGAGAGGGAGAGCGAGGGGCAAGGGAGAAAAATGGCTCTCGTAAACGACAGTTACGGAGGAAGTTTATAAATGTGTCCAACATTTCAACGGGAAAATGCGTAATGGAGAGGAAGTTAAAAATGTCAAATGTGAACTTTGTGGAACGAACAGTTGTCAAGAAAGTTTCCACTAGTACATAGAACAGAACTTCACTTTCCAAAGTTTATAACAATGCAAATTTCTCGTTCTAGTTTCACTCTTCTCTCTCCCTCCTCCTCTCTTTCTTCCCTCTCCTCTCTCCCTCTTCCCTCTCTCACTCTCTTCCTTTCTCCAGTGAAGGAACACAACCTGGGAATTTCAAGCAACTTCGTGCCTCGTCGAATTGTGCCTAGAAATATTTCATCTTCATAAAAGAGAGAAAGGGGAGAGAGAGGAGAGAGAGAGAGGGGGAGAGAGAGAAATCAAGAAGCAAACAAGAGAAAAATCGGAATAGTATGCAATGAACATTTGCGGAAAACTAGAACTTCAATTAAAGTCAATATATTGGACGCTTTGTTGTATATATTTTGAACAGTTCTAGTGAACTCGCTTCCGCTTTCGCTCGCTCTCACTTCTCTCTCTCCCTCTCCCTCTCTCCCCTCTTTTAGTATTTCAACTTTGCATAACTCTACTGGATAAAAGAGAAGGATACTATAGTGAACAGGGTCGTTACCAAGGTAATTAGCTGGCTGACAACGATATTGCGGATCCATTGGATTATATTCTCGGAAGCTTGTGTGCATTCGCTCTCTCTCCCTCTCTCCTCTCCCTCTCTCGCTCTTTCACCACTTACTCTTTGTCATTACGTTTTTGTGTATATGTCATAGCTGCTATATACCAATAAAATTGATTGCAATATACTTAATGAATGGGCACCGCGGAGCCTGACATACAAGAGCCAAGGCACAAAATGATCGTGAGCTGAACAATGTACAAAATAAATGAACCTTGGGCTTGGAAATGTTCTAAATGTTCGTATACGTCGAACTAATCTGGAATTAAACGGCTTATCATTCCTCTCTCTCTCCCCCTCTCTCTCTCTCTCCCTCGGTTGCCATTGCCTCTGCTATCCCGGAGATAAAGTCTAAGAGGTTTGTCTCTGAGTCAAGATGAATAGTAAACCACAGTAATCATGTCTCCCTCTCCCCTCTCTTGCTCTCCCTCTCTCTCTCCCCTCTCCCTCCGCGTGATGCGTCAAGACAACTTGAAGGCATGACAAATGTGTAATGCCCAGAGTGTGCTTGAATTGATATTTATTCTCCCAAAGACTATGACTTGTCACTGCTTCCTCTTTCCACTGAGCTAATAATTCCGAAGCAATTTAGAACTGTTCACAAAAAGTGTGTCCCTGTGTACGCGAAAAAGTTCGACCTGTCGCTCAGTGTTTCTCCCTATAGGTCGTCAAGTATGTCATGTCTTCGCTGGCTAATTATAGTCTACACTTGCTTCGCTACCTGCATATTGATATTTCAGCCCTATTACACTGAGGTGTGTGTTGACTTGAGTTCGCCTTCGAACAGTTCTAGAACTCGAAGGCGCCTTTTCCGATTGGACGAAACGGAATCAAAACAAGCAAATATACACTTTGTCTATCGAATTTGCTCATCGTGAAATCTTCTCTACTCTTTCCCCCTCTCCTCTCCCCCTCTATCTCTTTCCTTCTCTCTCTCTTCCTCTCTCCCTCTCGCTCCCCTCTGGTTCGTGTCTCTTTTTCGAACAGTTCACGCGCCACTGGGTCCAAAGTAAATTTACACAATTGATGGAAACTTCCGGCTCCCAATTGCTGGGAGCAAGCTGGACATTATCGAATTATGTCCAGGCTGAGCCTATAGACGTAGTGTACACTTGGGTCAACGGCTCGGACCCTCGACTAATCGACAATTTATTAACAACTCGGCGCCAACTGCTCTATGAAAGGAGCAAAGATACGCTCGGCGGAGAGGAGAAGAAGACGGCCACGTTCGAGCAAATGTTCTATTCAATGTTCGAGGTGGCCGAGTGCCAGGAAAACAGTCCAAAGAACTTTTATTACGTTCAACTTCCAATTGGTTTCATTGATCAGGAAAAACTAAGTGATTTCCTAGATTCAACTTCGTCACTTGACGCCTTAGAACTGCCTTCGAACAAAGACACCGTCGAACTTGGTTCTAGCGCTGGTTCTGGCCGAGCCAAGATTGAAAAGTACAGTCGAGGTCGACTTTTCTACTTTAAACATATCGACCAGCGTGAGTTGAACATTTGCTCTCTCCCTCTCCTTCTCTCCCCTCTCTCTCCTCCCTATTTTCCACCATCTTTTCGCGACCTATGTGTAGAGACTGAAAAAAAGTTGAATACTTCTATTGGAAACCTGTGAGTGTGATATTCTCTTTCATTCTCTTTCCTTTCTCTTTCCCGCTCAGTATCTCTCTCGCCTTCTCCCTCTCTCCCTCTCCTCTCTAACCAACAAATCCGGGCTCCTCTCTTCCCCCCTTTCACAGTTCAAAGGCTGTCATCACAAAATCAAGGCCTATATGGAACTTTCATCAAGGTGAACTGCAAAAGTGAAACTGACAAGGAGACGAAGCCGGCGACAATGGCGGCCGAGCGGCTGGAAGGGCGAGGGGAAGAGGGAGAGGGAGACAAATTGCTCCAGTCAAGTAATGGCATAAAGAAAGTTTGCTCGTCATCGTTAATTTGGATTACAGCTCCAGAGCAAACTAATCGAACCTTTGTTCTAAGCAAAGAACACATTCTGAGCTCACTGGAGCCCAAAGTGAAGCCCTTCATAGGCGACATTTTTGTGCCAAAAAATGGCACCAGGGCCCTAATTAGCCTAATTAGTGCCTCGCTTTCCGCCTCAGCTGTTATACATTCGCTGGAAGCCCTGAATTACACTGTCCTTAATCCAGTTCCCCTGGTGGTGGGCGACGACACCTTCAAGAACCTGCTACTCGACCCGGTGGCCGAAGAGCTGGCCGCTAAAAGGTTCGCCGACAATGATGAGCTCAAATTCTCACTCAGGTCACTGGACAAGTTCGCCCCCTGGGTCCGAAGGGTGTACCTGGTGACCAATGGCCAGATTCCGGTTTGGCTGGACACTCGGAACCCAAGGGTCAAGATTATTACGCACAATGTCAGTGAGTGAGCAAAGTTTGCCTTCAACTTAATTGATTTTCACTCCAGTTGCTCGCCCTCTCCCTCGCTCTTCGCTCTCTTTCTCGCCTTTCTCCCTTCCCTTTATCCACCGCATATGACTCACTCATGCCTAAGTAATATTCTCTCCTCTCTCCCTCTTCTTCTCTCCGTCTCTGGAATACCTTTAGGACATATTCGCTAATAAAAGCCACCTGCCGACCTTTAGTTCGCCCGCGATAGAAAGTCACCTTCACAGGATACCAGGTTCGTCTCTTTCCCATCGCTCTTCCTCCACCCTCTCCTCTCCTCTCCTCCCCTCTCTCCTTCCGAACCAAGTCACATGACATTTAATACCCTGGCCCAGGAATTTCGCGACGGTTCATTTATATGAACGATGACATCATCCTGGGCAGACCCGTTTACCCGGAAGACTTCTACACGGCCAGCAAGGGGCACAAGGTGTACCTGGCCTGGCCCGTGCCCGACTGTGAGCCCGGTTGTCCGTCTAATTGGATCAAAGATGGCTTCTGTGACAAGGGTAAGCCTTAATTGACTGCAGGCCGGGAGAGAAAGTTCTATTGATTGGCTTTGCGAGAGCACATTAATCATGTACATGTAGCTAATACACCTTTATCCCTATATTCCCAATATTCCCTAACTAGCTTGCAATACTTCCACATGTGACTGGGATGGCGGTGACTGTGCAGCCAATGCCAAGTCCAGGTTCCCTTCGGCCCCAATGTACAACTTCGAAGGTCCAAGGTTCCAGCATCCGGCCCTACCTGGGCCGCCATCTTGGCACAACCGGGCCCGCACCTCGTGCACCAAGGGCTGCTGGCACAGCTGGCTCGGGGACCATTTCTGTGACCGGGCCTGCAATGTGGCCGAGTGTGCCTTCGACATGGGCGACTGCGGCCTAGAACAGTTCAGTCAACTCGAATCAGTGCACTTGGAGACGGACAAGCGGCAATACAATGTGACAACAAATTCGACAGCTCTCTACGTCAACCTGAGCCAAGCTGTGGACCATTCGAAGGTAGAACATAGCAGCGACCTGCGAACCGTTCAGGACATCGATCCCAACTTCGTGGCCCATGTGTACAGCGGAAGGCACAAGGTCCTAATGATCCTCTTTGCGCCCAATTTTGCTCACGGTGATATTAATCTGGACTTGAAATTTGTCGCCTCATTTGCTGGTGCCTTAATGACGCAATCGGTTACTCTGTACACCATTCATGTGTCACGTGACTGGCAAACTTTTCAGAATGCGTCTTCCCTTTCAAATTCCACGATAAGCCTGACGTTCACTCTGAACAGTTCACTGGCGAGGGACACCGAGACGACCACATTGTTCGAACTCACGACCAGAACACCGGGAGACAAGGAAGGACCTTTGGAACTGTCCAGTTCGAGTGTTGTGAATAATAAGGCAGTCAGCCATTCAGTGGACGGACAGTCAAGTGAATTACCATTGAATGTCCAAGACGAACAGTCCTTGGAACAGTCCAGGGCCAGTGTTCGCAAATTAGCTGCCAGCGAACTGTTCGACTATCGACCCTTTCCTTGGGAAAAACGAGGACTGTTCAGTGACTTGGAACAAAGTATCACTTCGAGCAGTGACATGTCCAGTTGGCTGGAGGTGACTACGACTAGAACTAGAACTCGAACTGGTCGCAGGCTGCTGGACGTGTACGGCGATTCGCTGCGACATGTTAATCGAATGTACAATCAACTGTTTGGACCATTTGCTCGCCGAGCCCCGGCCCACATGGCCCACTTTGTGGACGTGGACATTGTGGCCCGGATGCAGGCCACCTTTCCGGCCCAGTTCGAGCAAACTTCGGCCCACCGGATACGCAGTTCACTGGACATGCAGTTTGCCTTTTCCTACTTCTACTTCCTCATGAGCGAAACCAAGGAGCCCAATGTGACCCTTATATTGGACCAATTCGACACGGACAGTTCGGGGTAAATTCTAGAACTGTTCTTTAGAGAGGAAGAAGGAAGGGAGGGAGGGAGAGAGATGGAGAGAAAGAGAGTACATTCGGTTGAAAAATTGACTAGCTCTCACGTTTCAGATTTCTCCTTCCTTCTCTCTCTCTCCCTCTCCCTTTCATCTCCTCTCTTTGCTCGCCTCTCATTCTTGAACATGAACTGTTCTCAACCTTGCCCTTTCTTGTCTGTCTCGCTTCCCTTCTCTCCCTCTCTTTCCCTCTTCCGCCCTCTCTCTCTTTCTCTAGACATCTATCGGCCACAGAACTTCGAAGCCTAATGGTCAACGTGCTCGAGTTACCATTGAAACGAGACCAAGTCACCGACTTTATAGGACATTTGGTCCAATGTAACCCAGAGACTGGCGTCACATTGACCGAAGGATCGAAGGACACGTTTTCGGTCCAAGTAAGTACAGTTCTAAAGCAAGTTGAGAACTTTCACCCGAATCATCTCTCCCTCTCTCTTCCCCTTTCCTAAGACTTTCAGTAATGCTTTCTCTCCCCTCCTCTCTTTCCTCTTCTCCTTCCTCTCTTTCTCTCTTCTCTCTTTTCAATAGGTTGAAAAAGGAATTGCCATCAATGTCCTTTCAAGTTGTCCCAACATTACGGACAAAATTAGTCGCCACTACAACAACAGCAAAGTCAATCAGTTCGAAATTCTGGACCTGAACAGAGAGAAGAGTTCGAAGCAAGTGTCCTTCAAGATGATACGTTCTAATGTGGCCGAAGTCACGAAAGAACTCGACGAATCGAGAAAGAATGTGCACAAATTCATGTGCTTCAACGACGACATGGACCCGAGTTTGGACGCTGAGACAGTTCAAGTTCGCGGTTTGCTTCGTGACTTCTATACCTATCTGGTTCCGCTTCCGTCTCCCTTTGAACTGTCCAACGGGAGACGCAATCCTTTCTTGTATGTCGAACAATGGCAATCGTACGAGACGAAAATGATACGTCATGAGCTGACTAGAATGGCGTTCACTTTTATAGGCTTCGCCATGCTGTGGATGGTTTTGTCTTTCAAGGTAACTTTGGATGACGCGTCTCCCTCTCTCTCCCTCTCCTCTCCCTCTCCCTCTCTCCTCTTTCGTCTCTCTGGACGATTTGCTATATTAATTTGCATTCCCTTCGCTTCCTGTTTCGCTTTTGCCTCCATTGTCATGGCAACAATGGCTGACCATGAGCGCTCATCTCTTCCTTTTCTCTCTAATGGGTGTCAACACTCTTTACATCTACTCTGTCTCTCTCTCTCTCTCGCTCCTCTTCCTCTCATCTCTCCCCCTCTCCCTGCAGGCTCGAATATATGGTCCTCTCGTACTATGGCTGAGGCGTAGACAACATATTGTTCCTCACAAAACATGGTAAGTTTTAATGCATGTTTGCATCGCCGAATGCCTCATGAATTATGTAATTTTTCTCATATAACCTTGCCTCTTTCATCTCTCTCTCTCCCTCTCGCTCTTTCCCTCTTCTCCTCTTGCTCTTCACTATCTCGTCCCTTGCACTTCTTCCCTGGCCATCGAAAATGGGAAAATTCGCTGAGTACTGAAGGGCATGAATGAAGAGATGCAATTTTCGAGACGAGCACAAAACTTTTCTTACCCTTCTCTCCTCTCCTCTCCACTCTTCCTATTTCGCTCTCCCTCTCCCTCCCTCCCGTCATTCCATCTCATATTACCTCTTCTCGTGCCTCATCCTCTACATCATCCAAGGGATCAAATTTGCTTCCATTAATTTCGTCCAAAGTCATCAACTCCTTCATCAGATTAAATGCAATGAATATCAAAGGGAATTTCCGGGAGAGGGATCTCTCTCTCTCTCTCTCTCTCTCTTTCTCCCTCGGCAACAAATGACTTTCAGTTCTATAGTTGACCGAAAAACGAGAAGCTAAATAAAGAATAGCTGAATGAAATATTGAATAGCTGTTCTGAATAAAATGTTACAAAAACTCACCACTCGATCGCCATTTTTGTGAATCGAACTTTTTCGTCCTTCAAAGTGAGAGAGGAAAAAATCTATATACAGATTGGAATGTAGATAGAGAACGCTATTTGTTAATCTTGTTCCTGTCAAAGCCGTTCACGGTCAACGGCTCTCTCTCTCTCCCTTCCCCTCCCCGAGACGCTCTCTCCCTTTGTTTGCCCCTTGCTCGGAACGAAGTCACGCAACAATTGAATTGCTAAATCTAATTACTATCGATCATATTCTCAGTTGTCCTCTCTCTCTCTCTCTCCCCTCTCCCTCTCTCAACAAGTATCTCTCCTCTCTCCTCTACGTACGTGGCCTGTGCACATGTCCAGAGCACGAACATGTCGACAGAACCAGACAGAGAGAAGAGAGAACAAGTTCCTGCCCACTCGAGCCAGGTTTTCCAGAACTCGAAGCCAAAGGTTCTAGAACTTTTTTCGAATTTTCTGACATGTGCTGTAAAGTCAAGTGATACCTGACAAATGTGCTCGAGAAGGTACACTTTTTGCTCTTTACTTTGCTCCCTCTCTCTCTCCTCTCTCTCTCTCACGCCGTAAACTTTACCTTTGTTCATACTCAGGAGAGGTACTTGGAGAGAGGAAGGCGGCGAGGGAGAGAGGGAGAAAAAGAGCGAAATAGTGGTCAAGAGGGAACTTGTGACGGTCATTCTCCTAATGGTCTCTATGGCTCCAGCGGCGCCATGTTTAAAATTTAATGTCCGCCATTTTTTACGCTAGATTGTTTAGTTTGTATTCTCTCTCGCTCTCTTTCCTTCTCCCTTCACTCCCTTGAGCTCTCTCATTCATTGCATTGAACTAAAAGTACTCTGACGTGTCTCTCTCTCTCTCTCCCTTCTCCTCTCCCTCTCTCGGTTGTGACGAGTGAACAGTTTTCATTAATGAGCCAAAGTAAAAAAAGTGGCATTAAGCAAATAGTGAAGAGCAGCAAAGCTACGGAATGCCATTTATGTAATAGAATTTTTTGCTTGTCTGAAGTAATGAGCGGCAAAGAGGGAGAGGGAGAGAGAGAGGGAAAGAGAGAGAGAGAGAAGGAAAGGTAGCTCTCCATAGAGAGATGTTTGTGTACAATCATGAAACATAATGATCATATTGATACAATGGAACGAAAACAATGAAGAGAAAGCGAGGGGGAGAGAGAAAGAAGGAGAGGGGAGAGAGAGCGGCAAACTAACATCTCTTTCATAAATGATAATAAAGTCATCATCAAGTTTGCATGATATTTGCTTTGCACTCTTTCTCTCTTTCCTCTTGTCTTTCCCCTTTCTCTCTCTCTCGCCTTCTCCCTCCTTGCCTCCTTTCCCTTTCCTTCCAGCTACACTTAAAATCATCATTAGCGGGAGGCGTGTATCTTACGAACACCGTAATTACAATACTTTTATTTAATGTCAGCATGGCACAAAATTAGTAGAAAAACGAGAGAGAAAGAGAGAGAGAGAGAGAGAATCAAATTCAAGTTAAACTATAGCTCGTGCTTCTTTCTATTATGGCTCTAAAAAGAGGGTTTAGTTTAGCGAACATGACTCGGTGGCTTTTCAGATAGCTATGCTTGTACATAGATAGTTAATCAACATTTTCTAGGATAGGGAGAGGAAGGAGAGAGGGAAAAGCGAGAGAGGGAGAGCGAAAGAGAAGGAGAGCGAGAGAGAGAGAGAAGCGAGAGAAGACAGGAAATGTGCGGATATGTAAACTATGGCTGCCGTTAAAATGAAGTACACATATAATAGTAGCCTTCGGAGAGCGAGAGGGGAAAGGGAGAGAGATGCCCTTGCAAAGCTTCGAAACATGATGCAAACACATCAACTTGTATCCCGTCAAAAATGTGGTCCTGGTGTGTCTTCTCTCCGCCTTCACGTTCCTCCTTTCCTTTCCCTTCTCTTCGTCGCCATTTTCCTTCTTCAGAAATCAAAGATGGTACACAAATATATATAGATATGGCACGAAGTAAAAGTACGTGACTTTCTAATAGTTCTATGCTTGTATATAGATCGCATCGGGGTATATATGTTGTTGTACGGCACAAATCATAATAAAATAGTCATTGTATGTCTTGTCTAGTGTACATAAAATGGAGAGCAAGGGGAGAGAGGGAAAGAGAGAGAGAGGCAAAACTTTCATTTCCGAAACTTCGCCCAACGCAGAGAGACGATTCGAGAGAGTGTCATGATACTTTTTCTCGGTTCTCAGAACGCGCTCAAACAGTTCTAAGTATATTTCGCTACTTCATCATATAACAGATGCTTGTTGTTTGTTTCAATTTTCTCTCTGCCAGTTCTTTTTTCCCTTTCTTCCTCTTTTTCTTGTTTGATTTTCTCCTTCAGGATTGTTCCATTACAAATCTCCAACTCTTTCAGTGTATCATGATGAAACGTCGAGCAGATAAGTTATAAATGGATCTTTTTCGTGCTACTTCATCTCATCACAAGGACATCGAGAGGAGGCCATTTGATGGAGAATGAACGCCACTATGTATCTTGATATATAAATCGAAACAAGCTTCATGTGTACGGCTTGTTGCTTTGTGTCGTCGCAAGAGGAGAGAGAGAGAGAGAGCGACGAGAGCGTGTTCACGGACACCGAAAAAGACAGCCAAGAAGGGAGGATGAGGAGGGGGAGAGAAGGAGCAAGAATAGCGAACGAGAAGGAATGAAGAGCGAAGGTTGCTGTGAATCTGTGTTTCTCGTTATTTTACAGGAGAAGAGACCGAGAAGGAGAGAGCGAGAGAGACAGAGTGAGAGAGAGAGGGAGGGAGAGAGAGAGCAATGGCGAGGAGAGAGCCAGAGACGATCGATGTGCACTAGTCGCTAGGCTGGTTCAGAGAGGCTCAGAGCTGGGTGTACAATATACAAGCTCCAAGCGAACAACGTAGTAGTCGATTCCAGAACCCAAAGCAGTATCGCATAGTAGCAGTATTGTTGCATCGATCGCCAATGATCGCCTCTCCTCGCCGGCTTCCTCTTCGTATTTTTCTCTTTGATTTTGCTTCTCGTCGATATTCAATTTGTCAAATTTTGAAGTATTTCTCTTTTAAAAATCCAGATTCGAGTCGTCCCATTCGAGCTCCCGTTTATTCAGCTTAGCCTTGATAGGCTCCACTTCCTCCTCAGAACTTTCGCCATCTTCTCGGTAGCTGCTGCCATCGTCCGAGCTGTCCGAGTCGTCATCGTCATCTTGTAATACAGGTTGCTGTTCGGGGTCTTGTCCAATTTGCTGAAAGATAAAAACGGACCGAAGAGTTGAGAGAAAGAGAGAGAGGGAGGGAGAGGGAGAGAGGGCGAAAAAGTAAGAAATATGGCTTGTTATTAGGGATCAAGGCAAAAAGAGGGAGAGAGGGAGAAAGATTGCTTCATGACACGGTTACTTACATCTAACGGATTCACCGTAATGGTCAACGAAGAGTCATCCCAGGCCATTTCCTGGTCATCGTCGCGGCCATTTGATGACCGATGATGGGCAGCTCGGATCCGAATCACACCCAGCACGATCATAAATACGAGAAATCCAACGCACACCACAATGATGACAGTAACTGCGTGACCTACAACAATCGGTGACAATCGAGAGTTCACTGTAGATAGAGAGGGGAGAGGAACGGAGAGGGGGACACAGAGGAGGAGAGGAAATGGAGAAGGACAAGGCAGTTTTTACTATCTCTATGCACCTAGAAACTAGTCAAGCATGGCGAATAAAAAAGGAGAGCGAAGGGACAACTTACTGGAAGGAGCCCTCGCCAGGGTGTCCGAGTCAACCAGGCCCGAGTCGAGGAAGTTGCTCGTCTTCATCTTGGCCTCCAACATCTCCGCCTTGTGTTCGTGCACTTGAGCGTGAGCCACAACTGCCTCTTCCTTCACATGGAGCACTTGCTGCCCTTCGGCTCCTCCGAGTGCGTGATCTACAGGTATTTCCGTCGTGCCACTCGGCGCTTCCCCCTTCTGAGCCCCAATGGCCCGATCCCGGATGGCTTCGGTGGCTTTCGGATGGATGACCGTGAGCGTTTGAATGTAGTCATTACTCACGAAGCGACCATTTAACTCGGAACACGTTAACTTGAAGGCACGGTTCAAGTAATAGGCGGGCTTTCGGTTGAAGTAAACTATTTCACGTAGAATCGATTGATAACTGTGAACAGTGTCCGCGCCTTGGGAGGGAAAACCGAACGAATCTTTATGAGCTTCATTTAAACAGGAGAGCGAGAAGGGGAGAGAGGAAAGGGGTGACCTACCGTGAATAACAATGCCATCCTTGGTTTCCTTGAAATGAACGCCAAGGTGTTCCATGTAGTTGAGAGGAAGCCTGAAGTATTCGTGCTCTGGATTCAGAGGTGGGTACACTTGAATTGTACAGGTATCCAGCTTGTGTTCGCTCATCAGCTTGTCAATGGGACCGCTTTGCGCCGTTCCGTCATTTTGTACTATCGAATTTTCCACCTCCGTCGCCTCCAGGTTGTCGTCATTCGACTCAGGTTCATGGTTCACGAGGACATTGACTGTCGAGAAGAGTTCTATGCCTTGCATGAAGGCATCATACTCTCTGGCCAGGTTGGGCGTGCCGTTGAGCGCAATGCTAGGCTGGTCCGCCGGTAATACCATTAAGTGCGAATCTACGACCGGTATCTTGAGAGCCTTCCTATTAGAACATCTGTAGAGGGAATAAAAGAACCCAATTGCGAGTGTGATTAGCTGGCGTATACAATAAAGGCAATGGAGAGCGCCGAACGAGAGGGAAAGGGGAGAGCAAGAGCGGTTGAGCGAGAGCGAGCCCGAGTAACTCACTTGATTGAGGTCATGATGCGAATATTGCGGCGTCCTGGAGTCGGAAATTCGCGCGAGTTCAAGTAGGATATTTGCGAGAGTATATCCTCCACGTCAATAGAATCTTTGCCTTGGACAGTAATTTCAGTCGAGTCCGAATTGATGGACACATCGGTATCGGGGTCCAGCGAGTCGGTGGGCGGCAGCTGCAGGCCTTCTTTGCATCTTCGCAGGCAACTGAGCACGTCCACATTCTCATTTCGACCGCGCAAAATGGCCAAGCCGGCCAGAAAGCCTCGGAAATGGAATTTCATCTTGGAAGCCTTGCCTTCCCAGCATGCACCGACAACCATGGTGGTATTGATTCCGTTTACATAGTGCAGCGGCCAATCGTCCACGACCTCTGGGTTATTGGTGGTGTTCTTGAACCGCTGGCCATCGATGTACAAGGTCACCTCGGGAAAGTTTATGCTCACCGAGTAGTGATGCCATTCATTGTCGCACGTCTCGGCCATTTTCCAGCGCCATTCGGCCGGCCTGAAGACAGTGTGCTTCTCTTCATTAAATTCTCTTCTCAGCAACAGAATGAGTCGGCAATTTCTCACGAACAGACCATAGTGATGCCTGTTCTTCTCTGTTATAGGTACAGCAAACCAAATCGAGGAGGGGAGAGAGAGAGCGTGAGAGGGAGAGAAGACCATATAACCCGATTAGTAATTGCCTAGTGATAAAGACTCCAAGGAAAGGAACAACGGCGAAAAGAGTCAAAGGGAAAGAAGAGAGCGGGAGAGAGAGAGAGCGAGGTGCGCACATATAGAAAAGAAATCAACCAAGACTCACTGTGATCATCAGCATTACAGAGAATGTGTTCCTTTATGTGCTTGTTGGTTCTATCAGCCGGAGCTTCGTGCTTCATCCAGAACGAAATGCTAAATTTTGTGGTCAAATTGTGTTCTAAAGTAGACTCTGGAATGACGACGGCATTGGACGAGCCGTCGAACTCGAACATTTGGTCACTTTCATGACCATCGTCAGTGGGCAAGTCACGCGTCCATTCGGCTCCGATTCCGGGTGACGGCAGCAAGTCAATGCTTTCACTTGAAGCTCCTGAAGGAGAGGAGAGGGAGAGAGATAAAGAGGACATTGTAATTAGAAATAGACACAGCAAGTTGCGCAAGAATAGAACACAAAGGCGTCAAGTTAGACGGCTTCGGCTTCCAACAAAGTACTCTTCTTTCCAATTCCGTTCTTAAGCGTCTTACTTAATTTCTACAGGTAATGTTCTAATGAAGTTCTGTGACGCATTCTTCGCTCTATTCCCTCTCGCCCTGCTCTGGCCTTCAGTGAAGAGGAGAGGCGTAATCCCATACTCATCAAAGGTATGCCGACCAGATTCTTATTCAGGGATTCCTTTTGCACACGACTCCAATTTCGACGACTTAAAAGTAGACGAAATGCAGCGAGAGCCTTTTCCACTCTGGCCTACTGAAGAGAACTTTGGAGCTAGTGGTTGCATCAGCATATGAAATTTCTTGGACAAGATCAAGATGCTCGACACTCACTGTGCTGCTCTCTAAAAGACAGGGATTGACAGAGAGGGAAAGGGAGAGAGGAGAGAGAGAGCGACAGGCAGCTCTTACGCGAGACTGAATACTTTTCCTAATACATACAAATACCTGTCTATAGTGCTCTGCGATATAATCTATGGTAAAGAAGATGAATGCATTTCCTTTTTTCTCTAGCCTTTCTCTCCTCTCCATCTCTTGTCTCCCTCCTCTTTCTCTCTCGCTCTCCTGTCGCACTAGGCAAGGTAATGATAAAGGACGAAAAGAGAACGTCAACATCTCCGCTGTTCTTTATATGTGTGTCTCATATATTAGGACTCGTCTTCACTGGACATTCATTTCTTTCCTATTTTCTCATCTCTGACTCACGGCCTCTCTCCTTCTCTCCCTCTCCTCCTCCCCCTCTCTGGAGTGTGCTACATTCTAGTACAGGCCCCAGTATCAAGTGGAACATGCACACACACGCCGCTTTTAAAGAGCTGTGAACTCGGATAGAGAGACAGTGACAGCTTGTCGCACACTTCACAGCCAGGCAAAGTCTTGAATTGAACGCTTAGTGTCTCCGAGGGGAGAGGGGAGAGCGAGGAGGAGAGGGACGACGGACCAAGAAAATGAGAGAGACGTACCGCACAGCTTTCTCTGGGATTCCACGGAATAAGTGTCTCTGTCGCATCCTTTGCCAATGTGCTTGGTTCCCAGTGCTACGTGCACAGTTACATTTTCAGTGTCACAATCAACATCACACAACTGCAACTCGGCGTCGGGATAAAGTATTCGTTTGCCCGATCCTGGCGTGTATTCGATTCGCTTGTGAACTTCTATGGAAAGCGAGAGAGGAGAGAGGGAGAGGAGAGAGAATGTATTCAGTTACTAAGTGACTCTGTTTACTTCAAAGCCAAGCTTCAGGTTGCCAAGGCATTGACAGGGACGGGATTCAAGCTCATTCACTTCTTCTCAACATGGATCAAAGGGAGGCGAGAGAGGGAGAGAGAGGAGAGGGGAGAGAGAGAAAAGACATACCTTTCCAAGCGACTTTACAGGCTTTATGGTTGCTACTTTTAACCGAATTTACATCAGTGGCCACTGACGGCAAGAGTTTCTGCTTAATTGAATTGCCATTAACTGAATTGGTGCTGATAGTAACTAACAACAAGGCTACAGTCACGAACAGCTTCATGTTGGAATTCTCTCGGTTGAGGCTGAGAGGGAGAGAGAGAGAGACGACTCGCAGTCTCTACAGCAGTGTCTCTCTATTTACTAATTTCACTCGGCGACACGAAGTACACCTCACACAATTAGTCACCAGTGGCGGAGACGTTGGTGGCGTTGAATCAGTTCACTAAATTTAGTTTATGACAGAACAGTGAAGAAGAAGCAAGGGATGGATGACAAAAAGCATTGTAACACTGCAGTCAGAGTTATTCCTTTGCCTGGCTGCTGCTGCTGCTGGTTGCTTGAACCACACACAAAGTGAGTCGTCTCTCTTTCCCTCTCCCTCTTCGGCGAAAGAGCAGATGCAAGCTACACTGTAGAGCAGGAGAGGGAGAGAGAGAGAGAAGAGAGGAGAGAGAAAGAAGAGAGAGACGCCGCAGGCTGCGGAGGACGAGCTTGAGAGCCTTAGTGCTAAGCGCGAGCACCGCTTTCTCTTGCGCATACACGCTCTTTTAGGAAGCTCCGGATAGAAGAGCGAGAGAGAGAGAGGGAGAGAGAGAGGAAGAGAGGGGAGAGAGACCAGAGAGCGCCGGCGCTTCCCTACTCGCTCGCTCGGTGTTTGTCTACTCTAGTGATGGTCTCCAGCTTCGTCTGATGCGATCGGGGAGCTCGCGTCGTCAGATAGACATTTTTAGGCTCAGCTTTTCAGCTCAAAAGCGCCTTTCTCCATCACGGAGGCTCGACGGTGAACCTCACAGACAGCTCTCTGCGAGAGTGACCTTTTGAGCCTGAACCTGCGGACCTCGAGCCGACTTCCCGCCCATCTGTACTCGGCCCTGGGGCCACTTAAGCTGAGGTATTTTGTACGAACGTGAATTCAGAATTCAGAGTATAGTTCATTTCAGTCTGGTGGCGCCATCTAGGTGACGCTTAGTTAGCGTTGATAATCGAATTGTTTGTTCGATGTGATCGTTCGAGTAAACATTGTCTCATTGACAAGTTGGAATATTTATCAGAGAAGAGTGAATCTTTTATGATTCCCGCTCTTAGCATGATGTCACTTTATTACTTTACTTAAGCATAAACTTGGATACTATCAAGTTTTGAAAAAAAATGTTTACATGCAGCAAACCATTAATCGTAACCGACTAATTGCTGTCTGGCGGCTGTCGAATGACTTTAAATACATTTGAATACTTGAAAAAGAACAACTAAAAACTAGAGTAGCAATTTACAGATAAACATATGCTGCAAAGATAATGTTCAGAAAAATCTTCGCGCTGCAAGAAAGGGCACAGATGACTTGAGACGGCGCCCACTAGATGGCGGAGGCGTCGCTCAAAAATCAAAAGCGTTCCAAGGAGTAGAAAAGGGGATCATCGTCGCTGTCTTCGCCTATCATGGGTGCACTTGACTGAACTTGCCTTGCAATGACAATTAACGCTCTTCACTTCACCGAACGGTTGGACAGTTGGGTGCCACTCATAGCCATTGGGTAACACTCTACCCTTGAAGCGACAACCTAAAAGCGGAGGCAAGTGGGATGAGAAGGAGATCATTGACCCGAAGGAAAGAGAGGAGAGGGAGAGAGAGAGAAGGAGAGGGTGAGAGAGAAGAATTCTAACCTCCGCTAGCTAGAAGCTCATTGGGAGACTTGCTTGTAGAGGATGCTCTCTGGTCTCCGAGCTGATCGGTGGAGAGAGCCTTGACTGCTATGGCCACTGAAAGGGGAGAAATAATTTGTCACGTGATTAAGTTAAATTGTGATCATAATTGGCTAGAGGTGCCTCACTTACCTGGACACCGCTTACAGCAGTCCATAGGGTTTTCCCGGTACGCCTCGTGGTCGGGGCACGTGAGTGGCGGACAGGCCACACTGCGCTTGCATTCTATACTTAGCGTCTCAATCTGCGCAAGTGTGATATTAATAGAAGAAGCATATCTGAGGTTATATTTGGGTTTCTCGTGTCAGAGCTTGTTTAGAAGAACAATGTGTCGGCAAAGTTTCCAAAAAAACGGCTACCACCATTTTGTTGGCCCGGTGCCCACCACTACATGGGCCACCCAGGCCGGAGACAGGAAACAGAGCGAACGAGAGGGAGAAGGGGGAGAGGGAGAGAGAGGAAAGGTATTTAATTACCGAGCACGTGCACATGGAGCACCTATCGAAGCCAAAGGGCGGCAGGTATGGGTGCCATTTTGTTCCGGCCACGTGGAACTTTTTGTCCCCTTCGAAGAAGCATCCTCGACTCTGTGTGCCATTCTGAACAGGTATGAGGTCACCTGTGAACATTGGAATGTGAGACAAGACCCAAAGGTTAGCCATCTTTACGAAAAAAACTTTATATCCATATTAATCATTTCATTCTGCAGATACTGTAGATACACATCGATGACCCCTCAGGGCACGTCTCATAATTGCCGCTAGTAGCGTTCAAATTGTTGCTAATAGTTTCTTGTCGACTTGAAAGAATTTGAAGTTAGCATTTTTTTCTCTCTCTCTCTCCTCTCTCATATTACATTATTTTTTCTTTTATTTTTGCATACTCACAGGTTGGACAACATTCTCCAGGTACGGTGACCGGTTCCGGACATTCGGGCGTAGGACATATCATTTGATCGCACTTTATTCTACCTTTCTGTGTGTGTGCGTGTGTTTGTATACACCGAGCCGAGTGGGTGTTGAAATGTTGAAAGAGCGAAAAAACGGCAGAGAAAGGGAGGGAGAGGGGATAGAGGAGAGAAAGGGAGATAGAGAGAGAGAGGGAAAGGAGAGAGCGTGATGAGCTTGGGATACCGTGTTGAGACGAAGGGAAAACTAACCTGGCAACTGCACATTTGACACTCGCTGTGGGATTGAATTTGAGAAGCATGAGAGAGGGAGGGAGAGAGAGAGAGAACGGTGAGTCAAGAGACTGCACGGCGAGAGGGCGAGAGGGAGGGAGAGGAAAGGCTTACCTGTGCAAACTTCGCCACTGAGAGCCATCGTCGAATATTTGGCCCTCGTAGTAGCACTTGTGAGAGGAAGACCCAGAGACATGGTTGATGTCATTGCCCTCGGCCTCGTCGTCTAAGTAGTTGCCATTCCTGGTTACGGTGGATGATGTGAGTGACGATGATGATGAGGATGCTGAATTTGCATTCTCCTCTTTGCTCATGAAGGAGCAACTGGCTGCCTGGAAGGGGGAAGAGGACGAGGAGGAAGATGATGACGACGAAGATGACACTGTGCCAATACTGGGGAAGCCGGGAGACGAGGGGCCGCCGAGCAGAGAGGGAGAGGAGAGGGACGACGAGGGAGAGCCGGCCGCTCGGCCAGGTGTGCTGATGAGGGCACTGAACACCTCTGTGCGAATGAAAAGCAATTAACCTGTAATGCCAAACTGAATCAAGGACATCTGGACACGCACCTGTGTGCAATAGGTCGTTCTTGAGCAGGGTTCCGCCCACCAGGCCGTCGGGCCGGGCGGCCGAAGTGACCACAATGTGGAGCTTGCCCCGTCTCAGGAGTCCCCGGTAGACCCGGGGCACCTTTTTCCATACGCCACAAATGGTTCGAGTCCCGTTGCCCTGACCTACGCCACTGGGCGTCAGTTCGCTCTCATCCAGTATATTTCGGTCGTCGTCAGTGAATCGAATGAATGATGGCCGCTCTTGCCTAGACATGTTCGTGGCGGGAGGTGTGTAGTGTTTTGTTTGACAGGCAGACAGAGGGGGAGAGAGAGGAGAGAGGGAGAGAGAGAAGGAGAGAGAGGTGTGAAATATACCATGAGGTGAATGTGTCACATTTTTTCGCTGTTACCCTGAATAGTTGATGAAATACTGAAGGTTTCGCTTCGCAAACGAAAAGTAACCTCTAGCCGTGAAGTCAGTTTCAATTTGAGGCCGAAGACCTTTGCCAGTCATTTGGACGGAAAATTCTAAATTGTGCGACAAAGGCAAACGGTGATTAAGATGAACTGTTAAGGCCCTCTCTCTCTCCCTCTCTTCCACAATACGGGCCCAGGCCCACAGGAAAGAAGGGGAAGAGAGGGAGAAGGAGACAGCGAGAGGGTTAGGAGAGAGGGAGACAATGAGGCTCGCCCTTTCCCTCTTTTTCCTTGCACTTGGCAGAGAGAGAGAGAGGGCTAGAGGGGGTGAGAGGGAGAGAGAGAAGGCTAATGACTAACCTTTTCCATCCTCCTCTTCCGGATCCCATCTACGCACGGCGAGATCGTCTTCAAGAAGGAACGAATCTAAGAGAGACAGAGCAAAAAAGAAACAAGTAACAAGACAAGTCAGCTGATTGGGATGGAAATCATTTTTCACAGTCTCGTATCATTAAAGTGTGACGATTAAAAAAACTTTTTCTCTCTTAATTACTATGCAAGCCGAGCTGAGCATGTGTAGCTGGAAATATATTATATTATATATTTATCGCATAGACACACCCTTACCTTCTCCGGGACACGTTTTGCAACAGTGGTCCGGCAACAGGGTCGGGTGGTCACAGGTGGGCTTGGGACACTCGTTGACGAAGTTCTTGCACTTGACCTTTGCCACCATCCGGTTCTTTCTGGGCACCTGGACATTGTGAGGGAGAGGGAAGGGGAGAGAGGGGAAGAGGGGGGAAAGGAAGTTGAGAGACTTTAAACAAGATGAAAGTGTGAAGCTTGCTCTTTAACGGCCTGCTTAAGAACACGCAGAAAAACACGAGGAACCAAATAGGTTGCAAATGAATCACTTTGCGCTGTTCAGCGTCAAGATGTGTATGTGTGTGTGTTCGTGTGAGTTCGTGACAAAGTGCACTCTGTCCCGAAGGTTCTAATAGCTAATGGGCTACAGAATGTACTTACGGCAGCGCACTCGCACCGAACGCAAACCATGACCCCGAACGGAGGACCCAAGTTGGGTCGCCAGCGCTCTTCTATTTCCATGGACTGATTGCCAAACTGACAATCTGCTTAATCACAATTAAGATGGAACACAATTTCGGTTTGTTAGAGCACGGCAGTCACGAAGGCTAGCTCACGCAAAGGCGTTCAGTTTGTGGCAACTCACGTGACGGCCGATGGGGTTGCTTGCGCCTCGGAATGTCCTCTATGAGGGGTGGCTTGGGTCGTCGCCTTGAAGCGGTCACCGGATCACTGGCCATCATGGTGGTCACTATGAGCAGAACGACACTGACCATCACTGGTCGGCCCAGTAGGTTGCACTTTGGTAACATTTTTTCCCTCTCTTTGGGCGCGAGTAACGGAGTTAAAGGGTTGCCAGAGAGCGCACAGAGAAGGGAGAGAGGAAGAGAGAAAGTGAACGAGTGAGAGGGAGAGCAAGAGATAGATGAGAGGGAGAGAGAGAGAGAGAGGAAGAGAGTGCGAGGGACGGAGACAGAGATGCGAAAAGTTGCCTTGAATGTTCACTGTGATCACCCGAAGCCCACTTCTCGCTTCTCTCGCGCGTACCGAGACTTGTCTTCGCTCTACTTCAAAATTCTCTCTCTCCCTTCCTCTCGGTCTGTCTCTCTCTCTCGCTCTCCCTCTCTCTCTCCTTTCGCGCCGACGTCATTGCTTGAAAGGGCGGCGTCGACTCCAGTGCTCCCTTGTATTCTTATAGAAGCCGATGGTTCACACTCACAACACACACATCTCTCCTTCTCTCCCTCTCTCTCCTCTCTTGCTCTCCCTCTCGCGCTCTCCTCTCATTCTAATCCGAAAGGTACACATCATTGAGAGAGTGGCGTTCACAAAGGCATTCCTCTCGATTTTGGTCCTCCTTCGCCTTTTCGAGACCTGCTCTTGCTAGTGTCTTGTTTATGAGGGCTCTCACTTCTTGGAGATGAGGTGAGAGACGAACCGAAGAGGAGAGAGGAGAGCGAGAGACGTCTCTGCGAATAGTCAGCGGAATAACCCTAATAATGACGGCACGAAGAGAGGAGAGAGAGAGAGATGCAGGTGTTCAAATGACCGCAACACAGGCTTCATGCGACCTGTGGCTCAGCGTGTGACAAGTGCTTCACACCTGTGGCTGTCTCTCTCTCCTCTCTCTCTCCCTTCCCTCTCTTGCTCACCTTTAGTTTGATTCCTTAGCCGTTAGCTTGTCCGAAGAAGAAGAAGAAGCCCTGGATCCACTTCTTGGGCATTCTTCACTGACTCAGAAATGCAAACCCTCTTCAAATCGTGCTCTCACTCTCTTGAGAAGCTTATAGGAGCACCTGTGAAGGAGAGGGAGAGAGGGGGAGAGAGAGAAAAGAGGAGGAGATAGTGTACTATTGCGCTTCCGGAAATAAAGTCAATCAACTCTAACTAAAGATGTTCAAACAAAGTTTTGAGTGCAAAACAATTATGCTTGTTATTTACCATAGCATTGTAAATTGTCTCTGTCGCCGCTTCTCGTCTCTCTCCCTCTCGCCTCTCCCTCTCTGGAAAACTTTCCCACAGTCACTTGATCACGGTTCCAGCCAAAGAGTGATCATGGGCAACCGAATCATGACGGCGACAATTGTATTAGTATCAGTCGCGACGCTGATTAGCAGCTATCGTCGAACTCGAGTCAAAGTTCTACAGAGTGACGCGGAAAAAGTTCGCTATTTGAACAGTTCGAGTGTGATGAGACAGAACCTGTTCTTCGGCAAGAGACCCATCATGTACATCACCAGGTATTCCTGTGACTGTCCGGCCACAGGGGAGGGGAAGCGTCGGGCAGCAATACTGCCCTTGACCCGCCCGACTTTCCTCCCGACGAGTCCGAAGTTCCTCCGGAGTTCCCTAGCGACGAGTTGCCTTTGACGCCAAGTGCCGCCAACACGGAAGTCCCTTCGACATCTAGCCCACCGGCGGCCATTGTTGTCACTCCAGGTCAACCTGGTGGTCATTCAGGTGAATTTGCACTTCATTACCATGTGATTGGCACATTCTCAGCATTTTCCTTTTCTTCCCTTTCTCTCTTTTTGCCTCTCCTCTCTCCCTCGCCCTCTCTCCTCTCCCTCTCTTGATTATTGGCACATTTCAAAAACGGCCTTTGTGTTGTTTGCCCACAGATCAAAGTGGTCCGCTGGACGAGAAGGAGGAGGAAGAGGAAGAATTTGAATTGTTGGTCAGCCACGACGGTGACAACGCCCACATTGTGGACATGGCCAACTTGCCTCAAGACCACTTTGCTCGGCCATTTGTGTTGCGGATTAAGCGTAGGAAAGATCAAACGGGGACCTCGGCTCTAATCCTGACACATCCTATACTGACTAATGCCGGTCCTAGTGGTCGTTATAAATACAGTCAACTGGCCAATAGAAGGCCCAGCTTGCCCCACTCGCCGCCATCCATGCGCCACGGGCCCAGCCAGGGCGGCCATGTAAGACGTAGACGACTCTGGCCCACAAAACGACCCAATGGGTCGTCAAATTCCAGCGCCACTGGCGTCAAGCGTAAATATTCGGCCACCCCTTGAATGGGTACACCTGAGCCCCCGGTGCCCTGGGTTCCATGGCAACCAGTTTCCAGCTCTCAAACCGGACCATACTTGCCTGGCCTGTCAGCGGGAGGCCATCTTGCCCCTCAGACTTGCCCCAGATTAAAATGGTGTCCCACTAACGTCTACAACGGTGAAAGTCATATATATCCATGAGGGGATTAGCTGTGACTTGCTCCAGCACGATTTAGTAATTTGATCAGCAAGGCAATCACTCTTTGCTGGGTCTACTTCACAAAATGCCACTTCTCTTTGGCGTCTATGACCGACAAAAAAGTTTTATCACATACATTTCCACTGTACTTGCACTTTATGTGGTCGTTGTGCAGCTCGGCTAGTTCAATATTTTCATGCATAGCCCAAAAAGAGAGGAATGTCAACGAACCCGGAGCAAGATGCACGAAGGTATATTGCATTCCTTTTTTAGTTTCATCAGAGAGAAAAATACAAGAATTCGTTGAGCTAATTAAATTTTCAATATTTTGCAAAAATTCTTGACAAGGCGAACGGCTTAATTAGAAATTCGGCGCATTTCTACAAGGCTTCTAGTTTGCAAGATGGCCGCCGCTTGGCGCTGATGTCGCTCTCTGCTCGTTTCTCAATGTTGTTGTGCACGTGAGTGTGGTTTATATAGCGCTTTTTACCTTTATATGGACTTGTTACTATAATTAAACCACACTTGACTAAATTGTCGTCCATTTGGACCCATTGGTGACCATGTTGAAGGCTAGCCGTGACCCGTTTGTCATGCAGCTCCAAGCTTACCTGGACAAGCACAAGGTTCGCGACGCTCTCGATCTGGTTCGAAGTCAAGATGCTAGGGAACGCTTGTCCACGGATTCGGAATTGATGTGGGACACAATTCCCGTAGTGTGTTCACGATTAAGGACACTGAATGAATTTCGATTCAAGACATTTGGCGTGTGTCAAGACATTCTACTGGACATTGCACTGATTTGCAAGCCGAAGGAAGTGCTGATCTCTTTGCTGGCGGAATTGGAAAATGAGAATAACGGTCTCGTTGATGACATCAATGGTAACCGCTCGTCAGCTATTTCGGCGTCAGAGTTAAAGTACCAAGTTGACGACAGTTGTTTCAAAGCGATACTCAAGCCACTACAGCATATCCTAATTAAATTGCCGAATAAAAGGAATGACACACTCAAGTGGGTGATGAGCACTCTCAACAATCACATACTGAAGATTCCTTTGCCGAGGGAACATGAACTGGAACCAGGAAATGAACGTCTACTACTTGAAGGCGACCCTACGATAAGGCGTATACATCTCGTGCTACCAATTTACCTTGACTTTCTGGAAGCATTCGTGGGTGAATGCAAAGCCAAGAAATCGAGACAGGAAAGTGACGTTCCTAAGGAGAAGATTCCTCAGCGAAACATAATGCTGAAAGCATTAGTCTCTCTACTCTACCATCCGTTTATGTATTTAGACTTGACAGCGAAAAAAGACACCACAAAGCTGGCAGAATCATTGAACTTTCTGGGAGAGGCCAACGAACCTTTCACTTCGATCGGCAGCACTGCGGGACAACATGAACAAGTTGTCGTGTCTCGACAAGCGTCTAGTGACTCAACAATCACAAACAACCGGACCATTAACAATATCTGTCCAGTGCTTAGAAATCCTCTGATGTTGACTAAAGTGAATCCGCAGCCACTGGAGTTCGATGACTCTGTTTTGTCAGCTACTAGGACACTTGAGCTTATTTCCGTACTCGAGCCAAACCTGTACAGAATATACGCTGAGTTTGACTTTTCTCACAAGGAACTGTTTGACGATGACACGGAGAGCAGCTTGAACCTGAAACTTGACGAGGCCACCCACGCTCTGGGTGTCCTTGCCTACCTTGTCATTGGTCAAGAAATTACGCCCAAGAAGTTCTTTGTACCGTCCGTTTTTTCGCACATGTATATACTGGAGCAGCACATGCCATTTATGTATGTCCTACTGGAACGAAGAGAAGTAATGGCTCATGAAAAAGGACTAATTTTGGCCGAGAAGCTAATTACGCGACTAGACAACAAATCACTGTCATCAGCCTACAATGACGTGCTCAAGAAGTACCCGATTGAAAAGTCACTAATTAGCATAATGAGGCTGTGTAACATAAAAGCAAACCGACAGAGAGCGCTGAAAATTTTCAAGAGCTTCGTCTACAAGTTCACTGCCGAAGGAAGATACCAACTGATTTACCGAACGTTAGCAGAACCGAATCAACACACTGGAGTCCGAGGATTAGCACTGAGCTTGTACAAAGACCTTATTGCCGGCGAATCAAATTGTCCGACGTATTCGGGACTCTTTCTACATCGTTTTGTACGGAAAGCCATTTACACCTGTTTACCTGAAGGAACTGAAACTGACCTTGTGGAGAACAATGATTCTATCATGGGGACTCTGAACCTTGTCAGGTTCTTGTGTCTCAGAGATCCTAAGGACGTGAATCGAACTAAAGTTTGGGACATTGTCGACTACGTCCAGGGACAGTTGATCTCTCCGCTGCGTCAAGCCATTGACGTGTCTCGGGCTCATTTCAAAATGGAACTCAGTAAGATTGAGCAAGAAGCAAAATTGTTAAAGAAGCCCAAAAAGGCGAAAAAGAAGCTAGACATCAAGATTCTGAATGAGCTTTCTGGTGATAAAAATATGTTAGACATACCTGATGATCACGAACTCCAGGTAATTAGATTATCGCTTGTCAAGTTTGATATGATGGAAAGCGTTCTTGTCAGAGTGACAGAACTGTTCTGTTGATTAAAAGTGACTATTTATCATGCCTCAAATGTCTCTTTATTTAAATCCTCTTCGTCTTTCAATGATCGTCTTCGGGTTCAATCGGGAATTCCGAATCTCGGGAACTTTTCAGATAGCTAGAGATGTTTGTACAAGAGAAAGATGATGCTTTGACGAAACTTAAGTATTTGCGGTGCGAACTACACTGATAAAGTAAAGTGTGAATATTAAGGTCTTAAACTCATTAGGCTTGTAAGTAATGCACTTACGAACGAAGTAACACATTTAAATACGGCGCCAAAACATCACTCCATGCTAGTGAATACTTCGACTGATAGGTCAAGAAACTTGGTCGCGCTAGATGGCGCTGCAAAATATTTCAAATCTGAGGTTGCGCAGTAGCTTAAAAGCGGTGATTTCTGTTGCAATTTCAGCATAGTTGTCCTCGCTGCATTCCCTTTGCTTTTAAACAATTGTTGCCTCACACTTACGTTCTGTGCTTTGAGCTACGTGCTGTATTTTTATACTTTAATCTTGCATCACCATGGCCCGTACGAAGAACAATGCCACACAGAAAGCTCAAACTGCCCGCAAATCTGCGGCCACCTCTCAACTGGCCACTAAATTGAAAGCGAAGCGGGACATGCTTTCCCAGTCATCTAAAGGAACCGACGTCGATCAAAAATTCCCATCACAAAGTACCATCAATGGCAGTCAGCCCAGGTCCGTGCCTACGGCCAAAAAGTCATCCAAGCCACATTACCCATTGACCTCGACTCCATTGGTGGTTTCCAGGACACCAAGAAAGAAGTTAGCCACCAAAGTTGCCAAAAAATTCGCTTCAAACTCTGATGACATGGTGAAGGTGAAGCCAAGAAGATGGCGACCTGGCACAGTTGCTCTTCGTGACATCCGCAGACTTCAGAAGACCACTGATTTACTGATTCCAAGAATTCGATTCCAGCGACTAGTTCGCGAAATTTGCAACGACGTTCTTCCCACCGACACTCCTTTCAAGTGGCAATCAAGTGCCCTTGGTGCAATGCAAGAAGCTGCGGAAGCATACTTAGTTGGACTATTCGAAGACACAAACCTTTGCGCCATCCATGCTAGACGTGTAACCATCATGCCGAAGGACATCCATTTGGCGCGAAGGATTCGCGGCGAGAGATAAATTAAAGGACTTTTTGGATTTTTTTGCTTCTACTTTTGTTTCCAGAGTTCATTTCGTAACAGTATCGTCAGCGACTGCGAACTTGTATTTATCTTGGACACCGTTCTGCGACAAAACTTCATATTTTATTTTTCACCTGGCAGAGCGTATATTACTCAGTATTTAACTACATAATATTACCGGGGAACAATTCTCAGTATAATGGCATCAAATTTTGTTTGACCCAAAATTAAATTGCATACTCACGAGACTTTTCTTATCAGTACTTCGATATGATTAATTGTTTAGCTCTTCATCAAGCGTATTATCTCGTCATTATGAGCAGTGGAAGAGGTTCGAATGAAGTTGCATTTTAATCTCGACATACTAAATTCATTAAAATGATACATTTGGAAGTAGTTAGTGTAAAACCCGTATGTTTACTGCAGCACGAGACGCCCGATATAAGATTTATAGTAAGAGCCCAAATAAAGAACTTTTTTGCCGTCTTCCACAACTTCTCGAACTTCAGAGAGACTAGAAACTGTGCCATCGGGAGAATGCAGTGCTTTGATGATTTTCCCATTCTTGTCCAATTCGATTGCTAATCCACGATGCTTAAGGCGATCCTGATAGCTTCTCGCACACCTCGTGAGATAGCCGTAGTCTATCAGCGGCGGGTATTCCAGTAAATGTCCTAAGTACATCAAGGCCTCGCCAACGTGATAAGTGATTCTCATTAGAACTTTTCGAACAGTTGGATATTCGCTTAAGTAGTCCACCATGAACGCTTGGTTAGTCGAATTCGAATCCTTGCCCTGGTACAGTGCAACCCAATAAGTTTCAGAGTTCGAACTTGACCTTCGAATGTTGTCTGGTTCCCCAGGAAGATTTTCAGAGAATATTTCAGTCTTGCCAGCTTTGGAACCTTTTACGTACAGCCTCATGATGCGTCTCATATTCAACTCGCTGTAAAGAACTGAATGTCCATCATCACTGAGCTCTATGCCATTCGGAAAGCTTATATTGCTGAGCAACGCTGACACTTCTTTCGTGTCGCTGTCGTATTTCAGTATTCTTCCTGAGGCTTCATGTTCCATGACAATGAATTTAACAAATTCGACAGTCCACTTAGCGCTAACATCGGTCATATAGAACACATGGCCGCCATTGGAACCCTCGTTCTCAGCAAACACCATGTCATCAATAAATAAGGCCGGCCTACCATCGATCACAGTCTTGTTGGTACTGAACACAGTTTCCACTTGTCCAGTGGTTATGTTGACTTTCTTGATTCCAAAGTAAGCGTCCGTTACGTAAAGATTGTCTCTCGAGTCGAACCTCATCCCTAAAGGCCGGCCACAGTTCATCATGTCCCGATGTCCGCTACAAATTTTGTCACTGATATGTGCAATTCCGGTGAAATCATTTTTCCCATTGAGTCTAATGATACGGCCATCAGCGATGCCAGTGTATACCGATCCTGGAGAAAACAATTTAGCTTTTAATTTAGTTAACTATTCAACAACACTCACCTCGCAAGACGGCTATAGATTCTGGGCCAGTGATACGATTTTCAAGTAACTTCGTTGCTTGTGACAGTAAATTGTTCTCCGCCAAGGCACCAGAAAATGTCGGCAATGGAATTCTGAAAAAGAGAACAGCTGTTGAAAAGTGGTTTCGCTTCAGTGGATTCTAAATCGCTTACTTGTAAGCTACTGGCTCGAAGTCAAGCAAGAATGGAGCAAACAAGATGAAGAAGTACACTACAGCACTTCGAATTAAAATCACGCGAACTGTCTTGACGAAGGCCATCTCAAATATGGAGTACTGTGCGTTTGACCGCTAGAGTAACATGTGGCAAAACCGGATTCCTAATTAAACGGAGAAACTTCACCGTTTGCTTGTTGCCATAGCAACCGTATCTTCAGATCAAAACGGGATGTGTAAATATGCTCTTTATTTTTTTTAAATTTGGTACACTAACTTTTTTAGTGCTAAATTTTTCGGAACCTTTTCGTTGAATACTGTTAGACATCATCAGCGGCATGAGGTTGGTCTTTGGTTCCTCTGTCTTGATCCGTCGGCGGGTCACCGAAAACTTTCGACAAAATGTGATTAGCTTACGGTCGGCAAAAAGTGTTTCAGTACTCACTTTTCTCCCTGAGTCCTTTGCCAAAGTTGTTTCGAACTTTGGACATACTGTACAAAGCAAATACGCGAACTGCAAGTGCGAGAAGACCACACGCATACGTCGCATAGACTAATGATTTGGCCCCGTGGTCACTGATTATCACAGTCTTAAAGGAGACAGGAGGTCAGCGTGACGTTTTCTCATTAGCATAGTTTACCCTGTAGAGATTTCCAATGATGGTCATTGGTTCGATTATGCTTGTGGCATAAAAAGCGTACACCAGAGAGCGCTTCTCGAGACGTATCTGGATTAACGATAAACTGGGTTTAAAGAAGCTTAAGAAGTGACGAATTTCTTACAGCGAAGAAGCCGAGGATGACCCAAATTATAGATTCGATGACACCAACGGCCACAATTATCAGTTCAATCTGATCAAAGTTCTTGTCGATGAAACTTTTCTGAAGCCAAAGAATGAGCGTACTTCCGCCAAGTTGGAAGTCCAGCTTAATCACGCTGTCCAGTAGGAACACCTGTCGGCACATTTTCTGCACGGCGCTATTGGCTCCAACTGTGTTGAAAATCAGATTTCCCGACTGAAAGTACTTCCGGATGAAGAACAGACCGCCGGCAATCAGGACCGGACACACAACACAGGCAACAATCAGTCTTGCCAGCTTGGTGTCATTCCGAAGCGGAGACGTCAGGTAATTGATGACCACGTATATGAGTATGATTAGAATGGTCACAACGAAAACCAGTAAATCGTAGAACCTTTCACATAGCAGGCCGACAATCAAGTGGTAGAAACAGAAAACTAATGAACAACATGAATGTCAGCAATTAGGAAAAACAATGTAAACAACCCACAGCTAGTCCATGCAAGTAAGACGCCAAAGATGAAGTCAGCCTTGATACCATCATTGACATAAGGGTCTTGGATGTCAGGTATTAGTGACACAATTCTTTCGATGGTCAAACCAACGATGCCGATTAAACTGAGCAGTGACACCGTAAGATAGAACCATTCTGATTTGCTGATGTTATTACACGAACGGAACTGCAAATGAAAACAAACAGTCGTCAATTCAAAACATAATGAAAAATTAACCTACTGTTCCAATGAATGTGTTGACAGTCTTCTTTTTCGGTCTCGGTAAACCTAAATCACTGAAATTTGTGTTCCTCCGTTGATTTGGTTCCTGGTTCTCTTGTGTTCGAATTGGCACAGTTTCCTCCGGATCAATGGCCGGTTCAGCCACTATTCCGAACATCATCTCCGGCTGAATGGATTTACTGTCCATTAATTGGCAATTCAAAGTCACCGACTTGATTAATCAACTGCTAAATCCACTAGGAAACATGATTAGAAGTAGGCGTTGGTCTCCGTTTACATTGTCTGGTGAAAGCTGATTGATTCTGCAGAAAAGCCGAACTGGAAGGCGCCGGCCTTGAAAGTTGCAATTAGCTGCATCAGTGGCTAAACTAGGGCAATTTAACTTTTAATTTGTCAAGAGTGAAACATTCGCGATTCAGAATATTGTTTACCAACTTGGAATATGATTTCGGTTGCATAATATAGATATTAATCTTGATAAGTATAAGAAGTAGAACAATGGAGACAATCTGTTTGTTGTTCTAGCTCTAAATTGCGACAGCCAATTAAGAACTAGATTCAGAGCCGAATGAGCACTTCCTCACAAGTGTCCAGTTGACGGCAAAAAGATGTGACCAGAGCAATTGCGACAACGAGCAAGCCTATAGCAAGGTACGACGCAGTGCCATCACACTTGTCGAGTTGCAATAGCCTTGCATCAGCTCGTGAGTGATGGCTGTCTCACTTTGAGAACATTCCTCTCGGGCTTCGGCTAGACACTGAAGGCTGAATCGGGTAGGGCCGACTAGGGGACCAGGTCAGCCCGCCCGTTCAGCCCGCAGGCGGGCGGGCGGGGCTGTTTGTTGTAAAGAGTTTCCAGCTTCCACTGTACTAAATCGAACTTGAGCAGTAGCCCTGATGACGTCATCGGGCGGGCTCGGCCCGATTCATCCTCTACTAGACACGTGGCCATCTTGTCGTTCTAGCCCTTGTAGCAGCACGTGTTGGCCAAGTGTACAACATTGCCGACACACTTGGACACCATCTTGGGGCACGTGTTGGCTGGTGATGTTCCGGAAACACAGACAACAAGGTCACAGTCGTTAAAAAGCGAATCGTCGGATGATTAGTGAACGTTTTAATTAGCTGATGAAATCAAGGAAATATGTTGAGATTATAATTACAAATATGATTTGCCGCTTGATCCAGTCAATCAGTGATCGGTTGAAGGACAAGTTGGACTAAGTGATGGAAACTTCGCCATGTCTGGACTTTATGTGACGGTCTAGATCTCGGCGACGGACTAGAACTTTCTTGCATATGTGACACTGATAGGGCGTCGAATTTGTAATGGCCGTCCCATTGTGGGCATGAAGTCGAATATGCTTATTGAGGTTACTCGGGTCACTGAAGGGTCGGCCACAGTGGCGGCACTGCAGCGGCTTGTGGCCCGTGTGAGTTCGAAGGTGGATCTTCAGGCCATACTTTCTGGTGTACAGTTTGCCACAGAACATGCACTCGTGAGTCTTTGGCTCCTTCGTGACCGAATACTCGTGGCGACTAGTCGATATGGACATAGGGCTGTTGGCAGCGACCAGTAGGCCTGGGAAGGTGTGAGGTGGTCCTTGTCGGTCCATGGTGGCCACTGGTTCGCAAGGACGGAAAGTGGCCGAACACTCGAAGGCAAGGTGTACCTTGAGCGGATTGGGATGCGTGTAGGTTCGATTGCAATTAGAACACTTGTAAGCCTGGTGGCTGAAAATGTTCTCCGGCCGGAGAAAGGGTATCTCGAGGGCAGCTAGAAGTTCGACGGACAGCCAGACCTTGATTTCCTCTCCGGCCTCAATTTTCCTAGTTGTCCGAACTTGGACAGCTTTGCTGTTCTGCACTAATTGCAGCTCGCCATTTTGTTCTTGGCAATCTTGAGCCAATCTCAACTGTGGAATCCAATCAACATGCTGATCAATGGTGAGTAAGCCGAGCTGGTTCACTGTAGCCTATAAAGGATGAAATGAACTGTTAATTGCTATTCGGCGGTAATTGGATAGGAATTTCGCGTCGACTTACTCTGAGTTTAGCACTAATTGTCTCGACTTCGAATATTTTCCTCAGGTTAATTGTCGACGTGAACGGCAGTGACATGGTGCCGACAGGAATGGAAGTACTAGCGATGACCACTGTTGATTGGCTGTTCAAGGAGGAGAAAAATGGCCACCATTTGTGTCTGGCCAGAACAGTGGGCTCAAATGTACTAAAACTGCCCTCGGGTCGCATGTCTTAGAACTGTTCACAGTGGCTCGTGCACGACTGGACGCAAGAGTGCAAAGTGAACATGCGAAAGTCAGTGGCGGCAATTTGTGGCCACAGTTAACTGCTCGGGCCTGGGCAGGGTCTTACTTTAAGCGGCCTCTCTACGCCACCAGCCCCTCCTACTCTCGAGCTGCCAATGCAGCTGTCAAAAAGGTTTTAATGGTCGACGAACAAGCCAAAGATATTTGTGCGGAAATTAGTCTTAGTTTCGCGTCCTATAGGATGACACGTAGATGTGCTGCTGGGAACTTGAACATGCTTCGAACTGTACTGAGTGTACACTTGCAGGACGCGCACATAGAGAGGAAGAGGGGAGCGAGAGGAGAGAGCGAGAGAGGACCGCAAACGCTGATTCACTTGTTCTGCCGCTCTCTCCTTCTCCTCCTCCTCCTTCGCCAGATTGTTATTATTATACAAATTGTAAACTAAACAATGGCGCCCTGCAACTTGATGGTAAAATGATCATCACCGACCCGTCCTATATACCAGCTGACGCGCTTCCCTTGTTAAGCCCGGCCTGTGACTAGGTCCAGCCGGTGGCTCTCGGCTGAGTGTACGCCACTGCTCTCCCTTTTCGCTATACATCTCTCTTGCCAGCTCTCCTCTTTCCGCCACCCCGTGTCATCATAGCCCCTCTCTCTCCCCTCTCCCCTATTCAGTGTCTATATTGTGTTTCCATTGTCCTTCTCCGACTTCACCGCAACTAATCAACCACCAAGAAACAGGTGACGCTATTTCGAAGACTTGCTTACGCAATATTTATTTAGCCGATTTAAATTTAGCCGACTGGAAGTGGAACTACGCGTAGAATTTGAGAGGATCAAGCTTTGGTCACCTGGTCCGTAAAGGGACCGTACTTCTTCTCGTCTTCCGTTGCCGGCTCATCCTGGTACCTGCCGTGTTCAGTGATGCCCATGTCCAGGGCTGCAGGCTTGTTGTGTCTTGTCTCCCACATTTTGAGAAATTCGATCTTTCGCTGCTCTCGCTTCGCAAAGTAGTGCGGATACTGGGCTTTCGCAATCGGATGCCAGTAGTCAAGATGCATGTCATTGTAGTCCAGGTACCTTTCGTAACATATACCACCGGGTGAATAGTCAACTAGAAAAGAGGATTCCTTAGAGTTTCATTTCACTAAACGTAATTTTCAAACCTACATTTGAACGGTTTGTAATGACCGTGTTCATACAGTTCATCGTTTCCTTGGAGTAGCAAGATTTTAGCTTTCCTCATGTCCACTATATCCTTGTTTTCCTCAAAACGTTGACGAAGAAGAACAGCCTTGTATCGATAAGATGCACTGTGTGTAGAATTCGAATTTTGCAATTATGTGAATGGCATCAGGTTTTCTCGTTCTAAACCTTACCGATCGGGAAGCTCCCATGACATCAGGTCTCGCAAGGCCTCCTTGTAGAGGCTTAGGACTTTCTGCTTATGAGTTAGGGCAGTTGTTCGAAGATAATTAGCATTTCCATTGAGAACAGTGGAAATCGACATTGTTGTGGGCTCTTGATTTCTCTTCACAACAATATACTAAGGTCGTTAAGGGACCGACTCCTTAGTGCTTTCAGTAGAAGCCTTGAGTAAGCATGGGCGGCGCAGCTCATTTAACCAGAGCTGAGTGTCTCAAAGCCAAACGCTCCGTCTTTTGAGCTCAGCGTTGCGCAGCAAAGCAGAGCCTCTCGACGATTGCCCATCACTTGCCTTGCTAAGTTACTTTCTTCGGGGACTGTTTCCTTATCTATCTCTTTTGCGCCATATAAACTAACGGTGGAAATAAACTTTCGATAGTTGTCATTTTGTTCTTATCACAATTAAGGGAGTGAATCAAGTTATGACGTTAAGTTTTTCTTTCTGTTTAAGTACCAAATATAGAGCTAATGAAGATCAAACAGTGTTATCTCCGCTTTACTGCGCCTGTCACTCGGAGTGTCTTCAGCGTATTTTCTTGGCGTGCATGAAATGTTCCGGTTCATTCAGTAATTCCGTTCGTATCATCAACCTGGCGCTCAAATTTCAGTTAATTTGTCACCTATTCAGGTCATGGTGAACTCTACATGATGTTGTGGTGCTTGATGGCAGGAAGACTCTTAGCATTTGCTTGATTAGATGCCTCTCGACAAAACTGTGATAAAAGTGGAATACACTTGGGATGAAAAACAATTGAAAGTGAAATCGAATTGTAGTTCCAGAGGAATTCTCTAAATTGTGTTCACAATGGCCAACGCCAACCACTTGGAGGTTCAAGATGGCCTTTCGTCTAATTTAGTTTACTTAACCAAGCTACATTCACAAAGCCGCCTATCCAATGGCAGCATCCAAACTGAATTTACAGCTAACACCGAGAGAAGTGATGATCCAGTCAACAGCTGGTCATTTAACCATCTCAAAGCCGAATTTAGGAACAAAAGTGTCGAACATTTGTTCGAAAGATACCAAGCAAGAATCCAGCACAACTTCTTCATAGTTCTGCTTATGATCAATATGCTCTTCAATGTCATTGCCATAATCATCTATTTGTCAAATGCGGTGAGTTTTCCAACGAGTGTATAGAACTAAATTAAATGCTGACAACTGTTCTCAGAACCGTTCAGGATTTCCTGGACCTGTTGTTATGCGCACGGCAGCCTTGATTGTCTACCTAGCGTTCTTCACCCTAACGTGGTTAGACGAACACTGGCTTAAACCACTTGCATCTAGAATAATAGCCGCCGTCACTGTTTTAATTGCCATGATGTTCTCCGAGTACGGAACTGCCCTGTACATGTTCGTTGACACCGCTGAGTTCTATTCGCTGCAACGTATCAGGCCTACATTTTACTTAATCATCGCCAATCATGTCTTCCTGCCATTCCCGTCTCGAATTTATGGCCTAGTGTCAACCATCATAATTGTAGCAATTGAGATCTTGCTGTCTGTGAATGCCCGAATCTTCATCAGCCATTGTCCCATGACGTCAATCTACCGTTACATGGCGGCTGATTTAGTGTTCTACACAATCAGTGCCGCAATCGGCTTCATTCTAACCTACTTACTAGAAATTGCGAATCGACGAGCTTTTCTCGACCATAGAAGATGCATTCATTCGAAAATCAAGCTAGAATACGAGAGAGAACAGCAGGAACAGTTGCTCAACTCTTGTCTGCCGCGCCATCTTTCGGAAAGAGTTCGAAAGGACATGAGAGAAGTGTTCACCAATATTGACAATGACGAAGAAGCACCGCCTCGACCTTTCAACGAACTGTACGTCGAGAAGTTCAAGAATGTGTCCATCCTCTATGCGGACATTGTCAACTCAATGGCTCTGGCCAGCAATTTGTCACCGTGTGAACTGGTGGAAACACTAAACGAACTGTTCGGTCGGTTCGACGACACTGCCGAGAAGAATAGGTGCTTGAGAATCAAGTTACTCGGGGATTGTTACTATTGTGTTTCCGGTTTACCCAATTATGATGAAGATCATGCCGTAAACTGTTTGCGCATGGGACTGGAGATGATCCGCATCATTAAATCGGTGCGAGATAGTCGACAAGTGGACGTTGACATGCGAATAGGAATTCACTCAGGTATGGTTCTGAGCGGAATGTTGGGACTTCACAAATGGCAATACGATATCTGGTCCCAAGACACTATGAAAGCTTCCCAAATGGAGCACAATGGTGTCGCCGGATTTGTACACATGACTCAGACAACGTTCGATTTGCTACCTAGCGAAGAACTGAAGGACCTCTTAGTGCAAGGTAACGAGAACTATTTTCTTTTGACTACACTCATTGTGTACTATGTTTGCAGCTCACAACGATGTCGACGGTCAAATCACATATCTGATCTCTAAACCGCCGAAAATGACTCACTTCCGGGTTGACTCTTCGTCACCAATGGCTCAGAGGAGAGGGCAGGCTGAAAAGTTGAAGATTTCCATGGCCCAGTTCCGGGTTAGTGCTGTTAACGATGTCACCTTCAGTAAATTGCTAATCATCTAATTATAATCAACAATTACTTGCAGCGAAGTTCGTCCTTCGATTCGGCTTACTATCACCGCCAAAGCACAGTTTTTGCAGCTCAGCTCAAAAAGTATAACGAAATGTTGGGCAAAGTCAACAAAGTGATGGAAGATGACATAGACTCCATGCCACTAAGTAAACAGTCCCAATGGTGTGAACCCAGAGGAATACATCCTTTTTGCCTTAATTTCATCGGTGATTTAACGGCAATCGAACACGATGGCAAGGAGGTACCAAGTACTTGGCATAATGAGAAAAAGTTCGCCAGCCAACCTGACCCCTTGTTCCGCTATTACATCTACTGTTCGACATTTCTCTTTCTGGCCATGCTTCTACTCAAAGTAATTGTGCCAAATATGATGTCATCGGTCAGATTGCAATGGAGTTTGGGCGCCACTGCCTTGATTCTACTTTCCTGCCTGGTCAGCACATACCCGAAGCCGGAAAGGATGAGCTATCCGGTTCGAATTTTAATTTGGTTTCTCATCTCGTCGTCCCTCATATTGTGCGCATCGGTGGACATTGTCACCGAAACTTGTGCCATAGGCGCCCTACAAGAGAAAGTGGCCAAGTGTTCCTATGCTTGGGTAAGTGCCATCACTTCCGTTTCCGCTGTTTCTCCATTCACCCTTTCTCGCAGTATTACACGTTCTGCATGATATTGGCGGCCACGTCAACGACGCTCTTCATCCGGATCAACCTATGGTTCAAGTTTGCCTTTCACGTCACCATCCTCTTGATGTACATTTTCCTGAACAAGAGCGAATGCTCGGCCCTGGCTGTGCTGGACCGAAGTGTTGAGTTTAAACAGAACGGACATGCGCCGCACGTGGGCTACCTGTACTACATTTGCATTGTGCTCTTTCTCATGCACGTAGTGGACAGACAGGTGGAGTACATCTTGAGGCTGGACTACAAGTGGACCACCAAGTTGGACGAAGAGCGTCAGGAAGTGTCCGTCATGGGGTTCATCAATCAGATTCTAATTGAGAACATTCTACCCAAACATGTGGCCGAGAACTATTTGCACACCAGTCACTCAAGTGGTGGCCTGTATCACGAATCCTATGACTCGGTGGCCGTAGTCTTTGCTTCTATTCCCAACTACTCGGACTTCTACACGGAGACAAATATCAACGATGATGGCCTCAAATGTTTGTTGCTGCTAAACGAGATTCTGTGTGACTTTGACAAGTTGTTGGATCAACGTTCAGGTAGAATTGAGAAGATAAAGACCATCGGCAGCACCTATATGGCCGCCGCTGGATTGCAGCCTGGAAAGTCTTCAAATGATGTGAGTGGCAAGGCTTTGTTTCTTCTCGTTCTGATTCAGTGATTGATTGATTTAGAGCGAAGAGCGAAACGAGAATACCACCGGAAATGTAGTTAGTTTAGTCGAATATGCCGTTGACTTAATGGAAAAAATACAGCACATCAATCGTGACGCTTTGCAAGACTTCAAACTGCGCATCGGTATCGCCGTCGGGCCTGTAATTGCTGGAATTGTGGGAGCAATTAAGCCTCAGTACGACATTTGGGGAGACACTGTTAATGTGGCTTCTAGAATGGAATCCACCGGCATTACCGGGCGAATTCAAGTGACAGAACAAGTGGCCGAGGTACTTAAAAATTGCGGATACACACTTGAGTGTCGAGGTCCAGTGATGGTCAAAGGCAAGGGACAGTTGACCACTTATCTACTTAAGACTGCTTTTGATGCCGATGAAATGGAAATTACGAGAATATGATCGTCATATCTTATTCATATAAGCTGTAATTATATTAACAAGCCGTAGCTTGAATCAACACATACAACAGTTGCATCTATCCTTTGAGAAAGGTTGACACCGTACACATGTGACCGTTGCGCAGTTGATTCTATCGCGACGACAGTACTTATCTATAGAATGATTGGATTAACTTAATTCATTTTATGAATCTGTCTCACCGTTCAACCGTTGGTTAACTTGCTGTCGAACGTCCAACTGTTCATCGTAATTGACAGGTTTCTGATTCTTGAAATTACCTGGCGGTGGCCTTGACCTTTGAGAGTAAAGAGCACGCTGAGACCTGTCATCCTGCCAATTCTGATTCATCGGATTCTGGGACAGAGAGTTCTAAGACATTGCTTGGACACTGGGTTTTGAGACATCGGATTCGGACTCACCGGATTCCGTTGTACGTTCCGATAACCGTTGTTTCCTTGCATCTGGTGTACAACCGCACTTGGATCCATAGGACTATTGCCCGGCCGTCCACCTCGGCGGCCCCTGGGCTGCTGGTAATTCTGGTACCTGTATCTGCCGCCATCTTGCTGCTCGTCATCCTGGTACCTAGATCGGCCTGTATTTCGCTGGTCATCTTGGTACCCAGATTGGCCGCCATCTTGCTGCTCGTCATCCTCGTACCTAGATCGGCCTCTACTTGGCTGCTGGTCACCTTGATATCCAGATTGGTGGCCATTTTGCTGTTGGTCATCTTGGTACCTAGATTGGCGGCCATTTTCTGGCTGATTCCAATTTTGTTGCTCATTTCCGCCCTGGTCTTGCTCGCCATTCTCGTCTTGATACTTCTCTTCGTCGTAGCTGCTGGACTGACCAGCTGGTTCTTCATTCTGATCCGGATAGTATTGTTCATCTTCTCGTTGGCCAAACACCAACTGGCCAAACAATAGTAACGGAAGTAGCCATAGAACACGCATAATGGCTGACGTGTAACCAAAGCGAAGCAAGGTTAACAAGACGAAGAAAGTTAATCAGAATCGGCTTGATTTCTTTAATTGCGTAAATAAGTCAGTTCATTAATATTAAGCAACGGAATGAATCAGCTGGTAGTCTTTACTTAAGAACGTCCATTTTCATCTCCTTCACGGCGCCCATTTTTGTTCTTAATCTATGCAGGTATTCCAACTCATTCAAGGTCAATCACTTGCAAGTTAAACCAGTTGACGATCCAGGTTCGAAAGACTATGTCTTGTCACTAAACACAAATTTGTCTGAATGTTCAACTTCCGCTTCCACACACTTTGCGTACATTTGATCGGTCAGCTGTTTCAGTAGTGTATCGCACAGTGACGCAGGGTCACGCAGAGTGGTCACAAGAGGGTGGAGAAAAGCTGTTTCACAATATAATGGTCACGAAGGTTGCATTCGGTCTCATCGTGTTTTTCAGCTCATTATAATCTAATCTACTGTGTATTAGAGGGTGAAACGGGCTGCTTTTTCGCCACCCGGCCCCGCCCGCACCCGTGAAGTTTTCAACGTACTGCGCATGCGCCATTTAGTACAGTGGAATCTACAGCGTGTCCACCTGTGACCCGCCCGCGGGTAGATCGGGCGGGCGTACCGAGGCCCGAAGTCTGCCCGACCCGATTCACCCTCTACTGTGTATAGCCATCATACCTGTAGTTGCTGGAATTGTCGGAGCAATTAAGCATCTGTATGACAAGTGCTGTCGATACTCAAGACTGCTTTCGAAGCCGATCAAAAGGAAATCACGAGCATTTGACTGTCGAATTTTATTCATATAAGCTGTAATTATAGAAATGAGCCGTAACTTGAATTAAGACATGCAATAGTTGCATTTATCTCCAGAGGTTGAAACCGTTGAGCAGTTGATTCAATGGCGGCGACAGTACTTATCTATAGAACGGTTGGATTAGATTAATTAAGCTCATGAATCTGTCTCACCGTTCAACCTTTGGTTGACTTACCTTCGAACGTCCAGCTGTTAATAATAGTTGTTAGCTTGCTGTCTCTGTTGTCGACGCGGCGGTGACCTTTGATTGTAACCAGACCATCTAGGCTGACCATAGCCACCCTGGGAATTCGGACCATTGGGATAACCCTGGTATCCAGATTGGCCGCCATATTGCTGCTGGTCATCCTGGTACCTGGATCGGCCGCCATATTGTTGCTGGCCACCTTGATACTGATTATACTGTCCGTTGTAGTTGCTGGACTGACCAGCTGGTTCTTCATCCATGGTCGGAAAGTGTGACCCTTCTTCATCTTCTCTCTGGCCAGCAACTAACTGACCCAAGGCAAGTAACGGAAGTAGCCATAGAACTCGCATAATCTCTGACGTGCAATCAGAGCGAACCAAGGTTAACAAGTCACAGAAAGTTAATGAAGATTAATTTTCATTCCTTTAATTGCGTTGACAAATTATCTCGTTAATTTCTATTCCACCGGAAATGTCGTTAATTTGATTAAATACGCAGTTGATTTATCGGAGAAAACACAGCAAATACATCGTGACGCTCTAGACGACTTGAAACTTGCCTTGGCATCGCCGATGGGCCTGTAGTTGCTGGAATTGTGGGAGCAATTAAGCCTCAGTACGACATTTGAGGAGATACTGTTAATGTCACCTCTAGAATTGAATCGACAGGCATTACAGCGACAGGACAAGTGGCCGAGGTACTTAAAATTGCGGAAATACGCTGTCGAGGACTAGTGATGGTCAAAGAAAAGGGACAGTTGACCACTAATATACTCAAGGCTGCTTTCGCTGCCGATGAAATGGAAATCACGAGAATATGATCGTCATATTATTTATTTAAACTGTAATTACCGCCGTAACACGAAGCAACACATACAACAGTTACATCTATCATATCTTTCGAATAAGGTTGACACCATACACACGTGACAGTTGAGCAGTTGATCCTATCTCGACTACTATCTATAGGAAAGTTGAATTAATTCAAATTAGCTCATGAACCCATCTCACCGTTTAACCAACTAGTAATCGTAATCGCTATATTGCTGCTTCTGTGGTCGACGTGGCGGTGACCTTTGATTGTTACGAGACCTTCGGCGCCGAGAATTGCCACCCTGCGAATTCTGGTTCTGATTCATTGGATTCTGAGACATCGCTTGAGACAATGGATTCTGAGACAATGGGTTCTGCGACATCTGACTCATTGGATTTTGACTCATCGGATTCTGTTGTTCATCGGAATCATCTTTGTTCTGGAGCATCTGCGGTACAACCGCACTTGGATCAATGGGATTGTTGCCTTGCTGTCCACCTCGGCGCCTCCTAGGCTGGTCATCCTGATACCTTGATCGGCCGCCATTTCGTGGCTGGTAACTGGATCGACCGCCATCTTGCTGATCGTCATCCTCATACCTGGATCGGCCGCCATCTTGCTGATCGTCATCCTCATACCTGGATGGGCCGCCATCTTGCTGGTCGTCATCTTGATACCTGGATCGGCCGCCATTTCGTGGCTCGTCGTCCTGGTATCTTGATCGGCCGCCATCTTGCTGGTCGTCATCCTGGTACCTAGATCGGCCTCTACTTTGCTGCTGACCGCCTTGGTTTCGAGATCGACGGCCATTCTTTGGTTGATTCCGATTTCCACCCTGTTGCTCACTTCCGCCTTGGTTTTGCTCGAAACCCTGGTCTTGATGCTGTTGATTGTTGTTTTTGCTGGCCTGACCAGCTGGTTCTTCATCCATAGCCGGAAAGTGTGACCCTTCTTCATCTTCTCTCTGGCCAGCAACTAACTGGCCCAAGGCCAGTAACGGAAGTAGCCATAGAACACGCATAATGGCTGACGTGTAATCAAAAAACGAAGCAAGGTTAACAAGTCAAAGAAAGTTAATGAAAACTAATTTTCATTCCTTTAATTGCGTAGACAAATTAGCTCGTTAATATTAAGCAACCAAATCAATTAGCTGGTTGACGTCATTTAGGAACGTCCATTTTGAACTCTTTTACGGTGCCCATTTTTGTCCTTAATCTGTCCAAGTATTCCAACTCATTCAAGGTCAATTGCTTGCAAGTTAACCCAGTTGACGATTTAGCTTCGAAAGACAATGTCTTGTCACTAAACACAAATTTCCCCAAAGGTTTCTCTATTTCCGCTTCCACACACTTGGCGTACATTTGATCGGTCAGCTGTTTTAATTTTAGCACCTCTTTCTTCATTCTTTCGTGACCAAATTGTTTGACTCTCTCGTCAAACTTGCTCACGAAATGCTCGTACAACTTGGTGTCCGCGTGATTGACTAGCTTCAGCTTCTCATTGGTGTAGTCATCAACTTGATGCTTGAACTCGTTTCGTCGACTATTGTGCTTGAAGACAACGACATCTTCCATCGGCAGACAAAGAAGGTGCTTAAGTAGAACTAATGACTCGTCCATTCTTTCGCTAATCATGACCAAATCGAACACCCTGTCAATGTGGGCAATGAACCCTTGAATGGCCAGCTCATCGTCATGGAACACCGAGTCCAAGCCAAGGTCAAAGGACATTTGATTGCGACCTGTGATACCACTTGAGAAGCGGCGACTGAAGTCAAAGGTCAAGTAGTGTCCAGGAAACTCGGACTTATTCAGTGCTGCAGCTGCGTTTATGGCGAATGTGTCCAAGTCCAAGTAGTAGCTCTTGACCAACTCACTGTAGGTGTACATTGACTCGAACAGGGAAGCTGGGTCACGCAGAATGGTCACGAAAGTTGCATTCGGTCTCATCATGATTTTCAGCTCATTGTAATCTAATCTACTGTGCAAGGCGTGAACTTCGTATTTAGTGTCCAGAGCACTCTCGCCAGGAAAGAGTACCATTGACCTGTGGAAGGGCATTGGGTGGCCGATGTAGTTTCCGTTTCCGTCTTTCGGCAGCATCAGACTTAAGCCTCTGTTTTCAACCTGGCGGAACATAATGTTCTGAATGGTCGAACTTGCACATTTGTGCGTCTTGAGAAAGACAATACTTGGCTTTGGTCTGCACGCATGATGTTGATTGCTGAATCTAAATGGTGAGGATGGCGCTGTTCTAAAATGATTAACGACTAAAAAAGTCACAGAAAGTAGAAGAAACAAAATGATGGCCGTCCTGTGACTTGCTAGCTTTCTTACGCACATGATACCACTAGCTCTCTTGGAATACTGATCGATCGATTCGTACTCCGAGGACATAACTGGATTAGAAGAGACGCTCAATTAACTCACGTTTCCAGTAATGTCGGCAAACAAAGGTATCCAACGACTAATCAAGCATTCAATGGCTACGGTTTGCTCATCACAACAACAAAAGCAACTGATGACGTGAAGAAAAAATAGCACACCGGCATTCTGTCGAACAAGTCAAGAAACAAACATGACAATTCAGGTGATTTTACATTTTGTGACAGAAACTTTTTCGCATTTCCGTTTGTCGCTAATAGGTGGCGCTGAAGCAATACACGTGCGTTCGTTGCTTGTCGCTGTATTTGCGAGTTGTTTTGTTTTCTGGTTATCTTATTATCGTTCCAGAATGGCCAGAAAGCTCAGTAAGAAGTTCAACAAGCCTAAGAAGAAGGCCAAGGTCATCGTAGAGTACGACTCTGATGTGGACAGTGAAACTATGGAACAAAATGAAACTGTTGGCTCTGACAGTGAAGCTGGTGTGAATGGTGGAATCACATGTGATTTCGGCAGTAGTGATGATGGTGGCAGTGGATTAGACGAGCCAAGTTCGAACGATGAGGAAGACGATAATGTTGGCAATGATGAGGACGAAGAGGTTGAGGATGCCGCCAAGGGTGGTAAAGTGAAAGCAGCTCCAGCCATCGGCTTTCCGCAAGAAAGCTTGCTCTCCAACATTAAGAACAAATTGAGGAGAATCGAAGAGCATAGGAAAATGAGATTAGTGAAAAATAAAGCCAAGCGTGAAGCTCGAGATGAAAGGCAGAAGCAATACAAATTACTCGGTGACAAGGCGCCGCCAAAACAAGTTCCACGAACAATCGAGAATACGAGAGAACCGGATGTAACTATGGTTGACCCGGAAGATGAAGAGGTCAAAGAAGACGAGGCTGCCGACGAGTTTGCGACATATTTCAGAAAAGAAAAGGCTCCAAAGATCTTGATAACGAGCTCCGATAACCCACATTCAAAAACAATCAAGTTTTGCCGAGAGCTGAAGCAGACAATTCCGAACGCTGAGTTCCGATTTAGAAATCGCTCGAGTATAAAGAAAATGCTAAAAGCTGCTTCGGCGTTGAATTATACCGATGTAATTATAGTCAACGAAGATCGCAGAAATCCCAATGGGATGCTCATCTGTCACTTGCCTCATGGACCAACTGCATACTTTAAGATGTCCACTGTCAGATACTGCAAACAAATCAAGCGTCGGGCTAAATTGAATAGTATGAAGCCCGAGGTGATAATTAACAACTTCAACACTCGATTAGGACACACTGTCGGTAGAATGTTCGCTTCGTTGTTGCACTTTGATCCAGAATTTCAAGGAAGACGAGTGGTCACCTTTCACAACCAGCGTGATTACATCTTCTTTAGACATCATAGGTATGTTTGGCCTTATTCTGCTTCCCTTACTTATAGCAACTTTTTAGATATGAATTCAAGAATGGACAAAAGGTTTCCATCCAAGAAATTGGCCCTCGGTTCACTCTCAAACTAAGATGGGTTCAGAATGGGACATTTGACACTAAGCAAGGCGAATTTGAATGGACACTGAAGGTAATTTTGTTTTCAATACAACAATATAAAAGAGTTTAATGTAATGGTTCATATACAGAGACACGAAATGGCGACGAGTCGACTTCGATTCTTCCTCTAAACATGAACTCCGCCAATAGCATCTCCGGCTTCGATGTAAGTATGGTCCTCGCTCCAAGCACGATGAGGTTCGATGAACAGCGGGTCATTTGGATCGGGACTTGCTTGCTGTATCATAAAGAGAACAAGTGAGACCGTAAGGATGGAAACCATGACGATAATGAGAACTTGGGACAAGTAGTCATTCACTTCATATTTTTCCATGAGTAAAAGTGCTCTTGTGTGCGATAGTTTATTTTTTCGTCCCCATCTGAAGTCATGTTGGTCGACAGAGAGCTCTCTGAAAGATGACAATGAATATACTGAAGTTGACATGTTTCACTCTAGTTCTAGACAGAATGTACACTACACTGATTCACGCGCTCATCAAAGTAGTTTTACTCCTTAGGCAGCTCTTCGGCTGGAGGCTCCTCGTCGTCACTCTCACTATACTCTTCGAACATGATGACATACTCTCGCGTGCTGAAGCCAAATTTGACAACATCCTTCTCGAATACCTCGTGGTAGCGACGAGATTCTATTCGTTTATGATTAAGGTACGTTCCGTTGGAAGAGTCCAAGTCAATAAGGTAGGGCCTTGTTCGTTTTCCAATTGTTCCGTCTTCTCGTTCAAACTCCACTGCCTTGAACTGAATGACGGCATGCTGTGACGAGCAGCTAGGATGGTCGAGTGGAATATCGGCCACTTTTCTTTCTCTGCCGAGTAAAAAGGCACTTTGCTTGAACATGGGTATAAATTCGAGTGCTTCTTCACCTTTGAATGGATATAGGCGCCATTTGCGCTTGGGTTTCTTGGCTTCAGCTGGCTCGTTATACTTTATGACAATTCCATTGAATTTGTTTGTGTCTTCAGCTAGCTTGCCACTGAGTCCGAAACTGGGTTTCTCTTTCTCAATTGGAACCTCAGGTTTTTCATCTTGTTGAGTAGAAGGTCTATCCTGATCACGGCGGTCAAATGAACCTTTCTCACGTTTTACTTCTCGATCGCGCCAGTCAACTGGAACACTTTCTCGATCCCTATCACCCCTTTCCCTTGTGTTTCGATTTCTGTCATTACCAAATCGTCCTCTATCACCTCGTTCATCTAATCGGCGAGCATCCTTGATATTTCTTTCCTTCGACCGTGATCTCGAGCGACGATGTCTCCTCGGTTCATCTCTTCTACGATCTCTGTGTTCCCGCTGATCGCCTCTGTCGGAATCTCGAGCGTACCTTCCTTCCCTACGGTCCATAGTTTCTGAAAAAGGAAATCTAATAAACGAATACAATTACGCAGCGACACAAAACCAAAACCGGAGCGAATTTCTTAAAAACGGCAAATAATAAGAGAACAGCTGACTGCTCAACTGGGCTCTGATTGGCTGAAGCGTTTCCCAACGCTTTTCAATTTCAAGTAATTCCGAGCAGCATGGCTAATGAATGTTTACCTAAGATTTCTACTCCTAAATTGTCCACCAATAATCAACTTAAACCCCAGTTGATATGCGATTCTCCACAGGATGCTAGTAGTAAGTATAACGATCTGGTCGCTAGTAGGTAGAACTTAACTTGAAGTATTGCCTTGATTGTAGTGATTTCGCCGGTGTCACCTCTGCATGATGTTCTGTTATGCACTGAAACCCTGGACCGTTCGTCTCCCGATCTGTGGCCAGAAACAAGTAAGTTGATTCCTTGAATTAAGTGTCCAAGTGCTAAATCGTCGCCACTCTAGTTCCAGGTATTCGAGATTTCGTCCAGTCAACCTCGCTGGGAGATATTGACGGAAGTGATCGTGAATGGCTCACTGATTTTGATGTCGAAGAGATCAATCTATTATGCACTTGGGGCAACCTGGGAGAAAATGCCCTGCTTAATAAGGTGAAGGAATACTATAATCTAGCTTTCGAACTGGGAGTTGAGGAGTCCAAAGAGATGTCTAGAGGTGCGATGTTGCAAGTTCTGGGACCAGCGAAGAGGAGTAACAGAAAAAGAAGCAATAAAGGGAACAAAGTGATGTAAAAAGACAATTTTTATTTTCTCGTTAGAAAACCGAATGTAATTGTTTATTGAGAGTTTAAGAAGTCATCTTCTCATCTTCCTTCTCAGCTTGATATCTGTAATGCAATTCAGTGCAATCATTTTCACTGATGCGCTTCCAACCATTTTCCTTGACAACATAAACTTTATAATAAAAAGTAAGACGATTAGTTGAAGTCTCCGACTTTCTATAGATGCGAACATACCTCTAACAATACCGCCGGAGTAGGCATCTCGGTGTGTGGCGTGGTAGATTGCTCTACGACCTAGGTCGAAAGCCTCTTCGTCGGTCATGTCAGCCTTGAACCCAGCGTCAAGCACACCGTAGGCATAGGTCGAACCGGAACCAACTGAGAACAAGTTGCCGGGAGTGCGGTTTCCTTCGTTGTCAACATAGAACAATCCAGGTCCTTTCTTGTCCCAGCCGCAAATCATGACACCCATTGACAAGCCCATACTACAGGTTTTGAAATTGTGATCAGTATAGAAACAAGCAAGAAAAAAGATCTACTCGCCCTTTGTAGCCGTACATGATGTTTGCCAGCAATTTAGATGCCGCAGCAACTGAAATACGTTCACGATTTCTCAACTCATAGATACGACAGCGTTCGGCCAACACTCGTTCCCAGTAGGTGCAGTCAGCGGCACCACCGGCCATGGTACCAAGAAGATAGTCATTGATCTCAATGATCTTCTTGACTGAATTAGAACCAATGTACTGGCCGCCGGTAGCTCGTGAATCAGCACAAACGCAAACGCCGCCTTGATAGCGGAAGGCCAGAGTCGTGGTACCTTTGTCAAAGTCGATATTGATTCCTTTTCCAGATTCCATGTCATAAACTGTCTGGCCATTGCTGAAACCAAATCGGTTCATCGGGATCTGAGTTTGATGCCATTGTTCCTGCTCTTCTCCCTCGGCGAGCTTCTTGAAAGCTTCTGAGCTCCTTGTCAACCCAAAGGAAGGATTGGATGGTAAATTCAACAAAGACTGCAAAGCCATGTCGGACAGCGATAACTAAGACTGTTTTCTTGTTAGACAATATTCGAAAATAAGTGCACGAACAAAATCAAAGCAGCTGCAATGACTACACAATTTTGTCCACCGCGTTTTCAGCGCCATCTGTTAGCGGACGCTAATGCCAGAGAAAGTCCTGTCAATGGTTCTGTCCGTGTTTTTCCTTCCAGCCTTTGCGCTGACAGTCCGAAATGAAATTTTTTCGTTAACTAAATTTGGATACTTACCGTATTTTATGAAAAGACAAAGGACTAGTTTCAAAGTTTTCGAGAAAAAGTTCTGAACTCTCGTAAGACGAATGAGAAGAACACTGCCCAGTAAGCTTGTTGAAAACAAATTCAACTAATTAGTCTCGCATAGTGTCTATATTAATTATCAATTTATACACTGATATGTTAATAATATAACAATTGAGTTAAATGACATGGAGATGTAGACATCGTTCTAGTCGATCAACAAGGTGCTGGCTCAAACAAAAAGTGCTGCTCGCTCGACATCCAGATCTCATGTCTTCCGAGCAGCTGTGATTTCAATACAAAATGTGGTATGGTCACTCGCCTCTAACTAACCACGCGATGGTAAGATGAGTACGAAAATTCCGGGCATATTAGTATAGGATTTGTCGAAAAGTTTGTCACTTCAGAACCGATAGCAAGCGAGTACCGGATCCGGTTATCGGTTACCACATGACTTGATCTTGTGTTTTTGAATGGCTGGCCAATTTTGGTGTCATTGGTGCTAATTTTGTGCATGGTTATCTGCACTAAATGCACTAGCAATTAGCAATGATTTGTGAATTTAAGTACAATTGTTGACTTGGAAGCGTAGATGACTATTTTTTAGGTAGCAACAAAATCTCGGCAAATGAAGGAAGTTGTGCTTATATTCATTTCAATTGTGTTCTCGTTTGTTTTGGTCTTTGTACTCGTTGGCATTGGTAAGTAAACACTGTGGAAAACTTAGCTAAATCGAATTTGAAATTAATTGATGTTCACGTGGCATTACTAGGTTGGTACTTGGTTTGGATTCTCTTCCTTAGACGTTTCAAATTTGTCCGTGAACTACTCAGTAGTGGTAGCAGTTCTAGTTCGAATAATCAGACTAACTTCGCTCAAGATGAAGCGTCAAGCAATCAGGCTCGACAATTAAGAAACCGTCCAAATAGAACCAGAGCCACTTCCGACTGACAGCAAATTATGCCAATAATTGTTGAAACTGTTTTTCAAAAAGAAACGTGATCTTTCAGAATGCTTAATCTAATTTAGTCTTTTAACGACACGAGAAATACGTGATCCTTTAAAAAAATATGACTGATACGAAAGTTGATAGCTAGTTTTTATACCATAAATTAAACTGGATTGTTTCTGAATGTGACGTCGTTGTCAGACTTGACGTGAATCACTTTGATTGCAGTTTTTTTTATTGTCGTCGTAGAAGTAGATTGTCAGCATCCCCGAGAGTGTGACAACGTGCTTTCTCGGAGCCAATAATAATTGCGTAATTAGAGAGACAAAGATTAAGCTGGCATAGCAAGGGAGGTCTAACTAAATTAACTCTGGTGGTTAGCGAGGGAACAAAGTCTCCTCCCGCAAAGTAACTAGGTTCTATAAGAAGAGCAAAGTTCTAACTTTGGTTCAGTTTACTTCTTTTTCAAGACTTCGCATTATATTCCTTGTTTAATGTTTAAAAAGTGCTCTTTGCGAACTGAATTTTGCTGGACCTTGGAACCAAATTAACAGAGTTCAAGTCACCGTTAGCCCCGGAAGTGAGTAGACCAGTGTGACTAGACAGCCTTAATTGCTGGCGCACATGGAGTCGCACCGCTCATTTAGCTAATTATCTCCCCTACTCAAACAGAAAGTCAATAGCAAGCTAAATTACTTCATGAACTTTGGCCAAGAAATTGTGGGAAAGCCAACAAACCAATAGAAGCTGTGGTTGACTAGGAAACGTGTCAGCGTTTACTCTCCCTCTCGCTCTCCCTCTCTGGCCCTCCTCTCTCGCTCTCCCCAAGAGGAGAATCGCGAAGCTCTATTGGGCGAAAACGGGTCAAACTAGTGGCCATAGTGTTTACTATCCCTTAAATTTCGCCCCCATTGTCGCCCTTCCCTCAAAGCGGGCCCAGCTGTACTTGGAGACAAGCAAGCCAGACAACTGGATTAACGAATTTGCTATTTTACTTTCTCGTGAATAAGTTTTTATTGCGCATTATTTGCTTCAGTTTTCAAGATGTCTCAACTGAGTCTAAATCTGAGGTGAGTTCAATTCTGTAACAAAACCTGCTGTGGTTGATTCAGTGGCAGCAATTTGTGTCCTCAAGTCGAACCACAGGAAATCGTTTGCGCAATTTAGTCGGTTAACTGTGACACCAATCAGTAGACAAGTGATATTGGCTTCGAAGTCCAAAGTATGCACTAAACGAAAGAGGGAAAGATAGAGTTTAATAGTAACAAGCAAGGAGTATGACAATCTAGAGAGGTTTCCAGCGTCAACAATCAAATAAACTGCGTCATTGATTTGATAACAGTTGCCGAGAGTACTCAGCTTTATGGCTATCACATTGAAAAAAGCTCAAGGACGGAATATACCTTACCTTTACCTGTTGACTGTAGGAGAGAAGAGATACTTATCTAATACTGGTAAACATGTTTTCGAAAACAAGTTTACAAACATTCAAACTCCAGTCGAATTTCAATTAACGCAATTATCTTGCAATTTAGACTTTACACTGGAATCGCAAGACAACAAGTTGGTAGCATTTGTCTAAATGCATCGAAACACCAAAGGTCACAGAACATTCTTGCCTGTGTCGAGCAATCAGTGGCATACCTTCCAACTACAATTTAGACAAATTGCAGCCCAAGGTGAGACAGTATGTCGAGGAAAAGGTTCGACTCTGTAGTCCGGACAATGTGCACATTTGCGATGGAACGGAAGCGGAAAACAGCCGCTTTTTGGCCATGATGCAAAAGCAAGGCATAGTTGAGCCTTTAGCCAAGTATGAGAACTGGTAAGTGCGCCATTTTTAATGCACAAACAATAGTGACCAATTAACTTGTCTTCAGCTGGTTGACCCGAACTGACCCGGCTGATGTGGCTCGTGTCGAGTCCAAGACGTACATTTCGACCCCCAACAAGAGGGACACCGTGCCCATTCCGAAAGATGGCGTCAAGGGCACCCTGGGCAACTGGATGTCACCGGAAGCAATGGACCAAGAGCTCAAGGCACGCTTTCCGGGCTGCATGAAGGGTCGCACCATGTACGTGATCCCGTTCAGCATGGGACCCGTGGGGTCACCCTTGTCCAAGATTGGAATCGAAGTGACCGACTCTCCCTACGTGGTGGCCAGCATGCGAATAATGACCAGAGTAGGTTCTAATGTTCTGTCTACACTGGGCGACGACGAGTTCGTCAAGTGCCTGCACTCGGTGGGCCAACCGTTGCCCATGAGGACGCCGCCGGTCAACAATTGGCCCTGCAATCCGGCCAAGACGCTGATTGCCCACATTCCGGACAACAATGAGATTGCTTCCTTCGGTTCCGGTTACGGCGGAAACTCGTTGCTGGGCAAGAAGTGCTTTGCCCTTCGCCTCGGATCCAAGATGGCCCACCGGGAAGGCTGGTTGGCCGAGCACATGCTCATCCTGGGCATCACCAATCCTCAGGGCGTGAAGAAGTACGTGGCTGCCGCCTTTCCCAGTGCCTGTGGCAAGACCAACTTGGCCATGATGACGCCATCTTTGCCCGGTTACAAGGTGGAGTGTGTGGGTGACGACATTGCCTGGATGCGCTTTGACCAGCAAACTGGTCAACTGAGAGCAATCAACCCGGAAGCTGGCTTCTTTGGCGTGGCGCCCGGAACTAGCAAGCGAACAAATCCCATTGCCATGGCAACTGTTCAGAAAAATACCCTCTTCACAAATGTTGCCGCCACTTCGGACGGTAGGTTGTCACGTGACATCGCAGATTGTTCTAATTGTTTGATTTAGGTGACTTTTATTGGGAAGGACTGGAAGACGAGGTGGACCTAAAGGGAAAGAAAGTGACCTCGTGGCTGGGCGAAGACTGGACTCCCGGAAGCGGAAAAGTGTCGGCTCACGCAAACTCGCGCTTTTGCACACCAGCGGCCCAGTGTCCCATCATGGACCCGGCCTGGGAAGACCCTAACGGTGTCCCCATTTCGGCCATCATTTTTGGCGGTCGACGACCCAAAGGAGTACCCCTGGTCTACGAGGCCTTCAACTGGCAACATGGCGTCTTCATGGGCGCTGCAATGAGATCTGAATCCACAGCTGCCGCCGAATACAAGGGCAAGGCCATAATGCACGACCCTTTCGCCATGAGGCCGTTCTTCGGCTACAACTTTGGCCACTACTTGGAACACTGGCTCAGCTTCGGTAAACAGGACAAGCTCCAGCTGCCCAAAGTGTTCCACGTCAACTGGTTCCGAAAGGGCGAAGATGGCAAATTTTTGTGGCCCGGTTTCGGCGAGAATGCTCGAGTCCTGGACTGGATTTGTCGCCGGGTGGACAACGAAGACTGTGCCCACTCGTCGCCCATTGGCTACCTGCCGGCCGAAGGGTCCCTGCGACTGGACGGACTTCCGGTGGTCAACACGAAGGAACTGTTCCACTTGCCCGAAGATTTCTGGCTAAACGAGTGTGACGAGATTCACAAATACTTCGACGACCAAGTGGGCCATGATTTACCCGATGAAATTGCCCGACAATTAAGTAATCTGAAGGAACGTTTCAATCAAGTCAATGCAAAGAGCAAAAAGGTTGCCCATCAATTGTAAATGTCTAGTCATTAGTTTAATCTTCTTGTTATCCCTTTCAACTTGGTTCACTTTCGTATTTAATATTTAACAGGAAAAGTCCGTTAATCATATACTTTTAATAATTAATTTCTGTCACATGGTTGAATAAAGAAATATGAGAAATCGGTGTCAGTAGAACAAATAGGCGAACGAACTTCGATTTTGTACATTTCGAGAACAGCTTCTTGTTGCTCGCAAACTTGTGAAGTGGAAGCTGGTTACTAGGTTACGGTCGACTAGAACACACTTAGAACTCGACTAGTCAACGTGTCAAAGTGAAAAACTGAACTATTCAAGTTGCAATGAGTAGAAGAAGACAAAGTTGATATCCGTTTCGTTCCTATCTTTATTTGTCCAAATTCGAACTGTCCAAAAAATGGTCCAAGGTGAACCAGCTCAACCAGAACCAGTGGCCACCGATGCCCCGGTTCGCGATGAAAGGTGTCCCAAAGCGAAGCCAAGTTGTCCACAATGACGAAAGTGACTCGACAGAGCAGAACGAACCCAAAGTGAACTGTTCAAATGTCGAGACAAGAGCAAAGGGCGAAACGTCCGAGCGGGCCATCGTTGAGGACGCCACTGGCTCCGATGCGGAAGTGTCCTCGGACGACGACCCCGAAGGGCAACTAGTGGCGGCCAAGGTGCAGCGCAAGGTACAGAAACTGGTGGCCAAAGAATTTGAGCGCATGTACGTGGCCGCCTGGGAGGCCATACCGACGGAAACGGATGTGGAAGAGTACGAACAGCAGCTGGAGATTAGGCGCGAACTGAAGCAAGAGAAAAAGGTGAAGCAAATGCGCAAGCGGCACATCTACAAGTATGGCCGGTATCTCATGATCTTTCTGGGCATCTTCGGCATCCCGGTGGACCTGTGGAAGGGCTACCAGGGCGTCGAGATGCACCCAAGGGCACTGGAGGCCGCCAGTGCGGCCGAAGGTGTACGACTTCTACTCCAGTGTGGTGGCCATGCACGTGGTCAGCACGGTGGCCGCCATTGAGCACAATGCCGCCATGGTGGTCATCAGTCGCCTCGTCAGCACCTATTTGTACCAGAAAGACTACAGCTCCAAGAACAGCTCGGCGCCCACTGACCCGAAAGAACTGCAAAAGTACATTCGGCAAAAAGTGGAATCGGGCGAAATCCGACGGGACCGATTGCCCAAAGGGTACACCTTTCCCAAGGAGGAGGATGAGGTGCAGCAGGAAAGTATGATGGGTGACGATGAGGACATGTTGCCGCCCAATCTCCGGGACCTGAATCGCAAGATGGGCAAGAAGGGCAAAAAGGGAGACCGGGGCAAGGGCAAGAAGGGCCCCAAGAAACAGGCCGCCGGGAAGGGCAAAGGTTCTAAAGGTACTAAGACCGCCAAAGGGTCGACCAAAGCCACTAAAAAGTCCAAAGCTACCAAGAAACCGAAAAAGCCCATTTCGTCAGGAAAGCCATAGAAGAGGAACCATAGCTCTGTCATACTTAGGGTGACCTTGTTGAATAATTGTCTCGCAAGGTACAAAGTCACAATTGTGAAATATAACACAAAATCGATGCGGTGTGACAATCGATCGCATGGCGACAGAGCGACAAATGCAAAACACACATTTCAAAGCGAAACAAGTACCATAGAGACGACCCATAGAAACAGCAAGGAGCCAAAGTCACAACACCTTGACAAGGTAGAGGTTCCTGAGCACGACTTAAACCATGAACACCGTTCACATGTCAATTGTATTCTTCTTCAGTTGTTATCTGAAGGCATATGCGTCCTTCACTTTCATCCTGTTCACTTGGAAAGGTTAGTTGATGCAGAATCGTGCTCACGGCAATTTCAAAATGGACTCGCTTTCCTTCCAGGACTAACTATTGATTACGATGGCGTCCTGTATTGGTTGCAAATGCTCTTGCTGTTGACAGTAATTTCACTTGAGTGCACGTGCCTTCTTCTATCACGACTTGGCCAGGAATTATTTTCCGCATTCCTCATACTGCCGTCCATACTTGGTATGGTTTACTTTATTTTATGGCAGCCATATGTGATGCACGTAGAATTAATAACCAACAGCTTTATGATCAGTCTCCAATTGCTGTACAGTTTGAGCAGCTTCATGAAATAAAATTAATATTCGGGACCAGCTAGAAAAATGAAATTCATTCACTTTCCCTTTCTTCCTCTCTTGCCAGCTGCCGAAGATTTTTCGGCTTTGCGCTTTCCAGCCTCAACTTTCTTGCCTTTTGAAGGAGCATCCTTTGCCGGACTCTTCGGCACCGTTCTGAAAAAGGTGTCAATCCTTGATTGCGCCGATTTGCCTTTCGCTGCCCTGATGCGTTTGATACCCGATCGAACACGGTCTTCACTGAAGCCATGTTCTTCACAAAGAAACTTTATGAGACCTTCTTCGTCTAAATCTTTCTGCTTCAAGTCACTTTCTTTGATGGCTTCTCTCTGTACATTTGGGTCGACAAACAACTTTCTAGCTCCTCTGAATAACCAGTTCTCAGGAACATTCGCGGCATCGTCTTTCTTGCCCTTGCCTAAGCCTTTTTTCTTTTTCTTGGTTGAGGCTTCTTCCTCCTCTTCTTCCTCACCTTCTTTTGTGTCACTATCTTTATCATCATCATCTTCACTCGCAGCATCTTCGACTTTCTGTGTCTTGATGTCAGGATGACTGTCATTGCTATCGTTTCCCGAATCACTGTTAATCGGCTTATTTTCTTCGTCACCTGAACCATTCTCTGGTTTGACGTTCTCAGAGTCGTTTAATGCATCGACGTTTTCCTCAGTTTTTACTTCAGCGTCAACTGTAGGTTCTGGTTCTCTTATTTTCTCTGCGTAATCTACTTCAACTTCCGCAAAATCGGTAATCTTGTACTTTTCCGTCAGAATACTTTCGATAGACCGGAACTTCCTCATCAAATCGAGGCCAGTTTTCGGGCCTACGCCCCTGATACTACCACAATAATCACAGCCCAATAAGATACACAGATCAATAAATTCATCTTGAGTCAACTCCATTCCTTCTAGAGCTTTGGCAAGTTCGAACTCTTTCACTTTTTCTTGGAATCCTGAACTTAAGTTACGAATTAATCTGGGAGCGCCGAATGTCAAACCGTCCATATCTTCAGTGGCAATCGCATAGACTAATCCTTCCTTACAGAGTTCAGCGCACTGAGCTTCAGCTTCACCGGGTGATTCAACAATCGGCAAGACCCATTAATCTAAGCAGCGTCTTCACATCATCATTGTGTTTCCTGGTGACACGGACAAGTCTCTTCGAATACTTCTCAATGTCAGCGCCACTGGCTTCTTCCAGCTTCTTGTTCGCATCTTCACGTCGCTCTTTCCTTTTCGCTAATTCACCTCCCTTCAAAACGGGAGCTTTGCCATCGAAAACATAAATCGGCTTGATACCAACTTCCAGCAACTTGCAGGTTCGGTAGAAAAAGCCAATTAAATGGCTCGTGGCTTCACCAGCATCATTTGTCATTTGTTGATTTGAATGCCGAATAGCCACCAAAAACTGGTACAAGGACATGGAAGCATCAATGGCAATGCGGCGTCCAAAGTACGTTTTTAATTCAACTTCTTTAATTGCTGCAGGTGCAGCATCGGCAATTAGCCTCGCAAGACCTTTTATCCCCATCTCGCCTTAAGGAAACAACAACAAGAGAACACCGTTTGATGATGCAATAGAACAAGATACAAATCCTCCTTTCTCGCCAATGTATTTTCACTAGCATGTGGTGAACACAACACAAGAAAAGGCGCCAAATTGCAAATTGTGATATTTTCGGTTCCGGCGCTGAGTTTTAAATGCATTAATCTTCTTTATGGCTTGTCCCTTGCTAATCAAGGTAATAAATATAGAGTGTTTCACGTTTCAGGCATATCAGATTTGCTAAATTTCAATTATTAATCTCGTGAAATTGGTTTTCTGCAAGCCCAGAGTAACCGACGAGTACCGGTTTCTCAAGGGTTAAAGTTGTTATGATGCTGAAAGGGAGAGAGCGAGAGAGGGAGAGGGAGAGCGACTTTTCTCGCCTTTTCTCTGCTACACACAATGGATAGAATTTTCCGTTTCGATCTGATTTATCCCGTTCTATTAATTGCCGTTCTTTGAGTGTCATTCTTGACACTTGCAGTTCGAATTACCTGCTTGTTGCTCCGGCTTTCAAGTGATTTAGCACAAAACTGCTCTATTGACAGAACCTCAATTGCACGGTAATTAGCTTCTTCATGTCTTACAAATCAAGCAGCATTTTTTGCCTCTGATTCAGTCTTTCTTCCTTTTTCTTTCATTCCTCCAAACAACTGATTCATGTAATGACTCAATCAATTGTTTCATTTGGCAGCCAAGTATGTCGGCGACATCCAGCTCTGCAGTCGGCGACTGGACTTGTCCTGACAGTGAATGTGGCAATCTCAACTTTGCTCGCCGAGCAACTTGCAATCTGTGTGGTCGAGAGAAAGCGGAAGTTGACGGAAAGAGTTCAAAGGCAAAGCCATTAGGACAAGTGATAGGGAAAGACGCGGCCCAGAAATCCGGTGGACTCTTCTCGGCCGAAGATTGGCAGTGTGGGCGTTGCGGCAACGTTAACTGGGCGCGTCGGGATACTTGCAATGTGTGTAATACTGCTAAATTTGGCGAGAATGAAGAAAGAACTGGTTTGGGAGGAGGCTACAATGACAGAGGCCGAGTGGAGTACAAGGATAGACTGAAGAATGAGTCAGATGATGAGTACGATGATTTTGGAAGACGAAAAAAGAAAAGTCAAACCACTTCAGCAGCTAATGGTCTGCCCACGTCTTCCTCGGCCAATTTTAATGTACGAGGTGATGACGAGGAGGAGGACGAAGAAGAAGAGGACGAAGGCGATGTTTCCAAGTACAAGCTGGACAGTGATAGCGATGCCGAGGCGCCGGCAACTGGTAAAGCCATTCAAACCAAAGACAGTTGTAATGATGACAATTCAAGATCGAAGGAGCGACGGTCGAGGAGTGGAAGTCGCACATCTAGTCATTCGAAAGATCATCGCTCATCATCTTCTCGTGACCATAAATCTCGTTCGCATTCTCGTGAAAAACAGAGACATTCTAGTTCAAAGTATCACCGAAGGTCGCGATCACGATCCCATTCACCGAGGTCAAAGGATGGCCGCCGCTCCTCTGGGAACTCCTCTAGACATGATAGGAGAAGGAAATATTAAGTGTAATTACACTCGGACTCGCTTCTACGTGAAGAGATGCAATCTTTCGTGCATTCGAATAATAGCCGACAATCGTGATCATTCATTGTGAAGGCGGAAGGGGTTGTTGTTGAAAGGGATACATGAATAACGCTTTTCTGCTTGTTCATGCATCATTGTGCCTTTTGAAGAAGCGATGATTTGAGAAAATTAACATTGTGCACCGGAAAGAATGTTCTACATTTGCACCATCTACAAGCAAACTTTTCCAACTACATAATGCATCTCAACACTGATGACCTAGACATAGGTCATTACATAATCACCCCAAGATTGCATTATTGGTTTGCGGCTTACAAGCAAGAATCGAAAGTGTTTCACGTTTTCGTTGTTTATTTTGCTCTCGTCTCTCCCCCTTCTCTAAAAGAGATCAAGAAGACGGGGAAGGAAGAAGGGGAGGAGAGGTAAAGAGCGAAGGAGTGCAAACATTGTAAAGAATGACTTATTAGCAACATTAATTAATGCCAAGTGCAACTTGAAGCGTACACATTTACTTTTTAGATGTGTGTGCAAAGTAATTAAAAAGAGCGAGAGAGCGAATGAAGAAAAACGCCTCAAGTACACCAAGTTTTGTCTCTCGCTCTCTATCTCTCTCCCCTTTCGCTCTGCCTGTAAGACAATTACTTATTCTTGTTCCACTTTCTCCTGTGTTCACAGTACGTGTAAATACTTATATGATATAATAATAATACAAAGTACATTTCGGACAAAACAAAGGCTTTATGAGCGAAAAAAAAACATTCTCTGCCTTTCTTTGATTAACTAACATCATGCATACAAAGGTATCTCTCTCCCTCCCTCTCTCGCTCTCCCTCTCGCTCATTAAGCAACTTGGACATGCACACACTGGCTTCGGTCTATTATGTCTGATATGCTCTCCATACAAATATGTATAATGGTATGTTCAAGATTGGTGTTGACCATGGAATACGAGAAGAAAGGGCTCCGAAGTGGACACGAATTTTCATTCTCTACCCTGAGAGCTTAATCATGCGAAAGTTTCCTAATTGATGATCACGTGTCAAGTTTACCTGTTTAGCTAATATTTTTGTTTTGTTGATCACACAGCGTCGCGTGAAGCGAACATCCTTCACAGTTTGCACATGGAAAAGGGAACTCACGAAAAAGGCTGGCATTCATGATTGCTGATTTAGTTGATTTAGTAGACAAAGTGAAGCAAAGTGAAATTGAGTCAAGGTTATGCAACCAAATACCCGCATATATATATATATGTCGGCAGGTAAAGGCGATACTTCTCTCCCTTTATCTATGACTCCATTCTCTGAAAGCTCTAATTCAATATAATTTCTGCGTAGGGTTGTAGGATGATGACGACAACTTAGCCGCTGTTTTATGAGATAATATAGTTATATAATTTTTGGCCCAGTAATTGTCAAGTCGGCACGTTTCGCTGAAACCGCCAAATATTTTTTTTCTATTCAAGTCAATTCTCACACAACTTATATTTCATATTATGCAGTGATTATGCAACCCCTTAAAACGAAGCCAACACATTGAGCGGCTTGCAATTAGTGGTCACTTGAGTTTTTTCTCCCTCCATCCCTCTCTCCCTCTCCTCCTCTCCCCCCTTACAAGTCACAGTAGTGTTCATGAATCAACTCGGTGACCTTAAACCAATAAAGACTTTTTGCCGCCAAATTTGAAGGGACAATCTGAGAACAAGGGCAAAACTTGACCACTCAATGTTCAGGGGTCGCTCACTTAGTGCCCTTTGTACTTGTTTTCGTAATGCATTGTGATGCTTTCAATCTCTCTCCCTCTCTCCCTCTTTTTCTTTCCCCTGACTAGCTCTTTTTTTATATATGAATGTACGTCGTTTCTTCACAAAGATTTGATGAAAAGTTTGACGTACAAAGTTATAAACGAGTATAAAATATACTTTTTTCCTCTCTTCATCGCGCTCTTTTCTTTCGAATGTACCCTTTTTATAGCTTTAGTTTATAGCTATATTGTCAAATGAAATGCTCATTGCAGGTAATCAGCTGACCGCCAAACCTACCTGTAAGTCAGGTAAGGTAACGGGGGTCAGTAATTGACTGTAAGTAAAGGGCCACCCTCCTTGCCCTTTTCCCTCGCACGGCTCTCTCTCTCCCTCTCTCCTCTCGGCCTCCCTCTGACGATATGAGAATGGCTTCCCCTTTCCCACTGTCTACTAAATCTAATCAAGATGGAGTTGAGCTATTAATAATATGGCCACTTCGTGTACCACATACTCCAAGCTGTGTCCGTCTCTCCCTCTCCATCTCTCCTTCTCTCTCTCTCCCTCCCTCTCTTCTCCTCTCGCATCCTGTGAGAGGAAACTTGACCACACAAGTCGAGTAACCGCCCGAAACATGAGCATCTCATTTCTAAATTGGTCAAATTTAGCTTTTATGAGTAAGAAGGTAAAAGGTAGATGTTACTTTACAAGGTCGGATTAGGATTCGACTGAGGGCGAGAGAGGGAGAGAGAGAGGGAGAGAGGGCGAGAGAGAAAAGACTACAGGCTGCACCGCCCCTGATATTTTTATGTCTTTCTCACACAGTCAGAGAAGACAATTACATATCGTGCATATCTCTTTTCTTCTCTCAGCCTTCGGTGCACCTGAGCTGCAATTAAATTTTGCTTCTCCCTTCCCCTCCTCTCCCCCTCCCTCTCTCTCTTTTCTCTGTCGCTCTCTTTCGGTGCTTAAGAGAAGCCGGACAACAACAAACAAGTGCATGATATAAAGGATTTTCGTCGGTGAAAAGAGATTTATAAATTGCAATACTAGCCAATCTATAAACATGATGCAAACAAGATAAAGAGCGATAGAGAGGGGAGAGAAGGAGGGAGAGGGGAGAGAGAGAGAGAAACGGTAGACGAAGATACTCTTCCATGCAATTCTTATCCCGGAACAGCTTGAGGCGCCTTTTCAAAGCTTTTTGACGTTAAAATATTAGATATTATTAATAAAGCGAGAGGTAACTCATTTATATCAACTAATAATACACGTATACCTGTGCTCATTACTACAGCGGGTGTCCCATCCCCTTCTATATCTTGCCAGTCAAGGGAGGCAAAGAGGAGAGCGAGAGAGAGAAGGGGAGAGAGACGAGAGGGAGAGAGCGAGCACCTCCGGCTAACTTAATTGCTTATATGGAAGTTATATAATAGGAAGCATCATTGTGGCCAATTTATTATATAAGACAAGAATGCCTCGGAGCTAAGGAGACCAAATCGCTCCCTTCGTGAAAAGATGTGTCTTTGTGGGCTCTCGTCTATTCCTTGGAAATATGTGCAACTGCAAAGGCAGGGAAGGGAGAGAGGAGAGGGAGAGAGGAAGAGGGAGAGAGGAAGAGAGGGAGAGGTGCAAAGAAGCAACTAATAGATTGCTCTCAGCAATGAACTTTCTGGAGGACAATGGGTGACTTTTTGTTGTCTTAAATGAGATTGATTGATGCTTTCTCAAAGTCAAGGTACACGATTGCCTCACACTAACACCATTGTGCAATGTACAGGTATGTCCTATGTACCTGTAATATTACAAGTTGTGTGTGCGTAACATCAAGGTTGCCCTATATCACGAACCATCTAGTAGTGAGACAAACATGGCGCCTTGTTGTTATATTAGAGGCGAAGGCAAGGACACCATGGTCACGGTCGACCAGGAACCAAAAATACAGTCTCCGTCTCTCCTCTCCCTCTCCTCTCTCCTCTCTCCCTCTCCTCCCCTCTTTCGCCAATCATGGTGAATAAACCAAATTGTTCACCGCTGAAAGTGGGACGATCTTTGTCTCCAATTTTATCATGTTGGTCATTTGGCAAATCATAGTGCTCATAGATGAAAAGGGGAGAGAGAGAAGGAGAGGGGAGGGGGAGAGAAGGAGAGGGAAGGGGAGAGGGGGAGCGTGAGAGAGAGAGACCAGACCTGATCTTTATGGAAACAAAGTAGTTCGCTGTGCATTTGCATATGACTGAAAAGGAAAATAAATATAAATATATCACCCAGCCATCGTCTCGGGCTATAATGTAATATCATATCACAAAATAAGGTACCAATTGCCGACCTAGATATTTCCCCCTTCGAATCTGATCGTTGTTTAAATGGGAAACTTAAATCACGGGCTTGTAGAAGCTCAGCTGTTTTGCATTTTGAAGGACACTAAGGTCACCTTTGTTTCATTGTTCGAGTTGCTCATGATGCAGGGAAGAGCATATGCGAGCCTGGGAGAGGGAGAGAGGAGGGGAAGGGGAGAGGGAGGAAGGGAAGAGAAAGAGATGCTGTGAATTCACAAAGACTATGGTTCACAGTGCTAATGAAAATTTGACGCATCAAGTGTCCGTGACAAAAAAAGTGGCCACCGGAAGCTGAGGCCATTGCCTTTGCCAAACATCCGGCTTCAGCGTTGCTCTCTTTCTCTTCGCTCTTCGCTCTCTTTTTTCTCTTTCTCTCGCTCTCTCCCCTGAATGTTTTTCCTCTTGTTTTTTGTCCCTCATCTCTTAATGCCGTTTCAGTTGTTTGTCTACTCGTGAATGGGAAACGAAAGTCTTCCATTTGCTGTCTAATTGGAATGAGCAATACAAAGGAAGGCCAAAAATTTCCTCATACGGATTAATGGCCGCTGCGAGACTCTTCTCCCCTTCTCTCCCTTTCCTCCTCCTCCTCTCCCTCTCTCCCTCTGGTGTCGACTTTCATTCTATTCGTTAGGAATGTGACGACATGACAAAAAGCTACAGGTTGACCAAATTAATATTATCTAATTTCCTACTGCCGTGTATGCCAATTTAGACAGGTAGTCCGTGGAACAACAATTAAGCCAACAAGTTAAGCAGTTCCCTTAAATTGTTTCAAGGAGAACCCAAAGTTAAACACAGTTAATGGAACTCTTTCCATGCTAATTTACAAATCAAAAGTGTCACTCGGGCTTTGGCTGCCTTTCTCTTAAATTGTTCTTGTATTCCGAAATAGCAATTTAGGTAACTTGAGTTTGTACCATATATGAGGACGGACCGAGAGGGAGAGAGGGAAGGAGGGAGAGAGAGAGAGGGAAGGAGAGAGAGGGAGAAAGTTAAATGACCAAGCAAGTGGTGTTAAATTAACCGCATCAAGATTCCGTGTGACTCATATTCAATTGCATGGCATGAAAGGAAGAAAAGGCTAAAGAAACTCACAGCCAAGGGAGAGGGAGAGAGAGCGAGAGGAAGGGAGAGAGGGAGAGCGAAAGAGTTGTCGATTATATTCGCATACACACCGCTGTGTAGCATTATTTTGAACTTCAATTCGAGAGAGTAGCAAGTATATTTTGCATGACTTCAACAGGGAATATAAGTTGTCCCCTTCTCACCGTTTATGGTAATCTAGAAAAACGAGACAGAAAGAGAAAAAAGCGAGACCGCAAGAGAGCGAGAGGGAGAGAGGGAGAGAGAGGGAGAGAGAAAAGTAATATATTCTTCATGAAATTCATCACGCAGCATTTTCCTCTACTTGGCCAACATAATGATGATGATGACCAGGTAAGCAATTGCAGTGGAAAGATGAAGTCAAGAGCCTCAAAGTAAAAAAGAAGGGACATCGGTGTCAATGCCATAGTGGTGATATCAAGTAGTATATCATTGTTTGGCCATAAAATTTTTGTGCCCCATGCACTGGCGTACGGGATACTTATTAATATACCGGCCCACTGACGGCCCCGTAAACGGGACCCCGACCGGGCAGTGGGCCAACTGGGTCGGCGGCGATATTTGGGTCTAAGCCACAAACTGTGGTCATAACATCATCAAGTGCATCTCGAGGTACAGTTGAAACCTTTCCTGGCTATATTTAGCTTCACGATATGCTGACAATATTACAAAAAATCTGCAGAGATGTGCTCTGCCAAGGCAGGAAAAAGTTTTACCAGGTTGAAAAAGAAACTGAAAAATGGCCATATTTCAGACTTAGAGGAGAGAAAATAAACCTGAAATAATTGACGCCGTCCATAAATATGAGAATAATAAAATGTATATTTGCGAATAGGTATGTTACATGTTATATGCCTTGATTATATTTATCTCTGTGTCGATTCGTTTTAATGCTCACATCAACCGCTCAGCTGGAGATTACGAATATAGGAAATGGTCGCCTATACCTGGCTCATGAATATTACAGGTGCGATACACTTTTGCAGGCATTTTTTTTGCTAATATTTCACCTTTTTTTCATGGTAAAACTTTTTCACTGCAGTAGTTAGTCACCCCTGGCTTAGGTGTACCGAATTTTTGTACCATGTACTCAAATAGAATTATAAGACCGATGGGACTTTAATGGGATGTTGCTGTGCAGAGTGCACCGAGTGCTCGGAAATGTAGGAAATTTAGAGGGAAAAAATTATATACCTGCACAGGTAAATGAAAAGAGGGAGAGAGAGAGAGAGAGAGCGTGAGGGAGAGAGAAAAAGAAGTAAAAAGGGAAATAGAGGGAGAGGGAGAGAAGTAAAAGGGAGAGTGAGTGAAAGTTCCGTTTCGCGCTAATTCCAAATCAGACCAGTGCGCGAAAAGAGAGCAGTAATAGGTAGGGAGAGGGAGAGAGGAAGAGAGGGAAGGAGAGAGGGAGAGAGAGAAGCAAAGTGTGGTTTGCTCTATACTGTTCACTTTAATGGACTGACACAGCAGCAAACTTTTAACCAAATTAAGGCTGAGCCGGTAGTGGTATCATTTTCTTATTTCATGAAACAGTTATGGCTGACCACGTTGGAAATGTAAAGTATGACCATAATGATATGAGGGATAAGTTGAAGAGTGAAAGAGAGGAAGAGCACCTGAGAGGGAGAGGGGGGGGGGAGAGCGAGAGGGAGAGCAAAGTCAGTCGCAGGGATAATCCGTTATATACGAGTTTCTTGAACATCTTGATGCGACAAGAAAATATTTATAGGCTTGTCTCTAAATTGCTTTTTTGCAAACATGAAAATTTAGAGGAAAATAGAGAAAAACAAACTGGCGAACAACCTTAAAACAAGTAAGAAAAGAGCCAGTTGTTTTGTTGGAGAGGGAAAGGGAGGGGAGGGAGAGAGAGAGGAAGGGAGAAGAAGGGAAATCTGGCTAATTGCGAAACAATGTGATTTGCTTGTCGTACCGAAACAAATTTCGGCCATTGGTTTTGCTTGACCGGTCACTTGTAAGCTTGACCTGAGATCTCCTCTCTCTCCCTCTCTTGCCTCTCTCCTCTTCCCACCCTCTCTCTCTCCCTCTCGCTCTTCGTCTCTCGTTCTGATGGCTATTAGGCGCTAAAAATATACTGTTCGCGTCAACAATTTATACATTTCTTCTCTTCGCATTCGAGAATTACATTATTGTTGTCATGACGTGGTTAGGGAAGAGAGAAGAGGAGAGAGAGAGAGGAGGGAGAGAGAAGAGAGAATATAATGCACAATGAACAAGGAATTCAATATTGCATAACAAGTAGAGAGAATGGAAGTTGGAAACGTGCGAAATAGTCTTTTTGGCAGATCGGCAAGGGGAGAGAGAGAGGAGAGGAGAGGGAGAGGAGAGAGCGACGGCAGCTAATATTGCACAGTGCGTCAAACCTGAAAAGGTAGATTGTCCAGCGAATTAAAACGGCACAATTTATGAATCACGTTACCCTTTTTACTACTCCATTGACCTCGTGCCTTACATGTGCCCTTTAACTATGTTGCCTAATTGAGATAAAGTTATATGTTGCCTCTTAGTTTTTACGCTTCTTGACAACAAGTATCTCCCTCTCGCTCTCTCGCTCTCCTCTTCTCTCTGTGGCTTACACTGTGCACATGTTGAAATAAGAAGAGGCGTATCAGCAATACATGCCATTACCGAAAGAGAGGCATAGAGCAAGGGGGGAAGGGAGAGGAAGAGGGCGAGAGAGCGACCACAAAACATCATTTGAATGGCATCCTTGGCTTTGGGTGGCTGCTGCTCAATAGTTTATCTCTCTCTCCCGCTCTCTCTCTCTCTCTCTCCCTCTCCAGCTCTTACTCACGTGTATTTTTAGCTCTCTGAGGGCACAATAGTAAGATTCTGAGAAAGTCACATTATTCACAGTATTTCAAGCGGTAATGATAATTTCGTACTCAGGTCTTACTGTTGACGCCAGAGGCAAAGTCCAACTACGGGATTAATAGTTGCTCTCTGCCTCTCTCCCTCTCTTCCTCTCTGCCTTCCTAAACGTCAATGCATCGTTAAGTCGTCCTAGTACTGCAATTATCTAGCCAAGTGCGTGTCTCTCTAGAAAAAGGGCAAAGTCATCCTCATTCCGTCGACCATTTGTATCAAACATACATTACATAGTTCTCTACGGACAGAAATATACTCAGCGGACGAACAGGTAATTAAAAGTACATAACACAATCTTGTTTTCGCTACTTAAACTTCCATGAACAATGTCGGCAACTGTTGCGCAATGCAATTCGTCTCTCTTTGAACTTGCCGAGGGCAAGGGACTTGGAAAGGGTTGACTGACAAGTATTTCTTTCTTTCAAATGAGAGAAGGAAAGAAAGGGAGATAGAGGGAGAGAGGGTTAGAGAGGGAAGAGCGATATAGGGAGAGAAGATGCACATGACCATGGAAGCGTTACGAGCGACTCTAGAGGGCGCTGCAGTCGGTGGACCTTGTTTGGTCCAAAAATGGTCTGAGCTTGTCATATTTTCAAGGGATTTCATGGCAGAAAAAAAGTGAAATAGAAAAAAGAAGAAAATTAGCGACTAAGAGCAACTGTTTATACAAATATCACTCCTACTCTTCTACATTATCTCTTGTCGACCCTGAGAGCGAGATTCAGCGAGAATGCGAGAGGGAGAGAGAGAGAGATAGGGAGAGAGAGCGATAAAAAGATAAAAGAGTTTCGTTCAGAGCGTGACTCATGCGTGGATAGACGCGGCGCATGCGCAGCTGCAGGTGAGCCACAAAGGGTTGCCATGACTACGACGCAACAGAGCAGGTGTCCTTGCTTCTGGTCAGGTGTTCTCACAATAAAGTGGATGAGAGAGAGAGAGCTGCAGCTCCAGCAATATAAAAGTGGCCCAAGTGGGGGAAGCAACGGGAAGAAGGGGGAAGGCAGACATTTTGCAGGCAATCAGTGAGCCTTTTCGCAAACTGGGGGAGAAAAAGGAGAAGAGGGGAAGGCACGGAGTGAGTGTGTAGACTTTTGAACGGCGCGAGCCGTTGTCAGTGAAGCTTCTGAGCCTGTGCTTGCCGAGTGTAGTGTGACGAGCAACTCCGTCTCTCTCCCTCTCTCTCTCTCGCTCTTTCTCTTTCCTTCTCTCCCTCTTGCTCTATCTTACTACTACTTACAAGTCATATTGCGACAATACGGTGCGCTTTAGTGACACTTGTCACTGTATCTCATGGAGGATTACTCTCCTTCATCCAGTTTAAACCCATCATCCTGTGTCACAATCAGTGCCTCATTGACATCACCTTCCTCCTCACCATCATCCTCATCATTAGGTACAAACTTGACCACAACAACACCAGGGACAGCAAAGTGTCGTGTACCAGTCATAGCCATGGACCCTGGTGGCAACGTTACCCTGGACTCGATTGTCGGTGCCTTTAACGAACCACTCAAGGAAGAGCAGGCCTGGGCTATTTGCTATCAGTGTGCAAAGTACTTGATTAAGAATCGAACCAGAGCTCACCAGATTAACAAATTGTCGGACATTCTCATTCACAAAGATGGACGCGTCTTGGTTCCAGTCATTGATCCTGGTAGGCTTTAGGCTTCTTGTAGACCACTGAACGTTTTCTCTTTGCTGTCTCTCTCCCCCTCTCTCTCCCCCTTCTCTTTCTTTCTCCTCTCTTCCCTTCATCTCTCGAGACTACTACTTGACTCATCACTCATTTTGTGCAATTTTTTTTCAATTTAATGTAAAAAAATTCTTTCCAGGTTCGCCCAAGAGAAAGTCCTCGGAGAAAAAGGTAATTATACATCTTGCTTCCTGTGTGTTGAGTGCCATGTTTTAGTGTCGTATAAATTATAACACTGGACTCCACTAAATCAGTTTGTTTGATCATGATGGTCACGTGCCTGCAATTCATCAGCTTAAAACATTCCGACTCTCATCTCTTTCTCTTATCTCCCTTTCTCCCTCTCTCCTCTTTCCCTCTTTTTTGCAGTTGATTTCTCAGCTCGGAGTGGTTCTGTACAAAGCCCTTGACCACGGATGTGATGAGAATGAGGAGCGCCAGCTGAGTCCGCCATTGTCAAGTCTAATTGAGCGTCTAACTACGGCCGACGAGTGTGGCCGGGACTCGTGTGATGAGGGAATCGAACGGGACGCCGACGATGACAACAAGTCGGGAGAGGAGAGCCTGGAGATGACGGACAGCCATCATGATAATGGCAGTGGCGTCGGCATCACTTTGGACAAAGTCATCGAGGTAATTTTCTCTTCCTCTTCTTCGTTGCCGTTGACCACGAAATTGCGCTCAAGCCTTCCTTCTTGATAGTGGTCATGCTATGTGGATTTAATGCTAAGTGCACCTTGAAGAGTTAGCCAGAATGATTAACGACAGGGCTGAGCCCAACGTCTTCATTTTTTTTGCTTCCTCTCTCCTCTCCCTCTCTCCCCTCTGCCTTCTTTCGGACTGGACCATGTTTTATGCAAACTCACGAACCCTGTGCTATAATGTGTTCATTCTTTAAAAGTTGGTTTTTACTATATAGTTTAAAAGCGTCATCGGAGGATCATGAAGTGACCGTGAAACCGGCAATGAGGAAGGAAAAGAGGGAGAGGAGAGAGAGAGAGAGAGGAAAGAAAGATTGCCAGAACCGTTCCTCTCTTGTAGCCCTATCTGTGATTTACACTAAAATTAATTAGTTTATGTCGCTCTTAATGGATGGAGGTGGTGATGCCCTCGGGCACTCTTGATCCTGTTTCCTTCCACCAAATTGGCTACAGTATGTGAGAAAGGATGAGAGGAAGTTGAAAGAGGGAGAGGGAGAAAGATTGAAACCTGTCCCTTTTCGCGAACTAGGTATACCGATAGCTCATATAAAGAACTCCTACACTCAGAACAGGTATTGGCGGTGGCGGATTAGCTGACCAAAAATGTTACAGTAAAGAACTGCTTGTGCTCTACTCGAAGCGAAAGGAGGAGAGAAAGAGGGAGAAGGATGGGAGAGAGAGAAGGACTGTTTCTCAATATGTTTAACTTAGCATAGTATCACAGTCCGCACAACCCGAAATACAAGACATGCAACTCTATGATTGATCGCACTTAGTCAGGCTATTAAGGTTTTTCGTCTCTCTCCTCTCTCTCCCTCTCTCCCTTTGCTGATGCAAGTTTGCATTCGTGGGCCAGCCTGAATAAATAAGCAGCATATTCGGCATATACGTGTATCATCAGAAAAACATGTACACCATCATGAGTTGCGTGTTTTTAGACATAGGATGAGGGGAGAGGGAGAGAGAAAGAAAGAGACCATGACTGCTTACTGTGCATGAGGTGACTAACAAATCGGAGCGAATAGAACAATGTCGAGATGATTGAATGCTACTCATCGGTTTTTTAGCGAAATTAAATTTCCCACACTAGGTATTGAGCAATTAGAAGATACTTGTTATACTCGTTTGACTAATCGTAATTTATTCCATCACAGATATGTTCAGAACACTTGGCGTCCTCTGACCACTCTGAGAACCACTATCGAGCAGTTTGCCGAGCTCTGGTCGCCGAAGCTCTCGAGCTGACAACATTCCTGTCGCAAATATCTCTTAAGAAATCAAGCCGCTTAGAAATCGAGAGTCAAGATGCTCTAAGTGATCTCCTTGTCGCCGACTGGGCCCGAATATGGATGCAAGTGATGCGCGAACTGAGGCTCGGCGTAAAGCTGAAAAAGGTGGACCTGGAAACGCACTTCCTGTCGCAACATCCCATTGACGAGTTCGAATTAACGCCTTATGAAATGCTGCTGGACGACATCCGGTCCCAGAGATACAAGTTGAACAAAGTTATCATTGACTACAATAGCATATCTCCCAGGGTCCGGAAAGATGCTCACGCACTCATCCTGGAATTCATTAGATCTCGACCTCCTCTAGTCCCAGTATCAAAGAGAAAATTGCCTCCGGCTCCTCAGAAAGAGAAGACTTTGTACGAGAAGTTGATGGCCTCCATTCAAGAGCAGCACCATTTGCGTCCAACGCCTCAGCCATTGGTTAGACACGGATCCATCCATCTTGGTAGAATACGCGAGGATCGTGTCTCAAATAATAGTGATGACGCATTCTCCTCCACTTCCTCAAGTTGCTTCCGTTCTCACGGTTTGCGTAGATGTGGATCAGTACCACTGCGACGGACAAAGAGCATCAAGAAGCTCATCAAGGCCGATATAAACTTGCGCTTAGATTCGGAGAGCGATGGCGAAGACATGTCCTCACCCGACTCTGGTGACATCAACTTCAATCGCAAAGGATCCCAAAGAAGCGACAGCCTGACTTTAACCCTGGACGAAGTACAACACATCCGGTCGGCCATTACGAAAGCGGAAATTGAGTACATCGGCAAAACGAAAGAACTGCGCTACGATCTGGAGAATGGACGCGTTTGTTTCACTTGCCTCAAAACGCGATTCAACCTGTTCAACTGGGGTGTCAAGTGCAAGCTTTGCGAAAAGCAAATCTGTGAGAAGTGTGCAACCAAGATGGACATCCCGCGCAATTCGGCGACCAAATTTGATAAGATTCCTGTCAACATGCTAATTCCCAGCCGGCTGATGGACGCCTCGCGAAGGGAGAAGCGATCAAATTCACTGAGCGGCATAGACGGAAGAGATTGCACTAAAAATAGTCGTGTCGTAGATGTAGATGTCAAGGAAGAAATCGACTCCACTCCAGTGACAAGAAGCCTGAAGAAGTTTCACTCGGTAGAAATTCGTTCTCAAGGAATTCAGGTCGACTTAAAATGGGTTTGATGGACAAGATTAAGAAATCAACTCTCTTCAAAGAGTTTGACACTGTCAAATTGTGCACCGATTGTCAAACTTTCGTTGCCAGCAGTGTACACAGTACGAGGTGCTGATGATGTCTATCTCTTCCTCTCTCGCCTCAGACTCTCTCCTTACTTAATTAATTCCAAAACCGGATATACACATGCTGTGCGCAATCTATTCAAGCTGTTAATCTGTTGAAGCCAGAGAGAAGATGTTGCTCTATCTGAAACCAAGTCTGAAATTTTAATTTTCTGGAATTCGAGAAAACATTAGTTTTTTAAGCAGGTCGTCATATTTATATTTTAATCCTGTTTAGAGAATGATGGAGAAAGATCAGAGATTACCTCAAAGTTTAAAGCCAAATACTATATTATTATATCGCAAAATGCTGTATATATTCAGTGCACAGAATTCAAACATGCCGCTATAATTGTCTCATGATGTTTATTGTATCACTTCGAGTTTTGAACAAACGCAAATCAAAAATTAAAGGTCTAGAAATGAATGATCAACTGCAACTAAATTAGTCAAGGCAAACTCCTACTCATTTTGCTTGCGCTTCGGAGCTCCGCCAAACTGAGGCTGACCACCGCCTCGGCCGCCATGTTGACCACTGAAGGCTCCGCGCTGAGAGCCACTATGGCCGCCACGACCTCCTCCTCGGCCACCGCGTACAGGTGGGCCTCGGCGCATGTCCTTCCGTTGTCTGGACGTCACTTCTTCCTTGACCATGTCAATCACTTCGTCAGGTATGCGCAAGTACTTGATGGTCGAACCTCGGATATAACATTCAGGCATCCGCCAGAACCGGTCGCCGTCTCGGGATGTGCAAATCACTTCGCGCAAATTCACATTCATCCAAGTGTCACACGACACCAGGTGTCCGTTGTACGTTTCGCCATTTTTCAGTTCTACCAGCTTGGATTTAACATTAATACAAAGTCATCAGTTTGTTTATGTTATAGTACATACCATGGGATGGTTCTGAGCGGTTTTTAGAAGTGTGAGCGGCAACATGTTGAACTTCAAGAAGGAGAAGTGATTCAAATTGCGAGAAAGAGAGAACGTTCACTCACAGCTGATCGGCACTCTTAGTTTGTTTCTTGGGCCGCAGATGGCGCTCGTGGACGACGAGAGCATTGAAAAGTTTTGCGCAAAACTTTCTAGTGTGTGTTTAAAAAATAATCGTAGCTAATCGCTGTCATTTTGCTAAGTACAAGAACCCACTAATTTCATATTGCAGTCCTTTCTCACAATCAGGCAAATTGTATCTGACATTCTAAGCTCTGTGTGAAAGTTGTGGTCATCCTTGGGAAGGTAAGTAAGCTTACCCAGTTCATTGGTCGAGTCTACATACTTAACTGTCGCACATGCATACATATTTGCAACTCAAAAAAGAGAGTTTCATGACCTTCTAAGGCTGAGAAAAGCGAAAATATCACGGGCCTCAGTGGAAAAACAAATCACAGTCTTTGACCATTAATTGCGTGCAGCGTCCGGAGTCCTTGACCCCTTGCATCTTGTCCATGATGGCCAGTTGATTGGCTACCAAGTCGATACGTGCCGACTCTAAGTATATACATATAGATTCTACTCATCCTTTCCTATACTATTCACTGATTGCCTCCGTAACAAGGAAGCCTCCTCTATTCACATCATTTCAAATTACCTTTTCTCATTTTGAGATTTTCTAAATCGCTGCAACGTCACTTGTCTCGAGTCACGTTGATTTATTTGTTAGTTTCACGGATGTTGCAAGCTCGGTGGGAAAAGAGTTACTATTTAAAGTCACATTAATCAATGGCGCTTAATGCATTAAGAGATGAGCCCCGTGAAGGAGAGAGAGAGGGGGGACTGCCTGCCGATCTCTTTGAACTGGATTTATAGATGCTTTTCAATTATGCGCAGAGAATGTCTCTATAAGCAATCAGTGAAGGCAATGGATGCTCTTTTTGATGTGAATCAAGCTAATTGCTGTTCGGTTTTCGGTGGTTGAAAGGCTTTTCAAGAGTAAATATAACTCCATTTTGAGTAATCGTCTTTATCGTTTTCATTAATCAGCTTTTAATAGCGAGCTGCAAGAATGTGAAAAAAAGATTCGAATGAAATTGCTAATTACAGGTGAAAATTGAAGATAATCATGAATAACAATAAATAGTTGAGCAGCGAGATGAATGAAACTCAAAAAGAACTAATGATCAGAGTTGATCGTATTGTTCTCGAGTTCATCGTCAAAAACGACATTTGTAGATGTGGGCTTAGTGGGCTTGGAAGCGTCCTGAGACTGGTCCACTTCGCCGGCAAACGAAAAAGCGGGCGGAAATTTGGACGGTTCAAAAGTGTCCACGTCATCGCCGCTCATCATCATGGGGTCGACATCGTTATCCTTAGGTTCTTGGACCTTGTCAATGGCGGCCGCGAGGCCGGGCATGTTCCAGTGACGGGCGGTCAGATCTCGGACGCCACCGAACATGAACGAGGTCAAGCCCACTGGCAACTTGGTCCTCAGGCCAGAGTCGGCGGCCGAGCTTTTAGTTCCGGCCTTGGTGGTCTTCCTTGAACTGGGCTTGACCTTGGACACGGCTTTGCGTCTATAGGCGGGAGACGAGAGCACCCTCTTGGAGTAGAAGATGCGAGGTCCGTACCTGACCCTGGTCAGCTGACGTCTAGAAGGGGCAGTCAGCCACCTTCTCGGCCCGGAGCGACCCTTGGAGACCTTCCTCTTGAGCGGCCTGACTGGCGCCGACCGAGGTCGAGACGAGGCTTCGTAGACAGGAAGTCCCAAGGCTTCATCGGTGGCCATGGACTCCCACCAGGAGCCCCGCTGGACACCACGAGTGCCGCCGAGAGTCCACGAGCTGACCCCTCTGGGGAACGGGTATGGGTAAGGTCGGGGCGGAGGGACCAGGCTGGGCAGGAAAGATGACCTTCGGCCGTAAGCGCGGACGCCATCGACTCGTCTATTGGCGTAGATGACCGGCTTGAAGTCAGTGGGCGGCTTCACATAGACCGAGTGGACATCCGAGTACTCGACCTTCGGTTCCTCAGCACTGCTGGACTCGAATTCGGCCACCACTGGAGCCTGACTCGAACTGGACAGCTGGTCCGACTCCTTCTTGGAAAGGCTTGGAAGGATCCGTTTCGTACTCGAGAGTGGACAGCGCGGACTTGGAGTTGGTAAACGGGACAGCGGTGTCATCCTTGAGCACGATGACCGGCGGTTGCTCGGTCGTCGAGGTGACCTCGTCGTCCAGCCTGAAGGAGCGCGGGTAGGGTCGCAGAGGAAGCCGAGACTGGACCGGGAACGCGAAGGGTGACGGGTATGCCGTCCTGACATACGGCGAGGGGTACCTGAGGACCTGGACCAGCTGGACGGCATTGGCGCCAACGATGGCGGTGAGAAGGAGGAGAAGCGGCGTCGACACCATCGTGACAGTGACGAGCGAGAATGCGACCAGGAAAGGAGAGGAGAAGAGGGAGAGAGGCAGAGAGATGGCACAATGTGTGGCCGGTGACTCGAGGAATATGGTGCGTGACCGAGCAGGGATGCCGTGACTTGAGGCGCGAAAGTATAGAACGGTAGCTGCTAATGACAGAGCGAGAGGAGAGGAGAGAGAGAGAGGAGACACTGTTTACTGGTCGACTTTGAACTTGAATTTGAAGACAAATCTTCTCGCGCTTCTCCTTTTCTTGGACTCGACTCGAGCACTCAGTTCCTGTTTTTCCAGTTCCCTCTCTCCCTCTCCTCTCTCTCTCGCTCTTGCTGACGTATTTCCAACGAGTTTTGATAACTGCATAGTCGTCAACGGAGAGAGAGAGGAGAGAGAGAGAGAGAAGAAGAGGGATGGAGACGAAAGGGTAGCACTCACACAGAATATATATTCTCAGTTATTTAATATTAGTGGCCAACTAAATAAGTCTTGTCAGCGGGACAGCCTTCCAGCCGGATAACCCCGCTCTCGCTCCCCTCTCGCTCCCTCCTCTCCTCTCTCCTTCTACCGAGTTTATTCACACTTTGCCTGAGCCCCTTTGTCGCTCTCTATCTCTCTCTCTCTCGCTCTCCTCCTTCCCTCCCATTCCGAAGCTGGTTAGCAGTCGGGAGAATCCCATCAGAAAACCCGCATCAACGAGGTAGAGAGAGAGGAGAGAGGGAGAGCAGAGAGGAGAGAGGCAGAGACGATGTACCGCTGATGCCGCCGATGTGGAGCCTACCGCGTCTCCAGTCAGCTTTGATTAGCGATGCGAATTACATTCCAAACATAAAGTGATTTAGACTTAGAAAAGGAAAACTTTTAAATCACTCACTCGTCATCTCTCTCTCTCCCTCTCTCTCTCTCATTCCCGATGACCTTTGCTGACTATCTCTGACCACATCTACTTCCACATGGGCGTGTATCACAAAGTCCTCTTATTTGATTTATACCTTACCTTGGGTCACAGGTAGATAAATGGAAGCAATAGAGGCATTTCCGTGATAACGCTTTTTCGCCGGAAGGCTCTCAATTAGGCTTTTTGTATTATGATATCAATTTCAATGGCGATTGTTACGTCATAGTTAGTGTTACATTTCTATTTTGTTTCCCCCTTTTCTTGATGCGAATGGTCATTAGTCAAAAAAGGCTTCCACATCCAGCTGGGCAGAGATAAGGGGCAAGCAAATAGAGACGGGAGAGGAGAGGGGAGAGGAGAGGAGCGAAGAGGGTGAAGTTTTCACCACTTGGGAAAAACACTTTTTTCTGGCGTTGAGAGCTATGTTGCGAAATATTCGTCCTTCAGTTTTACCATTTAAGACAACAAGCACACAGCTTCCGAAGAAGGGAGTGCCTCGAGGCGGTGATCAGAATCAGAGGGAGAGAGGGAGAGGGAGCCTTACTGTTAAGCCTAGGCAAGGGTGCGAGAGGGAGAGAGGGAGAGGAGAGAGGAGTCATCGTCTAGTTATGTTGTGCCCAGCGTGGGATTTACCGGCTTCGTGATCACGCTCATTATGCAATCAGCTGTCTACGGCTCAGAAATGTGTACGAGGACTTTTCAGGGTCACGCATGACGCCATGTTTGTGTCTCTCTCCCTCTCTCCCTCTCGTGTGAGCTGTCTTCACGGAATGCCGCCATTGACATTCATAGCTGCAGATATGCAGAAAAATATATATATATATAAAATACATAAAACCTTTTTTCGGCGTAATCTCTTTCTATTTTTGCGTGTTTGCTGAGAGCGAAGCGAAACCCACTTTGACGATTGCTTTCTCATAACATAGACTTACAAGGAATAATGCGCAAGGATACCTGTAGCTCAGATTTAGGAGATAATGGAGGAGCGAGAGGGAGAGAGAGAGGGAGAGCCGACGAGAGGGAGAGGGGGAGAGAAAGGTGATAAAAGGGACAACATGTTGACCATATATGGCTTTGGAAATGTACACTTGACAGTCAGTAATCCGGCCATAAAGGCTTTGGAATGACATTGTGCATAAACAAGTCTCTCTCTCTCTCTCTCTTCCTCTCCCCTCTTCCCTCTCTATCAAGCTGAGTTCAGGTAAACATGCAGCTATGTTTGTGCAAATGTTGACTATGACATACCACTTTGTACCGTGAGTGAAATGTCATTTAGAAAGACCGATTCCAGAAAGTCGGAGAATGTGATCTTGATGAATAAAACCTTGGTTTGGGTATTTCTTATCTCTCTCTCCTCTCTCTCTCTCTCTCTCTCTTTCGTGGTCTCACATAACGGTCAAATTAGTTCGTTAAACTTGAAGGCAATATATAAAATGTTTCAAGCCCCAGGATACCGAGAGGAAGTGGATACGACAGAGAGGGAGTGTGACAACTGAAGGAGAGCGAGAGAGGGAGAGAGCGAGGGAGAGGGAGAGAGAGAGAGAGTCAAAGTCTGATTTCTAGCTCAAAGGTAGCTGTAAAGTTTACGCGCATACCTAAGGTCAAGTCTAAATTGTATATTATATACGACTTGAAAGCCACAAAAAAGAATGAAACTGAAAAAAACGCGTTGTTCAATTGTGCGATACACGAAAAGAAAGGAAGAGAGAGAGGGAGAGGAAGAGAGGAGAGAGATGGATGAGAGGGGAGAGAGCAGAGAGGCGGATAAAGTGGCGATCATTGGGTATAAAAATATATACGCTTTTTCGCTATGATTACAATGTAGACACATTGACTGGCGGGTCAACGAGGATAATGACGCTCTGTCAGTGATTTACAACGTTATAACGGACTGCAGAGTTCAGGCTGTGAGAATGATGGGTTTTATTGCGCAATACCCTGGAGGTTAGACGCGGTAGGCTCCAGATCGGCGGCATCAGCGCTAATACGTCTCTCGCTCCCTCTCTCTCCTCTCTCGCCTCTATCTCTCTCTTTCGGCGGACGCCGTTGATGCGGGTTTTAAAATGGGATTCTCCAGAATTCTAACCAGCTTCGGAATGGGAGGGAAGGAGGAGAGCGAGAGAGAGAGAGATAGAGAGCGACAAAGGGGCTCAGGCAAAGTGTGAATAAACTCGGTAGAAGGAGAGAGGAGAGGAGGGAGAGAGAGCGAGAGGGGAGCGAGAGCGGGGTTATCCGGCTGGAAGGCTGTCCCGCTGACAAGACTTATTTAGTTGGCCACTAATATTAAATAACTGAGAATATATATTCTGTGTGAGTGCTACCCTTTCGTCTCCATCCCTCTTCTTCTCTCTCTCTCTCCCTCTCTCTCTCCGTTGACGACTATGCAGTTATCAAAACTCGTTGGAAATACGTCAGCAAGAGCGAGAGAGGAGAGGGAGAGAGGGAACTGGAAAAACAGGAACTGAGTGCTCGAGTCGAGTCCAAGAAAAGGAGAAGCGCGAGAAGATTTGTCTTCAAATTCAAGTTCAAAGTCGACCAGTAAACAGTGTCTCCTCTCTCTCTCTCCTCTCCCTCTCGCTCTGTCATTAGCAGCTACCGTTCTATACTTTCGCGCCTCGAGTCACGGCATCCCTGCTCGGTCACGCACCATATTCCTCGAGTCACCGGCCACACATTGTGCCATCTCTCTGCCTCTCTCCCTCTTCTCCTCTCCTTTCCTGGTCGCATTCTCGCTCGTCACTGTCACGATGGTGTCGACGCCGCTTCTCCTCCTTCTCGCCGCCATAGTTGGCGCCAATGCCGTCCAGCTGGTCCAGGTCCTCAGGTACCCCTCGCCGTATGTCAGGACGGCATACCCGTCACCCTTCGCGTTCCCGGTCCAGTCTCGGCTTCCTCTGCGACCCTACCCGCGCTCCTTCAGGCTGGACGGCGAGGTCACCTCGACGACCGAGCAACCGCCGGTCATCGTGCTCAAGGATGACACCGCTGTCCCGTTTACCAACTCCAAGTCCGCGCTGTCCACTCTCGAGTACGAAACGGATCCTTCCAAGCCTTTCCAAGAAGGAGTCGGACCAGCTGTTCAGTTCGAGTCGGCTCCAGTGGTAGCTGAGTTCGAGTCCAGCAGTGCCGAGGAACCGAAGGTCGAGTACTCGGATGTCCACTCGGTCTATGTGAAGCCGCCCACTGACTTCAAGCCGGTCATCTACGCCAATAGACGAGTCGACGGCGTCCGCGCTTACGGCCGAAGGTCATCTTTCCTGCCCAGCCTGGTCCCTCCGCCCCGACCTTACCCATACCCGTTCCCCAGAGGGGTCAGCTCGTGGACCCTCGGCGGTACTCGTGGTGTCCAGCGGGGCTCCTGGTGGGAGTCCATGGCCACCGATGAAGCCTTGGGACTTCCTGTCTACGAAGCCTCGTCTCGACCTCGGTCGGCGCCAGTCAGGCCGCTCAAGAGGAAGGTCTCCAAGGGTCGCTCCGGGCCGAGAAGGTGGCTGACTGCCCCTTCTAGACGCCAACTGACCAGGGTCAGGTACGGACCTCGCATCTTCTACTCCAAGAGGGTGCTCTCGTCTCCCACCTATAGACGCAAAGCCGTGTCCAAGGTCAAGCCCAGTTCAAAGAAGACCACCAAGGCCGGAACCAAAAGCTCGGCCGCCGACTCTGGCCTGAGGACCAAGTTGCCAGTGGGTCTGACCTCCTTCATGTTCGGTGGCGTCCGAGATCTGACCGCCCGTCACTGGAACATGCCCGGCCTCGCGGCCGCCATTGACAAGGTCCAAGAACCTAAGGATAACGATGTCGACCCCATGATGATGAGCGGCGATGACGTGGACACTTTTGAACCGTCCAAATTTCCGCCCGCTTTTTCGTTTGCCGGCGAAGTGGACCAGTCTCAGGACGCTTCCAAGCCCACTAAGCCCACATCCACAAGTGTCATTTTTGACGACGAACCTGAAAATAATTCAGTGAATGTCGATTAATTTTTTTGCTTCATCCACGTCACACTTACATATCCACCATCGGTCATAATATTTATTACAACCCATCGCCAATGCATTTTCAATCATAATTATATTTCTGTGATTATCTGATTTTGTTAGTTTTGCTTTTCCAGAGCTTTTGAGAAATAAAAAGGCTTCCAGTTAAAACCGTGATGAATTCTGTTATTTCGTTTTTCCAAAGAAGTTTTTAACACTCACTCTTGACTAAATGAGACAAAAATAAAAACCGACTAGTTTCTTATCATATGACAGCTTGGAATGCGAAGAGCAATAAACGAGTTGCACGTTACATTCTTGAATACCTTGAATATTACATTTTATAGTTTTCTGTTTTTTGCTATACAACCAAGACTTGATTAAGCTTTATACAGGGCCCCAGTGATATGGAATTACCAGCTTGTTTGTATGTGAGAAGAGAGCGAGCGGCTAAAATTACTAGTCAGCTGCGGTGACAGTGATGGTCTTGCCCTTCGGGTTCTCAAATCTGTCCATTGTTTTTATGTCGAACAACATGTAGACACCGCCACCGATAATGGACGTGAAGAGCAAAAGGGTGAACAGACCAACCCAGAGCGAGATGGTAAACCAGGTAGAACAGTCAAAGCTGTTGGCAAATATTTTATCCGGGTTTTTGGTACTGAAGGGCTGGAACTGGAACCTCTTAACTACCATGCTAATCGTTGCCAAAGTATTATTTGTCGGTGATGGGCTGTCCAGTTGCAAGTTCAGACAGCTGAATGAAAATCCACTGGAAGCTGTGACCCCGGATTCCTTCAATGTGAAGCTTCTCTTCACTCCCGGAGCAGGGCCATCAACTTCAACTGCGGATGATGGAGACAATGACCACTTTCGTCTCAAGTTATTGATTTCAAATACCAGATTCAACGTGACGGATGTGACGTTAACCGATTCCACTTCCGTTCCAGAATAGGAAAGCTGCAGTGATGCATTTGTTTTCGCTAGCCCGGGGGTCTCGTCGGCACAGACAGCTTTCCGGCTAGTCGGGTTCTTTTCCAATTCGAATGTGTAGCCCCCGTCCAATGTGTAAGTTGAATCTTTCTCTTCCTTGTACAGCTTGACCGTGGCCACGATTCCATTATTGTACATGAAGGTACAATTTTTTTCGTTTATGTAAAACCCAGGATCAGCAGGATCTGCCTCAATGGCCAGCAGTGTGCGAGTGAGTCTTGCGTGTTCCTCTTCAGCCAAGTTCAATGAATCGAGTCTGTGTGTAGGAGAGCTCCTGATTAATCTGGTTTGATTTCATATTTTAACTTACCCAGAGAGGTCTTCCTGTCCACATTCTACATTGTGGACACTAAAAATGACCAGAATTAGTACACTTAAGGCTGATTTGAGTGCGAGCATTTTGAGTTTACGTCTTTCACCGAATACTCCCCTTCGCTGAACTAAGGGACCGTTTCCGTAGTGCAGTCGTCGAGTCATGCGTTAATCATTCTTCGCACCTGGCGTTCCTTTTTCCTCTTTTTCGCTAATTTTCCTGAACGTAAATTGATTAAAATTGATTTCCCTTGAACGTACATTAGTTGTCGAGACAGCGACCCTGGGTTTTAGATTTAGAGTTTCGTGACTTTATTTTTTGTAAAAACAACTTGGCATCCAATCCAATAAAAACAAGTTCGTTAAAGGGCAATAAATCAATGACTTTTAGGAAATTACAATTACATGGGACTGTTAATGTGTAAAATTTACATATTTAAATTATTATTGCATAGCATGGGCAAGCAGGTAATTAATGACATTAGAGTCAGTCATGACAGACATGTGATCGACGCCAGAGAAATTAGCATAATTTACAGGCTGCTCCTGTTGACCTTGCCATCGAAGGCATCCTCGTAAGCTTCGAGTGTTCACGGTTCCATCGCCGTCACCGAAGTCAATCTTGGGCTGCTGGTCCGGGAACTTGTCACCGGAGTAGTCCAGGTGTTCCATGGTGTGAACGCCGACGCCGTGTAGACAGTGCACCTCGACACCTGGGGCTTCCAGCTTGTAGGTTAGATTCCTGGTGTCCAGCCACATGTTGTAGCCGACGGGATAGTCGATGTCCTCGAACAGTTCTTGGTAGTTTGACGTTGTGTAACTCTTGTCGCCATTTCTAAGGATGACCTCATCGTGGTCCCAGAACTGGTCGAGGGCATTAAGTAGGCCAGGCTGGGAAATGTTCGCTCGTCACTGCGAATAGTGAGAGCCGGGACAACTATGACTCCCAGATTGTCACCGGAAGTGAAGGCTTTCAGCGCCTTCACAGCCCCACCCCAGGGTCCGGCCAACGTGACGAACGACTTGACGTAAGTGTCCTTCCAAGCTTGGGGCTGATGGTTCAAGAAGTACAACATCACCGGGCAGCCCATCGAGTGGCAAACCAGTATTGACTTTTCGTTGCCATTACTTTTATAAGTATCTTCAACTAGTGACTTGAAGCGTGCATAATAGTCATCAAGTTCGGCTGAGGAAGAGAATGACCATAATTAGAGCCAATTACAATTAAGAGCCTTAAGTAGACGAGAACCTACTGGGCGATTTCCTGAAATCGTAAGGGGCGCCACGGATGTCCACTCCTCTAGTGTAGCCGGCGGCCACGAACCTGTTGACCAGGATATTGTAGTAGCCAGTCACCGACACTTGACTCGGGTCAACGTATTCCACTGAGCTGGTGTTGCCGAAAGCTGGTACCAGAATGTCCACGCCGGGTGCGTTTGATGTCTTGCGTGTAGTGTTGTCGTAGACCAGCTTCATGTTGTCCACCCAGCAATCTATCACGAAGGGCACCAGCAAGGCCAGGTTGAGCCACAGGCTGAAGTAGTTCTCGGTCTTGCGGTCACAGAAATAGTGGACAACGTCCGGCTTGTCCAGCTTGGCGAACAGCTGGCTTCCACCGTCGCCTGGCACTGTAATCAGAGCACAATTTAGCGTCTCAGGTGCTCACAATTCAGCACACTCACCTAATATCACAGGACTTCTCTTTGGCGGCGTGGTTTGATAAGCGTGTCCATGATTCACCGAATTGGTGTCTCCTTCTTGCTCGGGCTGTACGTCGACCTCGTCTAGACGCACGACGCCATCTTGAATGTCTCTCCGAGTCCTGCCCTTACTAACACTGACACCGAGAACGGAAGAAATCAGTAAACTAAGGCAGAGACAACAAGTAACCAGCTTCTTTCTGACCAGCATGTTGCTGTTGTTTCAAGACAATGTGAAAGGGGTAAAAAGCCTCTGTCGCCTTTCCTCTCCGTCTTTCCCTCTCAGAGTTCCTCTCAACTGGGCTCTCTTTGCTGCTAAGACGAGATAGACTGTGGAGCTAATTTTGACTACTAAGCAAAGTCTCTCTTTCTCTCTCCCTCTCTCCTCTTTCCTTCCCCTCTGTCGCTCACATTCTCCAGATGTTTTTGCTTGACTTGACTTCTCAACTCTAGCGATAATAACCGAAAACGCATGTGACTCCATTTTTCAACTTGAGAAACAACTTTCCCTTTCACTGTGATAATAGTTCCATAGACGCCATCTTTGTCTTTGCTTTCATGGTCACTCCTTGTCTCGCTTTCCTTTGTTGACGTAATGACACATTGACGCCATATTTCCTCTCGTGCATACTTTATGGCTGTTATGCAATGCGACGACAAGTATGAAGGAATGCTGATTCAACTGGTTTAACTGTCTTGATTTAGAGTACTACCACTAATCAACTTGTACAATTCTATGGTGCGATGTAGTTTATCTCTCGTGCAAAGCACTGACAAAGACTAATTAAGGGGTGACATTTCCTTTGCATCTCTCTATCTCTCTTCCTTTCTCTTCGAATTGTATTGCATTTGTTCGAATCGGAACAGATTAGTGATAGAAGCTGATAGTTTGTTGATCCTATTAGCCATTGTAGCGGTCAACCAGTGTTGCGGATACAACGTGAATCGAGTAGACAATGCGAGAGACCATTTGAAGCTAACAGCCATGATAAGTTGTTAATTCAGTTCTCAATTACGGTCGAACTTTGCCGAATTGACCATTGTTCCTTCCAGTTTTCGAGCCCTCTCTCTCTCTCTCTTCTTTTCTCCCTCTTCATCTCCTTCCCTCGGGTCACTCTTTCCGAAGCTCTTCCCAATCATGCTTGATGATTAGTCATGCTAATGAGCGAAGTCAATTAGACAATATAAGCTCATTCCCAATGAGGAGAGAAAGAGAAAATTGAATAAAGGAAAGAGAGAGAGAGGGAAAGAGGAGAGGGAGAGAGCAAGCTCAAAAGGTGTGACGCCATCAATTCAAATAAATCACTGGGCCAGCCATCAATTAATTCCAATTTATGCTTTGTCAAAAAGTCCAAAGTGAAAAATACATTCCACTTGAAAGTTCACAGAAAAAGTTTTATGCCATAAATTTCACCAGTGTCAAAAGCGGAAAGTCATAAATTAGAAGCAACTCACAAGTTGTGAGAGTGAAAGGCAAGCTGTGCTGTGAACGCAATTAAGTACGTGCAAAGGCATGTGTGAAGAGTGAATGGCTTTCCCTTTTCGTGCAACACATTACATAATGTCTGCAAAAGGGAAGGGGAGGGAGAGAGAGAGACAAAATATTCAGTTAGCATATGAATGGAATTTCATATTTGTTCCATATTACGAATCTTGAAGGCGCCATTAATGCTCATCAATGCATATTTATGGTTCCAACTGAAAGGCATTTCTTTCCGCTTTTCATTTCGTCAGTTTGACGACAAGCTTCCTCTTATTCGGCATCCCAGTGAGTGTGTATTTCGGTGTGAAAAGAGCAAGAAAGAGGGAGAGGAGAGAAAAGGAGGGTGAGAGAGGAGAGAGGAACGTGCGTGAGAAGCCCTCTAAATTAGACCTTTGTGTGTTGGCTGAAAAAAGAAAGTGATGTCTCGAAGCTATTATGCAATACATGTAAAGACGGTTCGACATCGCATCTCAAAGCCTGGACAGTGATGGCTCGACACAGCTTGACTAATAGCATTCATCGAGGGAGACAAGGAGGAGGAGAGGGGGAGAGAGGGGGGGGAGACATTCAGCTTATAGATCACTTTCATTTTCGTAGCCATCAATCAAGGATGCTGCGTAGCAATGAACTATTTTCAATCGAACAATGAGAGGGCAACGTGATACTCCATCTCTGACGCAATCGCCCAACTTTGATTTCTATACTGATGCGCTTTCAGGTCCTGGACTTCCCTTCTCCTCTCCCTCTCCCTCTCTCACAACAATAGCAACAACTTGTTGCTGTTTAGCTGAAGAGGGAGAGGGGAGAGAGAGAGCAATTTGCGTGAACCTCGACATGACAGTTAGACTTTAAGCAAATCAACTTACTGTAATCAATGGGCGACTTGAAAGGCGAAGGACAAGAGCGACTTGGAGAGCGAGGAGAGGGAGAGAGGGAAAGAGAGACCTCAGACAGAGAATCGCACAGTTGTTCACTTAGTACTTAGTAAACAGTGAATGCAAATAGATGTACACATACATGTATAATATAGCACTTGACCACTGTAAGTATGCCGTTAAAGATTGAAGAGATTCGTGCTGAGCAAAGTGACCTCTTTCAAATCGTCAAGAAGGCCACGAATGTCCATATATGAGGAGGGAGAGGGAGAGAGGGAAAGAGCGAGAGGAAAGAGGGAGAGGAGAGTGCACTGGGTTCTTCCGAATCAATTTGCAGTTCGAGAGAAAGCAACGGCTTTCTCTTCCTCTCCCTTTCTTCCTCCCGCTCTCTACATTCTCTCGTCCTCCTCCCTCTCCTCGTCTTCAGTCAATCATTGAAAGCGCGAAATCTGAAAATAGAATCATGAATTACAGTTTACTCTCAATTCAATAAAAGAATGAATTGTGTTCGTAATGCGATTCGAATTTGCGAATCGTAGTCGATGTCCTTTGAAGGTGTTAACGTGATTCGCAAATGAGACTTTGTTATGTAACATAAATAAATGAAAAGCCCGAGCCAAGTATACATATTTAGTATGATCTATTGTTGCATAACATGGATGAAATCCCCACATTGGTCACGTGATCGAAGATGAATAGTTTGCATTTTCTAAACTCAATAGCTCCGACTAGTCGAGCAATCATTCTAATTTCAAATGTCCATTGATTTAACTCGGTTACAATCAGTATAAATCACGCATAAATATGAAAGTGTTTGGCGCACTTTCTCTACACTCTCTCCCTCTCCCTCCCTCCTCTCTCGCCCTGCCTGCAAAATGTGCACATGCATAATATATCACTTCCGTCTCAGCATGTATTGACGAAGAACACATATTTCATGTTTCCTTCCCCTTCTATGTCAAAACATATATAATTTGTACATTCCTTTCGTGAACATGTAAGACTTTCCATTGACCCAGTTCACCCCTTGATGTCCAGTGCGGAATGAGGGACACTTGCAACATTTCAAAATGGCGACGCAATCTCACTTGAAATGGTTTTCCAATCGCCTCATCTATGTTTACGATTCCAAGCAGACATATATTTATAAAACTTTACGACACACTTGACATTGAGCTTGAATTAGGAATCAAGTCAATTTGATATCTAAAAAGTTGTCCTTAAAGTGACCTTTCCTATATTTTTCAACTAGATTGTCATCAAGTTAATTAGTCGCTAATCCCAAGAAAAATTCCAGCATCGAAGGATTCACGCTTAATTAGCTACAGGATTAGGAGAAGGAAGAAAAAGTGAAAATCAGCTGACAATTCATAAATCAGTCCCCTAGCTGGCGGGGGTCGGGCATATATTACCAACTGATTCCATCTCAGGTATATGTCAACTGTCAGATCATGTGATACATATGGCTAAAATTTACTTAATTTAAACCAAAACATGCCATATTAGAGCCAGAGAGTCCTCAATCATTCAAACAACATACTTGCATACATGTTCAACATACAAAAATATTCCACTTCATGTTGTCTCTCACATACTTAAGTTGACAACTTTCCTAGCTATGATATTTCTCACATAGATTCGGAAAATATTCAAGCTAAAACGTAAATACCTGAGGAGTTTTTTCAACTCTTAATTCCGAACATCGAATATTCATAGATTTTGCTGTATGAAAAAATATTTACATAAACGCCCCATTCAAAATAATATACCAGTGAAAATATATTCTTTTATTACTTTAGATAACGGACTTTTAGTCACGGTGTCAATAGCTACCAAATATTGAATCGATTAACTGTGCTACAGCTTTTGATATGACCGCACCTAATGGTCGTTAAAGGGAAACTAAGGTGTGAGCACTACCGAAGGGGGAGAGGAGAGAGGAAGAGAGGGGAGAGAAGCTAATCAAGCATGATTGTGATATAAATACTTATTATATAGAAGAGTGAAGAGAGACTCGTAAAGGTGTTCAAGCTACATACCTATTGTATGATACCATGTATAACCGACTACATTATACTACTTATAAATACAAAAATCTTCTTACCTGTTCATTAGCCTCGTTTCCTGGTGTGTCAGAGTTTGCATATAAAATATATCAAAACGGATATCAAGAGAAGAGTTGCAAGAAATGCTGGAATTCCAAGTGGAATCAAAAAGAAGAAAATAAACGAAATCATCTTATTTGCAATTTATGATAAAACTTTTTCCCCCCTTCGTTTGCCGAAGAGTTCAGAGATGTACACGAAATCGAAACCTGACTGACGAGGCAGTGAGACATAAAAACAAAAAGCCCATCACTAATTGACCGGAAATGGATGGTGCAAGCAAGAGATTTATGGTTCAACATATCCGCCAACGCATGACATCACGGTCGTGCCTTTCACTCTCGATTCAGAACGAGCAATTAGCTGACGGCAATTAGAGAAAAGAGAAAAAAGAACACTCAAAACCGTCCGTCAGCTGGAATGTCATATATGAAACATACAAGTATCTCAAGTATGTATCTCTCGCAGTACATGAACATACTTGAGTATAGATATGTTCACATCGTGTTCTAGTTATATCGGCTTACTACTGTACTCTTGCGTGATACATGTACAAGGTGAAACTTGATTACGGTAAACTCGGCTCGGGGCTAGGTGTCAGTACTGTGATTTATAATATTTGAATTTTTTTTTGTGAGAGATTTTATGGGAAAAGAGAGGAACGAAGAGTCGTTTTACAGTTTTCAGGTACGCTTTCAGCAACGAGGTAAAAGAACGAATGGGGAATATAATATAAAATCAATCGCAGTATGAGGTAATATAAAATAATAAAGTCAGATAGCCAGGACTTGCAGTTTCACCAATAAGTGAAAGTAAATGTGCATGATGAACTCGAGAGAGGACTCCTTCCCCCTTTTTCTTTCTCTTCTCTCCCGCGCTCTCTCTCTCCCCCTCACTCGCGTTCTCTCGTTGTGTTGTCATTCGTAATAACATATTGGAAAATATGAAAAGAAGTTCTGTAAGCGGATAATTAGCGGTGACCAGCTGCGGTTGACCAGGTAAGTTATTGATGGACAGTCATTGTTAGAGCTAGACTTGACCAAGGAGTTATTTAGCCATTCATAGAAACAAAGCAATCAGTGTGACATACATTTACAGTATAGTTAGCTCTCATCAGGATGGTTCTCTCTTCTCTCTTTCCCTTTCCATCCATGAACGATTCACTTTGCTCCAGGCAACTTGTTCCTCTCTCCCTCTCCTTCTCTCCTCTTTCTCTCCCTCTCGGTCAAACAGGGCGTCCTCAAGTCACCTGGCGGGCGGGCAACTGGATTAGTTTTGTGTGCAAGTAAATGGTTGACTCACGTGTTCAGGAATACTTGCGATGAGCTTACAATTCGAGGGAAAACTTTCTCTCTCTCCTCTCTTCCTCTCCCTCTCTAGGCCATCCCCTTCCATGTCCAGCCTACCGGTCGGTCCATCGTATATAAGGCTGCGAAGTAAAAGAAAAGTTATGTTCATCTTATCGAGCTCCTCTCGGAAGAAAGTGTGCCATACAGTAAACCCTATTCAAGTAGCAAACAACCACTTCCAGTCAGTTCACCATCAAGATGCAATTCAACTGGATTACCATTCTAGCCGCCATTGTGTTCGCCGTCCAGCTGACCAGCACCGGGTCGGCCTCGGTCAACAAACGGGTAACATGTCCATCTCCAGAACTTTCGTCCCAATGATGTAACCTCTCTTCCCTTCCAATATTACAGCACAAGCGGGCCGCCTACGAGCTGTCGGACGGCGTTGACCAGTACCTCGGAGAGATTAGGACCACCTTCCGATGCCCCGGTGACGGTTACTATGGCGACCTGGACAATGACTGCAAGCTGTTCCACGTTTGCATCACCCACACCAAGGCCGAAGGTGGACAGGTAAGACCCCTAGACTTATGGGACACAATGGTAAGACGATTAACCACATTTGGCCACTATTTCTCGTAACCATAGCAACAAGACCAATGGACCTTCGCCTGTGGCAACACCACCGTGTTCAACCAGTTTTCAATGACCTGCGCCCACGAGGACGAAGCGGTGCCGTGCCGAAGCTCGCCCGACTTCTACTACCTGAACGAGCTGCTGTACGCCGGCCCAGACACCCCTCTCCACCAGGAGCAAGACGTGGAGCGTGCCCAGCTCTACTACGGCGGCCGAACCGGTGGCGGCAATGGCGTAGCTGCCCGGGCCTCAAACAGGCCAACTGGTGCTGACCGAGAGGCCGACCAGTAGTTAGAGAATGATATACATTTGTCCCACTGTCAGCTAAAAGCATATTATTTGACACTGATGGTCGCCAAGTCATATTCGCAAACATACATTCCTTGTGTACACAAAGTAAGCCTATATACAACAAAGCTGTATTTCATACTTGGATACATTCTACAAGACACTGTCGCGTCCACCAAAACTTTGTAATATTGTCGTTCATAAAACAAGAAAAAAATGCTGCCACTTCACTTTGCGAAAAGCAAACCAACTTTTCCCATACCATAAAAAATTGTACTTTGACAAAAACGTTCTAAATAAACTTGTAGACGAAAGAGAAAGTGTGCGAAAATCATGAAACTCTTCTTCCACATAACAAACTAGTCTAGACAAGCACTCAAAGGGGAAAGAGAGGGAGAGAATACGGATACTTGTATACCTGCCACTTGGCACAATGTAATATACATAATGATGTAAGTCAAGTGACGTTAACTGCATACTTTAGCAGGACAGAAACAATGAAAAAAGCCAGGTAAGTATATAATATACTGCCATACCACAGCCTGAGAGCATCTATAAAACGTCGTAAAGCGAAATGAACTTCTCTAAAAGAAAAATTCCTCTTCTTTCTCTCCCTCTATCTCTTCTCTCTCTCTCCCTCTCTTCCTTTGTCGGCAACGAAAGGAAGAACATCATCAAGTCTTCACTTCATTTTCCATGCGAACGAACATAACACTGGTCAAGGAGTCAGAGTTCAGCTTCAAGGCATTCCTTCTCTCTTCTCTCAGCATGCTAATGAAGCCTCTTAATTGCCGACAGTTCGTTAGAATGGTTCGTAGAGCAATCAAGTCCAGTGAATAGCACACATTTCTAATCACCGTTTCCTCCGGCCAACAATAACCTGTGAAGCCTTCAAGGAAAGAGAGAGGAGAAAGAGAGAAAGGGAGAGAAGGGTGAGAGAGAGGAGAGATAATTAAACACACCACTTGCATTGAATGGAAAACTGACTAAATCGTCATCAAGTTTTTGATGGAAACATCTTTGTTTCGAAAGAAATTAAAGCAAAGCAAAAATAGAAAGTAAATGAGATTAATCGAAGTAAGAAGGTGCAACTTCTTTGCTTTGCAATCAAATTGATTGTTCACCCCGAGTAAGCGAAGAATAAACGCCAACTAAATTCAGTGTACGGTTAGTATGTGATTAATTTCGCTCTGCACAAACTTCTCTTCCACCTTCATTATAGATTAGCAATAATAAAACAGATAAGCCAGTGTGTGGATCCAAACATAGCAAGCAAAACAACTCCATACTTGAATGTAGAACACAATGCTTCATCTTGAGTCAATAAATCAGAGATGTGAACATTTGCCAAGTAGGTGATGATTTCAAAAAAAGAATTTTTCAACCCGTTGAAAGTGAAACTTTGCATTCTATCGTGTAAGAAAAAAACTGGCTCAGCGGTGAAATGTATATTCTACAAAAAGGATGAAAACCGGATCATCGACTTCACTGGGAAGAGAGGGAGAGAGAAACAAGTACATGTGTAAAGCTGCAAATTAAATGAGCTGTATATAATTAAGGAGAACAATAAGTCACTGTCGGAAGGAATCTCCATTGAACAAGTCACTCATGATGACGCAATCTGAGTCAGTTAGAATTGAAAAAGAAGAAAACTTCAACCTCTCGTGTAAATTCATATCTATTCTTCCTCTTCCAGCTTACACTCAACCACTTCGCATCGTGAGCTGTCGCCGTTTTATTACAGCAATTAGAGTAACATGCTGTTATTTAGGGGATAAAGTCAGCAATAGCTTGCCTGACAAGAGCCGCCGTGAAACGGATAGTCATCTTCGAGTGCATCGCGGAAACAAACAAATGGCGATTATTTAAAGCTTCGGCTCACGTTCGCCAAGAATATTCGAAAACTACGGGGATTCTCCTTTCTTCTACAAGCGACATTCCGATAGTAATCAGATTAATCTCATTTCCAAATATACGCCATGTTCGAGAAGTAGAACCACGTGTTGCTTATTTTTGGGTTGCAAAAGGAAATAACAACAATACTGCGGACGAATGTTACTCACCTTTGTATTTTCGCTAAATTCCAATCAAAATCACGATAAAGCTCGGCGGCTATACATAGCCGACTTAGAATAGAACTACAATTCATAAATTACGATGAGAAGACTTCAACACAAATGGCGGCCATTGCGAAAAACAAAAAGGCTTCTCCTGGCTTTGTTTTTCTCCGGGACCGTTTACTCAGTTCTTGATTTTTTATCACGTTTCTGTTCCTGTTTTGAGGATTTAATCAATAAATATACGACCTAGAAGTGGATTGATTGCACTTGTTTTCCAAGATGATAAAGGAAGAATATTCCTAGCCTGATTACATCTATGAAAACTTTGCTGAAAAAGGGTTATCCAGTAATTCAAGTCGGACGTTTCACGAGAAAACATCACGTGCGTAGTAACAGTATTTGGTCTCTCATGTCAACAAATTTGTTGATGAAGTTTCGAAAGAGAAAGTTCGACGCAATGAACTCAATTCAAGGATTAACTGAGCTTAACCCGAACCTTAATCCAACTTGGAAAGAAGTTCTAAAAGACTGTGTCACTGGATTGTCACTCACTCTGCCTATTGACCATGAAATGGAAACCTTCTAACATTCAATTTAGTAGTTCATTGTGCAAAGTGACTACGTCCATATTACTTGACTCTCGGCATCGTAGTTGTCGTCCGAACCTGACCCAGTTCAGTTGGCTTTTTAATTTGGTTCAAGAAAGAACATGTCTTTGAAGAAGCTCGTGACTGGAAGGAAGTTAGCATTGAGAGCAAAAAGTGAAGAGAAAGATAACAGTGAATTGGAAGAAAGTCTCCGATTGAAATGGAAAAGAAACACTTTCGGATTCTTTGACCCGTTTTTACGTAATTGCACCAAAGAACGTGATGCCATTGAATGCATAGTCACCGGTAAGTAATTTAATTTTCAAGCCAACATTCTCACTAATGTTACGTGTACATTCTCTTATCGCAGGTACAATGCCACGCTGGCTTTCCGGTACACTACTTCGCAATGGGCCAGGTATGCGAAAAGTTGGGAAGCATGAATACAAGCACTTGTTCGACGGCATGGCGCTGATGCAAATGTTCAAAATTGAAAAAGGCAAAGTGATTTACAAGAATAAGTTTCTCAAGAGCGACTCGTATCGACGAAATATGAAAGCTCAGCGAATAGTTGTCACTGAATTTGGAACTCGGTCCCACCGAGATCCTTGCATGACACTTTTTGAGCGAATGTCGAATTACTTTCTCTGCGCCGAAGTTTTCAGTGACAACAACGTAGTCAGCTACTACAACATCGGAGATGAGTTGTACGCTGTAAGTGATACGCCCTTCATTAGGCGCATTGATCCGCAATCTCTGAAGACTTACGAGAAGGTCGACCTGAGGAATTATGTGGCCGTGAATACATCAACCTCTCATCCGCATACTGACAGTCAAGGAAATACTTATAATATGGGCAGTAATGTCGGCACTTACAATGTCGTAATGTTTCCGAAAAAAGGCGGCCTTGACGAGGGCAAGGTCGTGGCTTCCATACCAGCCTTGCGGCCATTGAGCCCGGGCTACTTTCATTCCTTCCTGATGACGGACAACTATTTTGTCTTCATCGAGCAACCCCTGATAATCTCCATTCCGAGTGTGGTATGGCAGCAGTATTCAAGCGGAACCAACAACAGAATCTTAAAATGGCGACCGCAGTACAAGGTAAACTAGTGATTCCTTTGCTTATCACGAGTAATCAAGTCACTTCTTCAGACTCGCTTTTTCGTGGTCGACCGGAAATCTGGCCAAGTGTTGAAGCAAAAATACATTGCTGATGCATTCGCATTCTTCCACACAATCAATGCCTACGAGGACGATGGTCACCTAGTAGTGGACATTTGCTGCTTCACCGACGGAAAAATTCTGGAATGTCTGACTGTGAAATCAATCGAGTCGGCGACTCACTCGGCCCAGGAAACGGACAGGCAAGCGTCGCTTATGCAGTCAAGTGCCCAGCGATTCGTCTTTCCGGTTATACATGATTTAAAGAAGGTTTGTCTTGATTGCTGTGACAATGTTTCACCTTTTCTATCCTCAGCATGAATTTCAAGTTGGAAGCGATACAAACAAACTCGACTACAGCTCAAGCAAAGCCGTCCTAGAGAAAAACGGTTCAGTCTACATTGTACCGGAAGCATTGACTCACGTCGGGGCTTCCGTGGCCGAGATGCCTCAGATCAACTACCAGTCATTCAATGGTAAAAAGTATCGGTATTTCTACGCCATAACGCGACGGGAAGCCGATTACCACTTAGGCCTGGTGAGTGTTGCTTGATTGTTGAATCAGATTAAGTAATGAAATTCGTACACAGATGAAGTGCGACACAGTGACGAAGGAGTCCTTTGTACTGGTACTGCGATGACTGCTACCCATCGGAGCCCATCTTTGTCGCTCGGCCATCGGCAACTGAAGAGGACGACGGCGTCATTTTGTCGAGCGTCATTCGAGAAAAGAGTGATAAGCTGAGCTTTCTTCTTGTTCTTGATGCGAAGACATTCAAGGAGATTGGCAGAGCGTCCCTTGTGTTAGCTTCGCCCATACCAGCTTCCTTTCATGGTATTTTTCTAAATGGTCAATGTTAGTCATTAGCTCAAGAGGGTAATACCGGTTGAACCTAGAGTGCGTAAAAAAGTAGCTGATCAAGTTGGTTCTTGAGCAAACATCCAATGTCACAAGACCAACGTGGATCTGATTAAATTATTGCCAAAGGCATTAGCCGACACCAGTCCAGTTTATTCGCGCATTACCTTGAAATGAAACAAACCTACAAGCGTCTTGTGTCGTCCATTATATAAATGAGTTGACAAGCATCAAGGTGACAGTGAGCTTGAAACCAGGGGTACGCACAGTTCTCACCTTCGCCTCTGTAATATACGTCTCTTCAAATGTCGTGCAAAACGTGTTCTAGTTGTCAAACTCAAAATTCCAATGATTTGGAAGTTAACCAGGAAGGCTACAGCAAAGTGTCCGGATTTCTCGGTCCATTTTTACGCAACTGCTCTGACACCTGTCGGGCCACAAAATGCCAAATTTCAGGTAAGTTCTGATGAACTGTTTGAGTCACGTAATGACCTGTAATGTCCTAGGCGTAGTCCCTGATTGGCTGTCAGGCTCTCTTATTCGAAATGGACCAGGACAGTATCAGATTGGAAAATGTGAATACAACCACTTGTTCGATGGGCCAGCCTTGCTGCAAATGTACAAGATCAAAGATGGCCAAGTCACGTATCAGAACACCTTTCTTCAGAGCGACTCCTACCGGAAAAATATAAAAGCTCAGCGAATCGTGGTCACAGCTCTAGGGACAAGATCTCACAGGGATCCTTGCCTGACACTGTTTCAGCGGCTGACCAATTACTTCACAATTGCCGACATTGCCAGTGACAATGGTGTGGTCAGCTTCTACGAGATAGCTGACCAACTCTATGCCGTCACTGACGGTCCTTTGATTACAAAGATAGACCCGAGTACACTGGAGGCTAGAGGGAAGGTCGATCTTAGAAAATACGTCCCTCTCACCATCGCTGCGTCGCATGCTCACACGGACGCCGATGGGAATACATACAACATTGGCAGCCATGTTGGTTGCTACAAGATAATCATGTTCCCTAAAGATGGAGGACTTGAGTCTGGCAAGATAATCTCTTCGATACGTGCCAGAAATCCGCTACAGCCTTCTTATTGCCACTCGTTCCTGATGACTGACAATTACTTCATCTTCATTGAACAGCCACTGGTGATATCTATCAAGAGCACTTTCTGGCGCCATTTTACTTTCAAGGATTATTCAAGAATGCTGAAATGGAAACCTCATCATAAGGTTGTCTCTTGCAATCACCAAAGCATGATCTGATAAATCTGTTTTAGACTAGATTTCACGTTGTCGAAAGGGCTTCAGGTAGAGTTTTGAAACAGAAATACTACTCGGACGCCTTCGCATTCTTTCATACAATTAATGCCTACGAAGACAAGGGTAATCTAGTTGTGGACATTTGTTGCTATGACGACGGGAAGGTCATGGAAATATATTCTCTGGAAGCCATTGAACTCGCTTCTAAATCCATAAAAGAAATGGATGACCAAGCTAGATTGATGAACTCAAGTGCTCGACGGTTCATTTTGCCAATAATTGCTGAACAGAGAGGTGAGTAACAGATAACAGTTCAGAATCAGCTACAATTCGAATTTGATAGAAATGGAGAACGGAACACGGCAGCAAGCAATGGACGCTCGAATGGCTCACGAGCAACTGCCCGCTCGATGAAGGGTGGCGCCATCTATTGCCAGCCTGAGCACTTGACTGACAGTGGGCCCAGCGTTGCTGAGATGCCGCAAATCAACTACTTGTCATGCAATGGCAAAAAATATCGTTACTTTTATGGCATAACTAGGCGGCAAACTGACCGCCACTTGGGCTTGGTAAGTAGCTAACTATCACCTTGAAGAGACTGATTCTCTATCTTAGCTCAAAGTGGACACTGTGACAAAGAATTGCTCGTACTGGTATGACGATGACTGCTACCCGGCCGAGCCTGTGTTCGTGGCCAGACCACTGGCCACTGAAGAAGATGACGGTGTCATTCTGTCCACTGTGGTTTCATTGCGAAACGAGAATGAAACGTTTCTTCTCATACTAGATTCAAGTACATTCAAGGAAATCGGTCGAGCTTCGATAACTTTGCAATCACCGATACCGGCCTCGTTTCATGCCAAGTTCTTGTCACTCAATAAGTGTAGAGCGAACATAGCCGTTGAACTGCAGTCAAAGATTAGATAATCACAAACATTGACTTGCCTCGAACATTGTCAACTAGCTTACCTAGGTACGCGTTGAAAAGTAAATAGCACTCGAGTCTCTGTTGAGCCACGTGTTTAACTTCGCAATTTGCTATAAATAAGGTGCTAATGAAATCATAGCTGTGTGAATTTGATAATTAAAAATAAGGTCACCAACCTAGGGTGCATAGAGTTGAACAGGGATGCCTGTTTTAGGATCTCATTGATAAGCACTAAAACAAACTTGGTTGCAAATGTATATAAGGTTTCGAGTGGCAACAACAATTTAAATAAGCGTTTAAGCGAACACCCGATTTGTTTTTTCTAAACAATGCACAGTAGCTGCAAATGTGACACTAATTCAAGTGAACCATCTAATTCGCAATGTGAACATGGAAAGCCTTCCTTTCTTGGTCCATTTTTGCGCAATTGTGGCCGCGAATGTGAACCTGTCAACTGTCTAATTACAGGTAAACTTCTATTGAGGCAACCAAAAGCGGATGTGCTGATATTCGAGTTTTATAATATTCTAAGGGACCATACCTGTCTGGTTGTCGGGTTCGCTACTTCGAAATGGCCCAGGACGCTATCAGGTAGGCGAGTGTGAATACAAGAACCTTTTCGATGGTATGGCATTGTTGCAAATGTACGTGATCAAGGATGGCAAGGTTACATATCGTAATCGTTTTCTCAAAAGCGACGCCTACCGGAAGAACATGAAAGCTCAGCGCATCGTAGTCACTTCTTTCGGCATGCGAGCCCACAGGGATCCCTGTATGACATTACTGCGACGTTTTACTAATTACTTCACAGCAGCTGGGCTGGTTAGTGATAATGACCTTGTAAGCTTTTACGAAGTTGAAGACAAGCTTTATGCTGTCGGTGATACACCGCTGATTCGAAGGGTTGACCCGGTTACGCTGAAATCTCAAGAAAAGGTAGACCTGAGAAAGTTTGTGTCGGTGACAGCGACGGTCGCTCACGCACACACTGACAAAAATGGTAACTCCTACAACATTGGCAGCCATTTTGGATGTTATAACATCATCATGTTTCCCAAAGATGGCGGCTTTGAAAGTGGCAGAATAGTTGCTTCGATTCCAACGAAACACCCTTTAAATCCTTCCTATTATCATTCATTCTTGATGACGGACAACTACTTCGTGTTCATTGAGCAGCCATTAGTGATATCAATTAAGAGCACCATGTGGCGCCATTTTACTTTCAAGTCTTACGATAAGATGTTGAAATGGAAACCACAATACAAGGTGAGTTCACAGTCATTCAGTATACCAATATTATTATCCCAGTCTCATGCTATGTCTAGACGCGGTTCCATATCGTAGAAAGAGCGTCAGGCAAAGTTTTGAAACAAAAATACTATGCAGCGCCATTTGCATTTTTTCACACAATCAATGCCTACGAAGATTGCGGTCATTTAGTTGTTGACATTTGTTGCTACGAAGATGGAAAGATAATGGAGACAACTTCGCTGGAAGCTATACGATTCTCAACAAGCTCAGCCTCGGAGACGGAAAGACACTTGAAATCCATGAACTCTAGAGCTCGGAGATATGTTTTGCCAATAATGAACGATAAGCATGTAAGCTCAGTGACCTACTGATGTATATGAGATAAATATGAAGTTTGATAGGTATTTAGAAGTCAAGTGGTAAGGATGCAACTGAATAGACTGAACTATGCAACAGCAACGGCATATCTAGAAAAAAGAGGCGCCATCTATTGTCAGCCTGAATACTTGACCCACCTTGGGCCCAGTGTTGCAGAGATGCCGCAAATCAACTACTTGCACTTTAATGGCAGAAAATATCGATATTTCTATGGCATAACGAGCAGAGAAGCTGATCACCAATTAGGACTGGTAAATATGGATTATCTAAATCTGCTCATGATTAAACCAGTTGCGATTGTAGATAAAAGTGGACACCATGACAAAGGAATGTTCATACTGGTTTGCCGATGACTGCTTTCCGGCCGAACCTGTATTTGTGGCGAGACCATCGGCCATACTTGAGGACGAAGGTGTCATCTTGACCACTGTGGTCTCACTCAAAAATGACCACGAAACGTTTCTCTTGATACTGGATGCCAGTACATTCAAGGAAGTGGCCCGAGCATCGGTCACTTTGCAATCACCGATTCCGGCTTCCTTTCATGCCAAGTTTTTGACTACTAAATAAAAGCCCAAACATGAATGATGTCCTCTTTGTGTATGGCTAACAAGAAATGATTAAGGTCATTAATGTCCGATTCGAATGGGAGCTTGCTGATGGTAAACCGTGTATTGGCTATTTGATAAACTAGCTTGTAATTGAGGTTCGGTATATCATTTGCATGAAAAAGAATGTTGATCATGAAAAGCCTGATTTAGGAAAACGGAGAACAAAAAAAACAGCTGTCCCTATTTATAAGCAACTTGGTGGTCACCATCAATATCTAAGTACTATTAACTTAATCCGGTATAATGCAATGAACCCATCTTTTCCAAAGTACCAACAACCAGATTATATAATAGTCATAAATTGCCAGCAATTTAGAGTATGTCGACTCAAGGTCTAGTAGAGCATAACACAAATAGAATAGGAAAGCAATGTGACTCGTTCTACATGTACCTTGGGCGTAAACTAATTTTTGAAGGTCGCCATCATAACGGCCTCAGTGTTGTTCAACAACATATCAGAATCCTGTTTGTAGTCGACTGTTAATTAACCATACTTTTTTGGACCATGATGGCCGGGGCTTTCATGGTCATCACTGGCTATTGATTATAAATAGACTTCGTGTTGACAAGCTTCCAGTTGTGTTCTTCTAATGACGAACTTTACCCCACTGTTGACAACATGTATGTGACAGTTAGAGAAGCAGTTCGTGAAGATTGCTACCAAATATTCAAACTGAGCCGTGACTTGATTGCATTTGAGAATTTTCCAGAATCGAGTGTCACCGTTGATGACATGATGAAAGCCGGAGGATTCGAAGATGACAAGTCGCCCAAACTGTTCCATTCGTACGTTGCCACCCTTGCGGACAGTGATGACATTTCCGGTTACATAAGCTTCTCCTTCACCTTCACTGCCATGGATGGAAAGGTAATCTGGTTGGACAACTTGTACGTGAAGCCCGAATGCCGTGGCAAGGGCATTGCCAAGAAACTACTTCAGAGACTGGCCCACAGGGCTATCGAGGACAACTGTGCCGGCGTTGACTTCTCCGTGATGGAATGGAACAGTTCGGCCATTGACATGTACAAGAGGTACGGAGCTGACCATTTTCACGATGAACAGTTGTTCGGGTTTGACAGAGATGCTCTGGTGAAGCTGGTCAATCAGTGATTCACTGCCAATCGCTTGACACAATTTGTGTCACAATCAAAATACAAGCTTCCAGGTTAATTTTTGATCTCCGGTGACATTTTCGTCCAAAAACCAACATAAAAGCAAAATAACCAATGTATTTTTTCTGCATAACAACAGTGTCTCGACAGCTGTTTCTCACTGCGCAGGCGCTCTGTCGTTTTCATAAGTGTATGTACACCGATTAGCGAAGTGTTGAAAATGTCCGTTATCATTCGCGATACTCGAAAGGGTGATCTTGATGCAATTAGAAGCCTGATCCAGGAGTTGGCTGATTACGAGAAAATGCCATATGGTCCTAAACTCACTGTGAACGACCTTATTCGAGATGGTGGCTTCGATGGCTCGAACGGTTCAAAGTTGTTTCACTCTTACGTCGCGACTTCGGGCTCCGATGACAACGTAGTTGGTTATGTAATATTCTTTTATAGCTATTCAACATGGGAAGGGAAGGCAATCTGGATGGAAGACATCTACGTTCAGCCAGCTCACCGAGGCAAAGGCATCGGTACAAAACTGTGGCAGCGTGTGGCGAGAAGAGCTGACGAAGAGTCTTGCTGTCGACTCGACTTTGCGGTTCTGAAATGGAATGAACCATCCATTCGGTTTTACGAGCACCATGGAGCGGTCAACATCACGGACAAAGAGGAGTGGAATGTGTTTCGATTGTCACGGGAAGCAATAGCCAAACTGTCTGCTAAACAGATTTAGAGGATGTATCAGAGCTTGATTTGTTTGTTCGGTTAAAATTTTCGTGATTTACGAATCCGGTCAGAAAAATTCTGAATGCACTTTTTTCATTCAACCATAAGCTAAATTCAGTAAGCCAGTTGCACTATGAAGCGACCTATAAATGCTTTTGTAACGACTAAATCATGAAGTTCAGCGACATCGTTTTTATTTTTCACGATTCCATAAATGTGTCCTAAAGTGTCAGATATTCGAAACTAGATCAAAATTGCATAATCTGACGAATTCCAGAGCGGGAAGAAGAGCGCCATCTATCAGCGAGATATTGCATGATGGAGTCTTTCTATGTTTGAAAATCGAGCGAGGTTGGAATTGACTATGAAAACTATTCTGTTTTGATTTGACATTGCCCTTGTGGTTAACTAATGAAAGGTTATTATACGATTGCTTGATACCTTGATAATTCCAAAGGTAAGTTGGAATTTTCCCTAAAAGGCCTAATGTGTATCGTGTCATAGGTCACTGGGGCTGAGAGAACACGTACGTGTTTGACTCGCGGTTTTTTCTGGTGAAGCTATGACCAGTTTCCCTCTTAATTCAGCAAAGAAGTTAGCTTATTTTTGTTTTAAGTTCGAAACATGTGGCATCCACCGGGAAACAACAACAATGGTTACGTGAATCCGAACAGTGATTGGGCCACCAATCCCACTTACAATCCGGCGCCTCGGCAGCCAGGATACAATACTAACTACAACTATTCACGTGGTCCACCGACTTACAATCACCCAAGTTATCCCAATAGTATGTTCAATGTCAATGCACCATATTATCAGCCTTCGTCAGCAACATCATCTCGCGATTCATCAAGTTCTCGTTCGACTTCACAAGAAAGATCCAGACAAAATGGTGTCTCCTCCAGTACGTCTCGAACCCATCACACGAGCCAGTACAATGGCTCCTATCGAAGTGATTCAAGGAACTCGGCCACGGGGTCGGTGCAAGCATCGTATAGCTCTATGCTTGCCAGTGATCCTGATTGGCGCTTAACAGGTGCTCAGGCAAAGGTGACCGCTTGTGAAAACAAACTGGACACCATTGCGCACGACAAAGTGAAAGCTGAGGAAGAGCTGAGACAGTTGAATTTGAAAATTAAAGCTCTTGAGGATTCCGAGACAGAGTGGAAGAGGAAGCTGCAGCAAGCAAAAGCTGATGTGAAAAGTCTAGAGTTCAAAATTGCTACTGCTAATGCCAATGCCGTATCTCAGAGTACCGTCGCACATTCAACAGTGACGCGAACAGCTGCAACTTGTAGCACGGCTTCAATAATGAATCCAGTCAATGGAACTGTATATTCGAGGCCGGATATACCTGTCGCTCACGCGGCAGTGGCAGCAAGCAACATTGGCGTACCACCGACTCCGGCCCCTTTTAGGTTTAGTCAAATAGCACTGGTTTTTGCACCACCTCATGGAACCCTGATTCCTCCTCAGCTATTCAGTAATCATCCGGTTAACATTATGAACAATTTAATCATTCACGTTTGTTCGCAGCTCAAGGACAACCATTCAGTAGACGATTTGCCTTGGCACCACATCAAGTGTCTCTCATGAGAAACGGAGCTGACCCCAAAGTATTACTGCGATGTTGTGTCGTCGAGAGACTCACTGTAAGCCAGCCTGACCAGATCAGTCTCAAATTGACTATCAAGTTGAATAGTCAAATCATATTCACTGGAGGTGTAAGTAGACTTATTTTCGATTGTGTGCTCTACTATTTCATGGTATTCTTCAATAGAATAACAAGAAGAACAACTTCTTTGGACTATTGGACATCTCCAAAGAAACCTTGCTCGACGGAAGTACTAATATACTGGAAGTGTCTTTCAACCAAGGGGAGACAGTTCCGGGAGAGTTTGGCATCAGTGTAGTACTTGCATCGAAGGCAACAAGCAGTGTCATCTTGGGTAAACTGAAACAAGGGTTACCCTCATATTTAAGGCCACTCGAGCAAACGAAGGCACTCATAAAGAGCAAATTGGTCCAATCGTCAGATGTCATGTGTGAAAGTAACTCCATTAAGATCTCATTAATCTGTCCGGTGAGTTGTTTTACTTCTATTACCTGTGTCCACTTACCGATATTGGTTTTCAGATATCGAAGCGAAGATTCGATTTGCCTTGTTTTGGTAGTTCTTGTGAACATCTGTCGTTCTTCAACGCCGAAACATTTGTGGAACTGAACAAGAACAAATACGACTGGAACTGCCCCATCTGCCGGAAAACAATCGGCTTGGATGATTTAAGAATTGATGGGTAAGTCGAACCTGTTCTTTCAGCCATGTCTTAAAGCGTTCCCCATTAAGGTACTTGCTGAAGATTCTGTCTGACTGCAAACCAAATGTGGAAAGTGTCGAGTTTGACAGCAACGGAGACTGGGTGCCCGTCGTCGAGCGTCCACCGGCGGAAACGCAATCCTCCGCAATGGTGGACGTGAATGTGATTTCACCGGATGTCATAACGCTGGACTCCAGTGAAGACGAAGAGCCGCCACCTGTCGTCGCTGCTCCGCCGGCACCATCTATTCAACCCAGCCCTGCCTTCAGCATGGCACTGTCATCCATCTCATCAGGCTCATCGGCGTCCACTATGTCTAAAACTTTGACCACCACTATTCAGCGACGCGACACCGAGTCAAGCAACGACTCGGAGAACATCGCCTTGTCTCGCAGAGCAAGCCGGCGACAGAAACCGCGCGGAAAGTATGCCGAAAGTAGCAGTGAATCGTCCGAAGAGGAGTCGGACGACGAAGACAACTCGTCGGGCGACACTTCAGACTCAGATTCGTCTAAAAGTTCAGGGAACAGCTCCGTTTCAAATTCAAGACAAACAAGGAGACGCGTCGCAAGTAACCCATCAAGCAAAGTGAGTCCATCGAAGCGAAAAGCCGCACCGCCGGCCAAAGCGACCACAGCCAAGAAGAGAAGTAGATGAGCTGGCGGCCATTTTGGAAAAGGAAATGAAATTTATTACTAATGCCAATTCAAGTTGGACAATGCAACACAAAATTTGATATCTGTAAATAAACGTAAAAAAGCGTATGCGTTGTTCTTCCACTGGCCTGAGCACGACTCGGTTGCGTTTTTTCTTGCCGCCAGATGGCGCTTTTCGAGGCGGCTTTTAAGTTGAGAAAGAGCGCGAGCAAGAGAGAACCGGAGAGTGAGAATGGGAGAGGGAGAGAGAGCAGAAGCAAGTTGACAGTTGAACGAGAGCCAGTGAAGCGACCGCATCAAACTGCCAGTCAGTTCGTCAGTCAGTGCTTCGAACAAATAATCAAAGAGACAGTCTCTCTCTCTCTTTCCCTCTCGCTTGCTACGACGAGTCTTCGTCTCTTGCTCTCTCGCTCCCTCTCTCATCTTCTCTCTCTCTCCCTCTCTCGCCGTCTCGTGCTCAGTGTCACAGTTCGTGCTCCACACTGGCCCTCACAGCTAAGCAACTCGTCACTGTTGTGCTTCTCGAACTTGTCCGTCAGTTCTAAAAAAGAGAGGAAAGAGTATGTCCCGCAGGAAGCAATCAAATCCAAAGCCTTTGAAACGTAAGTCCGACTTCCCGAGTGTCGTAACATTAAGAGCAGCTCACAAACCTGAACATATCCCTTTCTTTCTTGAGCTTCCCTTTTCTCCCGATTTTGCTCTCAAGGTACAGGTGAACAGGTGTACCTTGACAGCTGTATAATGTTGCTTAATTGTTTTTTCTCCCTCTCTCTCTCTCTCTCGCCTTCTCTCTTTCCAAATATTAATATCACTACACTTTTTGCAAAACGAGTCAAATGTGTATAACATTTCTTTCGGCGAAAAACCAGTTTGCACCAATTTGCATGCTTTGCCATTTCATTCGATTGTGCCGAACGAGTGAGGGAGAGGGAGAGAGGAGAGGGAGAGAGAGGAGTAAAAAGGAACAAATTTAAAAGGCAAATTTGTCCATTGTGTGCTAAATTGAATTTCAAACTAAGTTGAGCTAATGGCCAATAGTTTTGCCGGCTTACCTGTGAGAGGAAGAGAGCGAGCGAGGAGAGGAGAGAGCGAGAGAGAGAGAGACCGATTGGTTTCGTCTCTCAACTCTTTGAGATATCAAGGAAGAGCCGTAAAGGCTAAATTGCTCCAGGTAGAACTAGAAGGCAATTTACGGCCACCGTTGGTCTATTACGGCCCATTAGCTTATTCGTACTTTATGCCAATCCATATTTCATGCAAGGCTTCGGCAACAATTTACGCTCATTTGCTCTGTCAGGACTTGATAATGCTTCCAAGGTGTACAATTTGCGGTGAATTGTGTTTCGGCTAAATTAAGCAAGTTTTTCCAAATTAGACGTAGACAGAGTTGAACCTTTGGTCAGATTTGGTCCAGTGCTGCCATGACCCTGCGGACGATGGCTCCGCCTTCTTCTCTCCCTTCCTCTCTGTCTCCCTCTCTCTCCTCCCCTCGTCTCGGTTTACATAATTGAATGATAATAAGTGAGAAGGAGTAGAAGCTAGACCCGAAGGTCACGCGTGGGGCTTCTCTCTCTCTCCTCTCCCTCCTCTCAAGCGCTCATTGCATCTTCTTAAAGCATCCGTCAATCAGCGTTTCGTCCGAAGAGATGTTGCTCTCCCCTCTCTCGCTCTCTCCCTCTCACTCTGGCCACTCGTTGACTGTCAGGGAGAGAGAGAGAGAGAGACTGCCGATATTGTGGAAGCACATCTAGCTTGGAGAGCTTAATGTGCTCTGACAGCGTTAAGCGCCATTGCTTTGAGATTTTGTTCAATAGCCACCTTAGCCCTCGAGATTGCTTTCCCCCTCTCTCTCCTCTCTCCATCTCTCCATAGTCTCTTGGCAGCAGGGATGCGGTCAGTCCGTCAGTCACTCTTCCTCTTTTCTCTCCTCTCTCCCTCCCTCTCCCCCTCTCTCTTCATGTTGGCTCGTCTTTATCTTTGCCTTTCCTCACTCACTGTGTTCAGCATATATATTGATAAAATAATTAAGGTGCGCGTCAAAGGTAAATCTGTAAAGCAGCCAACCTGTCAACATGCCTACGATTTCGTGGACGAGTGAAAGAAGGAGAGGGAGAGAGAGAGGAGAGCAAGAGGGAGAGGGAGACTATGATGGTTAGCAGGGCAATAAAGCAACAACAAAAAGGAATAGCGGCAGCTACCCAGTCAGAGAGTGTCGCCCATCAATCGATTCTTTTCACACTCGCGCTCTCCCCTCTCCCTCTCTCGCCCTCTCTTTCTCCCCTCTCTCTCTTCTTGCTTCTTTCTGTTAGAGCTCTGACAGGGGTTAACTTCTATTTAAGGAAATTCTATAGTAACTACTCAATACTGCGTTGTATGTATGTTTTGCCTTTGGTGTCAAGAGTTCAGCATCTCTTGCTCCCTCTCTCTCACCCTCTTCTATCCCTCTCTCCCTCTCTGTTTCTCGAACGTAGCAACTAAATGACGTGACCCTGATTATAATGTACACTTGCTTACTTAAAATTTTAATTGCGCTCATGCCGGTAATTAAGTTGGCACCATGATGACCGCACGACTCTATAATAAACTACTGTCAGTAAACAAAGAACCGGTGATCGAATCCCTCTCTCTCTCCCTCCCTTCCTCTCCCCTCTCTGTGCCGGCTTTAGTTTTCAATGTAAAAAGAGAGGCAAAGTATAAAGCAAGTGTAATAAATATCCCTCTCTCTCTCCCTCTCTTTCCTCTCTTTGCCTTGAAAAATATCAGTCGGAGAAGAAGCCGACGCTGGCGGGGAGTCAACGGCTCTAAATGAAGTTAGTGCGCTTAATGAAGACGACGGGCACCGTGATGGAGATGAGAGGCAACTTGCCTCCGCTTCCTCCTCTTCTTGCCTGCCAGTGAAGGGCGACGAAGAGGAAGAGGACGAAGGGGAAGAGGAGCAGCGCCAGCATCGCCGTGTCCACGAGGGCGACCAAGAGGAAGAGCAAAATGGACATGTTGGCCCTTTGTCTCGGCTCACTTTGACACCCCTGGTGACTGGGACTTCGGCCAAGGGGTCCTCTAAGGCCAAAGACACCGTGGACAAGAGGGACAAGAAGGGCCCTGTCGGCGGAGGAGGAGGAGGAGAAGGGGAAGCCCTTGACTTCAGTGCGAAAGCCAAAGTGAAGAGGAGACGTCTCTCGGAGGCATCCGAAGACGCCAATAGCGCTGATGTGCGAGATGAAAAGAGACCGAAAGGCAATAGTGATGCAACATCTTGCACCGGCTCGGCCTCGGCGTCCACTACTACATTCCCACTTGATCTTTCAGTGAAGCGACCTTCGAGTCACTCTTCCTCATCCTCTTCAGTGTCACCCTCGACTTGTCCGCGTCGCTTCCAAGGCACGTCTAGCACCAAATCGAACATTTCCTCATCCAACATTCTAAGTCCACCGCCACCCGTCAAGTCTTGGTCGCCCTCGGCCCTGGGCCGGCCCACTGGCCCGCCAGCGGCCAATGGTGGCGACAAGGCGGGCAAGGCTGCCAAATCATCACTGTCATCCAGTTCATCCCTTGTCTCTGGTCACCCATCGTCATCGTCCTCCTCAGCCACCTCCCGAGGAAGCCACGGCCGCCAGAACCCGTGGCAAACGCAGTGGATCAACCGCAGCAGCGAGCAAACCAGGGACGTCTTTACCTGTGTATGGTGTAAGGAGAGCTTCAAGAGCCTCCAGGACATGACGATGCACATGAAGGAGTCGCCCAGGTGTGGCATGGCTGGCATGCAACAAGCGGCCGCCACCGTGTCCTCGGTCTCCTCGTCGTCTCTGGCCGCCATGCCCGGCTCGGTGGCCTCCTCTTCACTGCCCGGTCAAACTAGTGGGTCGCCCTCTGGCCACCATCATCACCACCAGCACCGCAATGGCGGAGGCTCGTCGGCCACCTCGTCGGCCTCGTCCACCACTGGTGACCGGACGGCCGGCAAGGAGCCCATGAGCTCGGCCGTTCTGGCCAAGAATAGTGTCAACTTGCCCCGGAAGCTGGTCCGGGGCCAAGATGTCTGGCTGGGCCGAGGGGCAGAGCAAACTAGACAAATACTCAAGTGTAAGTACTACAATTTAACGAAATTGCCGCGCAATTAGGTACATGTAGCTCTCTCTCTCTCTTCCCTCTCCCTCTTTTTCGCTCTTTTTTGCTGCTTTATGTTTATTATTCTTATTACTTGTATCATGCCACACACACATTTACGTAAATGTTTCCATCATTTTGTCTGTCCTCAGAAAGTAGGAAGAATGAAACGGCGCTCCTTTTAGTTATTGGGGTGACGAGAGAGGAAGAGCGAGAGGGGAAGAGAGAGAGAGAAACCTTTTTCCTTGAGAGTGGCCTTTTCTTTGGTTTGCTACTTCTCTGCATTCGGAATGCGATATATCATTTAAAAGAAGAGAGGGGGAGAGAGAAAGAGGGAGAGAGAGGGAGAGAGAGAGAGAGCAAGACAAGCCATTAAATCATTTGCTTTTCACAACTTGATTTTTCATCTCATGCGTCTCTCTTTCCGTCTCTCTCTCTCCTCTCCCTCTCCCTCTGTCCCAACCCAAACAGGTATGTGGTGCGGTCAATCGTTCAAGACATTAGACGACATGACACGTCACATGCGTGTGACCCAGCACTATACCAACATAATTAGTCAAGAGCAAATCATTTCCTGGCGCACACCTGAGGACAAGTTGGCCCAAGCGCAAGTCAACGCCGTGCTGACCTGTAAAGTTTGTGATGAGGCCTTTGGCTCCCTCAAGGAACTGTCATATCATATGGTCAAGAATGCCCACTACAAGGAGCACATATTGCGCTCCATTACCGAGGGTGGGCACGGCCGGCGGCGGCAAACGCGAGAGCGCCGCAAGAAGTCGCTGCCGGTCCGGAAGCTGCTGGAGCTGGAACGGATGACCGAGGTTAACGGGGAGCCCGTGGTCACGAACCTGGGCGACCAGCTCACCAAGGACATTGCTGCGAGTCGGGCCGACAAAGGGCACCACAAAGAGGGCGCCGCGGATCGTGTCTTGGCATCGGTCAAGGTGCCCATTCCGTGCGACGATTGCGGCGAACGAGTGGCGGCCAAGGATGTGATCAGCCACTTGAAGAGCTGCAAGGGCAACAAGCCGCCCACGCAACTCTGGTCCCCGGGCTCGTCCACTGGCTCGCGGCCGGGCTCGGGTCCGTCTAGCCGGTCGCACACTGAGAGTCCGCCGTCCACCAGCAAGGACAGACCGGAGGATGATGTGTACGACGACGATGAGGAGGAGGATGACGATGAGCTGGACAGTGACGGTACGGAGGAGCGCATGACGCCATCAAAGTCACCGGCACCTGTCCGGAACCACAATTCGAGCATAGGGTCTCTCAGTGCCTTAGAAAGTCTCATTGAAAAGTCCTTTGATGTCAAGAATGCAAAGAGCTGCTCGTCTACTTCGGCCCACCGGGCCAACAATTTGCACCTGTCGCCCGGTGACGGTGACTCAATTAACCTGGAGCCCAGTGTCACCGGCGGGCACCGCTATTCGCCCTCGTCTCGCCACTCACCGCCCGAGGGGGGCCGAGAACAGGCCACCGAGCCGGTCAGGGCCGTGCTTACCTGCAAGGTGTGCGACGAGACGTTTTGCTCGCTAAATGAATTGTCATATCATATGAGAAAAAACGCACATTACAAAGTTCATATTCTACGAAGTGTTAATGACAAGAACAACAGCAAGGACAGCTCTGCCGTCAACAACAACAACACACCGGAGCCGGTGGACAGGAAGGCCGGCTCTGAGAATAATGCCAACGCCAAGGAGGCCCGAGAGGGAGGGCGAGGAGGAAAAAGGGATCACCGAGGCAAGTCGCTGACAGCCAGTGAGAAGGCTCTGGCCGCGGTGTCGGTGGCCATTGCGTGTCACGAATGTGGCGACAAGATCGAGGCCAACATGTTCATGAAGCATCTCAAGGCGTGCAAAGGCAGTGGTCCCGCCGAGCCGGCCAGTGGGCAGCCTGTGCGCGAGGATGTTCGATCGCCCGCCTCGTCCGTCAGTTCGAGGCCAGGGTCAGAACCTCCCCAGCACAGGGACAGTCCACAGCTGGCTGTCAAGAAGGAGCGCAGTCCGGTTGGCCGTGACAGTCCCAGTGTCAAGTGTAGAAAGAGCTCGAAGGGTGGCGGCAAGCCGAAGGCGGAAGTGGACACGACGGAACCGGAAACGAACGGCTCGGAAAAGGAGCCCCAGGAGTCGGGCAGTGGGCTGGGCTTCATCAATGCAATCGAGAGCCTCATCGAGCGCTCCTTCGGCGCCAAGAGCACCAAAAAGAATCCCACCACCGGCATCCTTCAGAGGCTGGGCATTGACGAGGAGGCCTGTCCGCCGTGGCAGCACATGGCCAGCCAGGCCTTTATGGCGGCCGGTGGCGGGGCGGCCAACATGCCCTTTCACCCCTTCCACCCCTGGGTGTCTGCAGCCCAGGAAAGACGGTCAACCAGCCCGTCGGCCTCCACCTCGTCAGAGTTCGCCGAGGAAAATGGCTCACCGAGTTGAAGGACACTCACATCTCTGGCTCTCATGTCCATAAAGAAGAACTACCAAACTGGCTGCCAGCCTCTGTTCCTCTCCCCCTCTCTCTCACCATTCCCTCTCCCCTCTCTTCCTCTCTGTCTCTCTTTCTCTAGTTGGCTTTTATTCGCTCTCTCTCTCTCTCTCTCTCTCTTTCTCTTCACATTAATGGCTCCGGAATCACATACACGCACCGTGAATAGCGTGGCCGAAGATTATAATAAAATATGACTGTTTTAAAAGATAAATTAAACCAGACCCATTACATAAAGCCAACGCAGCGCTCTTTGAGTCGTTACCGAAAGGGAGAGAGCGCGAGAGGGAGAGCGAGAGAGCGATAGAGGGTGAGTGAGTGAGAGGGGGGAGAGAGCAGAGAGTACGATGCCGGGCGGGGCGACTCCGTGTCAGGCAAATGGTTGCCCATTTCACGACCGGGGCCGCCACTTGGCCAGTCTGTCCGCCGGGCAACTGGGCCCTTGGTGGCCTCTGGGCAGTGGCGGAGAGGGAAGGAGAGGGAGAAGGGCAGAGAGGAAAGTGAAAATGAGGCCAGATGTGGGCTGTGCAAAATAAAGTATCAACGGCGACCAGTGAGCAATATTAGTCGCAGAGAGGGAGAGAGCGAGAGGAGAGAGCGGGAGGGAGAGAGAGAGAAAGCACGCGAGAGACTGGCACTGTGAGTGATTGATGAAATGTCATCTAAACGTCAGAAAGGAACGGAGGGTAGAAGAATTATGGCAAAGGGTAGTAGAGAATGAGAGCACGATAGAGAGAAGGGGAGAGAGGGAGAGAGAGAGAACATTTACGTAGAACAGCTAATGCTTGCAGCCATTAGGACAGATGCTGAGCAATGCCGAGACTGAGGAGAGCGAGAGGGGGAGAGGAGAGAAAGAGAAGAGAATGACGCTTTTTATTTTGGGCTGCCGAACAACAAATGACTTTGGGCACTCCTTATTACCATCCGTCAGTCTTTCCCTCTCCCTCTCTCTCGCTCTCCCTCTCCGTCTTTCCTCTGGACATGCAGTGGCGTACTTTTGAAGGGCTGACCCTTCGTTGTTGATGATATACGTCTAGCTATGACTTTGACAAAGGTTGAACATCAATAAGCGTCAAGATGCTCCTTTCATTCGCTCCTCTCCCCTCTTTCTCTCGCTCTCTCTCTCTCTCTCTCCCAGGTCCGGTCACATTTTTCAGCCAGTTGACGCAAAGTCCAGCTAGGGTAATAATGCGCACACGGCAGCGCGAGAGGGAGAGAGGGAGGGAGAGAGAGAGACATTGATGGCCTTGCCCATAGTACAGTATAAAAAGCGGAGAGAGCGAGAGGGGGAGAGAGAGAAGAGCATATTTCAAATTAGTCATCATAGCCAGTGACAGGCCAGGGAAACGAAGCATCATAAATTGTGAGGAGCGACTTTGACAGTCAGAATGGCCAGTGAAGCGGGGGACGAAGAGAGCGCGAGAGGGAGAGGGGCAGAGACAGGGAGAGACGGATTAGAAGTATGGCCATAACCGTTTTTAAGATGTGAGAGGAGAGAGAGAGAGAGAGAGAAAAGAGCGGCAGCAAGAAAAGAAAGGGGGACTTTGACTTATTTGCAAAGTCTCTAGGACAATATTTTAGCCGTAGTCAATGTCTCTGCCCCTTCTCTGGCCTTCTCTGCCCTTGGCTGCCCTTCAGGCCTCAGCTGTGGTCTTCGAGGCCCATGCACATTCTACACACATATACACCTATGTTCTATAGTGGAAATATATATCTATAGTTGAATATATATTCCTATGAATACACAATAGCCATGTCCCGAGCTCGGTAAGAATGGTCGGTAACACACAGACATGAGCCCATTGTCGGCCACAGTCAGCCCTAGTCAGCCCGAGGTGGCTCCTTTTCCCCTCTCTCGTCGACATCTTCCCTCTCCCTCTCTCTCCCTCCCTCCCTTGGCCCGAGAGAGCGACCCCTTGGCCCAATAGTGGCGTGCGCTTTAAGGAGCCCAATATATAGGATATATGTATGTGTAATATATTGACACAGTGGCAACTGGGTCTCTTTGTTTGACGACTCCGGCGCTCACCTCATGATTTACTGCCGTTCGCAATTGTCTCCCTTCGGCTTCCTCGCAGCAAAACATATTTTCCAGTAAAGTGCGACTCCTCTCGCTCTCCCTCTCTCCCCTCTCTCTCTCTCGCTCTCTTCCGGATAATAATTCGGAAATCAAACCAAAGGCACAGAGTAGTAGTCAGTGACAAGCTGGCCGCATAAAATATGTGGGAAATGTATTTAGAAACATGTCTCGAAACTGAATGAGCCTCAGAAACGAAATGCTTGATTTATATCTGAGCGCAGTTTTAAGGAAAAACTTTCCCCTCTCTCTCTTTCTCTTTCGTCTTCTCTCTCCGCTCTCTAGGATTTATTGCCATCCTGGCCGCCAGTGGAAAGAGGGATGGAGAGAGGGAACGAGAGGGAGAGGGAGAGAGAGAGAGACTGTCTGGCCTCACTCAACACATCCTGGCTGCCCTCTCTCGGGCCGAGGGCACTCTTTGTCTCAGTCTGGGCGGCACTTGACTAACACTTGATGCGCATAAATCTCTCTCTCTCCCTCTCTTCCTCGCTCTCCCTCTCCTTCCTTTCCTTACAACCCTAATCTCGTTGCCTTTGTGGCCTGTTGCTTTCAAAGTTCCCTTTCCCCTCTCCCTCTCCTTCCTCTCTCCGGCGAGAGAAACTTACTGGAATTTAATTTCGTTCAATCCAATTTCGGTGAACCATCTTTTTTCCGTTTTGTAACCTTTTTCACCAAAATACCATCTTTCATTTCTTCCTGGTGACTGTAGAGCAATAGGAAAGGTAGCAGGTCTTTAGAAAGGGGAGAGCGAGAGAGGGAGAGGGAGAGAGCTGAATTAGAAAAGGAGGACGGCAGAGAGGGGAGAGAGGCAAGAAAAACGATGCCTTATAATGACCGGACATCAAAGGCAGTTGATGCGCTTCCCTTCCCTTAAAACTGGCTCAAAGAAACTTGACACTCTGTTCTCTCTCTCTCTCTCTCTTCCCTCTCTCTCTCCCTCTCCCCCTTTCTCGCATTATATACTTACAGCAATGAAGATTAATTTGACGACGTCGAGAAAACAGTTGAAAGCGAAACGGGCCGCGAAATTAGGGTTCCCTCTCTCCCTCTCTTTCCTCCCGCGCTCTCCTTTCTCTTTCCATTTCACTCTCATATTGACTTCAATGACATTAAGGATTCGACCGAGAAGAAGAAACTTCTCTCCTTCTTGCCTCTCCCCCTCTTCCCTCTCCCCTCTCTCCTTTCCGAGTTCTTTCTCTTGACGGCCTTTCGAGCGATGCTGTCATTTTCACATCCATGTAATGTTAATGTTAGCAAAAGCAGATTAAGTTTTGTCGTTGCCACTCTTTCCCTTTCATCTCTCTCTCCCTCCCTCTCTCTCCTCTCGCCGTCTCTCCCTCTTCACTGTCTTTCTCTTCCACTACTTTGTGCCTTGAGCTTGATTTTTAATGCAAATTCGTCATCAAATCTTTTGACAAGTACTCAGAATCAGACAGAGAGAAAGTTCGAGAGCAGAAAGAGGGGGAGAGAGAGAGGGAAAGAGAGAGGAGAGAGAAGATAAATTCAAGAGAGCTGCGAGCAAGAGCGACAAAGCTTCGAAGCCTAATCATTCTCGAGTAACGAAAAATAAAGCAAATATACAGCTTGTAGCTGCTTTCTCTCCTATTTTCCCTTTCTCTCCCAATTCCTCTCTCGCTTCCCCCTTCTCCTTCTCTCTCTCCCCCTCGCCCCTTCTCTCTCGCTCATCTTTTCTAATTTCCAATGGCAGGCTGTCTCTCGCTTTCGCTTGCCGCTCAAGCTCGTCTTGTCCAAATGTCAACTCGTTGCTTGTAATTGTGTATTGCAACTACATTTGACAACTCATCAAGTCTTTGTTGGCTCGACTGTCACTTTCTTTCTCGCTCTCCCGCTCTCCTCTCCCTCTCTCGCATGTCTGTCTTCTCCTATTTCTCCTCTCTCGCTCATCTCTCCCTCTCTCTCTCCCCTTCCATTCTTTCCTTATCTCACTGCAATTCCGATGGCTTGTTTCTCATTTCATTCGTTTCTTGTTAACATTCACTTTGTGCCAATGTCAGAGAAAGGCCTGCGGCTAATTCGATCCTCTTAGTCCTCCATCTTTCCCTCTCCCTTTCATCTCTCTCCTTCCCTCTCCTCCCCTCCCTCTCTATATTTTTGCCGTCATTCTTCAACTTTTCTGCTCTCAACCCATTTAACAGGTTGAAAATGAGTTCAATGCGCAAAGAATTCTCAAGGGAAGCAAAGTAGACACAAAGTCACAATATTAACGCGGACATCTTTCACCTCTTTCCCTCTCCCTCTCTCCCTTTCCCTCTCGCTCTCCCTCTCTCCTCTGGTCACACCGGCATAGAACAAGTTAAGCATCGGTCATTTAGCATCATTTTGTCCTATTCAGGGACAACAATCGACTCTGGCCAGCCTTGGCCATTAGAGCGGTGAAAAGAGACACCTTGAGCAGCTCATCATGATGCATTTTGATTCTCTCTGCAAAACATGCCAGCCAAGGAGAGATGAGAAAAGGCTCCACTACAAAGAAGAGGGAGAGAGGGAGAGGGAGAGAGAGGGCAGTTAAGCCCAAGTCATCCGGAAATCCTGAGCCTAAACTGGTACTAGTCACACATTGAAGTTGCCTTTCGTTTCTATTGCTAAATGCCATTTGCTGGCTCACTAAAGGCTGTTTGCTGTGCTGAAGATACACGTTCGCTTCCCTCTCCCTCTCTCCCCCCTCTCGCTCTCGGTTGCTTTCTCCCTCTCCCTTAAATGATGCGGAGCCAATGATTGATTGATGATCCAGACAGCTAAAGCTAGTCAGAGAGGGAGCGAGAGAGAGAGAGAAAGAAATAGAGGAACACCTGAGTTTTCTTTTCTAAATTGCTCTTTGGGTTGCAGTGAAAGAGCGAGAGAGGAGAGCGAAGAGAGAGAGAGAGAGAGAGAGAGAGAGAGAGAGAGAGCAGCAAAGCTGCTGTTGCCAAGGTATAACCATTTCCCGTCACTAATGTCTATCCATCAGTTATAAGTGAAGGAGAAAAGGTAAAGAAACACGAGAGAAAGAGAGAGAGAGAGGGGGAGAGCGAAGAGGGGAAAGAGAGACGAAATCACCCGAAGGCTTGAGCATGCGCTTCGCTCTTCTTTTCGAATTCTTTCTTCTTCATTTCACTTATTTTCGAGAGAGAGAGAGAGAGAGATGCTCTAGAAAAGGAAAGAGCTCAGCACTTTTTATGTCAAGTCACTAGAAAAAAGTACATTCAGCTTCCTCTCTCTCTCTCTCCCTCCCTCCCTCTCATCGTGATGCGAATTAATTGCGCATACATTTGCGACCTCTTCTCATCAACGGCGACACTTTTAGGCGAAGAAAAGTTCGGCGCAACAAACTTGACCATCAAAGTGCATCTTGTTGCGTCATCCTCTCTCTTTCTCCCTCTCTTTTCGGCGCTACTTTAGTCGAGGCTCGGTGAGTCATTCCAGTACACAACTAGCTGAAAGAGAGAGGGAGAGGGGAAGAGAGGGAGAGAGATACAAGGCATAACGAAAAGCGGTCGGCTCGGCAAATTAGTGGTTCAGGTACAAACAGTCGGGACGCCCACTGTGTGCCGTTGAAGTAGAGGAGAGAGGGAGAGAGCGAGAGGGAGAGCAAAGTTAGTACAATGTTAGCTTCTTCTTTTGCGCTACCTCTCCCCCCTCTCTCTCTCTTCCTCTCTTTTTTCGGCAGCTTTGACCGATTATACAACTACTTGTTGCCCATTCACAACAACTTGCACATGTCTCCGTAGTCGTCACAATGTTTGTCAAACTGTCAACATACATGATATTTTTTGCACACTCGTATCTCACAACAAAGTAATTGAAAGTTGCATGAATTTTTTCCATAAATATTCCGCCATTTTGTTTTGTAGCTGAACTTTAAATTGGACAATGCAAGGTTCATGTTGCTGATACTATCATTATAGATACTGTTCACCTGTTATATATTGCTTTTTTGCATTAATTAACTTCCTACCTTGCAAGTTAACCGGAGACATGCAGTTGCGTAGCCTCTCTCTCCCTCTCCCTCTCTCTCCCCTCCATATCTCTCTCTCCCTCGGCTCTTCCTCTCGCATCACCATTGTAGGTGCAGTATACAAGGTTTTACCGGAAAAGAAACATAAAAGACAGTTTTGTCCATGCATATAATGGTGGTGAAATTTTGTTTTATCATATAACACAATTTCGGACATGAAATATATGGAAGATGGCCGTTTATATATGAGACATGCAATTATGGGAAATTTTCATACCTTTTGTACCTTTGACTTAATCAGATTTTGATATGCGTGAAAAATGGTCCAGGAAAGGGAGAGAGCGGGAGGAAGAGGGAGCGAGAGAGAGAGAGAGATGTAACTATAAAATGGAATAACAATACTTGAACTGTTTTATGAAAAGTAAAACAATCATGTTGATATGCATCGTAATCGTCACTGAACAGTTGAAGGCTCGATGAAATAAAACTTGTCCCAGCAATTAAAGGCCAGCGTGAGGACCTTGCTCACGGAACTCCATCTTACCTTCTTCGCTCTCCCTCTTCCTCTCTCCCTCTCATCTTCCCCCTCTCCCATTTTTTATTTCTCTCTTGCACATTTGTTGAGCTCGGTTTCAAATTCGTGCCAGATCTGGGCCGTCGGTTTTCAAGTACAAAGAACAGATGCGTCCGAACATAAATATCGACGAGAGAGGGAGAGGGAGAGAGGAGAGAGAGAGAGAGCATAAGCAATTAAACAGGCGAAAAGAGGGAGAGAGAGAGCGCTGGAGAGCAATAACGACGGGCACGAAGTGAACAACGAATAAATCTAAATGTCTGCATGAGTGTAATTTTGTTGCGTTTGCCACTTGATTTATGGCTAGTCGAGAGGAAGAGAGGGGGAGAGAGAGGGAGAGAGATGGAGGGAGAGAGACGAAAAATGGCGGAGTGACTAGACTTCCCGGGCCTTAAAGGGTAAGACCGTTAAAAATGAAGGCCATCCATTGACTTGTCTCACGGGAAAGTCACAGAAATATGACGCAAGTCAGTCAGTCGATCTCTCTCTCCTCTCTCTCTCTCTCTCTCTCTCTCCTCTCTGCATCTCTCTCCCCCTTTATCTGGCTCTCGGTCTCTTGAAAGTCGTAAGTCTTCTCAATGTCTTCCTCTTGCTCTAGCACGCAATTATTCAAAATATATATCACATCCGAAGCTAGTAATCAAAGGAAAGTTAATTACAATGGGCGGCCTTAGGAACTTTGTTGATGCTCTTTTCTCCTCTCTCTCCCTCTCTCTTACTCACTCACTCAGACACACTCTCTCTCCCTCTCGTCTCTCCCTCTCTTATCCTGTCTCACATTGGCAATAAATACAAGGCAAGTCAAAAGCAATAAAACTGATTAATAGCAATCCCTAATGAAAGTTATAAAACGCTTAACATTTTTACTTTTGAAAGATATGGTCAAGAAAGCGCAGGCTGTCTCTCTCTCTCTCCCTCTTTCCCTCTCTCTCTCCCTCTTGCTCTCTCGCACTTTATTTGATGGCCTGCTAAATTGCAGGTTCAATGAGAACCTGTTTGCGACTTAAATACGCTTACCTGAGCCACTCGATCAAAATTAGTCGCTGTTGATTGGGCGCCCTTGCTTGGCCTTACCATTGACCATTGTAGGGCTCCCCTCTTCATCTCTCGCTCTCTCCCTCTCGCTCTCCCTCTCTCCTCCATCCTTCGCTGCCTCTCTTTCTCACTGTTCGCCGTTTAAGAATCTCTTAATTCAAATTTATAGCGACCAGAAAAACAGTCAATTAGTCACCGAGCGACTCCGTCGCTCAATCTCTCTCCTCTCTCCCTTTCCCTCTTGCTCTTTGGTTTCGCCGATCGAAGCGCCAATCAGCTGTTCGCTCAAAGGCGCTCTTTCTCTCTCTCTCTCCCCTCTCTCTCACTCCCTCTTCCGTCTCTGCAACTACACGACAATTAAGCTTCGCTAAAGCTGTATTCTGAGGCCTACAAAACAACATCATGAAAAGCCATCGGCATCATCAATAGCAGCGGTTACAAGTCATCGGTAATAGTAGCCCTACAAGAAGCTGAGAGGAGAAGGAGAGGAGAGAGAGGAGAGGGAGAGCGACGGCCGCATCTAATTTGCCAAAGATTGATCATTCTTCTCCTCAACAAATTCTTGATGGTTGATGAAAAAAAGTTCGAACAGTAAGACACACTGCGTTTTATTTCCAGTTGAATTCTTCCCTTTTCATGCTTGAGAACTTTTTGGCGGAAGAGAGGGAAAGGGAGAGAGGGAGAGGGAGAGAGGGGGGGGGGGAAAGTCGATGACAAAAAAGTCACCGGTCGGGCCTGTGTATGTTCTCAGTACATTCTTGTTGACACTTCCTCTCCGCAGCCTTGATTCGGATGTTACTCAAACTAGGTTAGCTAACTATCCAGACTCGAATTAGAGGAGAGAGGGAGAGGGAGAGAGATGAAGATAGTCAGCAATATTTAATGACATGTTTGTATGCGTCAGTATAAAAAATGTTTGCACTGAGCTATTTAGCCGTGAATTATGGCCAAGGAGTGACTTGAGCGCCATTGATGACCACTGTTGAAGATCCTGGTAATGACAACGGGAAATAGGCTAACCGATGGTTGCTACGTGAGCTCGTAAATAGGAATTATTGGTATCGGACTTTGGAGAGAGAGGGAGAGAGATGAAGGGAGAGAGGAGGGAGAGATTCATGTCGGTGCAATTTATATGGTGCTGGTATCAGAATCAAATGCGTCCCAATGATGAGTTTATAGGCAATTGCAAGGCATTCATCACTTGTAATGATGATCCTTCGAAAAGTCCTGTGAAACTGAGCATCCAGTGCCATTAAGCGACACAACTGAGAGAGCTGGAGAGGAGAGCTGGAGAAGAGCGAGAGAGAAGGAGAGAGAGAGAGAGAGAGAGAGATCCCACGGACTGTCAAGGCAAATCCGGTACACGATAAAATCGACTCAAATGTCCGAAATGTCCAAATGTTATCTCGGGCTTTCAGTCAAGTTCCTTTCACTCTCTCGGCAAATTGCAATCATTTATAAAAAGAGTTCAAAGTTGTCATGCAATTGAATGGCTGGATATTATTATGACGGCAAAGAGGGACTTGGTGTCGTGAAGAGCAGAGAGGGAGAGGGAGAGAGAGAGAGAGAGAGAGGAGCGAGAGGGTGAAAGAGATAGACTAAATATGATGATGACCTCAGCCAATTGCTTTGACTTTAACCAGAAACTTTTTCATTGCTGATTTGAACTGATTTACTGATTCGATTTTAAGGACAGACAGGCAAAGGGAGGGAGAGAGAGGGAGAGGAGAGGGAATCAAGTTTCTGGATAGCATTCCCTGAGAAAGAAGAACTGTCGAAAGGAATCATCTTGACTTTGTGGTTCTCTGAGAGTTGTTGCCATTGCATACATAAATGATATTAAAGTTTACAGCTTGAATCATGATTGACTTGATGAGCTTCTCTCTCCTCTCTCTCCCTCTCTCTCCTCCCTTCGCTCTCGCTCTCGGTCTGTCTCCGCTTTGATGGACTCAAATTGATCTCTCAAATCATCGCGTGACGAAAGTCAGTCAATTGGATTGAAATGAGAAAAAAAAGGAATCTGGGAAAGGAATCGAAGTACGATTTGTGCTGATTGAGGACATGAAAGAGTCAAATTTAACTTTTAATTATATTAAGTTTGAATACTTGATTGACAAGCGTGAGAGGAAAGGAGGGAAAGGGAGAGAGGGGAGCGAGCGGCTCAGTTGCTTGATTCATTCGAAACTCGTCTCCTTAGTTCTAAGTGAGTGAGAAGAGAAAGAAATAAAACACCATCACTTTATCTCTCCCTCTCTCTCCCTCTCTCGCTCTTTCTCTCTTTATGGCTGTCGACTCTGTGCTTTTTGTCGTTTAATTAGTTATTGTCAAGTATTATCTGGAAGATGTGAAGACAGTGCGAGAGAGAGAGCGGGAGAGAGGGAGAGACAAGCTGCCACTTGAAGCCTATGGCAAGAGAAGAAGTCCGAGTGACAAGACTCGCGACGAAAGGGAGAGAGCGAGAGAGAGAGAGAGAGAGAGAGAGAGAGAGAGAGAGAGAGAGAGAGAGAGAGAGAGAGAGAGAGAGAGAGAGAGAGAGAGAGAGAGAGGAGCGAGAGAGTGAATGAGAGTGACAGCAAAATGAAAGAAGGGAAAAGATAAAGAAGAGGAACTGAGACACTGGGAGAATGAGCGTGAGAGAGGGAAGACGAAGGGGGAGAGAGGGAGAGAGGAGACATTGACAAGTGAAAAGCTGATAAAACTTCTTATTTCGCTTAGATTTCCGCCGGAAGAAGTGACAACTTTGATCCCTTGGCCGGCTTCGAAATGTCCGTTCGTCTCTCTTCCCTTGTCTCATCTAGTTCTTGTTTGCGCTCAAGACAAAGAGCGAACCATCGGATCGACAGGATGACATGACACGCTCTCTCCCTCTCTGCCTCTCTCCCCTTCCTCTCTGGTCCTCTTCCCAATGCCTGGTGGACAGTGAGAGGCCTGATTTTGACAGGGACTCTCCGGTTGGCAGGTACTGTTAATGCCTCTGGAAAGCTTCTAGTTTGCTTTGGCCATCTTGATTGACTGGATGTCACATCAGCTATCTCTTCCCCCTCTCGTCCCTTTCCCTCTTCCTCGTCTCTCTTCCCTCTCCCAGTTCGGCCCTTCAATTACACCATAGACAGGATGACCTGACAGAGACACAACCAAGTGAACACTGAGCTCCATAGGCTCAAATTAAGTTGGACATTTCCATTGAAAAAGGAAAAGAGAGAAAGAGAGCGAGAGGGAAGAGAGGGAAAGAGAGCGAGAGAAGATTCCGTTTGAGTGACACAAACTTTTAGGTTTGAGCTTGACTTCGAATTAGTCGTAGCAAAGGCAACTGGTACACGTTTCCAGTTGATTGAGACGACAGTTAGAGAGGGAGAGCGACTTAGTTGCTCGATAGACGAAGAGGAGATACCGAGTAAGAGAGATAGAGAGCGAGAAGGAGAGAGATACACCATCGGCCAGAGGGAGGGAGGGAGAGAGAGTAGGCGAGAGCTTCCTAGCAAAATTAAGTTGCATAAATCAAGAGGCAATAGCCTGAAAGAAGAGCCTCATGTGAGCCACTTCGGGGCAAATAAACTGGACGCCAGGGCAACATTGGCCCTCTCTCTCTCCCTCTCTTCCCCTCTCTCCTTCTCTGTCCCTCTCGTCGTTGCCTTCTTTCCTACTTGAGTCCGGCCATCAATCGAACTGACAGTGAAACTCAGTTCTGGCTTTATTGTCCATAAATGCAATAATGAAACATTATTATTAGCGTGCTTATTTATAGAAGTGCGTTTCCGGAGATAAAGGAGAAAAAGTCGAGCAAGAGGGGAGAGAGAGGGAGAGAGAGAGAGATGGGATGAGAGCGACTAGAGATCATGGAAGACAGAGACTCGTAATGCTGATGGTGATGACTTGGGATGCTAATGGTGATTACTATCCATACAACTGAAATCACCACTGAAGGTGCGGCTCTCTCTCTCTCTCCCTCGCTCTCTCCTCTCTTCCTCTCTGTCTCCCCTGCTCTCGCTCTCCCCGTAATGGCCGTTAGTCCGGACTTGTTCGGTCGGCTTCACTGGCGTCTCGGGGGCGAAATTTCGTGTCACTTTCCGTACGGCTATTACGGTGATGGATCTCTGACAGCCTGTCCAAGGCAGCTATACACAAATGCACTAACTATAAATCACTCCTTTGCTCCGCTCCTAGACCTGACAGGTCGAGAGAGGAGAGAGAGGAGAGAGAGAGAGGAGAGAGAGAGGGAGAGAGATCCCCATCATTTGCCTCATAATTCTCATGCACGTCGCTGGTTCCTCTAGCTAGCCGGTCGATCGGCTTTGACTGGCTATTCAGACAAGAAAAGAGAGGGATAGAAATGATAGAGGGATCGGAGAGAGGGAGAGCGGCAGAGGAGAGAGAGAGGGAAAACTCAAATGGCTGACTATAATAAATGATTCTACTGCACGTGATAATTAATTAAAGAAATATAAGCGAGACGACCAACGGTTCAGGTCCGGGCCATAGTGTAATAGACATTCCCCGATAATGGCTATAATAAGCCGAGAGGAAGAGAGGAGAGAGGGGAGAGAGCGAGTGAGAAGAGAGAGAGACCGGCTCACCTCTACCTGTACTATGGTCGATATTATAACTATAATTCATGTTTAGTGGTCCGGCTTGTTTTATGAGTTTTTTTCGGGATATGTCGGTTCTATACTTCAAATTACTTTATATGTAAATGAACAAAGAACTTCACAATGGACATGATATATGGACTTGACGGACAGGCATCTTTCTCTTTTCCCTCTCCCTCTCTCCTCTCTCTCCCTCTCTCTTATTTTATTGGAGTTCCTCTTTAGTAATGAGCAGGTGGAGCTATAATAACTTTCTAGTCGGCCAAACAAAGAAGAGTCATCACTCTCTCTCTTCCTCTTCCCCACTCTCTCTCTCTCCTTCTCTCTCCCTCCCTCTCTCTCTCCCTCTTTCAATCCGCGTGTCTAAAACCTGGTTCGGGTCAAAAATGGCCAGTGAAAGGGCAGATCAGAAAGGGAAAGAGAGGGCGAGAAGAGAGCCACGCCACGGGCTGCCCTTGTCCCTTTTGACTTTCCCGCGCTCTAGGTACTAGTTCAACAACACAGCAATTCGTCTTCGTCTAACACCGATCATCGTACTGGCCATTTAATCTGGTCTCTCTCTCCCTCTCCCTCTCTCTATGGCTCTCTCTCTCTCCCTCTTTCTATGTGTATGTTTGTGAAAAACAGCCGTTCATCATTAGCTTTTACGCATTCCTGTGACTGGTCATCCCTCTCTCTCCCTCTCCGTCTCTCGCTCTTTCTGTCTCTCTCTCTCCCTCTCTCTCTCTCTCCCCCTCTCTCTCTACCCGTGGATTTTCTACTCATATCCTGTAACCTGGCCATCAATCACCGTCGTTGCTCAGTCCGCCTTCTTTATTCCCTGTCCTAGGCCCAGAGAAAAGGCAACAGTGGCGTAGTAATGCCCTGCATTGCCCAGCATACCCCTTGCCCAGCAGCAACAGCTGGGCGTACCATTCCTACACAAGAAAGGAGAGCGAGAGAGGGAGAGCGAGAGAGAGAAAGAGGGAGAGAAAGCGCATTGGCAATTACAATCTAACGTTAGACGTGTCCTTGATTCCCAATTTGAATTATGGCTTTTCCTTGAAAGCTCTGAAAGAGACGGAGAAAGAGAGCGAGAGAGAGAGGGAGAGGGGGAGAGAGAGAAAACGTCAACGCTGATTGATGTTCACCAGTCAGTCAGTCAAAAAGTCAGCCATTTTAACTTTTCTAAGGGCATGGTAAAAGCATAACAACAACGTATTAACTTTTCCCTCTCGCTCTCTCTCTCCTCTCCCTCTCTCTCTTCCCTCAAAGTCTAAGTTTAATTTATGGGCAACTTTTTTGTCTGGTTTTCTCAGACACTGACTTGAAATGAATTTGCGATCATCATCATCATCATCATTTTTATTAAGTATCGTCCACCATTTTTTCTCTCCTCTCTGTGCCTTCGGAAATAATTTATGACATGATACTATTTCTTTGTGTGTGTGAACCTTACTTATTTAAAAAAGAATAATGAGAAGAGTGAAAGAGAGCGGAGAGGGGAGAGGGAGAGAGAGAGAAAAAGTTGGAAACATTATTAAACGTGTAGTCAAAGCCGGTAAATAGCAGTTTGTGAAGAAGACCTTCATCCGTCCATCAATTAGATGCGCGCGCAGCCAATCAGAGACGAGTCCAGGTGAACAAGTGCCAGATGCTGAAGGGGGGGGAGAGCGAGAGGGGGAGAGGGAGAAGGGGAGAGGAGAGAGAGAGAGAGAGAGAGGGATACGAGTCACTCATTACCTGCACGACTTGCCATGAAAAGAGGAGCAAGGTAGAGATAGAAAGTTAGTTGTTGCTTCTTAATGTTCATTTCTGTCATTAATTAACATGACAGTAATTTAAAATTCAAACGTCAGACAATTGACTAATCGTCCGAAGGCGGATAATGCGGTGAGTTCGCCTTTGAAAAGGTCTCTCTCTCCCCTCTCCCTCTCGCTCTCCTTTTCCCCTTATCTGCTTCTCCGTTGCCCTCTACATTTCTCTTAGTTCGCTCAACACACTTTTTGACAAGGAATCCTTCCAACATGGCGTCTCGTCTCTGGGTTGAAGTCTCTCTCTCCTCTCACTCTCTCCCTCTCTCGCCCTCCGCTCTCCTCTCGCAGTCAGTCGCTCTGCCGTTCACCCTTCATTACGTCAATCGATTTTTCTTGAAGACACTGAAAAGTTTAGCCTTGTTAAATCAATAAAGTTTGCGCTGGTGGCAAAGCTTTGATGATGACTTGGAAAGAAAAACTCCAACACGAGGCGAGAGAGAGAGAGAGGGAGAGAGAGGAAAAAATGTGAGCGTGAAGAGAGCTCATCAGCGCATGACTGACAGCTAGAAAAGTATATGTCTGACGACTAGGGCAAGAGAGGGAGAGAGAGAGGGAAGGAGAGAGAGAGAGAAGGAAATATTTCGCATTCAACTATAACAAGAAAGCTCATTTCGTTGAAATATTGATGGATCTGGAGGAGAGAAAAGATGCGGATGGAGTGAAAGGGATGGAGCGACGAAGGGGAAGGGAGAGGGAGAGAGGAAGTTCACTAACAAGAAAATATTAGACGCATGACTTGAGAGTTTGTTTTTGCCAGTGAAAACTTTTCTACACATGAGCCACTTTAAGGTGTTCCCCTTTTTTGCTTGAAAAGACAATTAGCGAGGCCAACAATGTGCCTAATTTGGACATTGTTTATCCAAATCATTGTGTGACCCAACGGTCGCCAATGTTTGTGTTTACAAGCAAAGTGCGACGCATGATCTCTTGCTTCATTGGCCGCCAGACGGGCAGCGCCATCTGTCGGCGAGACGCTAATTCGGCAACTAGTTCCGCCATAGGTCGGACCTCCTGCATTGGCTGGACACACCAAGGCCATCTCTTCCTCCCCTGCTCTCTCTCTCTCCTCTCTCTCGCCACTCATCTATCCACAGACGGAAAGCAGTCCATCTTCCTCTGACCTACGCTATTCTCTCTCTTCCTCTCGCTCTCTCCTCTCTCTCCCTCTCTCTCCTCTCGTCATTTTGACGTTTCGCTTGTCCGTTTCTCGGTGATAAATTGTGTTTTCGCAAACAAATGAGTGATGGTCGATGAGGTCCGCCCTCTTTGAAGAAACTCAAGGGGGAAGAGGGAAGGGGAGAGAGAGGAGAGAGAGCGAGAAAGCTGGGTAGAGCAGAAAAACTAAACAGTCAGAGAAAGAGAGAGAGGGGGAGAGAGGGAACAAATCGTTAGCGAACAATAAACTGTAATTATTATTCCGATTATATATGTTTTCATGGATAGCAAGTATAGCATTAATTCAATGGAACTCGATCGTGATGTAAAACTTTATGGGAAGTAATAATAAGTGACTCAAAGGAAGAGAAAGAGAAATAGAGAGAGAGGGGACGAGAGGGAGAGAGAGAGAGATGATTTTGGCAGGTAACATCAATCGTGAGACTGGCCTTCGAGCTATGATACGATCGTAGCATACATATACAAAAACCAATGGCGAGACCGGATCGAGTCTTTTCAAACTTAGATATATTTCTCCTTCGTCTCTCTCTCTCTCCTCTCCCTCTCTCCTTCACTATTATAATATTATTATATATGTTGTACACTAGTAAAATAGTGGCTCATCAAAAAAGTCTCTCTCGCACTCTCTTCCGAGTTTGATTAATGAAGAAAGCGCAAAGTGAAGTTCAAATCGGGCCCTATTTTCCCTCGCTCTCTCCCTCTCTCTCTCTCCCCTTCTCTCTCCCTCTCGCTTCGGCCCTTTGGCCTCAACATCCATTCCTCCTAATTAAAGTCGAAGCTAAAGTCGTACATAAACTTTTTTGATTTATATATGTTCCCACGACACATTATCCAATATGAGAACACCTGAGAGAAGGGGAGAGAGAGCGAGAGGGGAGCGAGAGAGAGAGAGAGAGAGCAAAATGGATTCCCATTATGAATGCCAACATCATGCAACTAAATAGTTGACTTCAAAGCATGCTATTGAAAACCAGTCATTAGCTGAGGCAGAAAGCAAAGTAGAAGGAGAGAGCGAGAGGAAGAAGAAAAAGAGCGAGAGGAAGAGGGGAGAGGGAGAGATGTTGACTAAGGAAGACGAACATCACTGAAGCCATTGACTCTGTGTCTCTCTCTCTCAATTCTTCTTCATCAAGCAGCTGTCTTTTATATTCTATACTATTATTTGCAGCATAAAGTATCCGCAAGAAAAGGGAGCGAGAGGGAGAGGAAGAGCGAGAGCGAGAGAGGGTTAGGAGGCAAAGTTTGCCTGGAAGCTGTGCCAGAAAACATTAGTTCTCATAATTGAACTTTTTGATTATATGGACATGAGAGTAATAATAAATGACAAGCGCTCACAAGCGCTCACATAGGAAAAACTGTACAGTTAAAGTCAATGCAGGTTTCCTTGTCATCTTTGATTGATGTAGCTAGATGAGAGAAGGGAGAGCGAGAGGGCAGAGGAGGAGGAGGGAGAGAGGGAGCCAAAGTAGGGCCAGCCATAGAAAGGTTTGACGTTGGCGTCTCGCATTCAAATGATCTATGATTCTTAACGGTAATGGTTGCATATACACGTCGCATATGTATATGCGTTTCCTATGACAACACACACAATTGCCTGGCTGCCTCTGTGTCGCCCTTTCTCCTCTCCTTTGGGCAATACTTTCTCTCCGTCTCTCTTCCCTCTCGCTTTCTCTCTCTCTCCCTCTCTCTCTTTCCCTCTTCCTTGCTGGTTAAACCGCTGTGCAGTGAACACCGTGTTTTTCTGATGACAACATGCAGATAAAAAGTTCCATCAATAGACTAGACAGAGAGGGAAAAGTGATAGAGAGAGAGAGAGAGAGAGAGAGAGAGAGAGAGAGACAAGTGCTCTAAGAATACGTACAACCGTGGCCAAGGGTGTGTGATAGAGAGAAAGAGGGAGAGGAGAGAGAGAGAGGAAAAGACTAAGACTAATGGTTAAAGTCAACCGACTAGCTGCAAAAAAGGCAAGTGACGACCGAAGTGAAGCGGCCTTTGCCTTCTCTCTCTCCCTCTCCCTCTCTCGCTCTCTGTCATGAGAATTTACTCTAGGCTACGAACAGTTAGTTTTAATCGTGTCTGTTACATAATTTAATACTCACAGAAACGCCATGACTATGCGACAAAGCAGGAAAAAGAGGGAGAGAGAGACAGAAAGGGAGAGAGGGAGAGAAATGACTGCTTTGTCATCTAACCGTAAATCAAGCCTTGGAAAAATGATGCGGACTATGTGAACTCTTTTTTCACATAGCTTTTCCCTTCTATTGGAAAGACTATGGTAAAAAATTTGGAAGATTTACTAAAAAGTTTCCTTGTTGTCGGTGGAGAGAGAGAGAGAGAGAGAGAGAGAGGAGAGAGAGGAGCGAATCTACATCTCACTATTCTATTCAGAATCTTACTGTGAGTTAAGTTATGCTAAAGTCGCATGACATCTACTACTAGGGAACGACTCTCTCTCCCTCCCTCTCTTCTCTCCCTCTCGCTCTGACAGAAAGCTTTAAATCTTGGAAGAATCACCCCAATAACTCTTGCGTAACGACAATTCCTCTCTCTCTCGCTCTCTCTCCCTCTTCCCCTCTCGCTCTCCATCTCGCTCATCGGTGGCCTTCGAATTTCACTAAATTGATCAGTGTCACAGAAAAGCTATTGATTCAAACCATTGCGCGATTGATTGAAGGGATCCATCATCAAGAGCTTGACTCACAATAGCAACTTCTACTCAGCTTACATAACACAGCGAACCAGGATCTCGAAATTTCAGTTTGAAATGAATAGCTCGTCACGCAGTCAGAGGGGGGAAAGAGAGGGAGAGGGAGAGATTGCTTCGGTGTACCATCAAGGTGATCACTGCGGCATTTCGTGAATAAACAGTTCATCAAGCTGGTAGTCAAGTCGAGTAATGTGCGAAATATGTACGATGAGAAAGCCATGATGTACATTGCGTGCAGTTTGCAAGTCTCAGCCAATGGCAGACCTTCGCTCAGGTTGCAGTCTCGAATTAATCATAATGACAAGCAGCGCGTTTTTCGCAATCAAATTGGTCAAGACGCTGCCTATCATGGGTTAAACCCCTCTCTTGCTTTCCCTCTCTCTCTCTCCCTCTCCCTCTCGGCGCAAAAAAAGGAGAATATATCCATTGCCTATTTCGTAGCTTGTCTCATACGTAACATGTCAGTCATGTATGTAAAGCCGGAAAAAAGTGGCCGATCGCCAACTGTGCCAGTGTTATTACACGGCCACATACTTGATGCTTTGAACCTTTGGGATGAGACGGACAGAGAGGGAGAGGGAGGAGAGGGAGAGAGTATACCCTCCTGATTGAGTTATGCAAGACGGTTCCTGTCAGTTTTTGACCACGTGAACTATATACAAGCTGACGGCTAGGTTGGCTTCTCAGAGCTGTGAACATATCAGAGCCGAAATCATATCGCTCTCACAGCTGGAGCTTTAAAGTAGCAATCAATAGGGATGTAAGAGGGAGCGAGAGGGAGAGAGGGGAGAGCAAGGGAAGCAGAGAGCGCGAGGGAGAAAAGGTAGGTGTGAAGGTTGTTGGTGAGGTATGTCATCAACATTTCTACTCCCTTTTTCTCGAGACTGGCTCACTTAGGTAAACAACAGGGCTTCAAAGGGTCCAAAGGGAAGAGGGAGAGGGAGAGAGGGAGAGAGGGAGAGAGGGAGAGAGGGAGAGAGGGAGAGAGGGAGAGAGGGAAAGGCGAAGGCAAAGCTCATGGAGAGACAATTCAATTCAACTGCGGCCACCGAGATATAAAGGATATAATATTGCGTAATGTAATAACAGCAAATCAACGGGAAAAAGTGCGTCAAGAGAGGGAGTGAGAGGAACAGAGCAATAGAGAGAAGGAGGAGGAGGAAGGAGAGAGAGCGAGTCACATAACCTCCCGCTGGACATTCGAACTGACTGGACCTCATGTGGACAGGTCTCACAATTCATGGACACGATTGATGGCCAACTGGCATGGCTGATCTGTACCATTTGTTATGCTCATTAAAAGCCTAGAGCCATAGGAGAGAGAAAAGTTATGGCAACTTTCTCCCTCTCGCTCTCCCCTCTCTCTCTCTATCCCTCTATCGCTCCCTCTTTCTCTCGCGCTGCTCGGTAATGTCATGTGTATGTGTTGGGTCGTCAAGTTTCCGTTGTCATGGAAACTGGCTCGACAGCGTCAATCGTAATGTGTCACAAACTGACGAGGAGACAGAACCGACAGAGAAGAAAGGACGAGAGCGAGAGGGAGAGCATGAGACGAGAGGGAGAGAGAGAGAGAAAATGACATCGACTCAAAGTCAGCCTGTCGTTCGTTAATGCCAAGAAACCGTCAAGTCGAAGCGAGAAGGAGTGCGAGAGAGAGCGAGAGGAGAGAAAGCGAGAGATAGAGGGAACTTGGCTAGAAATACACTAACAACTTAAAAAGCTCACAGCTGATTCTCTCCATCGCTCTCTCCCTCTCGCTCTCTTCCCTCTTCTCCAACTCTTTCCCCTTTGTTGGGCTCGCGAAAATGAATGCGTTTTTCTCTGGAATTGTCACTAAGTTTATTACTTGCCACATTTCATGTGGGCTTATTGTTTGGAAATCTCTTTCCATCCCCCTTTTCTCATTCTCTCGCTCTTCCCTTAGAGTAGAGCCAAACCACTATTTCCTCTCTCCCTCTCCTCCCCCTCCTCTGTCTCACTCTCTCTCCCTCTCTTTCTTTTCAAAGTTAACCCACTTATCACTGTTGCTTATGCAAACTCAGCGCATTGATACTATACTGTCATAGCTATGAATGTACTCTTTGAAGCGGCAACACCGCGAGAGAGGGAAAGCAAAACACAGATATGAAAGTGAGACAGTCCAGTCACTCTGAAAAGGAGAGGGGAGAGGGAGAGGAGAGAGGAGGCAAAGTGCTCGCCAGTAAAACTGTGCCTGAGTATACAACAAGGGGTTAATCATGTACATGTGGCAAAACAAAACACTGCCTATGTGGCTCTGTTATGTGTAAACTTACTTTAGTTACATAATTCACATCTTGCTCTTCTCTCTCTCCCTCTCCCTGTCTGCTCTCTAGCCGAGACTTCTTCCATTCAGAGAGCAGAGGCAAGAGAGGGAGAGAGCAGTTTCACAGCACTAATGGGCTGACAGTTATATCACGCTCTTCCGTTTCGCGAAAAGGGTCATCCGAGAACTTTAGGTCTGTCTCTTCTCTCTTTATTGCTTTCGAAGTCGGTGATTTATACTGTCTTCCAAACCCCTGAGAGAGCTAGAGAGGGAGAGAAGGAGAGGGAGAGTGAGAGGGAAAGCGAGAGGAAGGCCGAGAGTGGCTGAGTTTTAAATTTTTATTTGCTGACCTCAGCCAAAGAGTAAGGAGAGGAAAAGAAGAATCGAATGTGTGCCGTTGGATGAAATAGTCCATAGAATTCGCTCGAAATAATGGCCGTGACATTCATCACAGTAATGGGTAACTGGACTTGCTCGAGTCACTCACGCCTCGCGACTGGCTTCGGCGAAGAGATGGAGGAGAAGGAGGGAGCCGAGAGGGGGAAGAGGGGGGAGCGAGGGGAAGAGGGTGATCTGAGAAGGAATTCGAAGCGATCTTCGAAGTGACATGCGGAGGACATAACAGATCAGAACCAATGCGAGCAACTGCCATCAGTTAAGACACTGACTGATGGCCACAAATAGCCACGTTTCTCTCTTCTCTCCCTTCACATTAAGCTGCTCATGACTTTTCTCTTCCTCTCTCTCTCCCCTCTTCTCTCTCGTCTCCCTCTTCCCTCTCGTACTTGCGCCCATAATGCCAATGGTCCGCTGCGATGTGCCATTCCAAGTAAATCCGCAAACAGTCATTTCACATCCGTCAACTTGTCAGTCATGATGATGTTGCCAGGATGCTCAAAGTTTCCCTTCGCTCTCTCCTCTTCTCTCCTTCTCTGTTTCCAGCCAATGAAGAAGCTTGTCTGGCAGTTAGCGATGCGGCAATGGAAGGCGGCCAAGTCGACCTTAGAACAGCCCGATCAATACTTAGACGGTAGAGTGAAGGAAAGAGAGAGGAGGAGAGAGAGCGAGAGCAAGGGAGACGAGAATCTTGCCTGCTTGTCTCGTCAGCTTACTTGACGGCCATCACCATCCCTTGCTAATTCTGACGCTCGGCGCTAAGACGTTCCCTTTATCCGGTCCTCGAACTGTTCTACTACATCGAGTCTTCATGCTTCGACTTCAGCGTGACCCACTTACACAATCTTCAACCACTTGCACAAAAACTTGACGGCCAGAGATATGACAAAGTTGGCATAACTAACACACCCCATCATCTTGCTTAGAACAGCGCAACTGAACAGTTCTGAGAATGACTTTCGAGTTCTTCGCTGGACATAGCAACTGAATTAGTGGCTATGGTCTCTGATTTGTCGCAATATTGTGTTCTTGGAACCACCTGTTTCCGGTTTTGTCAACAATGTGTTCTGTCGTGTTTTCTCTCCTTTTTCTCCATGAATGACAACCAAGAGCAAAAAGGAAATTTTTTCACCAGCATGATCTCAATCGAATCGAGTTCTTTAGAACATGGCTTCTTTTTTTCCTCCTCCTCCTCCTTCGAGCAGTAAAAGCAAAACACAGTTAGAGAAGAGGAGAGGAGCAAAGTGTCAATATAAACTTTCAGGACCACTCAGTAGCATCAGTAAATCAAGACTATAAAGGCTGAATTATAGCGATGCAGGCTAAGAGAGGGGAGAGAGGAGGGCGAGAGAGTGAGAGCGAGAGAGTGAGAGACACAAGCCTCCCTCTATTTTCCTCTTCGTATATATAAGGATTAGAGGTGCTTTTTGGCATCTCCATCATCACAGATCCAAGCTCATCATCGTCATTACTTCTCCGTGACGCAATTGACAGGAACCGTCCTCTGAATACAAATGGATGCATTACGTTTTCTCTGGTATAATACTACCATGACTTTAGCCAGTTTATGGATAGACATATATATTTCTCTTAGTTTCTTCTTTCACTATTCGATGCCTTCTCTGAGTCTTTACTCTCTCTCCCTCTCCTCTACTTCTAGCTGCCTCTCTCTCTCGCTCTCTTTCTGCATAACATGGGGCTTGAGCCCTGAGTTACGATTTCCAGAAATTGCCCGCATTAAGAGAGGGAGAGGAAGGAGCGAGAGGAGAGACAGAGAGAGAATCCGACAGACAGTATGAGAGAGGGAGAGGGAGAGAGACTTGATATATGTCCTACCGAACAATCTTGCTATATCATGGACATTTGGCACTGTGAGAAAGAGAAACAGAAAAAGTCATCAGCAACAGCTTCAAATTAACTTTCGGTCCGTGTCTTGACTTGAACACTTTGACTCGCTTCCTCTCTCGCCTCTTCCTCTCCCTCTCTCCACTCATCAGTCCGCTCGGTGCCTCTTCACTAATTGGCTCATTCCTTCAATTGCCGGCTATGTTGTTAAGTACGTTTCATGGCTCCGTGATACGTATATACACTTGCACAAAAGTCTAAACTAATTGAAACATTATTCTACGTCGCTACGTTTCCCGTGATGCAGAAAAAAGGCGAGTAAACCAAAGATTCAACTTGCGAAAACTTGTTCTTCTCTCTCTTCTCTTGAGCATAAATATCAGAGCTGAGCGATTTGCGAGAACAGTGTTCGTCATCCAGCCATCCAGTTCTCTCCCTCTCCCTCTTCTCTCTTTTCACAAGCTTCAACTTTTAAATTAACCTGACAACGTCAACCTTCTTCTTTTCCTCCTTGGTGTATCTTCTTACACGGCCACCAATATTGTTTGTTTGAAACAGCCATTCTTTTCAAGTGTCAGGTTAATATACATACACGTTTTTGAATGTATGTGTATAATAAAATTTCAAACCCACCCAATTTTGGCGCCCAAACAAAATCAGGTTCTGTCGCTTCTTCTTTCCTTCGTCTCTCTCCCTCCCTCCCTCTCTCCCGCTTCTTTCTTCCTCTCTCCTTCTCGCTTCGTAATTTGCCTGTCTTTAACTTTGAAGGTTACCGTTTTTTCTCTTCATAACACTTGACACATTTGATCACGGAATTTGCATCATCATCACCAGATTCAGTCAATAATAAGATGCTTCGAAACAAATAATTAAATCATGAAGAATAAAAACACAAAATTAACTTTCACATTTCAAGGAAAACATTTTTGGCGTCTATTGGTTCTGATGAGGGACCGTTTGTATATATTCGAAGTAAACAGTGCCAGAAAATTGATTTAATTGTCATTTCTGTGAAATTGTCGGATATTATCCAGAAAAGTCTAATATCCCAACAAACATTCATATTATTTCCTTCATTTCTCTTCCATGACTCTTGCCTCGGTACAGTTATAATGCAAGGAAAGTCGCGTAAGCCATAAACCTAAATTCAAGTCGTTCTCTCGCTCTCTCTCTCTCTCTCTCTCCCTCCTTGCTCTGTTTTTCTCTCTACAGTATTAAATCTTGTAATGTTTCATACTATATCCTGATTGATGGCTTCTCATCTAAAGTGACATTTTAAAATGTCCAAAAAATGCAGCTGCCTCTAAGGCTGTGTGTATATATCGAGCAGCACGAAAGAAAGGGAGAAGGGGGGGAGAGAGAGAGAAAGAACTTGAATTGCCAATGCCATTAATTCTCGACAGGAAATTGATCTCAACTAACATGAAAACTTTTTCTCCCTCTCTCCCCCTTTCCCTCTCTCCCTCTCTTGCCATAACTATAAAACTTTCTCCTTGCTGTCAACCTGACTGAAAAACGCATCAACTAGCTGTCAACCTGTGAGCTGTAAAAGTAACTTTTCTTCCATATTTTTTTCTACACCCAGCTCTTCATGTGCATAAAGACTTGCGAAAACTGATATTAGGCAACTTTTTTGTGCATGATTAACTTAATTGATCACCTTGTCCAGAGTTGCTGCCATCAATCAACTGCTAACCAATTGCCAATCATCTATGTTATGCTCGGGTCACATGACCACAGCCTGGCTTTCCTTGACTCTGTCATCTGTTGCTGAACTGTCTCTCTCCCTCTCTCCCTCTCCTCTCCCTCTCGGCCGTGGCCATGAATGAAACCATGGGCGCGGACAATTCATGCAGCTGTTTGCAAGAGGGAATAATTGTATAATTTCTACCTTTTCTCTCTCAGACCCTCTATCAATCTCCACTAGTCATTCATCTCAAGACACGCAACCAGCTAATTAATTTGCAAAAACATCCAACTAGCTAATTAACACGGACCCAGCTTTAATAATGCTGATAATGCAATTAACATAGTGACCGCTAAACTGCAAGGAAAATGAATATGAATACGGGCCTCTCTCTCTCTCCCTCTTCCTCTCACATCCACTAATCGGAATTCGCTGCTAATCAAGGCTAATTCATATTTGGCGCCACTTAGAGCGATCTTAATCCCAATCACATCCACCGGCGACTCCCACTCACAAAGGCAACCTAGGCTAGGACTAAGACTAGACGGAAGTCTTAAATTCAGTCCTAACTTCGACAGCCTCAAAATGTCGATGAATTGAGAACAGGTAAAAATATGACCACATAATTGATTAGCGCAATTTAGTAATTGTCTTGAAGCTCGAGTAAATCAAGTAAACACTGAAAAGTAGAACATCACGATCTCCAGTATTTGAACTGTTCAACTTGGAAGTTGGAATAGTGCATCTTTTTCTCTTATTTTGGCTTCTTTTATGTTTTTGTTTGAAAAGAGAACAAAAGGGAAGTAGGAGTTGCTTCGGGTGAAGAGAGAAAAGGAAGAGAGATGAAGAGTGAGGGAGGAAGGGAGAGCGAATGGGGAGAGAGAAGGAGGGAGAGGGAGAGAGAGAGATGCACCGAAAGCTGAAAATCATAGTTTGTAACATTAATAACGAGAGAGCGAAATGAAATGGCAGTCAAAGAAAGAGAGGAAAAGATGCAGAAAGGGAGAGGCGAAGGGGGAACTACAAAGTTTCTTTGCTGATAAAAGTTCTCCCTCTCCCTCTTTCTCTCTCTCCTCTTCCCTCCTTCCTCTCATTTCTTTCACTCCTTTTAAGGCATTTAGATTTGTTTTGAGAAAAGAAAACCTCTATAAATCAAGTGCAAGAATAGGAATGAAAGTTGAAATATTGCGAATAATTTCTTGTCTTTTCACTTGGCTCGGCAAATGTAGTATAATTTGCGAGTTCAACCATAGTGAGCGAGAGGAAGGAGGGAGAGAGCGAGAGGAGAGGGAGAGAGGGAAAGATTATCACAGTTCACTTTTGCCGATGCAAAGAGTGAGCAAAACGGAGTCGGAGTCAAACTTTAAACTGCAATGGGAGAGAAAGTCAAATAAGTTTCGAGAAGTCAACCATTTTGTCTTGAGCAATGATGCGAAGAGGAAAGAGATGATGATGAACAAGAACAGAACGAGGGCGAGAGGGGGAGAGAGAAGAGAGCGAGAGGGAGAGAGATCGGAAATGGGAAGGCAGTCAAAGGCTGACATCTCAGGCAATCAGAGCGAGAACAAGCCATTAATTTGGCTAATAATTCTCAGAGCGAAGGCAAGTCAGAGAGACGAAATTCAGTATTTGACTACTTGACTACACGCTCATGTCACACTATCGCACGCGGTTCAATTGAACCTGAATCAAGAAGAGGGGAGAGAGGGAAAGAGGGAGAGAGGAGAGAGAAGTTGCGCCACCGTTGAACCAGCCTTGTCACCGGCTTGATTGATCGCGTTAACTCAACGAGGGAAACGTCGTGCTGCCTTTTATTCGCTCTGAGTTCATTGGCAATGCGCTAGTATCTCCAACATTCAGCTACCGTAAACAAAACAACTGTCGGGAGAGAAGGAGAGAAGGGGAAGAGGGAGAGGAGGGGGGAGAGCGAGAGAGGAAGACAATCAGTCTATCCATAATTTGCCTCGAGCGTGGACAGTTTGAAATCTCTTCGAATCAAACAGCTGCGCAGTTGTTATTAGCAATAAAAGTTGCCCGTTTTCTAGCCCTCTCTCTCTTCTCTTTCTCCTTCTCTCCCTCTCTCCCTCTCTCCCTCTCTCCCTCTCTCCCTCTCCTCTCCTCTCGCTCTCGCCTCTCACCTTACTTCCTTCTCACTTTGTGGCCCTAAATTGCGATGCGTGACCCAAGTCGTGATTAGAATTAATAAAGGGGGAAAGAAGTAGTGCAAGAGCAGTAGAAGGAGAGAGAGGGGGAGAGGAAGAGAGAGAGAGAGAGAACATTTTATTAATGATAGCCAGTTGCAAATGACCAAATGAATATAGACAAACCGTGGAATTAGGAATGCGGCTCTTCTTCGCTCTAGTGTCTGTGTGGTTCTAAGGCTGGGCTTGAGAGAGAGAGAGGGAGAGAGAGAGAGCGGAGAGAGAATGGTAAATGTTAATAAAAGGCGCGTTCGATTCACAGTCATCGGGCTGATGAGCGTTTGTGTTAGACTTACACGAAAGAGGGAGAGAGAGCGAGAGGAATACTTCGTGTAATTTATTGCTTTCACAAATGTTTGAATGGCGCTACAGGCAGTGAGAGAGACGAGAAGAGGGAGAGAGAGAGAGGGAGCGAGAGAGCAAGAGAAGCAACGAAACGAAGCGCGGCACTGACATGTTCGTGACGAACATCCATGACGAGAGAGATAGATTGCACTTGGCATCCAGTTCAGGTGAAGGGAATAAAGCGAGAGGGGGAGAGAGAGAGCGACCACAAAGGCGAGTTGAGAAGGTTAACGAGAAAAACGGAGAGGGAGAGAGAGATAGACAAAGAGAGGGAGAGAGAAAAAGAGAGACAAACATAAAGAGGAAAAGGCGCCATCTATTGTGACTATGTTTTGGTAATAGGTACTCTGGCTCAAATTGCCTAATTGCCCAGTCTATAGCTGCAGGTCTGGGTGTAAAGAGGGAGAGAGAAGAGGAGGAGAGAGAGAGCGGCAGAGAGAGAGAGAGAGAGAGAGCTGTAGAGAGTCCTTGACTTGGCTGGTTTTCACTCATAAATCTTGACTGTCATTCAAGTTTCACGTCAAGACAATTAACTGACTGGACGCTAATTTCGCTTCCACTTGGCTCCCTCTCTCTCTCTTTCTCTCTCTTCTCTCTCCCCTCTCGCTCTCCCCTCTTTCTCCATGCCCTTTGCCTCTCTCAATCTTTCTCTGATATATTTACGACCACGGCGGCTGGTTTTCAGTAGTTGAATAATAGCAATTCGTATCCGCTTCAAGAAGTATAGAAAATATGACTTGGCCACGAAACACCTGCCATAGAAAGAAACATTGAAAAATGACGGACACAAGTTTTCGCTTTCCCTCTCCTCTCCCTCTCTTTACCTCTCCTTACCTCTCTTCTCCCCTCTTTACGTCTCTCACCATTTCAACTGAGTTGCCATCTTCGAAAGGAAATGACCAAAGTCCAAAGTTGTCCACTACCGTCATATAAAATATATATATATAAAAAGTTGTCCAAAATGATGACGAGGAAGCGCATTTGGGGTTTATGTTCTCTCCCTCTCTCCCTCTTTTGCCCTCTCTCTCTCTCGCCTCTCTTCGCCTTCTTGCCGTAGATGTGCTATTTATTACACAAGCAACAGCAAAGCACATACATTAGATGAGAGCTGCTGCCAACTGAAAATATATCTGTAACTTTATATTTATACCACTGAGAGCGAGAGAGAAAGAGAGGATGAGAGGGAGAGAGAGAGGGAGAGAGAGGGCGAAAGGACACTGCGAGAGAAAATGTATGCCTGGGTCGTTTAAGGTCTTCCACTATAGTCATTTCACATATATAAAATAACGACTCTGAGGTCTTGTCTTATTGTCATCTCTCTCTCTCCTTCTCTCTCTCTCTCCTTCTCTCTCTCTCCCTCTCTCGCTCTCAGTAGCGACAAGAGAGAAATATCTTCATACAAGTATAGTAAAGATGTTCAGGAATCGACATTGAGTGCAAAAATATATATGGATATATTTTCACCGGCATCACAGTTGTCATACAGTGTGGGAAGATCGCTCTCCCTCTCTCCCTCTTCACTATCTGTCCTACTGAAAAATAACTATCCAAATGGCTCATAAGCGACAGATCGATGTGTACTCAAAAAAAGGAACCTCAAGCCAAAGTAGAGTTCTCTCTTTCCGGTCAAGATTTTTGGACATTTCCAAAGTGTACAAACTCGAACGACATGTGGTTCAGTGTGAATTGAACGGCCATTTGTTGAAGGGAGAGGGAGAGAGAGAGAGGGGAAAGAGATAACTTTCTGAATAAGCTCGTTAAGGAGCTGGTCGAGGTATTGCAAAGTTAGAGCACTCCTAAAAGTTGACCGGATGTCGAGAAGAGAAAGGGAAAGAGAGGAGGGGGAGAGGGAGAGGGAAAGAGAGCAGTGAAAGAAAACGACCGATAGTTACGTAATGCATGTACGAGCGACCATTTATATATTACAGTCATAAACTGACACAGGCTCATACTGGAATGGTGTAACATAATAGCCGCTGGGCTACAAATCAAAAAGCCAGGAGAGGGAGAGCGAGAGGGAGAGGGAGAGAGGGAGCCGCCAAAGAGAGCAAGAGATCGAAATGGTGATCCTAACGAAGCCTTGTGCGGTGTTCTAGGCCCATTCTAGAGTGTCGGCATTTGACGGACGATACTCGTTTCGAAGTTAGAGAAGGGGAGAGCGAGAGAAGGGGAGAGAGAGGAGAGGAGAGGAAGAGAGAGAATGAGTTACGTAACAGGCTCAAAGCTGCGATTGATGACTCTGGTGAGACTTGATCATATCCATTTGTTATGCTCATTAAAAGCGCAAAGGCAATAAATTTATTGTACAAAATTGACTATACGCTCTCTCTCTCTCCCGCTCTCTCTCCCTCCCGCTCTCCCTCTCTTTCGCTCGTTGCTTAGGAACAACATCTGATTGTGTCACTCGGAATTACCCTTGAAGCTGAGACTTCGACCGACGGAAGAACTGTTCTAACAACACGTTACTCGCACTGTCGTTGATGGTTCAAGAACAATCCAATGTCTTTCAAGCTCTCGTCTCCTTCTTTTCTGTCTCTCTCCCTCTCTCCCTCTCCTCTCTCGCCTTCTTTGCAAGTATCTCTTTCGCTCTGTCTCAGACAGTTGCACTGTGTCGACACATCCAATTTCTCCCTCTTCCCCTCGCTCTCGCTCTCTTCATTTTCAAGTCCCAGTGGCGCCCTCTCTGAGCTGCAACCGAGTGCTAATTTATGGAAGACTTGATTCTAATGACAGACTCATTGATTTACAGATTAAATGACTTCTTCGGTCTCCTCTCTTTTTTCTCTCTCTCTCCCTCTCTCCCTCTCTTCTCATAATTCAAAATACAAAAAACGCTACTTTCTGACCCATAGAGAGACAAAAAACTGTATATTCTCTTCCATGCACTGAAACTTTATGAGCCAGAGCAAAGTCAGCGCCAGAGAGGGAGAGCGAAGCAAAGAGCAAGAGAGGGAGAGGGAGAGAGAGGGAGAAGCTGTTCCTGGAAATACAGTCATAAAGTTCGGCTTGAAGAAAACTAATTGCTTTTGAAGTCTTACTCAATAAATTTTGAGAGCGAAATGAGAATTATGTTCGGTTTCCTTTTCGCGAAGTATGAGAAGAGGAAAAACTGTCAGTATCACACTATGGGTTAAACTAGACAGCTAACAGGCCTCAGATGCAAGTCATGGATGTGAGGAGGCGAGAGGGAGAGGGAGAGAGGGAAAGAGAGAGAGAGAGAGACATGGATCACTCGGCACATTTCAGAGCAGTAATGCCTCGTATACATGACTACGTTATAAGTATAGTGTATATATTTTTTCTGGAAGTCACATGCAGAGTGTTTCTTCTCTGTTTACGATTATTGCCCCGCTCGGCTCAAGGACTGGATGAGATGGGACTCGGGAATGGAGAGCGAGAGAGGGGAGAGGGAGAGGCAAGAGACATTTGGAAATGGAGACGTGATTTACGTGATCAGTCAGTCAGATTTGAATTTTTATTTGCTCGGCTAAGGCAAGATGAGGCAAACAAAATGGCCGTCCAGTGTGTACACTGTAGACTAAGCATATTTTTGTTCGGACGCATTCATCAGAGTGAAGACAATGCATTTGCGACTTCCAAGTTCTGGAGGAGCGAGAGGGAGAGGGAGAGAGGACGAGAGGAAAATAAATGGCCGCTCGAGTCGAGTTTCTTTACTTTATTATGATGACTTGACATCAATCAAAATTCTGATCGGTTCACTGGCCTTTGAAAATATCTCATTGTTCGAAGATCGAATTCTGTGCAAACTTGGACTTTTCTAGAACCTTCTCCTTATTTGCCCCTCCTTTGCTTCGCTGTCAACATTTCGACGAGCGAGAGAGAGAGGGGGGAGAGAGCGAAAGAGGGGCGAGAGGGAGAGCGGAAAATAGAGGGCAACCATCTCTTCATGTCAAATTGTCAGTCAAGAGACTAAATTCTTCGGATCGATCAGAGTTCGTTCGCATCGAATCTGAACCAGTTGCGCAATAGTCGAGTTTCGGAGAGAGAGAGAGAGGGAGAGGGGAGAGAGAGATAGGGAGAGAAAGGACAGAGAGCTGTATCAAGTTGTTTGCCTTTATATTTTTCTGCCACATCCAGTTTTATCCCTGGGCAGAATAGATATATATAAAAATCTACGAACTGTCATCAATGAGGGTGTTGCTCTTCTCTCTTAGCCATGCTTTCATCTTACGTAATATATTAGGATTAGAGGAAAGGCAGAGAGGGAGAGCGAGAGAGGAGAGAGAAAGGAAAAGGATGGAGCGAGAGAAGTGCGAAACCTGTCACGATTTTGATGACTCCGAGCTCTGATCACACACACTTGAAAGAAAGCCGCCTATTCGAGTTCTTCGAAGTGTACTGAGTTCGAGTATTTTTAAGAACTCAGAGCTCAGAACATTAGGACGAAAACATAGACTCGGAAGCCCATTATTTCATTTCCATTCCCAGAGCTCACAAACAACTCATTACGACTTGATTTCGTCAGGCAAGTGCTGCCACCTACAATGTGCCACTTTCAATCAGAGAATCATACTTGAGAGCAAATTGTTCCTCTTTTTTGCACAAAAACAAGCTCTATCACACTTAGTTCGAAGAAGCCATTGCCGAAGTTAACGACGTTATTTAGCGTCTTTATTCGGACCGCAAAAAGGGAAGATTTGGTCTTATAGGAAATCAATTGAGCGTAAAGCATCACTGTCAGCGCTGAAAGCGAAGAATGCCGAAAGGAAGAGGGAGAGAGAGAGAGGAGGAAGGAGGGGAGAGGGAGAGAGAAGCCAGATTAAAATCGGACACTTTAATTTGGCGCCAAAATCGACAGAGTGAGTCAACTGTCACGGTGACAGATGCTGTCCACTTTGTCACTGTCAGCGGCAATGTCAGTGATTATTATCATGCCCAAGCAAGTCAAGTCTTGTCTCATCTCTTCGGCTCTTCTTCTCTCTCCCTTTGCCGCCTTGGTGCCCTCTCTCTCTCCCTCTCTTGCAGTCTATTCACTACTGAAGAAAAAAGCTACTACGGCAGTAGAAGCCTGCAAAAAGGGCAGGCACTTGCATCAACTCATCTCTCTCCCTCTCGTTCTCTCCCTCTCACGCTCTCTCTCTCCCTCTCTCCCTCTCCCTGCAGCTTCTTCATTTTTCTTTTCTAAGGATAATCTGTAAGTTTGACTCTATCTAAGCTGTTGCAACCATTTTTCACTTAGCTGATAGCAAGGGACACGGCATTAATCGTGACTACAGGCAAAGTGACAGAGACGGTTTCTCTCTCGGCACAAAGTGATGGGCCGAAGCTTAGGCAAGAGATGAGCCCTGTTGATGTGCGAACTTGTTTTCTCACTTTATACCCGAAATGGCGACAATGACATATTATGCTTATCGTGACATGTTTATTCTCACACTTGAGCAACGTGTAGGCGTCCAATGAACTTTGTACACAGCTTGGAACCCACGGACAAGATGGCGGCACGAACATTTGGCTCGAAGCCAGTCACGGGCGTCTATGTTCTCTTTTTTACTGGCAGACAGAATGTACATGACAGCAAATTGTTTAGATACAGTGAAATGTGAGAATAATATGGATAATAAGGATTGAAATTTACAAATGATGATGCAATTAGGAGAGAGTTTAAAGTTGTCATGATCAGCACAGTGTTCCGTTTGCGATTTGGTTAAACATGTCGATCAGTTGTTTCCGCTGCTCAGTGTACAAATCCTTCCAGTTAAGTACAATGTCACAAGGTTCAACCGAAACCAAACTGTTCTCCGGCTTGACCAGTCCGGTGACCAGGTATCTTGCATTGGTGTCCAAGTCGTGCTCACATTCCTCCGCAGGTATGTCGACACTCTCGGCAGCCAGTGTGTCAATGGTACCATTAAAATACGGTGTTCGTTTAACTGATTTAACTCGGGCCACTTTGTACTGTTGAAGGCGACGATCGTTGCTCTCAATTTCGTCCACAATGGTGACAAGAAGCGCGAAACGGTTCGCACTACAGAAATGGTCCCTCAGAGACCGCTGTGGACATATTGGACAAGTGTGATTGACGGGCACCGTCAGGTCGTGACTGTCATGGCCGACCTCTTCCGCTGGCCGAACTTTTTCGTCCTGGTGGTTGGCGTTCTTGAACTGTTCTTCTTTGGTGTGGTCATATGCAAAAGCGGCCAAGCAAACGAGCAGGGCGACAAAGGCAAGAAATAACAAAGTGAACACCAGGCAAACTACTTTGGATGCCATTTTACTGTCTGACAACCAGATTGGTGCCTGAATTACAATTTATGAGCTCGCGAAGAGGATTGACGGGAGAACGTGATCGCAAGTGGGAGGGACAATGGAACCTTGATTGCAGAGAGATCTTCTCTCTTCGACGTACATTCAAATTACACTTTTGTTCTTTCGAGGTCTTTCAAGAGTTATGGCTCAGCACTAAAGCGTTAATTGAATAGCGAACACGTATTGCCAGGAAAAGTTGTTCCCGATGATTTAGTTTGTGACAAAGACAAACTTAGCTCCACTGAATCATACAATGAGGAATACACAGAGCGAACAGCGACTCTAGAAGAGCGTCACACTTTGCTTGCGTGCCTATGGATAATACAGCTAAGTACTGTCTGAAGGAGGCATAGAGAACGAAAAGAGCGAAAGAATATCAGGTTACAGTGATAGAACGTAGTCTCGGTGTTACATATATGGAAGGAAAGTCGGGATGGAAGAAATATTATGCACAGCTCTAAAAATTACGACAGAATGAAAACAGCAAAATCGGAACTAATTAACTAACACACAAAGAAGATGCTTCGTCACCATTGCTATTCATTAGGGAGCAAGTGAAAACCACTTTTCGCGGTTAATAGTTCTCGCCTTTAACTTTCTCCCTCAGCCTCTCTTCCCCTCTGCCTCCCTTTCACTCCTCCACTACTACCAGCAGCGAGAACTCAATGAGACGAGTTCAGTAGCAATGTCATGCCATGATTTAGTGCAAATGGTTGACTTCATAAAAAACACATTTAGAACATGTCAATTGCTCGAGCAAATTGCGTCAACAGGATGAACCGAGTGACTCTCGAAACAAATATCTGAAATACCTTTACTACGTCAACATGGTACTTTTTATTGATTCAAGTATAAGGCAAAAACATTGTATAATATTCAGAGAAGATCAAGAGAAGGAAGAGATAGATAGACACAAAAATATAACTAGGTTGACGAGAGAGAAAATGTTTGTGTATAACAGTATAAGTGATTTACATAACGACAAAAATCTGTGTTATGGTTTTTAGGTAAAGAGGGGGGAGAGAAAAAAGAATGAGTAGTAATGACAATAAAGAGAGAGAAAACTTAATTAACTACAACGGCTTCATTTGGCTTCTAATTGACTACGAATGTTATCATCTTGTAATTTTTGTATCATTGTTTTGTATCATCGTAATTAGTGTATAATATACTATTTCCTTTCAAGTACACAGTGGCACTCATTAAATTGTTGGTTCTCCTTGTAAGTTCAACTAGCAACAAATGTCTGAAATATATCTCCATCTTATATAACGTATTTGGACTAGTAGAATAGTGTGCTCATCAAGAGAAAAATAGATATATAATATAGATTTTTTGAGACAGGCAAATTTCTGTCGGTTAGATAGAGAATTCTGCAGAACAATTGAGAGAAAAATATAGATATATCTGTATATATGTAATAAGACAGCAAGTTGAGACTGTCAATCTGTAAACACTGAGAGGGGAACTCTGCAGACTTCTTCTTCACTACTTTCTATCACAACTGTCCAGATCACTCTTCGTTTCACTTTTTTCTTAGAAACTTACTTTGTTTGATATCTTTTCGGTACACTGTTGTTTGTTTCAAAGACGACTGAAAATCCTTTATATGTAAATTGTTGATTGACATACTTGTATTGCTTCGGTAATATGCTTTTGTTTTTGGTTAATTTGGCTAATTCAACAAACCAACGATAATGAGGTAGCACATGTTTATGCAAACAAGACTGTCACTTCTTGAAACCTCTTGAAACTTCAATGCCTTAATAGCGGTATGTAACTTCAGGGTTTACATAATGTAAAGGGTATTCAGGACCAACACATGATGATTATTTTTTGCCAAAGTGACAATATAGCCTTCACTGGTAATTTTCAGTCCGCAACAGCGAGACACCTTGACATACGGGCACTCAAACTCACCGAGCAGAGTTCCGTGCTTGTCAAACACCACGACGTGGAATCGATTGCCATGAGAGTCACCTATGAGTATGTCACCAGCATCAGAGACGTCTATCCCGTTAGGGAAATTTGTCAGATTTTCGAAGCCAATTCGACGAAGGTATTGACCCTCTTCGGAGAACACCGTCACACAGTGTCCCTTGAAGTCGCAGATGTAATACTCGTTGTTGGCGACAGCGACATCCGACGGCTCTCGCATGTGCTCGGAGCAATCAAACCAGCGAAGCAAGTCACCAGTTTCAGCAATGACGAACACGGTGGGCGATACAGAGTCCACAGCCACGATGTGGCCATTTGGAGTTATGGCCAGTCCAGCAACGATATCAATGTATCGAATTGCAATCTTGCGAACGAAGTGTCCACTTCGAGTAAATATCTGCATTCGACTGCGCTCGCTGCCACGGTCACAAATGACAAATCTGGGTGACATGCCATTTGCAGAAGCTCTTATAAATGCAACCTAAAAACACGAGGACTTAGTACAGTGCAACAAATCGATCCGCATCTCTTACCTTTCTGGGATACCAAAGCTGACCTTCATCTTTTCCCGCGTTACCGAACGAAGACTTGAACTCGCCATTTTTGTCAAAGATACAGATCCTGTGGTTGTTTGTGTCAGCAATGACGATTTCTTCATCGACACCCAAGCAAAATCCATGTGGAGAGGAAAATTGGTTTTTGTTTGATCCAAGCTGGCCAAATTTGCAACGAATTTGCATTACGTTAACCTTGTTCTGTCGAACCGGAAACGGCACTGGTGTCGGCGAGCCCATGCTGGCACTACCATCGCCCATCAAGGTAGGAGTCGGTGAGGGAATGCTAGGAAATGTCCCGGATGAACGCTCCATGTCACCACTTGCGGCCAATTGGGCTAAATTTTGTAAGTTATTGAGAGCAACATCGTTGAGAACCAATCCATTCTCGGAGAGGCTTTGCGTCAACATAGCCGGAAGTGAAGGAGTTGTAGGAATGTGGGACGGTGAAGTAGGGCTAGGTATTCCCACCGCAGGGTAGCCATTTTTCTCGATCATGTCCGCCAGTTTACGTAAATTGTTCGTAATTTGACTGACAACGTCATTGATTTCTCCAGTCGGTTGGTTGCCAGCCGAATTAGGTGGGCTTAATCTTGAGGGCATTGCGCGTCCACGACAGGGAGAGGAGAACATGCCGCTGCCAATAGGGCCTAGCGAGTGACCAAGTGGTTCGGGTGAAGTCATACCAGAGAAAGGTCCAAAACATGGCGAATTTTCACGACCAGATATTGCCATGGGAAAGTGTGCGCTCAAGCTGCTTGGTTCAGGTGTGTTGCCTTCCGATATGGAACCCGAAGTGAACATAAGCTGGTCGCGTCCGTGACCATGACCATTGATTTGGAGGTCAACCAAGCTGCCAGGCTCGGGCGTGTTTCCGGCAGAAAACGAACCGTACATCGAGTCAGAGGTGCCATTGGTGACACCAGAGTTCTTGAGATCCATTAATTCTTCCACAACATCACTGGCCAAGCTTCGGTCAGGACTCACTGACGCCATGACTGTTCTAAGACCAGAAAATGATCGACTAAATTTGCAGAGAAAGTGAGAGAGGCTGAGAGCGAGGCAAACTAGCAGCGAGAGGGAGAGTGAGAGCGAGAGAGAGACTCCTTCAGTCGTTGGCCTTGAAAATCTTCGCTACAGAGAGAAAGCGACGCAATTTCTTCTCCCTCTCGTTCGCAAGTTGGCGCCGGGGTCGTTCTGTGAGTGCGATCCGAGACAGCCTGTGGCAAGCTAAAAATGGCGTAAATCAGCTGGCTTCAGTTGCTAAAATGGCTTGTTTGAGTTAAAATGAGGAATTGGTAAAACGCGAAACTAGATTTGTAAATAACATTAAGTAAAAGCAAGAGACTCTTGTTGACCACCAACTAAAGTGAAGGAAATAAATGAAAAGTCAACACACAACTGCCTACTTGGTAAGCTGACTTAAAAATGAGCAACTGCAAACTAGCGTCAGTTGGCAATTCAACATTGCTGTGTTACTTTAACAGCCAATGTTTTCCATATTTCCTGTAATGACCTTACAGTTCCATAGCAACAGCTACAGTCAAATTTATCTGCAGATAAAAAATCAATATGATAAGTAGTGTTTGAACTGCTCTCTTCCCAGTCACTGTCTTGAAATACTTGAATACTTCGCATGACCTTTTATGCTTATTCACCTGGCTGTTTCAAGTTGGGTCCAGGTATTCTAGTTATTTTCATGAGAATTAGTTGTTAGGAGTGAGCTGTTTAGTAGATTACACAGTTGAATCAGTTACGTAATTGCGAAGAAACCTGAAACTCAATTTCCGTTCCTAAATGCAGTTCCAAATGGCTAAATTTCCAGCTGAAGTTTGACACGTATTCAGAGAGTGCAGTTCATAAAAGTTAAGTTTGCCGAAAACACTTTTATTGAATAAATATTATTTTGCTTTCTCGTGTATTTAGCTGATTGGCTGCGATGATTCAATAGAAAGCACTTGAGACTATTGTAGTAAAAACAGTGGCAAATCATTGCGTGACTTTGCTTTCATCGGCCATCGGAAACGAGTGCAACGACTGGCCCGGGCTGAACTTCCGGGCCGCGGGCGAGATCGGGCAGGTCGCTGATTACAATGATTTGAATCTTCTTTGTCCCGAAATGCAATCATAATTGGATCTTGCAGTAAAGGAAGACCATTCTTTAACATAATAGATCGCGCTGAATACAAATGACATTTGGTCCAGCTGAGTGTCCGATGGCTTTGAACTGTTCAGGCTCCAATGGTTTTTCGTGATGTGTTTTGCGGCAAAAAGGGCAACCAAGCATAAAGAATATTAATAGCTCTAGAACATTTTGTGGACAGCTTTGCGCCAATGGCTGAATTTGGGAACGAAGGTCATGAACTATGATTTTTCATATTTCGCAAGCCATCACGAGACGTGCGTGAGTCAATGGAGCGACATTTGATGCTTTAAAACTTGTCGCTAATGAGATTCAGCGCCATTCTCTTTTATGACAGCATCTTGAAATATTCAGCTCAGTTTCACTATAGAAAGAGGAGATAGGAAAGAGGAGAGAGAGAGGAGAAAGAGGGAAGAGAAGGAGAGGATTGGTTTCACCGAGAGCGGTGTGTACTCTTTCGCTCGGACTGTTCGAATTTGAACTGTACAGTGGATAAAGCTTTACGTGTTTTGTGGACTGTTTTTTATTTTCTTTCACGCTTTACATTCAACATACTCTAAGCGAAACCGTACACAGTCCAGTGAGAAAAGAGATCCACAAAAAAGAAGGTTATTGATCACGAGCATAGAAAAAATGTTCTAGAACTTTGTATGGAAAAGTTCGATTTGTTCCCGTTGTAGTTTCCATTTTGCTTTCCCAGTACACAAAAGCTAATATTTGATAGTCACGGTATTTTTTGTCATATTATTTCCGTACATTGACTTGTAGCTGGTCAACATACTCTCCGTGCCTTCGTCATCGCTCAAAGGCGCCATATTTGTCATATAACTTCTCGGGCTGGTGAACAGGGGCCGAATTTTCGCGCTTAAGTCACTTTCGACATACTTTGAATTGTTCTGACTCAGTTCTTCCAGGGAACTCGAACTGGCAGTATCGCCGAAGCTGCAATTGCGATTAATGGCTGACATATTGGAAGATCGGCCCAGAGTGCCATTCAACTGCCCTTCCCCGGGCTGACCAGTGGGCGTGGCCTGGAAAGTTCTTCTACTTCTATCCGAGCCCACTATGAAGGACATTCTACTGGAGCGACCACTATCAGACAAATCGGGTCGATAATTTAGCTTTATAGGACGAAACAGTGGCTCAACTTGAGTCCTCTTGATGGGCGACCGTCGCTTGCCCATGTCATGGGCCATCAAGTGACCCCTAGCCGTTTCGGGGGCCATCGATCTGGTCAATCTAGCCTCCGTGCTCTCAATCGAAGCGTAATTGAGTCCATGTTTACTCGGTTGATTCATTTTGTCCGAAATCGAGCTGACCGAAGGGACCTCATTACCGACGGCCAGTTCTGTTCTAAGCCCTTGATCCGGTGTCGAATTGTTACATTCGGCACTCGAGAACATTTTGAGCTCTTCCATGAACCGCCTCTGCGGGCTGCCCAGATAGACATTACCGTGATGTATATCAGTCACGTGACTTCCCAAGGGACCGACTTCCATTCGGTTCAGACAGTCGCCTCTCAGCTGTCTTGCATACTTGAGCGTGTCAAACTTGTTCTCTCGGTTGTTGAACTGTTCTACACTCGTAGTCGTCGAAGTGGCCTCGGTGCCATCATTAATTGACTCGATAATTTGATTCACGAAATTGGCATTCAGTGCCGATGGCACTTCGTCATTAGCGGCATTTTGATCACTCGCCTTGATGAAGTCTTGCCGCGTGTCGAACTCTTTGTCGACAACTTTGTCGCCATTTTGTCCATTTTTCAGGTCACTCGAACGTTGACTAGAACTTTGCGAACTCTTTGCTTCCTTCTTGTTCGGACAGCAAATGAATATATAGTTTGTCAAGAAGCGCCAAATGCTCTTTGTGGCATTTAAGGTTGAACCGGAAGTTGCTGACTGGGCTTGAGCCTTTTCCGCCCGTTTCTGAACAATGAACTCGTAGGTTGAGAGGCCTTCCACGTCTAAGGCCATTAAGGAGAGTAAGGCAGAGGGAAAGTAATCGCGAAAGAGAGAGATAGAGGGAGAGAGATGAAAAAGAGATAGGTATTGACGAACAAGGCCAGAAAGTACTGGATTTGTCACGAACATACAGTTGAGGCCACAAAAAAACTTACAAAGGTACAAATGGAAGCAAAGTAGATGTCCTAAGAGTACGATGCTGATAAATGAGAGAAGGCAGTCCACAATTACCACCGCAATCCAAGCTAATTGGAATATAGAGGACTCTCTGTCGACCGGAAATGAGATGGATGTCCCGTTGGTTGCCATGGAAACATTGCTAGACATTATAGGCCGTGGAGTCACTTCAGCATTTTTAGTGATGTTCGCTATTATCTGTGTATTGTTTGCTGTGAATAAATAGAAAGGCAATGAAGAAGGAATAAAAGGGGAAGAGAGGGAGAGGGAAGAGAGCGAGAGATGAGTTTTCATACAGGGTACTCTAGAGCAAATTATGCATCTATCTAGGGAATCTGAATGGCAAATAAAGTCAGAATAATGTTTCCATTGTGTACGGAAGTTGTAGATGCAAACAGCCTAGGAAATCACATTTCCCTCCCCCTCCCTCTCTCCTCTCTTCCTCCTTTCCTCTTTCGCAGTATAATGGATGGGGAGCAAGAAAAGATGGATTTAAAGTGGCCTTGTCACTATCAAGTCTCATCTCGCCCTAGAACTGCAGCCTGGAAAGAACTTTTCCCAGCTCTCGAAGGATTCGATTATGAAAGAACTGTTGAAGAATGCTTCGAGAATGTCCTAAGTGGCTTCCGGTTAGACTTTGTGTCTCCAGCTATTCGCTGCTTCTCTGGGCGAAATTAGAACTCGACACTGGAATGTTCTAGCGGACAAATAGCTGAGCCGAGGAAAATTGAAAGGCCAGAATAAGTGGAGTTCACGAGCAACACTCGGCAATGCGAAGGCTTGACTCGCTCTCTCTTTTTTCTGTGTCACTACCTTGTACATAATGTGAAAATCGAGCCATGTGTTTCTAGTACATAGTCGGCTCAGTGGGTCGAATAACAAATTCGCTCTCTCTCTCCCCTCTCTGCCTTCTCTTCGCGCTCTCATTATATGTTCACGAGTAATAACTCAGCCATGACCATTAACATGATATTCTGAGCAAGTTCACGGTTGTGGTAAAATATGCGCTTCTCTTTTCCCTCTCTCTCTCTCCTCTTCTCTCCTCCGCTCTCCCTCTCTTGCTTTATCTTCCTCTGGAACTCATTATGCGAAAAGGTATGGAAATGTAACTTGTATATAGCCTTGAGATCTATATCAGCAATATGACAGCCCAGTGTTGGGTAACAATACAGAACCCTAAGTCCATGAGTGCGATACGCTGAAAGGATTACATTATAAGATGAACAACGGACTCAGTCTAGTAAAGCCTGGAAATACCTGGCCAGGTAGGAGAGGCTTACCTTCGGCATACATCCAGCTTGCTGGGTCGAAGAAAGCCAAAGATAGAACCATCGATACGACAAAGATAACAATGGCGCCCAGCAGGGCTGATATTACGCAACCTATGAACAATCTGCGGGAACAATGGCAATCAATAACGTGACACTGGGAAAAATTGAATGTTTCAAGCACCTGTAATTAAGTTTGCCGATGCAGGTGTTGAGCCACTTGCAGTGATGGTCAAAGTCGGCCACGCATTTGTTGCACACGCTGCAGTGCTTCGACTTTGGACCAACATTAACTTCGCAAATGTAACAAAATTGATTCTCAATCACGTGACTGTGGGCCTGTCTGTCAAACTTTCGGGGCTTCCTTCGGCCACTTCTAGTCGAGTACTTTGTGCGAACATTATCATCGGCCGGATTACAGGTGACACTGTGGACGTGCACAATGAAGTGAACCGTAAACACAACGGCCCCAGTGGCGTAGGCTGCCCACCGGGCCGACTGAGTGGGCAGCTGCGGCACCATCAGAGAGAAGTAGGTGACAATGAAGAAGACAAAGACTATCCAGGCGCAAATCTGCATGGGATGCAATGGCCACGTGAGGCCATTGTATCTCAGGTAGTGGCACTTGGCTTGACTGTCTTTGTCCGTCGGATGCACTTTGTTGGCCATGACACCCATGACGGCTTGACCATATAGGACAACTGGGCCGAGGTAGTCAATCAAGGCGACAGAGCGGCCTAAAGTAGTGTTTCAGAACAAAGCGACTCACGCAACCAACTGACGGCAACTCGGTTGGCCATTCTTTGCACGACAAACTTTGGGCGCACTTTGACCTCGAAGCCGAGTCAACTGTTCACCAATGTGACCACCGGAAGAGGCCAAGACACAAACGGAAACGGGGTCAGGCTGGTGGCCAAAGATTGCGCAATCTTGATTTTGTGGTCGAGCATAAAAAGAGAGGGAGACGAGAGCTCCTTCCTTGACACAGTGGAGCGAATTGCGACACAGGTTGAATGATTGATCAGAGAAGATAAAAAAGTGCAGCGCAATCAGTTTAGTTCTATTTCGTCGAACTCGACGCAAGGCCACACTGTCACCGACTGCACTCAACTGGGAAAAACAAGTGAAGAACTGGCGAACAAGTTGGCATTCTTTGCCCACCGTTCTCTTTGTCGAACTATTTGCTCTTGCAAAAATAGTACATATAGTCTAGTTGCCAAGGCGACCAGCGACTCGCGAATGGAACGTTTGATAGACCGTCGCATTGATTGAGTTACCGAAGGCAAAGTTCTAGTTGCAACTAGACGTGAAAGTGAGAGACTACTGGAAAGTGAGCGAGAGGGAGAGAGCAAGAGAGCGAGAGGAAGAGAGAGTGGGAGAGAGAACCTTCAGCCAACTGTTCAGGCAGCCGCGGAAAGAGCGCTCCTTTCACCTCAGGCTCTGTCAATGGACCGTGTTCGAACTATGTTCTAGAATGTACAGTTGAGGCCCACGCACGCCGGGTTACTCGTTATTTTTTTTTGTTCCATTACACTTTCAATAGGGAAAAGTAGACGAAGAGAACGGTTCTAGAACTTCGTTCGTGTTGCCTTTAGTTCACAGTCAACTAAAGGTTGCTGCAAGGCAATTATTGCTCTACGAGTCAACTGGCAATGTTCTCAATGTTCTAAATACACTTGAGTTCACTTTCGAGAAAGGTACATAGAACTTAATGGTCTCTAAATGAAAAGGCAGCACTATTCGAGGACAACAAGGTTCACAGAAAATGGCTTTCGAAACAATAAATGCAACAAAATGCGCTCTGAATTAATTATTCCGACAAGCTGTGACAAGCTGGCGTCTAATTAATGTCCACTAATTAATTTCGCGGCATTGGCTGTACAGTTGAGCTTATTGAAATTATAACTGGATTAGGGAACTAGCCTGCGCAAACAGTTTTCACGTGTTTTGATCCACTCCGTCTGGCAAGCGATTTCAAAGAAAACGATAGAACAAACAAAAGGATCGAGTCACGTGACGCGCCCAGTGGTCACGTGACGGCACACTGCTCACCAGTTGTGAATCATAATTATTTTGTTTATTTTGCTTAACCACTGCCAACCCTTTTCAAATTGACTGTGTCTCTGACGGAAAAGGATCAAATCATGGCTCATTGTTGCTCGGGTGACATGTACCGTAAACTTGTTGAACTCGACGACGAGCCAATTGTTACCAACAATGAACCGTTCGAGTGTTCGATATGTCAAGATACCTTTCCCATTGGCCGAGGGATTACACTTCGCAACTGTCTACACAATTTTTGCAGGTAATACGAACTACTGCTTGTTACCTGAGACGATACAGAGAGTACGTTTGCTTTGTTTCCAGAGACTGCATCAGTGGTACAATTAAGCACAGCGAAGAACTCGAGGTCAAGTGTCCATTCGTCGGCGACAGGTACACGTGTGACAGTGTGCTGCAAGACAGAGAAGTTCGATTACTGGCTCCTCAGGCTTATGAGCAATATACTCAGCGGCGACTAAATGCTTTCTGTTCAAGTTCGAAGGACGTCTTCCATTGTTCGGCACCAAATTGTGAAATGTTCGTAGAACTAGACGGACAAATAAGGCAGTTTGAGTGTGGCTCGTGTCGAAAGATGAATTGCGTTCTGTGTAAAGCTATTCACGAAGGCATGAGCTGTGAACAATGGAAATCAAAGCTGCTTAGCGATGAAAACGCAAAGAAAACGAACCAACACTTGAAGGTAATCGGCATTCATGGAATTCCTGTCATAATGAGCTCATTGATTAGACTCTACTGGGCCGTGGGGAAGCCATGGCGTGTCTTCAATGTGGAGTGGTAATAACTAAAAATGGCGGCTGTAACTGGATCAAGTGTGCCATGTGCAAAACTGAACTGTGCTGGATCACCAGGAACTTTCGCTGGGGTCCCAGAGTGAGTGCAATCACCGTAAAGTGTTAATGGTCACCAAATGTTTGTTGATTGCCACCTACAGGGACGAGGAGACCTTAGTGGCGGCTGTCGATGCGGAGTTGGCGGTAGAAGCTGTCATCCAAACTGTAATACCTGTGCTCCTCATTAGCGGTTACATTCCGTTCGGCCATCTTGAAGTCGATTGTTCATTTCGAAGCTTTGGTTATCAAGCAAACATTTTTCCGTGCATTCTTTTCCTCCAACTGTAATACGTTTTCCATACTGAAAGTTCATTCCGCCAATTGACCTGTCAAAACAGGAGTCAATAAAATGAGTTCCTTAGCGAAAAGCAACGACAGGCTCGGGACCGATTGCTTATTAATTCTTGATCCGAGACAGCAGTGCTGGGCTTTGCTCTCAGTGGGCTTGACTGCATAAATTACACATGTCAAGTAGCAATACATAATTGAACGGTCCCGAGCGTCTCAAGAAGTCTCTTTCCGGCCGGAAGGTTTCATTTTGTTCTTTTTTCTGTCAAGATGGCTCGACGCGCTCACAATAGCCTTTATCGACAGCTGGTTCGACTCGACGATTTACCTGTAATCACGAATTCAGTTGCCTTTGAGTGTTCGATATGCTACGACTCAATTGCAGTCGGAAGTGGCATTGTTCTACGTGACTGCTTGCACCAGTTTTGTCGGTAATGTATATTCAGTGACATGAAAATGCATCTTGTAACATATTTTCCTTCGTCTCGAACTTGCTTTCCCTTTAGTGACTGCATCCAGAACCTGATTAAGAACAGCGAGGACATTGAGGTCAAGTGTCCATTTCGTTCCGACGAATACACTTGTCCAAGTGTCCTCCAGGACAGAGAGGTTCGCGAGATTAGCCCCAGGGAATTTTCGTCATATGTACAGAGGCGACTGAATGCCGCCAGCTCTCGATTGCCGGATTTCTTTCAGTGTCGGACGCCGAATTGCATTTATGGTCTAGAGCTCACGGAGGCAACTAAGCGCTTCAGATGTCCAGTTTGCCGCAAATGGAATTGCACTGAGTGCCGAGCTGCTCACCATGGCATGTCGTGCCAGCAGTGGCAGAACTTTGAACTGTTCAATCCTCAAAATGAAAACTTGAGACTAACTGGATCACACTTGGAGGTATTTTCGCCGGATTAGAATTTCCTTTCGAAGCTCATCTCTCTCCCTCTCCGCTTTCTTCCCGACAGCAAATTATTAGAGACGGCGTCGCGATGAAGTGCCTTCAGTGCAATGCCGTTCTAACCAAAATTGATGGCTGTCATTGGATCAAGTGTGGAATTTGTCAAACCGAACTTTGTTGGGTAACGAGGAACTTTCGCTGGGGTCCCAAGGTACTGAAAATATTTAGAGTATGTTTGGGAGATAAAGTAGGAAAAAACTTTTCAGGGCCGAGGAGATACAAGCGCTGGCTGTCGATGTGGTGTCAATGGGCAAAAGTGTCACCCGAGCTGCAATACATGCACCCATTGATGGCGTTGCTTGTGACACAAATCGCAAATTGAGTTTGGCAAAACTTCCACACACACTATTTGCTTTCATGATTCGATCTAGAGGACTCTGACGAATAAGACTAAAATGGAGTACTTTAGCAAATAAACTCCCGATCGTAATGGCGGGAAATAATCAATGAATGTAAAATTCTATTTCTTGCCTTACGTTCAGCAGCTTCAAGTTGAATCTTCGGTATGATCTTAGCTGATAGCCGATCGTTATTGAGTGCTTCCCTGGGTTTTCTGGCCGCCGCTGTGATTGTCTTCTACTTCCTGAGAAGGAAGGGAATGAAAGTGCCATATTTCACTTCTCGAAGACCAAGTCCTACAGTAATCACGTCCAATCAGCATGAAGTGTGTCCAGTAATCGAAATTCCATCAAGCAGTGACGAAAACTTAGTCGAAACCATGTCAGTCGAAAGTGTTCCAGTTAATGGTTCTAGTATGGTGTTGCATGAACCACTTTCAGTTGAGCAAGTTGCTCACAAGAACTGGTCGTTAGTGATGAACGAATTAATTGCTCTGCAACTAGAACTCGTCGCAGAACCCTTCTCAGTGAGCTGTACAGCGTAATACGGTGGTTGATAATCCCTTCGGACAACGTCATTGGACGATTGCGTAGCCTACTGAAGCAGAATGTCGAACCACGTCAAAAGGTTCACAGCGTTAATTTTTCTACATTAATAAACCAGCTTTTATTCGACTACTTCCATAATTTTGCACAGAACATGCAATTCCTCGACAATAGTTGCTTCACCCCTACTTGGCCGTTACGGCTTGCTTCTTGGGACGAAACTTGAAATACAAAGCTGTCAGCACGAGGGCTCCAACGGTGACCTTAAATACATTGGCCCTTCCTTCGGTAGTGTACGAGTTGTAGTATTTCCTCCATCCCTTGAACTGTGATTCATCGATGCCGTGATCTTCGCTGAAGAGCAATCGTGTCAACTTCATCTTTCTTCAATCGATTGATACCTTCCTGTGAGACGAGGGATGATAAGATTTAAATTAGAAACACCAATTCAGTAAATTGCCGGCCAAATTAAGACGAATATTTACCGAAATATCTTCAAGCGACCTTCTGGAAAAGCACAAAATCAGGGACCGTTCCTTATTGCATCATGTGCTGAACTCGAGTGCCATCTAGTAGCGGTGGACGGCGTTATCCAAAGCAATTTAAAGCCGAGACCCTCGTAGCCACGAAAGAAGCTGTTGTGTGTGTGATGGTTGTGTGAAAAATAAAAGTATAAAATATTCTATTGCCTTTAGGCTTCTTCACATGTTGCTCTGGTTGGCTGATTATGTAATTCTCATTTGCTGCGTAAGGAAGAGTTGGAAATCAAAGTCATAGAGGGATAGAGGAAAACAGGATTGAGTCAAGAGAGGAGGGCTCAAAGGAAGACTTCCGAGTCTCTCTCTCGCTCTCTCCCTCTGTCTCTAAACTCTTTGCTGGTTCACAAATCATGCCAAGAAGCCAAAATGCAGTTGGAAACAAAGAGAAAGAATTGAAGACCAGTGCTCGTGACGAAACCGACCTTGGCCACAGTGGTAAACAAGCCTCATCAAGTAATTCCGGAAACTCTTTAAGTTCGTCTCCTCGTTTAACGTTACGTATTCATAAAACTCAACCAAATTTCGTAACTGCAGTCTCTACGAGTAGTTGCTCGGTTAACTATTCCGTCTTCAATATGGATAATGAGAACGAAGTTCCCGAATCGAAGCCTACTGAACCTTCGAAGAGTCCAGATGTTTCAGACAATGCTCTGACTGTTGACGAGACAAAGAAAGATTGTGAACAAGCCAGCTTGAGTTCGCCTCCAGTTCAAGGACCTTCGGTCCCTGATCATAATTACTCAAATTCGCCACCACAGGACGGTGAAGAGAAGGACGATATTGTTCCAAGTGAAAGTGATCCAGCTTCTCCTCGACCTAAAAAGCGTCAAAAGGCAAACAATGGGTCTGACGTAACAGCGAGTGATGACTCAAAGAAACTAGTGCTGAGCAATAGTGGTTCTGGCAAGCGACCTCATCCACCCAAACCGGGTTCGGCGAAACGGAGTAGAGAAAAGTCTGTCAGTTCATCTGACAGTGACGATGACAAGATGGTCATCGACGAAACTGCTCAGGAAAGGTCTTCGCCCATTCTGACAAATTCCAGCCAAGGGGCAAGTGTAGACGGTGCCAAGCCCGACTCGCCGGGATCTGGGGAGAATAGTGCTCCTAAGGTTCCGCCGTTACGTATTGTGATTTCAAGCTCATCGGCAACTGCAGCTGCAAATGTAGTGCAACCAGTTGTTAGTGCTTCCACCTCATCGCTTGTGGCAAGTAGTGACACTGCCCAGAAAGTACCTTCGACAACCGTTCCAACTGTACCCAAAAGCGTCTCCTACGTAGTAGCTAGTGGCTCCGTTGCCGATGAAAACAATGAAGAAAGTGGCAGTGACTGCGAGAATCAGGAGCAAAATTCTAACAGTTCAACTACGGGGTCAAATGCAGGTAGAGTAACTCGAAGCAGTCAACGGGCTCTGCAGCAACAAGAGTCGTCCCGTGAGAGAAGGGCGAGAGAGCGAGACGAAAAGGATGAAGTTGAAGGACAGGACACATCGCCTACCGCTTGCAAGGATGGAAAGGACTCGGAGCAGAGCAAAGATGGAATGACAATGCGTCGGCGGAAAGTCAGAACCAAGAAGCAACAGCTAACAGGTCAGGAGAAGCCATCAAAGCAAACTAATGAGCAAGATGATGACAATGAGTCGACTTCCTCGTCTACGTCAAGTGGCGCTGGTGCCAATCAGGTTAATCCAGCTGCAAGCCAAGCTGTTACCGAAGCGAAAGCTAAGAAAGACTTTCAGATGCCCTCATATAACTCTTATCAAATGTATCTGAGTATAAGAAAACAAATTGATAAGCGAAGGAAGCAAATGTTTCCCGTGCAGCCTAAACCACCTCAAGGATTCAAGAACTACCTACTTAACAAAGGAGGTTACCTGTTAAAAGGTCGAACCGACTTGACTGCCAGCTCGAACGGTAGCAGCAAATCGGGCTCATCTTTGCCCAATTTAAGTACGCCACCGTCAAGTCTGAAGCCTGGTCACGCTTTGCACACCATGTACAATGAGCAAGAGAAGGCGAGACAGCGACTAAGAATTCAACATGTGATAGAACGAGAAAAATTAAGACTGTCTGCCGAGCAGGAAATTTTACGAGTTCATGGCCGAGCCGCTCTAGCGATGGCCAACCAGAGTGTGCCATTTTCTGTTTGTACAATATTAAAAGACGACGAAATTTATAATACCATTGAACCGGAACCGGAAGGGGAAAGCATATCAAGTGCACCAGCGAAAAATAACGAATATCAAAAGAGCACGTACAACATGAACAGTACAAGTGGACGGGACCCGTCGACCCTGACGGGGGCAGCTAGTGGCACCAGTGCCCGTTCCCGCTACAATGGCCGCCTCTTTCTGTCCTGGCTACAAGATGTGGACGACAAGTGGGAGAAGATAAAGGAGGAAACCATTTTAAGGCAGCGCAGAGAGAGTGAATCTCTATCAGCTATTCAAAAACTGGACTGGGAATGGAAGATGAAGGAACTGGGCCTCTGTGACATCAAAGCAACTCCCGTCATTGAACTTTGTTACATACCAAGTGTAGAAGTTCCGTCAGACTTCGAGCTGCTGCCATCGTAAGGAAACCCCGTTTTTCATGTGCGAACACTTCTAAATCAGATTGTGTTCCACTTTAATTTTTGTTATCTTTGTCTCTCGTGCTATTTTAACTCATTGCTCATCAACCCCTCTATCAACAGATTTTGAGTTGTTCTCAAAAAATCATGGTTACTCGGGAAAGAAACGCGATCCATTCCTCCTCTTTTTTCCTCCCCCCCCCCTTCACAATTTAAGAGATGCATAGTGCTTATCTTTTTAGTTTACGAGTTGTTCATACTTGGATTACATTCTTTCGCAAGACTCGATTGTATGGACTGAGAGAAAAATTTTATCGCCAAAAGCGAGAAGAAAGAAAAAAATCGGCAATGTCGTTTTATTAACTGTGGAGAGCTAGGAACGAGATTACGCTTCTCATTGTACTACTGGAGAGATCGTCAAGTGCTGATTAAAGTATTTTGACTCCGTTCTCAGACTTGATTAGTGACGTGAACTGATTGTTGGCTAGAAGGTAAACAGCGCTAAATATGCCGTGACATAGACTTTCTGTGTACTAAAACTGCAAAGTCCGTTAGCATGGCGCGATAATGCTTGCGAAAGAGGTAGGCCCCGAAACAAGTCCGACAAACACTTCAATTGTAGTTAGCCTAATCTTGTTTTGCAATTTACGGTGGCAACTGTAAGCGCCAATCAGCTTGTTGTCAGATGTGTTGCAAGAGAACCTTCGAGACGCCTAACCTTGCACTCTGTTTCCTGGTTCAATCAGTCAAGAGAGACGCCTCTGTCGAGCCGTTACTTTTCGACAATTTGTGTCAAGATTCTTTCAAAATGGCGCAGACCATTTTTTAGGTCTACGACTTGAGCAGTTAGTGATGCAATCTATTATTACTTCATGGTTGACGAGTTGTCGCTAACCGGCTAAGTTGACAGTGGTGCAGACAATTGAGTGAACAGTTGGTTTGACAACACATATATTTGCTTAATCAGAATTAAAACAATATAGGGGACTTGATTATTTAAGTAGTAATCAGGTGCCAGTCAACTGAAGAGCACGTGCAGCCTATGGAGGCAGCAACTGTGGTGAGCTCGACGACAGTCATGATAACTTCACGTGATTGCTCCGCCCTTCGCCAGCTGGCCTCCGAGAGCTCGGGTGGCGCAAACTAGACGCTGCTCCGGCGGACGCCTCGCCAGTAGTTGGCAGCGTCTCCACTGGCACAGACGGCGCACCAGCTGGAGCTATCACGTGCGATAGTGCCTTGAAGTGAACCCGAAGAAATGTGAGATAGCGACGAGGTCGTACTTGTCTGCGCCTGCGCACCAAATGAGCGCCTCTCGCTTAGCGGTGTCCTTATATTGTCTGCACTATCATTGAGAGCAATTCTATTCCACTGTTCAGTAGCTTCGAGTACACCGAGCGCCGGTTCGGCTTTTAATTGCAATTTCACTTTTAACTAGTCCCTCCTTAAATTCAGTTTGCCCTCAAGATCGCTCTCAGGTCACGGGAAGTATGATTGTATTTCTTTTCGAGTCATAGTCACTCTCTTTACTCTCTACACTGTTGCGCTCTATACACATATATATACACGTTGACCTGTTGGTTTCTGTCAGTTGAATTTCTACTTAGTTATGCTTAATTGTCAATCGTCATCTTTATTATTGGACCTCAGTAGTTCGTGACAAAGGAAGTCTCAAGCTAATTTTTTAAACCATACCCATTTACATATTTTGAAACGGTATTACCCAAGTCGCAGTAACTGTCACTGTATCACACAAGCCACCATGACATCCGTAATGTCGCAATCGAAGACATCAATTTTACACGAAGCTAAGCAACTGTCTCTGCCGCCGTTCGGCAAGAAGGGCAAAGTATGTTCGATTTGCCGATTCAATTGGTCTGGACCTGGCCGCGGTTCGTCACATACTGCAGGATGACCTTCCTCAGATACCGTTGTCAGCGTACACTGACCTGAAGGTTCCCAAGGAAATGGTGGCCAAGACCAAGTCAACCGAATACCTATACGGCCGACGTTGGGTTTCGACCACTTGTCCACCTACCAAGTATGTTCCACCGCCGCCACAGCCCAAGGTTCTTCCGCCCTGGATGGCATTGTATCAGGTGCAGCAAAATTCTACCCTGATACCTGAATTCATTGAACCCTCGGTACAAGCTAACTTCCTAGACCGTGTCCGCCGGCAGAAAATTGGCCTAGAAAATTGCTTCATATCCAGCGGAGCTGGAAGCGTGAGTGTCACTTGCGTCATTCGCGTGGCGAACATTTCTTTCGAGAAGCAAGTTTTGATTCGTTTCACCGTCAATGGCTGGAAATCGCACGTTGACTGTCTGGCGTCCTACATCCCGCAGTCCACTGATAGCTGGAGTGACCGCTTCACGGCCACCTTTCATGTCATTACTGCCGCTGGCGGCACCTTGCAAGCTGGTCAGCGGGTCCAGTTCGCCGTCAAATACATAGGCGGTGGTGAAGAATTCTGGGACAGCAACAATGGCAAGAATTATTCTCTTGTCTACCGGGTGTGAAGGATTCAGCAAACGGAACCAAGCCACAGTTCTTCCACGCAAGCTCTCGCCCACTCTCTCGTGCAATAATGTGCCGACAAACTCTGGTTTGAAGCATAAACTCTCTCGACCGTTGGCCCCGTAAAGCGGAACGAGTTTCAAATCGGGGTCCAGTCCACTAAATCAGAAATTTCATTGTATGCAGCATTTCAAAGTTCATCCCTCAAGCCCACGTACAGAGGCTTGTCTCTCATAGCAGCTTGTAAACTAGTTCAATATAGCTATTCATTTCTATTTTTGCTCTGATCGTCAAGAGGCCAAATACAGTGAGACGCTTAGTTGCGAAAGCACTACATTAACTATGGAAACTGATCAGGGATTCCTGCGACATTTAGCTCGGGATAAGGAAAAAATAGTTAAAAATTATTTCTCTAATGTAAAAATTATGCACTGCAAATCTTGTTTTACGTCTTTACACTTAGCTAATGTTTCACTAGTCTCGCAAGAATCCGAACAAGTTTAAATTGCATCCACTATAAGAGACAGAAAGCAAAGAGAGGGAGAAAAAATTTCTTGACATAGTTCAGTCTAGCTGTTCGTGACACAACTGGATTTACCTGTTTTATTCGAACGTGATATACATTAGAAGCCTGTGATGTATATTGTCTTGGCCCAAAAGCCAGGCCAGACATGATGGTACAAGTCACTTCCCATACATATACATATGCAAGTAACCCGAGACCGGGTCGGGCCAGTTCGCCGATAAAGATTCTGCCGAATTGAATTGTTTACTTTACACTCTGTCTATATTCTACCAGTACAGTGTTTGTTTGAGACAACGAGTCAGTCTCGAAACACTCATTTGCCATGTGGCAGCTCTACTTGAAAGAGAGTATACACTATTTTTGTAAATTCACATTTCAATCATACATTTGCATCAGTCAATAAAAAGGAAATTTAGTTTCGTCAACTCCAATCAGCTGACTTTGGAATTTGCTTCACCTGACTGGCAAGCTTTACGGGAAGTGCGTTGTACACATTTCTACCCAGCTGTGAGAACGTTGGAATGGATTTGAACGCTAAGTCGCCCTCTCTCTCTCTCTCTCTCTCTCTCTCGCTGGGAAGATATTAGCGGATTAACTAAAATACGCTGATCTAAGAATAAGCAGTTGTAACTCAACAGCATAGTAAGAGCATTACAATTGCTTACAAGTATAGGGCTATTTAAGAAACTAGTCTTGCTGATGTACCTAAGGGCTTTGGGTGTTGCCAGTGATGAGCATCGACGTTAAATTGCGTCATTGGTGACATTTTGCAGAGTATTTCGAGTTACGTTTAACCATTTTCGCAGCCAAGTGAAAGTTGCTTCCTGACGAAATAAGTGCGCATTCTATTCCTAACAAGACTTGGCGTCTTTCTAACTCACGCAAGTCTCTTCCGTTAGCTGTCGAAATACTTCAACAGCATGAACCATAGGTTTCTGTTACTGACTATAAATAACTAGAAATTCATAGCAGAAAAAGTCGAGTTCTCTCAACACTGACGAACTAAAGTTGGAACAGTTCAAGCGGTCGCTAGTTGCTCAAGAATTTGTCCCCTTCGAGGTTATCTTCACCGCGAAGGCGAACATGTGATCGGCACGAATAGGTTCCGCCATGTTTATTTCTTTTGCTTATCAAACAACTGGCGCATTTATGTGGCTTTAGTTTGTTTACGAGTAAACAATTAGGGTTGACTGAATATTTAAGCGAACCATGACTCCGTAGACCAAGATGGTATCTGAGGCGGACGAGATAGCGAAAGCTGTCTGGTCGTGCTACGAGAGGTTTGTTTGTTGGCACGTGTATGACTCCTAGTGACGCTGTAACGTGTACGATATACCTGATTACAATCAGTTTAGATAAGGCTGGCAAACCCCTAGAGACCGAGTGGACTACATTGGCAGCCATTGTGCAACAAGGTCTCACAGAGAGTTGCGAGCCAAGGAATTTGGAAGTGGTTGCCCTTGCGACAGGAACCAAGTGTGTCACTGGTAAGGACGCGCGACTTCCGAATGTCATTGCCGACTGTCATGCCGAGAGTTTACTGAAAAGGACCTTCAAGAGGTACTTAATTAGTTTGCTGGGAAGTAGTACCGGCAGCACACCGTTGGCAGTAGATAGTCAGCACAAATTACACCTATTCGTATCGCAGCTACCTTGCGGAACAATTGAAAGGTACAAGGGTTCAAACTGTGGTAAGTCAAGTCTACCTCTTTCCTTATCTCTGGTACAATGATAATTCTTGCTCTTTCTCTCTCGCACCTACTTCAGAGAGCGACCTTGATATTGTTCGTCGCAAGCCTGGCCGTGGAAGTCGTTGTCTAAAACCATCTTGCATTGATAAGCTGGCAAAGTGGGTCAGGTTCGGACTCCAAGGCAAATCGTTGATTGCATACACCAGAGTTCCTGTGAGAATACACAGCCTAGTTATTGGCAATTGCGTAGAACAGCAAGAATTTGACAGGCAGAGGCTGTTGGCCGCTCTAGGAATAGTTGAGCCTGTGGCGGAACACCAGCAAAGTGCGAAGAAGCCGAGGCTTGAAATAGAACAGTTCGAACCACCCATGGACTTTAGCATCAACTTTTGCGAGACTTTTAAAAAAGATTGCCTAACCAAATCAGACACTCGACAGGCTTGCTCTAATGCGATAGTTGCGTGGAAAGTGGACTGTAACAGTAAGTCGTAAATTTACGTCACACTGTGTGCGGGGTTTTCTTTTTTTTGCTATTTACTAGTTTTCCTTGCAACTAGAAAGCAACTATCACAAAGAAGTCGTTGTACTCGGTAGACGTCAAGGTCAGACCAGGAAAAGCAATAATTCCCTTTTAGTAAGCTCTCGGCTTATACATGAGGCAACGAGCGAGTTGACTTCAGTCAAACGTGACGATGATTATTCAATCAACTATGGCGACAAGTGGTCTCAATTGTTGCTTACGAAGAGATTCAGAGGCTGGCACATGGTAGAGGAGTCGAAAGATGAAGTTACATAACAATGTAGTGCTAAATTAGCATGCTATCAATTCTATCGTCGCCGGAGACTTTGTATATTGTGTATCAGTACTGCAATAACACTTCCCGAAAGGAGACAGGCACTTGAAAATCGTTTTTAAATGGTTTAACGAGAATTATATAAATTTGTAAACGGTTTTAAACAGATAAACACGAAACAGACCAGTAATGCTTCAACAAACTTATTTGAGAAATTTTTCATTCAACATATTCCACGCTTTTTCGACTTGCTTCTTCGTGAAATCGAATTCCCACAATGAACAGAAAACGACGTTGGCCTGACGAACACGATCAGAATTACTTATTTGAGATGTAATCCGCTTCTTAGCTTCTTCTTCATTCAAATTATTGCGCGTTTTTAATCTGGCAATAGCTTCGGCTTCAGGAATGATTGATACCCAAACTTGGTGCACCTTTTCGTTCCATCCTGCTTCTAAAAGTATTGCGGCTTCCACTATTATGACTTGGTGGTCTTTAGAAAGACGTTCGATTTCCTTGTCAACTAGATTACTAGTCTCTGGCCACACAAGCGACTCTAGTTTCTTCAGTTTTTCCTTATTGCCAAAAACTATGGCTCCCAACTTCCTTCTGTCGACATTGCCATCATCACCAATGATGTCATCTCCGAATTCGTTGACAATGTCAGACAAGATCGATGAACCTTTTTCGTAAGTTTTATGGGCGATTTTGTCGCAATCAACTAGACCAGCACCTAAGCGTCCAAGTTCTTTCGCTATATTACTCTTTCCACTTGCGATACCACCCGTCAATCCGATTACGTATGGCTTATCAGGCAAATTCGGCTTAGGAAGCGGCTCCTTCAGAAGAGTACCCAGCTTTCGAATTCTGTTCGTTGAGGAGCTGATCTTGTCCTCTTCGTGATCACTTTCCTTGCCCTCTTCAGCGATCAGATTTACGACCACAACTTCAAGCTCACTCATGTGGCGCTCCTTCCGTATATCATTAATCTTAATGGCCCCTCTGATTGTTTCTTCACTGACCACAATGCATTGCAACGTTTCGTCAGCAGTGGCAGGGCCAAATGGATCATTGATTGGTACAACTTTGTATTCAATGGCTTGGTTGACTGATTTGACAAACTTAGTTATGTTGGCTATCCTTTCATCCACCGGTGTTATGAGTTCCCATAGTAACTTGCTCCTGACCATACTTTCATCAGTGACACCAATGGTCAAGCATTCCGTACAGCGCGAAACTGCTTCTTTCAATAATCTTTCGTGACCACTGTGAATGTTATCGAAAGTACCACCAAGGCAAACTCGTTGGAATGTCTTGATAACCGGAGGCATTTTGGTTGGACTAGTTACACAGAACTTCCTACTTTGTACCGTTGTCAGTGCCCTACGCAAAGGCAGTTTATATAGGCACATTTAGGTCAAATGGAGGATGAGTGTGATTCTCTGTTCATGACATAATCATAACAGGTTCGCCAGCTGTTTCCCGGCAACGCGTCGGGGGTCGTTTCCTGAGTGCGATCCGGAAATTAAGCAATTACAGTTACAACTACTGTAATTAGGTTAGGGCTGTTTCCTTTTGTGATGTTCAAATGTTATTGATGTTTGCTTTTAAGATATAGTAAAACAGATACACTGTTAAATTTGTGATTAAAAGTGACATTAATGGTGACAATGTTATTACAGGAGGTGTTGATCAGCCAAATGTATTTTCACCGCTGTACATGACATACAAAAAGCCATCCTCGTCCTTATATCTTGCGTACAGCTCGCCAAGAAGGGCACTAAAGTAATTCAGTTGGTTTACTGTTGTTTAGACTGATCAATATTTGATTACCTGGATTGAGGAAGTGTGCGATTTATGAACAAATAAATGGCTTTGTTGGGACTCATCGTTAAGCGTTGCCGTAAGATCCACATGAATTGCGCAACCGTCACATCATATGGTACTAAAAATTTGTGCTTGTCAAGGTCCACTAGATTCGAATGTGGCGCCTTTTGAACTACAATCTGAGATAAGGATAATTTGACTTTAGGCTGATAGTTGAGATGATTATAACTATGCTTACAGGTACTCTGTCCGGATATTTGTGCAAGATGGAAGCTGATTCTTGTTTCCGGTGATCTGTAATACGAAACAAGTTTTAGAACTATTGCAAACTAACTGTTCATCATACCTAGCGTATACGTTTCCTTGAACTTCCAATGCATTGCAACGGTGGGCCACCTTTGTCTCTGATTTAACCGGGATCGCGAGCAAACTGGTCCGTGAACAGGCAGCTTAACTTCTTGCACAACGCTGAACTGTTCAGATAGATGAGGTTCGATTCGAGCCACAAAAAAGCTAAAAGGTGGTAAATTCACACTAAATTGTCACCAACACACTTTAAAATGGACCCGAATTTGGTTGACAGAGTAGAAGGCAACTGTGAAAATGCGCAGTGACTTATCTCGTTCAGGGAATTGACACTTCGGCACGTAAATTTAAGAAGGCGCTTAATACAAATCTTTCTGGCAACCGGATTTAGATATCGGGAGATCTGACTGTGAAAGAAGTACTAGATCCGTTTGATTGATTGAACAAAACAAGATGTCTACAATTTTTTAGTTGTAATTAACAGAAAAAGCTATGGATTAGGTCTTATCTGTTCAACCAATGTTATCTATGCAAATATGCCATTGTTTTCTCGCTTATGAGCCAAAGTGCGCAAAGTTTACGTTCCATCCCAATCAAAGTTGTCTTTGAACTGATTCAAGGTTGCAACACGTGATTACTTTTTGATGGCAAACCGTTTCGAACTTTGTTTGCTCTTGCTTGTTGTTGCCCAGCGGTCGAGCTCATCAATGATTCATTAAGGCACAGCAATTAGGGCCAACATTCACGGTCCACTAATTACCGTCCTCATGGAGACGCACTAAAGAGAGGGACAAGCAAACATTAGGGAAACATTTGTACCTTTAGTTGCATGCAAGTGTGAACTTGGCTGTATTGCGTTCTAGAACTGTTCAGGTTAACAATGGGCTTGAGGAGGCGAAGAAAGTCTTCCGTGTCTTCCGAAGAAATCCAGTTGGTCACGCAACACGCAAATTCGTTTCCCATTCATTATGCAAAGCGCAAGAAACCATTTGGTTTGGTTGCCAAGTCTTTAATTGTGAGTTTTAATTATGGTCATTTGCCTCTAATTAACCCTGTCTGCAGGTCGTGGCTGCAATGGCGGCCATCGGGCTCTGTTATTACACCTACTATCACTTTGAGCACTTTCACTTCAACTTGGTTCACTTCTATGCCCACAAAGTGGACGACCCTCACGCCCAGCACGTCTTGGCCCACAAGCTGCTGAAAGAGAAGACTAATTTGAATACCTCGGAAGCCTTTCGACTCTTCCGGCAATCTGCAAACAAAGGCAATCCTCACTCGGCTTACAATTTAGCCGCCGGCCACCTGAGTGGACATCAAACGGATGTCAAGAAAGGTATGACACTACATTGATGGCGAAGCTAGATCTCGCTAACTCGCTAATTGTGATTAAAGGGGAAGTCAAGGAACTGCTTCACTTTGCAGCCCAGAATGGTGTGAAAGAAGCGCAACACTTGCTGGACACACTCTGTAGAGACAAACCTAAACACTGTCTGCACTGAACCAAATTAACCCAATTTAGCCAGCTGGACATCGTTAGGAAGTACAGAAAAAATGGCCAGACACCTATTCGCCTTCCAAAGCAATTCGTGGGGCTTTCTCTGTGCTTAATGTGGAAATGAATTATGCTCTACTTGTCGTGTCACTTCACATCGGTCAATTAAATTTAATTTCCAAACCATTTTCCCTCTTCACGCAATGCGGATGTGCTATTATTTGCTGGTTGACTGGAAACCACAATATCCTTTATTGATGTCTGCCAGAACATATTTAACAGAACATTGAATAATAACGATGCCACGATAGTCGTACAGCATCATTAGATATTTAAAATGTAATTAGGCGAACTGATAGTAGGCCAAATAGAAGGGACAAAGGAGAGGAAAAAGGAGAATTTTTACTTTTATTTCTACTTCCGAGTCACAATCGAAATCGAGAGACACCAGAATAGCGAGATCGATGGTCGATAGTATCGCAGTCAACATGTCCGCTCACTGAGGTAGCGTCTGTGAGAAGCATGACTTTTGCAAATCGTAATTCTATGTGCTTAAATTAATTTCAACACGACAATTAAGGTAAGTAGACAAAGGGACGCTGTGAGACAATCTTTGAGATGGTCAGTTGACCCCAAGATTGACCTAAAAAGAGGTCAAAGACTAGGGAAGGAAGCGAGAGGGAGAGAGAAGCCGCATTCGTTGCGAGTAATAGCCGACGACGCTGCTGCTACTACGCTGTGTGGGTCTCTCTCAGTCTCTCTTGCTCTCTCGCTCTCGCTCTCACCTCATGTTTGAGACTCGGCTACCTCGACAGCCTTAGGGCACCTGGTATTTCTCTCTTCCCCTTACTCGCCGAATAAGAAACACGTCTTCAAATTACACTTTTTGTCTTTCATTCAATCCTTGCCTCCCGTGGTTCGGCCGATGGCTAGAAGATGGACTTTCTGGACCTAACCGACGCAACGGACACCGAGAAGAAACAGTTGCAGGAAATTCTTTATTCACACAAAGATTCCAGTTCCATTGAGGTAAGCAAGGTTCGCTAGCGTGAAGCCTTTTTCCTCAATCGAATGAATTACACAACACTCTGTCTTTGCAGCTACCATTTGACCTCTCGGAATTGTCGGTCGAGAAGTCTGTCTTCAAAGGTGGCGATGAGTCGATTTCAGTTGCTCCGGAGAACACTAACCAGCTGGTAGAAGCTCACATCCATTCATCTCAGCAGCAACATGTGACTTACACTGAGCACCCGCAAGTGCCGGTAGTGAATGGCGTCCATTATGCCTATGATAACAGTGCACGTCTACCGGTTGACAATTCCTACAAGATGTATCCTGCTCCTGTGCCTGTAATGACTTCACTCGCTCCGTTGGCAAATGGTCCTACTTCAGCAGCCATGTCTAATCAGATCAATATGATGCCTATGGCCAGCGCTGCTGGTTTGATGATGGACGAAAATGGCAGAGGGCAACATCATGCTTATCAAATGCCACCAATGTTTGCTATGCCGAACGGCCATTTTCTACCACCTGGTCCTCCCTATTCGGCGGCACCATCACCCATGTATCCCCAGATGTTCCACTTTCCGCATTTCTACTACATGCAACAGCCGATGCAAGGGCCTCCACCACCATCTTCGCAGCCATTTTCCATGGGCAACCAGCAGCAGGTGCCAATCAGTAATCAGTCAATCGATTGTTCAGAAAACGAAATAGTTGCTGAACAATACCAAGACTTGAACGAAGAGTCTGGCATTGGTAGTTCCGATGCATCTGAATCTAATTTGCTGAACGAAGAGAAATTGACTACCAATCCAGACAATGAACTGGTCGTACAAGCTGATGAATCACACCAAGACACAACTGCAAATTTACATGATATCGATCATTCAAACAAACAAAATCAGCAATTAGAAAATATGGAAAAAGAAGTGAAAGAAGACTCATCCAACAAGTCGTGGGCTTCGCTATTCAAAGGAAATAGAAGCAACACTACATCCATCTTACCTAGCGCTTTCATCGAAACCAAACCTCATGAAGTAACTGTGGCTCCCGTTCCATCCTATTTCCCTGATCTTGAACAAGCTGAGGCAGCTCAAGTTAAAAAAACTAAGTCGACACCTAGTGCCTCCGGTTTTGTCCACCCAGCTGATTCGCAAGTAAGCAGTGTTCCACTTCAGGAGGACGCGATGGCGACGAAGCTGGGAAATCGTCTAAGAGAAATTCATCTCAAACATTCGTTGCCCTACCTTGCTCCTAGAGGTTTCGTAAACCGAGGCAATTGGTGTTACATCAATGCGACATTGCAAGCACTGCTCTATTGCCCTCCATTCTATAACCTAATGCGTGAAATAGGTGAAACTCCAGGAATCAATCGAGAACACACGTCAACGCCGATCATCGATAGCTTTGCCAAGTTTTTTGCTAATTTTTTACCCTCTGAGAAGTTGATACGTCAAGCGAAAAACCTAGGTTTTAACCACGATGAGTTGCCGAAGCAAGATAATTTTGAGCCCAAATGCATCTATGAGGTTCTTGGAGCCATTAAAAGTGAATGCTTGAAAGGAAAGCAAGAAGATGCCGAGGAGTTTCTAAGTTCCGTTCTGAATGGCTTGCATGATGAAATGATTGCATTGTTGAAATACTCAAACGAAGAAGTAATAGATGAAGCATTAACAAATGGATTTGTCGAAAAGGATCCAGAGGAAAAGGATGATGACAATGATGCCCTGTGGAAAGAAGTTGGTCCTAAACACAAAGCTCTGCCTACGCGTTCGGTAAGTGCAAACAGAACATCATCTATTTACACTAAAATCGAGCACATCGTCCTTGGATTCAATAGAAGACGATGCAAATAATTAATACCATCTTTGTAACCCTTGCTTTTAAAATTAGGCTAAAGTCAATAAGTCACCAGTGATGGACATTTTCGGAGGATCATTGCTGTCCATACGAACAGCTGGTAAAGATGTTTGTGGCAACCGGCAGCCTTTCTTCACTCTCCAGTTAGACATCCAGGTAATCAATTGCTGCATTCTATGCATGTATTTATAATGTCTGCTCTTACAGAATGAGAAAGTCAAGTCAGTTGAAGATGCAATTCGCCATTTGACTGCTAGTGAAACTATACATGATTTCACGTGCCCGAAAACTAATCAAGCAATGGATGCCAATTTTCAAACGTTTGTGGAACAGTTGCCTCCTATACTGATCCTTCACCTGAAGTGCTTCGTATTTGATAAAGATGGTGGCTCGAAAAAGTCGGTCAAGAAAATAGAATATCCTGTTGATTTTGAGTTTCCCAAGGAAAGCCTTCACCAGGACCGCAATGACAAGAATAAGTTCTCCAAGACGTATAAATTGCTATCAGGTAAGACATCCTGACAGGTGTAGTATATGACTAATGTTTATTGTTGTAGTTGTGTATCACGATGGCACTGAGTCCGGCAAGGGACACTATATAACGGACATATTTCACATTGGTCGAAGTCAGTGGTTACGTTGCGATGATGTGTCTATAAAAGCAATCAGCACTCAGCAGCTTCTGTCTCCGCAGTTGCCTCGAGTTCCCTATTTACTGTTTTATAGAAGATGTGACACTCTTCGAAGCACTAGTGGTCCAGCACAGAGTTCATCACGTGGTTCTTCATCTTCGCATGCCCATTGACAGTTTACTCTCTTCGTTCTACAATGTTCAGCAAGATTTTTGAAGATATAGTGTTATTTACGAAAGAATTGCAGTTGATTTTTACTACGAGGTATTTCGGGGTATGTTTGGCGTCTTCCGGTTCATCAAGTGCTGAAAGTGTACATGATAAGTTATCTCTAAAATAGGTAGTTTTGAAGTAGAAGACAAATATCAAGATGAAGAGAGCTGCAGTGCTGTGATACTACAAACAAAATGGAAGAGAGAACTAGTTCGAATAATATATACCTATGCTTTGGCTGACGCTTTGATGCGTGATTGTGATGAACAAGTGTGTGTGTGTGACTGAAGAAAGAAGAGAATAATGCATGAGTGAAGTGAATGACGAAAAGAGCCGAAGAATCAACGCCGTCCATTCCGTTGGCAAGGCGCTGAACATAATTAACGCATGATCCTAGTAAATGGAACTTTGATAGAAAGGATGTATCATTCAATTAGGAAGTAGCGTAAGAGAAACTAGAGACACTATCTTCAATCAAATTGAAAAGATAAAGCAGCTTTTTATCGGAGAACACACACATACTTTCATTGTGAGGGGAGAGCAACTAGGTTATTTGGAATTATACAAAGCGGTACTGGATTTATTCAATGTGACACAGTTTCCTGAATTTTTTGAGACGTTTCATTAATCTCCACAATACGAAACACAATTAGATATCATGTATATTATTAATATCAAAGAAATATCCTATGCCTCGTCACAATATATCTGTGGGCTGCTCATTGTAAGTAGAACTGTTCTGAATACTTCGTTCACCACTATCTGGGTTTCGTATCTTTATGTAATCATATGTCCTGAACATCAAATGAGCGTGCAATTGATTATCTTTCCTACCTACTTGCTTGCACTTGCTCCCTCTTTTCTTTGTGACGAGTGTTCTCAACAGCTGTTTTTTCTAGCTGAAGCAATTTCAAAGTCAAATTAAAAATTCTTATTTGCAATTGACGAGTGTTTTACTTTCGTATTGAGATGATTGTTGGGCGACTAAGACGGAGGACATTTCGGCAAAGGTACGATTGATTGTCTTCGCACTAATGATTCATTCCTAAAGGTGATAAAAAGTGTAGGGCACCCGGTGTTCCCTAGCGGTCGCCCGCCGAAGTATGACTCCCAGCAAGGAAACTTTATACGAAATGTGTGGTTTAATTTTATCAGATGACTAGATTGTTCACGTGACCTGATGTGTTACACAGTTGAACCTGTCACGTGAGCAGAAACACCGTCTTTGTCTAAAGTTTCCTTGCAGGGAATGACACTGGCCGGGCTCGCAGGGATCGGACGGGAACTGGTGTTGCCCAGTGTGACTTGGCCCAGCGAGTTAGTCATATGATTAAGTGAATACTAGACCAACTAATCTAGATATGATTTTATGTAATATTAAGTTAATGCCAGAATGACATATTGGTTGTCTTGGAAGTTCGGTTACACATTTAGCTCTTCGAATGAGAGGTCTTTGGTTGAAATGCGTTTACAATTTAGTACAGGGCAGAGCTGGCGTAGCCGGACTTGCCGTAGGCGCTGGGGGCAGCGTAGGCCGATGAGGAGTAGAGTGGGGCAGAGTACTGTGGGGCAGCGTAGGACTTGACCACGTACGATCGGACAGCTGGGGCAGCGTACGACTTGACGATGAGAGGGGCGGCGTATGAGCGGACAGCTGGGGCGTAGGACTTGACGATGTACGACTTCTTGTAAGCTGGGGCAGCGTATGAAGAGTATGATGGGCTGGCGTAGGCGGACAGGGCTGGGGCATCGTAGCTGGAGAGCAGAGCAGAGGCACCGTAGTTGGCCGAGTAGGATGGGGCAGCGTATGAGTCGTAGGCTGGGGCAGCGGCGTATGACTTGACCACAATTGGGGCAGCCTGGTAAGACTTGACCACGATGGGCTCAGCGGCGTATGAGCTGTCGTAAGCTGAGCTGTCGTAGGCTGAGCTCGAGTAAGCTGGGCCAGCTGAGTAAGAGGCCTGGGCGACGGCGGCCAAGATGAGGACGGCAACGATCTAATGGTCATCGGTGGTCAGTTGATGGCTGAATCAGTCAAACTACTTACGGATTGCATGTTGATTTAGAAGTTGACTGTAAGTTGCTTGTTATACAAGAAGCTAGAAGAGACTGTGATACTCTTTCCGAACTGTTCAACTCTTTTATAGGAGAGACAAATTGGGCTGAGCGAGTGAAACACAAACTTGTCCTGTTAGTTTGAAGGTGAGACACTTTCGATGAAGTAGAACACAAATCAGAGTGAAAGTGGAGTCACGGCAAGCAAACAAGCGACGCAAATCCAGTTATGAATTGCAATTTATCATCCCTAAGGTCGACAAGAGTGCTAAAGGCGCCTTCAGGATAAATATGACATGAAATGTAATCTGGCAAACATGTTCGGACATCTTGCACTGGCTTTCACTTTTTAATTGCCGTTTACTGTTCTTAGAGTCAACTTAATTGACGGTTTTGTGTCTGAAGCCGTCAACGCTAATCGTAAATAAATCTGGAAATTTATTAGTGACATTCAAATGTCCATTTCACGCCTTTTATGTCTTGACCCGAAATGCTTAATTTTGAATTAATTTGAAGTTTTAGCAGTAATGGACTGTTTTGCTTTAGGACATTTGGAAGATCACCAGTATGGGTGCAAGCGATGATGATGGATGCTAAGGAGTGGTTGATTGTGTCTCGATTAAAAAACAGATTTCCATTTCTAGCGCCCTCTGGTGTCAAGGAGTTCAGTTCGCGAGGTCATTGCTGTGGAAGATGCTAGCGAAACTTTGGATTACATGGTGAGAACCTTTTTCGGTGTTGGGTACTCAGTGATGGGAAATAAATAGATAAAAGATGGCGTCAAATGGGCTTTAGATTTGGCTTTGATGTTTTTAAACAAAGTGTCTCCGTGACATTGAGCTCAGAGTACCACTACTCCCACATGGCCAATGTTTTGGTGACCCGGCCGTTTTAGCCGTGGATATTGTTGGCCGATGCTAGTATCCAAAGTTAGAGCAGCTGATCACTTTGACCCACATGGTCAAGACTTTACCGTAGCCGGCCGGTGTGGGCGAACACAGCCACCGTACCACTAACAGACCGTTGTGGGACTCTAGTACCTACAGACAAGAAGTCTTCAAGAACTCTCTGAACCAAAAAATCAAAATGTAGGACACCCGGTGTTCCCAAGTGGTCGCCCGCCGAAGTACTGACCGGGCTCGACACTGCTTAACTTCAGGGATCTGACGAGACCTGGTGTATCCCAGTGTGATCTGGTCTTACGTTTAATCATGTCTCTCATTCAAAACCGAATCAAGCGAAAGGGAATGTTATCATGAAATTTTTAGTTTTAATTTAAGGTCACGCTGTGTTCAGCATATTAAACATTAAAATTTGATTCTGACTTTGTTCAGATTTTACAGTTTAGTACAGGGCAGCGCTGGCGTAGCCAGACAGGGACTTGCCGTGGGCACCGACGGCAGCGTAGGCCGACGAGGAGTAGAGTGGGGCAGAGAGGGCCGATGAAGCGTACTGTGGGGCAGCGTAGGACTTGACCACGTACGATCGGACAGCTGGGGCAGCGTACGACTTGACGATGAGTGGGGCGGCGTATGAGCGGACAGCTGGGGCATAGGACTTGACGATGATGGGGGCAGCGGCGTACGACCTCTTGTAGGCTGGGGCAGCGTATGAGGAGTACGATGGGCTGGCGTAGGCGGACAAGGCTGGGGCATCGTAGCTCGAGAGCAGAGCAGAGGCACCGTAGTTGCCCGAGTAGGATGGGGCAGCGTATGAGTCGTACGACTTGACCACAATCGGGGCAGCTTCGTAAGACTTGACCTTGACCACGATGGGTTCAGCGGCGTATGAGCTGTCGTAGGCTGAGCTGCCATAAGCGGAGCCCGAGTAAGCTGGGCCAGCCAAGTAGGTGGCCTGGGCGGCGGCGGCCAAGATGAGGACGGCAACGATCTGATAGTCAGCGGTGGTCAGTTGCTGATTGATTTATTCAAACTACTTACAGATTGCATGTTGATTTAGAAGTAGACTTGCAGTTGCTTGTTATACAAGAAGCTGAGGATAGAATGTGATACTTCCACTGGACCGAAGGACCCTTTTTATAGTTGGCCAAACACGCTCTGAAACCATAAACATTCCCATCTCTATCAACTCAAGGTAGAACACGTTCAAAAAGGGAAAGTAAACGATGCTAAGAAACAAAAAACACGTTTTGGATTGATGTGGTTCAGGTATGGTTTGGCTTCAGGTGCTGATTGTATCACGACGCCATATTGAGAGTGACCGCCGATTGAAGCTGATATCGAATCTTGTTTGCACAGCTAGAAGCGATTGCAACTAAATGGGTTTTAACGTCATCGATAGACTATCAAAGTTTTTCATTTTTCAGATCTTATAATTGATAATGTGACATTGAACTGTTATAGCTTCCAGTAGTTAGTGGTTTCGGCAGTTATGCTCATTATGCAACTGGATATTGTGAGCTGAAAACTCGACAATTAAATGCCCAACCAGGAAAGTTTTGCATACAAGTTCAAGGCTTCCGTCTCGCCGAGCTAAGGGTGTGAACTGAATTAACTAACATTTAGTTGATTTTCTTTGGTTTTCCCTTCGGAAACAGTTCGGGAAATGTTGCAGATAAGACGTGAATTGATTGCGGATGTCTTTCCCTTCGTGACCGAATTGTCACGTTGTCAATCGGCGTGTTTTCTCTGAATTGTATCTGCTGATAGTGTAGCTATGTAGGACCTTTCTGTTATCTCAAATTCGAGTTATCGTTCATAGCACTCGCCAATGTCTTCCTCATGACATGGGCCAACTCGATTGAGTGGTGTCTCTGGGCTGGTGCCATCCTTCTCGGGCTCGGTAGCTCTTCCATTTGGGATTCTATTTTGGCTTTTCTCGAAGAGCACTTTCAGGTCAACAGCACATGTAATATCGCAAGCAGTTTCACCGTATTGGGATGCTTAGGTGAGTTCGTCATCCCTTTCCTGGTGGAATACCTCGTCAAGCTGAACCCCTTGGGCTTTTTATACTCCAGTCTTGAACTGACGGTAGCAGTTGCCTTATTTAGCTCTTATCGTTTATCTTTGTAAGACAAAGCTAGTCGTAAACGAAATGGCGACTAATAGTTCAAAGTCACTCAATTAGGTGTATCATAATGAATACTTGCGACACATCAAAGCACGCCTTCGCACAATCAGCTGTTCTTGTTTCTGTGCAGTTGCATGTTTATCTTCACAGCGTTGATTTTTCGATCTTTTATTGCCTCCCTTGAGAATTATACAATACTTCGGTTTTAGCAAGGTTGAATTTTGAACAGTAAGTTCAAGCACTGGTGAATGAATAGCAAGTCATCACAGTAACGTTACACCAAATTTTGAATGCAACCGGACCTTTCGATGCATGACTATCGATAGTGTTGTCGCTACTATCGATCTGATCGATTGTTAATCGATATGGCGCACCGGATTTCTGCTAGTGTTTCCGGGAAATTTGTGGAGGACAAAAAATGCTTCACCAGCTTTTTAATCCACGTGAATGTCTAAAATCAGAGTTTGATCAAACAAAATTGACTGAAGCGACCAATTCGCGCAACCTAAAATATTTTGACGGCCAAATGTTAGACCAAGATAAAGGAATACATAAAATACAGCAAAAAGCGAAACCTGCCACTAATACCCATATCTTTAGGTCGTTTTGCACACTGGTCGCTGCGATAGACGCCATGGCATGAAAGAGGTGTCAGCTAATTGTTGCTGGCTTTCCTTTTAGTGGTAGTTCGTGACGCACTCAATCAGTGTTTTACCTAATTGCAGGTGGCTGATAATTTGAATACACGATTCTTCCAAAGAAGACCTCGACTAGTTTTATTGTCCCACAACTATCTTCAGTTTTGCACAAAATGTCACGTGAAATGATCCTCCTTAGTTCACACATAAAGGACCACAGCGACTACGTTGACGACGCATTTGGATTTTTCTGAGTTCTACTTCGACACACTATTCCATCATGGGCATGCTTTCGCAAATTGTTCAACATAAAGTCCGTTTCGCCAAATTGGTGGCCTTGTGTCTAGGGTACACTTCCCTCGGCTTAAATACAAGCTTGATCGGCCCGTCGTTGCTTGATTTGCAATGTCAAGTCAATTCAACGTACGCAGAGATAACCTGGCTCTTCCCGATGCGATTTGGAGGATATGCCGTTGGTTCCTTGTTAAGTGAGTTTTGAAGCTTAATCCATTTCGAATCTAATACAACTCAACTGAATTTAGTCGGCCTGCTCTATAAATATACAAACCCGCTGCTCGTCAATTCGGTGGCCTTGATTGTCAGTGGCATTGTGACTGCTTCTACAGGATGGACAACCACATATGGATGGCTTTTAGCCTTGACTCTAACCAATGGCTTCTTCAGCGGCATGGTAGACAATGGTAATTGAGTTCTCGCTTTGATTTCTTTGAGCTAACATATTGTTTCTAGTCAACAACGTTTTTTGTCTTCATCTGTGGGGAAAAGAGAATCAACCATTTATGCAATCAATTCACTTCATGTTTGGGGTCGGTGGACTCGTTTCACCATTAATTGTCAGCCCATTTCTGGCGCCAAGACCTGACCTGAGTACATACTCGAACGCTACCGCTCCGGTAGACGAGAGCCTGGTTTGCTCTTTGATTGACGTTGACTTACGTTGGCCATATGTTATGGTCGCAGTTTACACCGAACTCGTGGCCTTGTACACAATGTGCTTGTTTTTGTTCTACCGCGAGAACACACCTCATCCAAGTCGCCTTGAAGAGAACACTGGAAAAAACGCATCTTCTAAAATCAACATGTCCGTCAGAAACCTGATTTGGGTGCTGGTTGCCGCATTCACTCACATAGTGCTTGGAATGGAAACTGCAATTTCTAATGTGCTGACAAGTTTCGCTGTCATGAGTGACCTCAGGCTGACAAAGGTCACCGGTGCCTACATAACTTCAGCGTATTGGTTTGCCTTCACGTTCTTCCGAATAGCTGCCGTCGTCTACATCAACTACGTTGGTCCATTCTGTAATCTCATTTTCGAATTGTCGCTGATTGCAGCCGCCAATGTCTTCCTCATGCCATGGGCCAACTCAGTAGAATGGTGTCTCTGGGTTGGCGCCATCTCCTTGGACTTGGCATATCTTCCATTTTCGCCTCCATGTTTGGCTTTCTTGAGGAACATTTTCCGGTCAACATTAGTATGGCATCTAGTTTTACTGTAGCAGCTTGTTTAGGTGAGTTTGTCATACCTTTCTTGATGGGTTACCTCGTCAATCTGAAACCCATCTATTTCTTGTACGCCATTCTTGCAATTACGATAACCAGTTGCCTCATATTTGCTCTCATCGTTTATCTTTGTAAGACAAAGCTAGCCATAAAAGAAAGAGCGATAAGTAGTTCTAAGGTCATCGAGTTAAACGTAGGGATAGTAAAAGTGCAGACATCATAAAGCACATGTGTTCACAATCAGCTGTTTGCTTTCGGCGCCAAAACCATCATTGTTTTCGTTCTTTCAAACTCTTATCGTGGTTATTCACTGCCGTGACAACTAATTAATCTGTAGTAATTTAAATTGATGAGCGATTAGTCAAGAGTTTCATTAAACCAATGACAATCATTCCGACTGCATTAGCAGTGTGAACAAAAAAGAAAATTCGCAACTGACATATCGATTGATTGTCGATACTATCGAGAATATCGATAGTCGTTCGATAGAATCGTAGTGCTATTGTTCGAGAGGTGCCACAAAATACGTTTTTTACTTGTTTTTCATTCCGAAAATTCAACGGGACTCTGGGAAGCCATCGAAGAATTGTAAGACTGAGAGGCTCTAATCATTGTATTAATCAAACTAACAAGACACTAGATTGAATATTTAAGTGAATTTTAATATTAAATTACAGTCGAAATGACGTATATATATTTGTTGTCTTGGCAGTTTGTTTAGCCATTGGCTTAGCTCTAGAAATTAGAGGTCTTTGGTTGGAGTTGTTTGACTTTTTAGTACAGGGCAGAGCTGGCGTAGCCGGACAGGGACTTGCCGTAGGCGCTGGGGGCAGCGTAGGCCGATGAGGAGTAGAGTGGGGCAGAGTACTGTGGGGCAGCGTAGGACTTGACCACGTACGATCGGACAGCTGGGGCAGCGTAGGACTTGACGATGAGAGGGGCGGCGTATGAGCGGACAGCTGGGGCATAGGACTTCAGGATGATGGGGGCAGCGGCGTAAGACTTCTTGTAGGCTGGGGCAGCGTATGAGGAGTACGATGGGCTGGAGTAGGCGGACAGGGCTGGGGCATCGTAGCTGGAAAGGATTGAAGAGTCATCGTAGTTGGCCGAGTAAGATGGGGCAGCGTATGAGTCGTAGGCTGGGGCAGCGGCGTATGACTTGACCACAATTGGGGCAGCCTGGTAAGACTTGACCTTGACCACGATGGGTTCAGCGGCGTATGAGCTGTCGTAGGCTGAGCTGTCGTAAGCTGAGCTGTCATAGGCTGAGCTCGAGTAAGCTGGGCCAGCTGAGTAAGAGGCCTGGGCGACGGCGGCCAAGATGAGGACGGCAACGATCTAATATTCATCGGTGGTCAGTTGATGGCTGGATTGGTCAAACTACTTACGGATTGCATGTTGATTTAGAAGTTGACTTTGAGTTGCTTGTTATACAAGAAGCTAGAAGAGACTGTGATACTCTTTTCGAACTGTTCAACTCTTTTATAGGAAAAACAAATTGGGCGGCAACATAACTGTCTAAGTGGGACCAACAACGCAATCTGGTTCGACTCAAGGTGAGGCATTTAAGAGAAGGAAAGTAAGCGATACTAAGAGGAGACAATAATCAAGTTTTGACTTGATTTAGTTAACGTCAAGGCTGGGCTTCGGGTACTAAATCTATTTGGTTGCCAAATATGACCGCTGGTTTAAACGTGTTATCGAATCTTGTTTGCTGATCTGGACTTTTCAGTTGATGAGTTTCACTTTCATTTATTTGCTTACTCGATAATTAAAAAGTGACATTGAACTCAAAAACTCCTTCGGCTTGACTCATTATGAAATTGAATAATTTAAAAAGTACAACTTTATGTAATCATTGCGAACAATTACGGAAGGTTTGTCGGATTAATTATTTGTCAGTCGAAACAAATTACATGTAATGAGTAATTGAGACTCTTGTAATTAAACTCAATTTTTACTCTCGAAATTAGTTTGTCGGTCCACTTAAAAGGGAAACAAGTTGGCTGTCAGTAAAGTCCAGGTAAGTTTTGTTCTTCAATCGGAGACTCTCAGCATTTTCCTTAACAGCTCGCTTGAACAGTTTAACAAGTTTTTGTTCAGCGAATTCTACAAAAAAAACCAAATTGAGTGTCATGATTAGTCTTGGGAAAAATTATTACCGTAATTCAGGGGTTGTTTAGCCAAAACAGTATCATCGATCAGTTGACTCTCGAGTCCAAGTAGATACCATATGAACAGTTTGAAGGCGCCATTGGTCATAAATTGCTCTTTCTTACTTTTAGCCATTAAAGTCATACATTCTCGCACTCTGTCCCATAGCGGTGTTCTAAAGTTAAAAATAGATTCAGCAGGTTAATGAGACAACGTCAACGACAGAGATGAGCTACCTGGGATCGCACAAGCACACAATGACAAGTAGGTGTACTGTGGTCACTTCTATACTGTATTGCAGGCCGAAAGCATAGAGGAAGTCTTCCATTACTGACGAGTTTTTCACCGGTGTCACTAATTGGATGAGATTAGTCAAGCTCACTTTCATGACTGACAGGTCAACCTCTCACCTTCATGGATGTCCAGCAATTTCATTATGTCATCCTTTCCATCTAGCCTACGTTTGCCGGCTTTGGCCAGATTTTTCTTAGCCTTGTCAATCAAGCTAATCAACGTATAATATAGTGCCTTTTTCTCATTAACTTTCTTCTCGTTAATCAAATTGAATCTGATTTTATCGCCAACGGCCACATTGTTGTCCACCTGAGATGTCCGGATGTACCAAAGGGCAATTTTCGCCGTAGATGTCGTCCTTGGGTCTTGATCTTTGTTAGTTACATAACAGCTCAAAAGCTTGCATGATATGTTGATGAACTTGAGACACACTGGTGACCGAGGGATCAAGGCGAACTTTCTGAAAGGTTCAAAATGTCCTAAAACAGGAAATTTCTTATATTTTGAAGCAACTTACGCAAACTGCAGAAAAACTACGTCATCAAGTGAGTACAGAGAGTGTCGTGTTTTCGACCACTGACAAATCCTTCGGTGTACAGTTTCCGCGAAGAGTCTAAATCGAAAACAATTAATGATTAATTTTCAAGTAAGTTTCTCACGATGCGTTGACTTTCTCTTCCGCAATTGGACTGATGACCGGATACTTGATAAGGGTCAAACTCGTATAGAATTTGCATAACGTCAAGAAGACTGAACCAGCTGACGAGGGTCCTTCCCATGTCCAGCTTAAATTGTCGATATCTGAAATGTGGACACACTGGTCAAGTTGCCAGAAAAATAATAGCCCACTCACTGTCATCCAGGTCATACTTGAGGAAAATGGGCTGCAACGGAAGTCCGGGCCTGAAGGCGCCAGGTTTGAAGCGCAGTATCATTGTTCTATTAGTACAGGTGCCCTCAGGTAGAAGGAGGACGGTTTCACCATTCTTGGCCCTGTCGGCAATCTCTTTCAACGTGTCTTGCCTGGAGCCGATGTCGTCTCGCTTGACAAGAATTGGATTACTCAACTTGACCAGCTCTGAGTGGACCAAGGTTAAGGGTCTACTTTATAGGCCAGGGATTGCAGTTTAGGGGTACTTACTTCCGATGAACCAGCTGGTGGACGCTTGATGACGGGCCACGTAGATGGGTTCTCCTATCATTCCCACGGCCATCAAGTCCCATAGGGCCGAATGGGGCACAACAATCAAGATGGCCGGCTTGGTGGGGTCAGTTTTGTTTGCTGGGAAATCGATAGGATGATTCGTTATAAAATTGTGTAACTATGACATGAATTAATTACATTTATCTTCATACTTGATTTTCCAAATGCCACAAACAATGGACATGAGCCTGAGCATTTTGATTGGCAGATACAAGTACTTTGGCCTGCAAATTTATCACGTAATTAGGCTAAATTGCACAGCAAACTCACCTCACAGAGTTGTAATCTGTCGGCCTGTGAATGTATGTTTTCCAGTAATACAAGACATGGGTCAAGATGAGGAAGACAAGTGTTATGAGGAGGATGAGAAGACAGCGAATCGGAAAGATGAAGCATGCCATTAACGTGATCTGGTTGATTGGTAAATGTTTTAGTTAATCAGCGTGGAGCCCCCTTGAGCAGTACCTTGAGATAGTTCAGAAACGTCCATTTATTCTTAACCACAAATGGATTAGCGCACAAATTGTCCATCTTTGGCTTCATCGTTGATACTGATCAGCCTGATGATCAGCTGGAGGTGATTCGAGAATGTCTTCAACTTTGGCGCCAAAAAGAAACGCGCCAGCCAGTGGTAAACGGGGACCAATTCGTTATCAGTTAAGTATCCACAGATGGGCATTTTTGAACAATTTCAATCGAAACTTTTGAGCTTAATTGCATCGACTGATAGTCGTCCACCTAGATCCGGTCACCGGTGTCTCCTATTTTGCTGCGTGGTTAATGATCTTGAACAACGGTGTATATGTAGGTGAACTGATAGGTGAATTGTTTTACGAGCCATGTAAACCTGTACTTTCAAATTCGAGTTTCAGCTGGTTCTGACAATGACGAGTTGGCTCGATAAGGAATATTCCTTATATGTCTGAAGTTTCATAATTCAAAAGCTACAAACTCGTGAGCAACACGCTTACTTCTATCGAACATTATGCAACCTGTTGCACTTTTATTCTTCCATAAAAGGATGTCTCCGCACAAAGAGAAGTCACAGAGCTATTCGACTCAATTAGTGAAGCTTGTATTTAGAGCAATTTGACTCAATTAGCGAAGCTTGTTCTCTCTTTGCCAACATGGGAATGATTTCGCAAATCGCTGAGCATAAAGTTCGCTTCGCTAAAATGGTTGCCCTGTGTTTAGCATACTCATCATTGGGCTTGAATACAAGTTTGATCGGACCATCCATCCTTGATTTGCAATGTCAAGTCAACTCGACCTATACAGAGGTAACTTGGCTCTTCCCGATGCGTTTTGGAGGATACGCTGTCGGTTCTTTCATGAGTAAGTCTTCTCAAATAGTCTTGCAACTTAATCTGACTAGAACCTGACTAATTTAGTCGGACTGCTCTACACTTTCGTAAATCCACTTCTCGTCAACGCACTTGCCCTGATTGTCAGTGGCATCTTGACAGCGTCTACAGGATGGACAAGCACGTATGCCGCAATATTAGCCGTGACACTCTTGAACGGTTTTTGCAGTGGCATGATAGACAATGGTGAGTTTGTGAATTGTCAATGACTTGCATCTAAACTAACTTGTTTTCAGTCAACAACGTTTTCTGTCTTGAACTATGGGGAAAAGAAAATCAGCCATTTATGCAAGCCCTTCACTTCATGTACGGCGTTGGTGGACTCATTTCGCCGCTGGTTGTTAGTCCATATTTGGCGCCAAAGCCGGAAGTCAGCATGCTTTCAAACGAGACAGTTTCTGTGGACGAGAATTTTCTGGACTGCAGCTTGATTGATGTTAACTTACGCCAGCCGTATGTAATGATCGCAATATTCACAGAACTCGTGGCCATGTACACGCTGTACCTTTTCATAATGTACCGCGAAACTACACCGCACCCAAGTCGCCAGGAAGACAAGAGCGAGCTGACGTCCCCATCCAAAATCAACATTTCGGTCAGAAACGCAATTTGGGTTCTAACTGCAATATTCACCCATTTCGTCATCGGGCTTGAGATTGCTATGGCTAACGTGTTGACCACGTACGCAGTCATGAGTGACCTCAAGCTGAGCAAGGTCACCGGTGCATACATAACATCCGCTTACTGGTGTGGCTTCACATTCTTTCGAATAGCTGCCGTGTTCTACATCAGTTACGTTGGCTCATTCTACAACCTCATCTTTGACTTGTCACTGCTTGTGGTGGCCAACGTCTTCCTCATACCATGGGCCAACTCAGTAGAATGGTGTCTCTGGGCCGGTGCCGTTTTCATTGGACTCGGTGTCTCTTCAATGTGGGCCTCAATGTTTGGCTTCCTGGAGGAATACTTTCCGGTCAGCAGCAAAATGGCGTCCAGTTTCACAGTGTCGGCTTGTTTGGGTGAATTCATCTTCCCTTTCTTGATGGGCTACCTCGTCAACGTCAGTCCCACAGGATTCTTGTATTCCATTCTTGCAATTACGGTCAGCATCTGCATCATCTTTGCCTCAATGGTGTATCTTTGCAAAACCAAACTCGCCATCAAGGAGAAAGAGTTATTCAACCACAATCTAAAATCTGTCGAGATAATTAACGTCAAATGAAATTCAGTATAAACCTGTTTAAACACGCACATAATAAAAAGCACATGTTTCGAAAATCAGCTGTTTCATTTGGCGCTGAACGAATTTCGCGCGTAAATGTTTCCGTTTCTTGTTTCAAATTTCACAGCTTTCTCGCATCGCTAACACTGAGCTACTGGATTTAGTGTATAGAACTTTTGAAACCTTGACATTCCGCTTTTTGTCAAGAATTCCAATCGGTAAGAAATTCAACCAATGCCGGAGTCACAGCAGTATTGTTGCATCCCATTCGAAACTTCAAATTAGTATTTCTTTCATGTAAGTTTCCAGGATGCTAAACATTCTGAACAATATCTTAAATGTTCTGACTTCGAAATCAAATATTCATTGCTTATTGATTATTTAAAATCTGTTTGGAAATTTTTACAGTAAAGTTATTAATTCGTGGTCAGGGTAACCGCTCAAGGTTCACACGCTTGAACAGCCAAGGTGTCAATATCACAAGGTTCAAACCGCTTGCGTATCGACGAATAACGCACGTAGTTTATTCGACTTGTATAAAGAATAGGACAGGTTCACGTAGCTTAGTCTATGGTGAGGGACTACTTGACGGAGACTCGTTACCTAGGTCAGAGATGGAACGGCTGAGAGAAGTATCAATGGACAGTGTGTCCAGCTGAACTTACTCGCTATCTAAGACAACTTGTCTCTGTGAGTATCCAGCCTATTATAGTCCGAGAAGAGGGAGTGGCTCTTGCGACTAGAGGCTGAATCGGGTCGGGCTGACTACGGGCCCCGATCGGCCGGTCAGCCCGCGGGCGGGCGGTCTCGGGCCGTCTGTTGTAAAGAGCCTCCAGCTTCCACTGTATTAAATCGCGCATGCGCAGTAGCCTCAATGACGTCATCGGGCGGTCTCGGGCGGCTCGATGACAATCCTCTCGGGCCCGGGCGGGCTCGGGCCAAAAAAAGCGGCCCGATTCATCCTCTACTTGCGACCCAAGGCGGTCCAATAGGAACTGGTCCGTAACAGTAAGAATTTTAGTGAAGAGTTGGTTCAAAAATAAGGTCTGCACTTTTATTGAGTTTTGCACTGACTTCAGCGCTACATTGCAAGCCGTTATGCATCGCAACAATATGAACTCGAAAAGGTTGAGAAGCTCTGATAGAAATACCAAGATGGCCGAAGCATGAAGCGGCTCGACGCACACTGACCATCACGAGGAGAATAATGACCTTGATACAGTCATCTGTGCATCGAAATGCTATGAGCAGTTAATTATCACTGGTTCATGATCTTGAGCGACTACGCACATACAGTGTACCATGTATACAGTAAGAGTACATGTAAGCACTGATTGCCGCTAATTTTACGAGCTCCATAAATCTGAACTTGATTTTTCGGGTTCAGGCTAGTTCTGGCAGTAACGAGGTGTTTCGATACAAATCTGTCCAACTCATAATTCAAGAGCGGCAAACCCGTGAGTAACATGGCAACTTCAGTCGAATATTATGCAACTTGTTGCATATAAAGAAGTTTTCGTTCAGAGAAGAGTCACTCAGAGATCCGACTCATATAGCAAAGCATCGAATATTTTCTCCAGAATGGGAATGATTTCGCAAATCGTTGAGCATAAAGTTCGTTTCGCTAAACTGGTTGCCCTATGTTTAGGTTACTCCACTGTCGGCTTGGTGACAAGTATGATCGGACCATCGATTCTTGATTTGCAGTGCCAAGTCGACGCAACTTATACGCAAATAACTTGGCTCTTCCCGATGCGCTTCGGAGGATATGCGCTCGGCTCCTTGGCAAGTAAGTATCTTCCCTTGCTCGCTGTCACTTGAACTGATCAAATTGAATGATTTAGTCGGACTTCTCTACACTTTCATGAATCCGTTGCTGGTCAACGCGATGTCACTCGTCGTCATTGCCATCTTGACCGCCACTACAGGTTGGACAAACAGCTATGCGGTACTCTTAGCTGTGACACTAGTCAACGGCTTCTTCAGCGGCATGGTTGATAGCAGTGAGTTTCTGAATGCTTCATTAGTTTTCAAATGACCGAAACTATTTCCAGTCAGCAATGTTTTCTGTCTGGAACTATGGGGCAAAGAGAGCCAGCCCTTCATGCAAGCCCTTCATTTCAGCTTCGGCTTCGGTGGACTAATTTCTCCGCTCATTGTCAGCCCTTTCTTGGCACAGAAGCCGGAAGTCAGCACCAGTTTAAACGGGACAGTTTCGTTGGACGAGAATTTTCTTGATTGCCATTCGATTGGTGTTAACTTGCGCCAGCCATTTGTTATGGTGGCCGTATATGCAGGACTCGTGGCAGTGTACACAATGTACCTTTTCATATTTCACCGAGAGAACACATCTCATCCAAGTCGTTCAGGGGATAAGAGTGAGAGGACATCTTCTTCGAAAATCAACAGCTCGGTCAGAAATGCAATTTGGATTCTGACTGCTCTCTTCACCCATATTGTCATCGGCCTCGAGATCGCAATGTCCAACGTGCTAACCACTTTCGCAGTTAAAAGTGATCTTAAACTGAGCAAGGTCACCGGTGCTTACATAACGTCAGCTTACTGGTGTGGCTTCACGTTCTTCGAGTCGCCGCAGTGTTCTACATTAGTTATGTTGGATCATTCTACAACATAATATTCGATTTGTCACTGGTTGCAATAGCCAATGTCTTCCTCATACCATGGGCCAACTCAGTGGAATGGTGTCTCTGGGTCGGTGCCGTTTTCATAGGACTTGGCGTCTCTTCGATATGGGCCTCAATATTTGGCTTCCTGGAAGAATATTTTCCGGTCACAAGCAAAATGGCGTCCAGTTTCACTGTGACAGCTTGTTTAGGTGAATTTGTCTTCCCCTTCTTCATGGGTTATCTTGTCAACACTGATCCCAGAGGCTTCCTCTACTCCATCTTGGCAATCACGGTTTGCATTTGCTTTCTTTTTGCTCTAATCGTATATCTGTGCAAAACAAAAGTAGCTATCAAGGAGAAAGAAACAATCGATCTCGAGTTTGTTGAGATCGTTAAGGTCAAGTGAGAGAATGACGTTGATAAAGCACATGTTTTCGTAGTCAGCTGTTTGATTTTGGCGCAAAAACGCTCGCGCCTAAATTTTTCATTCCCTCGTCAATGCTGAAGTCGAACTTCTCCAAGCATGCTCTAATCACCGCCACAATCAAGCAACTGGTTTCAAGATTCCCTGATCTACAACTTTCTTAGCCATGGACCCGACTGTATTAGAAGATGATCAGCAAACAACGTATCTCATAGCAATAGCAGCAACTTCATCAGTTCTTTTCATTCTTTGCATTTGCGTTTACTGTGCACGAAGGAGAAAAATTCACGAAATACTCGAAGAGGACCCGACAGCTGCTTCCGGCGTCGAGTCCGGATACGGTCATGGGACAACGGAGGCCACGACTTCTATGCTCTTGGCCGCCGGATACTCGCCCAGTCAACTGAAGGCCAAAGGGGTCGCAACTGGCTCCGAGGTCGGCGGCAAAGAAGCGACGCCATCTATGTTACTAGAAGCCGGCTACTCGCCCAGCCAAGTAGTGGGCGCCGGTCTGGCCACTCCGTCGGAAGTGGGCGCCAAGCCGGATGTGGCCCAACTGCTCGAGGCCGGCTATTCGCCGAGTCAACTGGCCGACGCTGGTGTCGATACGCAATCAAGAATAGAGGCCATGAATTCACCGTTGGCCAAGATGGGCTACTCGCCCACTCAGATTGTCGAGGCGACGGCATCCAAGAAGGGAAAGAAGCCCAAAAAGAAATCAACCATTGGGGAATCGGAAGCCGGAAGTGAGGTTGACGCGGCGCCGAAGCGCAAATATGTAGATAAGAAGCGAAAGCAATCAACTGTCTCGAATGATAGTGACGATGACAAGAAAGGGTCAGTTGTGTCCACGAGCAAGTCAACGGCCTCGGACGACAGTGACAATGAGAGAAATAAATCAGCTGTGTCCAATAGGAAGTCCACCGTCAAAAAGGTCGACTCGGGAATATCGACGGCATTTGCCACCAAAGCACCAAGTCCTAAATCCAGAACAAAATCAAACATTAAACCCAGTCCACCGAAAAACAATAAACAACAATTGCGAGCCGTTGATTCCGGAATATCGACCGCCTTTGCACTCAAGCCGGCTCAACATTCTACGACCTCTTCGGCTAGTGACGATGATGACGAGAAGATCAAGTCCAAGATTTAGATTAGCTTTCACGGAATGCGATAATAAAAGAGCAGTTTAGTTTTACTGCAGTGTCATTATTGTTTTGCGACAAAATCAAACTATGTTTAGGAAGTTGTACATTTCAGCCAAAGCGCTTTTTTCTTGTTGACAGGAAACTGACCTCAGCCCTGAATTGTCGGACGAAAGGCATATAAAAGGATTCCTTTGCTTCATCGACGAGTATAGTTCAGTATGTGGCCGAAGGTGATGTGTCTAGTGGTCACGCTGATGGCCGTGGACAGTGCGAAGAACAAGGAGTTCGTGAGCTCGGACATGCCACCGCAGTCTGGAGGTAAACAAGTCTTCTCTCTTTCCAACGCATTCATGTCGTACTTCCGGTTTGCTTTCAAGATGATCCACTAGAAGTCACCACTTCTTTGTTCTTTGATGACATCAGTACATTCAATGACAGGCTAATGGTAGGCAGCCATTTTGATGACATGACGTTTATGTAAGTCCCGATTCTAGCAATACAACATCGACTACTATCTGAGACACAAGTGGATAGTCGAGGCAGACAAGTGCGCCATCTATGGGAAGATGTTGGCAAGAACTAAAACGAACACCTCGAAGACTCAATCGGGTGATTTTTATCATTGTAGTCAACTAGTTTGACATACTTCTAACCGTATATCATATTCTAGATGAAATCGTGATGAATAGTGGACAAGTGTGCAAAATTTTCTGGTGTCCGGATACTTTCCTGGTTGAAGGAAAGTTTACTAGAATGCCGTCCAGAATAACTAGCATGAAGGTTCTAATACTTCATATGGACGACAGTGACGGCACATGTCTCATGGAATACTATGTCAAGTATGTTCTATGACTAAGAGTACCACATACTCATTTTCATGTATCGAAGACTGTCAACAGTGGTTTCCTGTCCCATGAATTTCCGGAAATATCCAGCTGACGTTCAGACATGCGTCATGACATTTCGCAGCTGTACGTACAGTTGACTAATTACCAGAGAATTTCTAAATTGTTCTTTAAGCAGTTTCCTATGGTGAGGACATGTTGGAATTACATTGGGCCCCGAAAGAAATTGAACCGATCAGGATAGATCCAGGCATGAAATTGCATCAGCACAGAGTCGGATTTAGATATACTGAAGCTGTAGTTCAGCGAGACTCAGGTATATGATAATATCAAGTTTGGCTTGATGTATAAAACTAATCGTAGAATCCATCATTTCTATCTCAAGTGAATCTTTCGGCACTTGTTGTCAACTTCATGTTCAAGAGACAAATGAGTAACACACTGATTAGAACATATTCTCCGAGTGCAATGGTGGTGATTTTATCGTGGTTCTCATTCTGGATGGCCTTGGACGCCATTCCTGCCAGAGTTACACTTTGCGTGACCAGTCTACTAGCTCTAGTCACGCAGTTTGCAAATGAACAGGAAGACCTGCCAGCGGTTTCCTACGTCAATGTAAGCTACTATTACTTTCTCAGGAAGTCGTAAACCGAAATATTGTACATATCTTAATGCCTAGGGAGCGGAAATTTGGATGTTCACGTGCATTAGCTTCGTGGGCGGCGCCATATTGGAATTTTCGATTGTCAAATACATTCATTACATAAAGGAAAAACAGTTTGAAGAGTTGATCAAGACACAGAACGCTGATTTCCAAGAAGGCGATTTGGATTTACCGCCAGGGATCGTTTTCTGGGCCGACCAACCAGTGAAACGTAGGAGACTTCCGGTTCCGCCAGCACACTATCAGGTTCTCACTTCAGATAGTAAGTTTGGAGATTCAAAAAATAGCAGCTTGCTCGAAACTTTTTCAATGATGATGCAAGACTTCCGGTACAAGGTTACTGAGCTGCCGCTGATTCGACAAAGGTTCACAGCGAAGGACTCAAATGATTGGATTAAAACGAAAAGAATTCATCTCAAGACTCGGAAAACACTTATGAGAGAACATTCTAATGTGAAGAAGAAAGATATTCCGAATACTGTTGACTACTACAGTAGAATACTGTTTCCGGTTACATTTATTGTTTTCAATGCCATTTATTGGCCAGTACTCATTTACAGTTAAATTCAACAAGCAATACATCTTTTTTTTTGTTATTTCGTTTGAAAGCACTCTCACATTAAAAAGAGTATTGTGGTCCTCGTCGTCTACTAAATCCACCTAGATCAGGATACATTGGTGGATATGGTGGTGCTCTAGGTCGTGAACTGGGATCATCATAGGGATTATCATGTCCAGAATTTCTATATCCAGATGATCCCGAAGATTGGAATCGATTTTGTGAAGATTCGGGCATCGATACGCCAGAGATTATGGTAACTAGCGTATCCACCACGAATTTAAGAGGTCCCATAGTGTATGCCAGTCCTACCAAGATACCAGCAAGATGGCCGACGAATGAAGCGTTTGGACTGACGAACTGAATGACGACCAATTCGAACCAGAAAGCATACTTTGCTGCCACCGGGATACCCATAACATACTGACGACCGTGAGGAGAATAATGTGTCATGAGGACTTTCAGGGCAAATATAACACCTGAAAACATTGTAAAGTTAGCATTGCTACAATTTGTCTTATCTGTCAATTTTACCTGAGAAGCCAACTGCACAGGAATGCAAATAATTTCTATTTGAGGTAACTTCGTACAGTGCCATGCTGACTCCGATGTAACTGAAACTCGTCAGAATGGTGAACAGTACCAAGATGACGAAAAACTTGACACTGCCGAATCGCTTTTCCAGATCACGCCCTTTGTACAAAAATGATATCATATTGTAGTACAGATGCCAATCGTCGCCATGTTCGAAAGCACTGAAAATGAGTCTTCTCCAGTCACCTCGGTGATAAGCTTCGTCAACACTGATACACACATCCCATACGTTGTCCCATGGAACCTAGCGGAGACGCTGACGTTAATCCGGTTCAGATTGTAGTTCAACTCACCCTAATGTAACCCAAAAATAGGCCTATTTGGGCAGCAGTAAAAATGGCGGTAACAGTAGGTATACCGTAAGAGGTGGCCATGCGAAATATTTCGTTCAGTAGCAATATCATGGCCAGCGACGGCGTTCGATCTGACCTCGACCCACGGGCCATAATTGGCTGATTGTGGAAAACTAATCAACAGGACTAGAAACAGTAACGAACTAGAAAGCGAACCACGGCGGACGCGAAAACAATTTCCTCATACGAATCAGCTGAGACACGCTATGGCTTCTCATTGGCTGACAGGAAAATCGAGCGCAGCTCTGCCATTGGTTACCAAGTTGCGTCATGATGTTTGCATTGCATCATTTCAATTCTGCTTTCAATTGGAATTAACTGTCGTCATTATGAGCTTGATTGATCTACAGAGAACTGTAATGTGCAGGTGTCATTTTTATTGTATAATGTACATGGCATCTTACAGGTTTGGTTGGTGACGAAAGTTTATTTTGACATGCGATCTACTCGTATCCCTACATGAATAAATATTCATATCTACATTCGGCGATAAGTTGTAGTTTACATACAGACTTTAGGTCATCATGTTTGCGATTCTATATGAGTGAGTTGAATGACTTGATAAAGACTACTTTGCCGTAGCAGAGCATTGATCACCAGTTGTCCCTTCTCAATAGTTAATTGTGAGTAGTAAATAATGCAATCATTCAGACAAGGAGTTGTCACGAAGAGATTCTTCCAAAATAATTTAGTCGATCAATCTGGCTGGTGAAGATGAAGCTTAGGGAGAAAATCGATCACAAGCACATACTCCATGAAGGCATGATTCGAGTGACAACGTTCTTTCGACAACTTCCAGTTCAGTCCGAGCTTATGGTAGAGTTTACTGTTCTCGGAAGCTAGCAACTTCTCAAGGGCAGTTCTAGTTCTCTTTGAAAGAGCTAGCGTCGGCCATAGCAGTGAGCAACCGAATGAACAACAGCAGCATAGACAACCCAAAAGCAATAATTTGGCATTAGTTGAGTGATGTGCTCTGAGTAAATTGTTGACTCTGGCCAAAGAGGCATCAAACTCTTCTCGGGAAACCCGTCCAAGCAAGGTTGACGGAAAGTCACTATTGAATGTATTCGATAAGCCGAAGAGCGTCATATTTCCGTTTCCCCGTACAATGATGGGCTCATTGCTGGGATAATTCGCCACTTCAGGGGTGCTCCTGTCAACCGGGGAAGGATTTGAACCATTGCTCGAATCGAGCTCTTCGATTATGTCGAACTGCTGAGTGCGCCTTGACGGGGCCGTGACCAGAGGTAGAGGCGGCGGTGGCGGCAATACAATTGCAATAGAATCCAGTGATGAATTGGAAGATATACTGGGAGCCACAATGGAACTTGCCATTTCGGGCCTCTAGAACTGTGAGGAAGAACACAAACTTGACTGACTGGCGATTACTTTGATGGCTGTTTAAAACGGAGTGTAGTTAATGGCAAAATGTGCTACTCAATCCCATGCCTGTCAAAGTTCCACAAATCACACAGGCATCTGAAAATAGAGGGACACATTAGATTCAGCCATTTTCACCACTTTACACCACTTACTTACCTAACCTTTACTGAGCCCCTTGAGCAAATCAAAAATCAACGAATATGTTCGAGCCAGTATGCTTCGCAACCAGCAAAGGCCAGAAAAATCAATCAAATTTCGCAACACACTGAGCCTAGACAAGCCACTGACATGAAAATGTTGTTTTTCTTTGTTATTCCCTAGAAAATGTTTCTCACGAGACTCTGCGAGGGACCGTTTGTATAAAAACGTGCCATCTCGTTTTGTAGACAAATTGCAGCGTGCTTGTGGTGTGCTTTCTTGACTTTTTCTTAGCTTTGTTTTCGCCAAGTTGGCATTGTTGTCGTCAAAGTAGTTCAAAATGAAACATCATAAAATACCCAAAAGTAGACGTCATAAGAAAATCAAAGGTCTGGAACCTTGTTTAGATGATAAGGATAATATGACGGATGAAGAGGACGACTTCGTTACATTAACGTAAGTTTATGTCAATATTGTGGAATGAGCTGAAAACTAGATTTCTTTATATCAGGAAACAAAAAGCTCAAAAGGAAAAGAAGAAAATTTCGGAGCTGAAACAACAGAAAATGCCTAAAAGGTTACAAGAAATGCTCGACCGTGGCAAGGCGATGAACAGTCAACCGAAGAGAAAGCGTTCTAGAACAAAATCCAGTCAGCCTGGTTTGTTAGCAATCAAACTAAGTGATCATGGTGATGAACGTGGTGCAACTAGAGGACGAAAATGGCTGCCGGACGAAGTTGTCCAAGGTCCGTATGAGACCCAGGATCAGTTTCTCAACAGGATCCACGTGATGTCTGCACAGGCTAAAAATGAAGCCAGAATTGAGAATAGGTTCGACATCGATTTGTGCCCTAAGATACTATCTACCACTAGCGGCAAAGAAAAGCAAGATGAACAGTCACTATTTGGAGAAAAGAAGAGACAGAAACGAAGGGACCGTGAGGCAAAGAAAAAGGAAAAAATGAAGGCAAAGCAGGCCCCGAAAGACTATCTAGAATTTGGTGACTTGACTGACCAGATTGAATTCGGCGAAGTGGCATTAGCACCGCCTCGGATAGTCAGAAAAAGAAAAATTAAAAGTTAACGTTACGGGATTCACCGCTCATCGCAAATTCTTGTCATGCTTGATTTGACGTATTCAGCCAGAAAAGCCAAGGCATTGCCGCAAATCATAGCCTAACAGGTAGATGCTACACTATACTTATAATTGTGAAGCACTTTTAGCCGAGTGTATATCAGCATTGAGCTTTATAAAGCTACAATGGTTTGTCTGGCCTTGAAGGATACTTTTCCTCGTGTCCGCTGGCTACAGTGGTATAATTAGATGCATCATTACTTTCTCCGTCCCTCTGCCGTTACGTTTTTCCTCAGACTTTAATTACTCTGTTGAAACAAATATCAGTCGTTTCACTTTGCCACCAAAACTCAAACATGTCTATTCTCTTCACCTTCCTAATTCAAGCCAGCTTGTTTGGAACCCTTTATTATGTTTGTTTTTCACTTCCGGTTCTACCCACGTTACTTGAGGTGTATGCGAGTAAACTAGGTTATCACTTAGTACTCTTAGCACTATGTTGGTCTCTGGCAACTTTGCTCGTCCGTATTGCTGTGACAAGGATGCCCAGGGTTGATGCAGCTGACAAGTGTGTCCTGGTGACCGGATGTGACTCTGGATTTGGTCACCTGACGGCTAAATCGCTGGCGAACAAGGGCTTCCATGTCTTCGCTGGCTGCCTTTTCCCCGATGGCCCAGGGGCCGAAGCATTATCATCGCTTGAAAACATCTCTGTCTTCTCTATGGACATCACGGACGAGGCCTCTGTACTGAGGTCGCTTCGAACTGTGGAACAAAGTATGACAAAGACCGGCAAGTCATTCCACGGTGTGGTCAACAATGCCGGCATAGCTGCGGCCTCGCTGCTCGAATGGGGAGACAAGGAGACCTTCGCTAAAGTGCATCAAGTAAACAGTCTCGGAGGCCTCCTTGTGACCAGAACTTTCTTGCCCTTGCTTCGAAAAGATGGCGGACGCATAGTGAACATTGGGTCACAGGGCTCACGGGCCACCTTTCCCTTCCTAGGTGCCTACAATTCGAGCAAGGCCGTCGTAAGAAACCTAACGTTCACCCTTCGAGCCGAACTGGCCGTATTTGGCGTCAAAGTTGTCCTCATAGAACCGGCTTCGTTTAGAACATCGCTGACCGATTATGGAAATATGCGAGCTTTGATTGACCAAACTTGGAGTCGAACGGACCCTGATGTGAAAGAAACTTACGGACAATCAACGGTCGATCTAATCCGGTTCATCCTGAACACGAGCGCCTTCTTTGCCGACTATATCGATTTAGGACGTTCAGGTGACTGTAACATGGTGGTCAGTGCAATCGAAGACGCCCTAATGTCCTATGAACCTAAAGGCTTGTACAGTCCTGGAGCTTTGCTCACCAATTTAGGTTCATCAGTTGTATTCAATTTACCTCAAGAGGTGCTGGACTTTGTATCCTGCATCTATGTCGGGTCTCTCATTTATGGCGGCCATTTTTACCAGCGACTAGCCAAGCTCATGACGCTGAAAGAAAAATAGTGCCGTCAGTACTCTCTTGACTCGAGTATTAAAAAGTTGAATCAGATAAGTGATCAAGTCTATTTTTGCTTTTTCTCTTATATCAGAACCTTGGGAAGCTTTCTTGACTTCCCTTGAGAGGGCGCCTCGAGTGTAGCGAAGATTGAGTATACAGAGCAAATAGTATTCAAGAGCATGAATCCGGTGTGATAAAGGTATGTGGTGTCAAAGGGTAGCAGTAGTTGAAAGCCATTGGATTGAAGTAACTCAAAGTTTAGCTGGACATATGTCATTTTGAGCCCACTTGATAATACAGTGCGATGCCTAAAGGTGGGCAACTTCGGGTTGACATTTTCAACCGAAAATATAGGGAAAAAAACAACGTAGGTTTTTCAATTTTGTATAACTAGAATAGAGAATTTCTTCTTTTCAAATATCCACGTGCGACTGAGTAAACTTTTGAAGGTGTACGGAAACGTAATATCACTACTTAAAATAAATAAGTTGATATTTCGCTTTAAAAAATTACCCTGTGGCTCAAAATACTAGCTTTGCGTAAACAAAATGTGAATCAGGTAAACGTGATCAAGTCTAGTTGAGAGCGTCGTCAGTAAATACCTTGAGAGCCAGCTTCTCGTGTCTCACCTTGAGACACTGCATTTAGCACACTGAAGAATAAATACTGATTTATTCAAAAGCGCGAAATTCGTCTCGTTTTCGGAGTCACTACAAGCGATTTGCTGATTTACTTCAAAACTAATAGTTGTGTCACATTGATTTTAAACATTGTAAAAGAAAGATTCCACAACCTTTCCGCCGATGGATGGTCTCGTGAAAGGTGAAAACCAACTCAAACTGAAGCGAATGCCGAAGACATTGCGGAAACTCTTCCATGATCTGCTCTTGCTTCCGGTTTCCTTCTTTAATTGCTCAATGCCAGTCTCGTCGTTCCAAATTGCTTGCACTTGGACCACAAACATGATGCAGGTAAAAATGGCAAACAACAGTGCCTCAAATATCACGCAAACTAACAGTATTATAGTCCAAGGAGTAGGTAGTTCTTTGCTGGATGCAGTTGACCATGATGATGAGCAAGCTAGTAGAAGTTTTATCAGATCAAAGTCAAAATCTAAAGGTCAATAAATGGTTGTCATGGAAGAGTTAGTTCTAGAAAGGGAATCTCTCTTACTTTTCCAGTCGTTGTTGATACACTTCAGAAAGTGAAATATTGCTAGGACGAGAACGTGAATGGATAACAGCGCTATATACATCTATCGGAAGGTAGATAAGAGATGGGGAGAAAGTTTACAGGTAAGTAGAGCTCACGCTAAATAGGCGGCAACGGAACTCACAGTGAACAAGACAAAAAATTTCTGGTTGTTTTCTCCGACACAATTGTTCACCCATGGGCACTGAAAGGATGAAATGAGATGACTCATCAATTTCTAGAATGAGCTTACGTGATGGTCCATCTTGCGGATGCATCGCTGACACACCGAGCAATGGTGGGCTCTCTCCGGCTTGATGCTGCAACATTTCTGACACTTGTACAACACTTGTCCCTCACTCAAGCCCAGTTGCTCTATGGCTTCTTTAGTTGCGGTTCCACGAGGTACTGCACCAGGATCGGTACACATGGTTCTGAAGTGTGACACGATGGCCAGAAAAACTCCCGTTTCGAATACGATCAGATTGAAAAATTTGTACAAAGCGTTCTCTTCCGGGATAAGTATGTGCACCAGGACAACGTACTGGGCAAACAGGATGAGTGCATAGGTGAACATGGCGCAAATGATACCACAGACATCTTTAACGAACCAAACTTTGCCATTGAAACACCGATTGTGTTGATCGGTCACCATTGTTGCAGGCACTTGACCACCTGAGGGTGAATTGCAAACACCGGAGCCGGTGCTCGGAGAGCTTGTGCTTGAAGCAATTGTCACGTATTGTGTCCCTGAGATACGTATATCAAAATTATTGACCGGTTGATAAAAAGATAGCCGAGAAGATATGCTTGAAAATCATTTTCCAGGCCACTCATTGACAACTTGAAAAGTAAACAGCTGATGACACTTTTATCCGCAAGGGAGCGCTCGCGATGTCTTTGCATCACTGACAAATTGTTTTCCTTGTATTATAATGTGTTAATTTTTTGCTTCCTTTTCCTCTCATATATGAGTCAGTTAATCTCACAGTCAAGCATTAAGTAGATTGGTACAATGGAAGTGAGTGCTGAACACGCGATGTTACTGGAACCCATGAAAACCCGGCTTGCTGGTCACTCATTGTATGACAAGAGGTTGAAAAGTTCGAAAATTCCCAAAGGTATTGCGAAAGAAAGAGCTACTGGTTATGTAGTCAAGATGCTCGACGAAAGCGAAGCGAGAGACATCCGGGAACGAGACTTCTATCTGAAGCTATTCAGTGAAGATGAGACCAGTGACGATGTGATACAGCTGCGTACCTTGGTTGCGCCTTTCAAAGGTATTCTGAAGCTGAATAATCCTGAGAGAACTGCACTAAGATTCGAAGATGTCAGCTTAACGAACAGCATGGACATCAAGATGGGAAACATTACTTGGGATCCACAGTCAAGCGAAGAGAAACGACTTCATGAAATATCCAAGAAAAGTTTTAAAGATCAAACATTTCGAATACTTGGTTTTCGAGTCGAGTGTGAAACTGGCGAAACAATTAGCAAATCGAAAGAAGAAATGGCAGAATATGTTGACTCAGTGCATATTCTGGAACTGTTTTTGCAGAAAAATCAAAAAAGACGCAATGCATTTGTGAAGGAACTTCAAGTGATAGAAGACTTTTTCCGCAAACAAAAATCGTTCCTGATTATATCATCATCGTTGCTCTTGTCATACTCTCAAGACAGAGTATCAGTTAAAATGATAGACTTTGCTCATACCTTTCCCGCCCAACAAGTAGATGAGAACTACTTGGCCGCCGTAAGTGATTTAATCGAAACGATCAGCCAGCTGTGCCTGGGCGGTGATCAAGCTAATCATCCATAGAACGAACCGCCTCAATCAGACAGCTTATTTATTGTTAATATGAATTGCGTAACGGTGTCAATAGGCTCCAGTTGAAAAGAGGCAAAAACTTGAATTATATACGGTACATTCTGTCTGTAATTGTCTCGTAATATTTTTTACGTGCATCTATGCTGTCGACTTCTTTTTCCGGGCAATGGCTGCTTCTATGTCTTTAAGCTGTTTTAGAAGGACGTTTCTTCGAGTCGAATTTGATTCTGTGGTCGACGAAACTTCGGCCGTCTCACTGAGTAGTTTATTCATCTCGTACCTTGAGGCTTGCAAGTCTCGCGACGTCGGCGACAGCGAGCCTTCGTCATCTTTAGGTGAAGAGGGATTCGAGAGCTCGCCTTGGCTGATGACATCGTCCTCACTAGGGCTACCTTGGCCATTCAGTTTGACTGCAGCATCTGATTGCTTTAGTACATTAATCTGGACAGTTTGAAAACATGATTGAACCTCTTCTCGAATCTACACATTGGTTTAACTGACCTTTTTACTGAATTTCATCGAAAATCCTGGATTTTTAGAGTTCTGTGAATCTGATACGGGTGAATGTCTTGCTGGCGAACGGACAGGTGGCGGTGATGCGGAAGCTCTCGAGTAGCTCTCAGATGATTTTCTATATTTCCTATCCGAATGGGGTTCAGTTGATGCTTGCTCGGCCTTCCTCTTTTCTTTGTTGCCGCGCCTTTCAGATGCATGCCTGTCAAGACGCCTTCGTCGGCCATATTCGTCACTGCCCGAATCGGACAGGGAGTCACTTGAAGAATCTGACCAACTGTCCCTAGCATCACGTCGCGCTTCTGACCTTCGGCCGCCGCTCAGCCTGCTGTTGTCATCGTACCTAGACGATGATTCTTTCGACCTATTGATTTTGGGTATACGAGGAAGCCGACTGACATCGGGTTGAGTACCGCGAGGCAATACATCCCTGGGCGGTGGCCGTCGGTCAACTCTCGGTGCCTGTCGTGGCCTAGGTTTGCCACCATCTGAGAAGGAACCAGAGGACTCGCTGTCGCTTGAACTTAAATCTAAAAGAAATCCTTTATTTACATTGACTTTCAATGGGATCTAGAGCTTACTAGAACTTCCAGGACCTTTCTTTCGTGCAGGATCTTTGTCTCGTCGAACTGGATTTCTCTCCCAGGGGTCACTGTACCGCTCTGCAGCTTCTCTGTTTCTCTCCTGGCGAGGGGGCGATTGGCCATCGTTCCAAGGAGCAGACTGGAAGGCAAGTCTATGACGCCTCTCATATTCACTATCCCAGTTTCCTTCTCGTCGACGCTGCGGAGATGGTGAGCGGCCACGATGGGGTGATGGAGAGCGCGAATAGTTCTGAGGAACTCGACCTCCGTGCTGTTCAGGCTCCCGGTTAGGACCAGGACGCTTTTCGTTATCAGCCTCGTGATCTCTTCTCATCGTGGCCTTCTCCACCAAGTCTCTAGCATTACGTACACCCCTGTCCCACGATGACTCGGCTGGATGCAATGGCTGAATGATTGGAGGATGAACAAGTGGCGGTATCGCAGGCATCGGAGTGGGATAGTACTCAGGACCTCTTAATGGTGGATGTCTAGCTGGCGGATTCCGACCGTAGTTAGGGAAATTACGCTGCTGAGGATTGACTTTCCCTATATAAAAGAAAAATTGCTTTAGATATCACACACAACGCAAGACAAACATACCCTTTTCCGGCATTTCGTGATAAAATCTGCAGTTGTCTCCCCAAGTGCATTTACCTGCACCAAAAAACCTACAAATACTCCGTTGTTTCTGTTCAGGCTGGGGATCATCATCATCGTCATCCTTAACTTCCCCATCTTCCAGCTCTTCGTCAGTATTCAATTCTCCTTCTTCGTCACCTCCTTTGTTTGAACCTACTTCTTCCCCGTTCTTCGGTTCGCCGCTAGTTTCCTTGGTCTCATCGTCACTAACTACTTCACCTTCGTCTTCCTCAAAATCCAACTGCTCATCATCAGCCGGAACCTTTGCAATTGGAGAAACGTCTTGATTTTGATCACCTTCACCAGATTCGAGATTTTCTTCAGGCTTTATATTATTCTCCAAACAATCGAATTCAAGTGGCGTCCTGTGGAACTAACTCTGCGTCTACTTCCATGATTAACAGCTTAACAATGACCAGGAATGAAGCCGATCACCTTGTTCGAACTGCAACCAACTGACGAGCTTGGGGAATCAACAAACAGCTGACTATAGATTACTGCATGCAGACCATTGTAAATTCTTTGAAGTGATAAATGCTTAATAACTTAATCACAAAAATCTAGGCAATAATAAAGCAGAGCTTAGTAAAATTCAACGACGGACAAGAATGCTTTCACAAGATGGTGAGCCGTCAACGATAGATGGCGCTGGCGACGCATGACACAAATTTTAGACGCTAAACATCATTCGATTTTAATTTTCATACAAAATCTGAGGTGAGGTATTGCGATTAGTTTGAGACTAGAATCAATGATACAGTTCAACATTCTTTCTGGTATTTCTTTTTCCAGCTCTTCGGTCCAAATTTCATGACTCGCTTCTTGTACATTCGTGACATGCTCATACAGAAAACTGAAAGTACATTATTCACAGTTAGGAATTCAACACGACAAATCAAGCATACTTACAGGGGAATAAGCCAAGCAAGAGATACAGCCGGATGAAAACAGGCATTGAAAATGAAATGTTGAGTGCATTCGGCAGCATCAAGGAATACCTATTCGTTTCGTCGAAGTAAGGAACGTTCCGCAGTAGGATCACGCCTAGAAAATTAGAAAGTCAGATCAAGTTTCACATCATTTAAATTCAGATATTATTCACCTTCACATATGAAAGCCAGAGGGTAAAGCACAATCCAGGCTGTGTAGTGCAACCAAGCTAGGAAAGTAGTGTCTACGTCGAACACCTTCAGCATCTGGTATGGGTATCTAGAAGGAAACGATTTTAACAGTGCTGCAGAGGGTGGTCGGTCTTACCTGATTATTTCTCCCATGGTCCATAGAACAAATAAGTAGAAAACTACTGGCTTGGTTTGCATTCGTGGTTCACCGTCAATCATGACAAAGATGAAGAAGAGTCGGTAGCCAACTTCGAGAGTTATGAAAATTGAGCTGCTCTTCGTGTATCCTAAAATTGGATGAAGTACTTCGAATATTTTGAATGCGTGCAATAGCTTCATTACGAATCCGATTGCGTTATAAGACTGTTCCATCGAACCTGAGAATTTGTTCAACAGTAAATCGCATCGCTCGTTCATGGATTGCCTTACTTGGCCCTTCGACTGAGTAGCGAATGGTGAGTATGAAAAGCATATACAGAAATCCCACCAGTTGAAATATGTTATACAAAAAGAGATATATTTTGCGAAATTCTTCCGGAGAGACTAAAGGATGAATACGCAATTGAAAAGCAACGATCTTTCATTGAATACATTTGCCTACTCTGATGTTTCCTTCCACGGCCGAAATCTTTTTCGCCGATGTTTCTAAACGAGTTCTGAGTAGTGCGTTTCCAGTCGTCGCCATTCTCTTCGGCCGAATCATCGTCGCCCGGAATCTGGTCAAAGTCCACTTTGAGCCATGCAGGTTTGTTTACATCGGCCAGTAGCCGGGGCCAGTATTGGGTGTCTCGCTTAACGAGAATGAACTGTATATCGCGATCAATCAGCTTGTAGAAGCTTTCCTGCGGAAATGGAGCAAATTAAGTGTACACGGTAAACAGAGTGGTTGTCCAAATTACCTGGGGATTGATTGAATCAAAGAATTCGATTTGGAAGGCATAGTCACACGTTCCTCTAGCGCCCATACCTTTGCCCGAGAAGGCCAACGTTTTCTCATTGAGCTCAATTTCGGGATTATGTACATTCCTTAAGTCCACTCTCAAACAAACCGTCGAAATGGTTTGTCCCCAGTACACGAACGGACTCAGCATTTTGTGTCCCCTTTTTCTTGCAACACACAGCACCTTTTTGTTGGACAGTTCACAAATTCGATTTTCTCGGCGCACTGTGTTGAGGGACGGTTTCTGAAATGCGTTCTGTCAGAACTCAAGCTGATACAATGTTTCTACTTTTTGTGTAATCTTTTCTACTTAGAGAGCAACGATTTTGAAAAATATGTATAATTCAACAACGTCATGATTGATTCAGTACAGAATAAAATCAGTCTAAATCAGTACAAAAAGACCGAGTATTTAGACTGTCGGAGCTTTCCAAGCGTCCTTCTCCTTGCGAATGAATCCCATGGCTGTGATGCCATTATCTGCATCATTTGCATGTTTCCTAACTATGGGTTCGTTAACGCGCATAAAAGGATTATATTTCTTCTCGTCTCCAATTGTCGAAGGAACCGAAGGTTCATTGTTTCCTCGTCTTTCCTCCACCCACTTGATTTTCGCCAGTAACGCCTCGTTCTCTGGTTCGACGTGTTTAGCAAACGCCAGATTGCTTAAAGCATACTCGTGTCCACAGTAGACATGCTAGAAGCAAAGATAGACGACAGTCAATCGAACGCCACCTCATGAGACCGCTTACCGTGCTATCCGGAAGTGCTGAAAGCTTCTCGATAAGCGAACTGTACATTTGCTCAGGAGTACCTTCAAAAAACTTGCCGCAGCCGCCAACAAAGAGAGTGTCTCCAGTGAATACTACAGGTTCTTGCGAACTTCCTTCTTGTTTCACAAAGTAACAGATGTGACCTGTGGTATGGCACGGCGTAGCTAAGCAGGAAATACTCAATTGTCCCAGCTTTAAGTGATCCCCGTGACCAACTGTGCGGTTAAGGGCTCCGATTCTGTCGTCGCCGCCGACCACTTGGAGACCACTGACCAGCTTGGTCAGTTCTACATTGCCACCCGCATGGTCCCAGTGGTGGTGGGTGGTCAACACGGTGGACAACTTCAAGCCGAGCCTCTCCACCGCGGCCACAACTTTGGCCGGTTCAACTGGATCAACAACGGCAGCTTCTTTGGTTGCATCATCAACCAGTAGATACATGAAATTATCTTCCAGAGCAGGCAATAAGTGGACTTGCATGGCTAAGTGGTTCACTGACAGCGGCTTACTGTGAAACGACCTTGTTCGCAGCAAAGGTAACACAAGGTTATAGAACCCTATTAGTTCAAAAAGAAAAATCAGATTAGAATCGAATAAACCAGAGTGCTGAAGAAAATAGAACATCAACTTACGATTTACGAGAAACATCGAGAGCCAAAGCGTCAGCTGTTCCAGTTTCCATAGCAACGCAACGTTAGAGACGTGGATGTGAAAGTGTCTCTAGATTGATTTCGAATTTACACGTTATTTAAGGGTTTGTGATTAGCCTGAAGATGGCTGACAAGTACTCTATTTTGTTGCCGACATATAATGAAAGTGAGAATCTGCCCATAATCATTTGGTTGCTAATCAAACATTTGGAAGAAAGGTGAGATTCGAAGCCATAATATTGCCTCTGCGAGACGACAACAAAAATATTCATTATGTTGATTCTGTTTGCTCAGCAAAGTAAACTTTGAAGTGATCATCATTGACGACGGCTCCCCAGATGGTACACTCCAAGTGGCCGAGCAGCTGCAACTGATTTACGGCCGGGACAAGATTGTGCTCAGGCCTCGGGCCAAGAAACTGGGCCTGGGCACGGCCTATGTCCACGGCATGGCCCATGCGACCGGAAACTACATCATCATAATGGACGCCGACCTGAGCCATCATCCCAAGTTTATTCCACAGCTCATTGAGAAGCAAAGGCAGGCCAACTTTGACATTGTCACCGGAACACGGTATGTGGGCAGTGGCGGCGTCTTTGGTTGGGACCTCAAGAGGAAACTCATCTCTCGAGGGGCCAATTTTGTGACGCAACTGCTCCTGAGGCCTGGAGTGTCTGACTTAACCGGAAGTTTTCGCCTTTATCGTAAAGAAGTGCTGTCAAAGCTGATCGAGTCCTGTGTCTCCAAGGGGTACGTTTTTCAAATGGAAATGATCATTCGAGCCAGACAGTTCGACTTTACCATTGCCGAGGTTCCCATTACCTTTGTCGATAGGTTCTATGGAGAATCCAAACTCGGCGGTTCGGAAATTTTTCAATTTGCTAAATCACTATTCTATCTGTTTGCCACCACATGATTCCAATTTGTCGAAAGCATAAAGAATATTCAGATTAGAACCGCATTCCAATTTGTGGCCGCAGTGAGAATAATTGATTAAAATGTCTGAATCCTTTCTCTGAATGGTCAAAATTTTAATTGTTTCATGTAAACAGTTGAAATAGTTGAACGGTTAAAATTCCTTGACACTTGTATAACCTTTTTTGCCTAGTGTAAAAAATCGATTGCATAAAGGACTTTTGACCTCTTTTGAAGTTGGCCGACTTTTTCTGCCATCACTTTCATTTCCGGTTGTGCACGCCAGGCTTTCAAATCCACTCGTTCCTTGAATGGCTGTTGGTTAATCCGATCACGGATGAAATTCGTGTTTCCGTCGTGGCATTCTTTGTCGGTGAAAAGGCTCCGCTCGTGACCGGATGTCCGGCCGATGATGGACTTCTACTAGTTGGTCTGGTCGGAGACGCCTGGCTCAGGGTGTCCCTACTTGGAACCGGAAGGGACACAATGGTGACGCCATCTTTAGTCGTGGGCCGCTCCTCGTTTATATCACTTTCATGTTCAATACTTTGATTTTCCTCTTGTAGAAGACTAGTTACTTTGCGCGCGAACAGGCTTCGCTTTGCATTGGCATCGTAGCGACTGTCCGGCGACAGGGACTCATCGTTGGTGGACACGTTGTGCGTTCTAGAACGGCCGAGACTGTTCACCGATTCACTGGACCTAGAAAAAGGTATCACTTTACTCCTTGTCGCCTCAATCAGTTGCTTCCATCTAGAGCAGAGAAGAGGGCACATGTAAACAGCTTGGGCTATACAAGTTGTAGCAATGGTATTACATGACTACAGTAATCGACTTTTACGGTCGTTCGGAGAGAGATAAAGGAAAAGAGAGCGATGGAAAGGGAGAGAGGAAAAAGAGGAGAAAAAGAGGAGAGAAAGGGAAGACGAGGAAAAGGCAAACTCACTTATTGCCCCGGCTGCCCCTCTTGCCGGCCAGGCCACGGGCGAGGCGGACAAACTTGGACCTGGTGGGGCTCTTGACCTTGTTGGTGCCATGGTCCGAGCGGTGCGAGTCGGCCTCGAGGTCATCGTCAAACGAAGTGGCCGGATCCATGAAGAGCAAGTTGAAGTCGAAGCCCTTCATGAGGCGCCGCTCCCTCTTGCGGCCCCTCTTGCCCATGCTGCAAGTGGTCAGCGGGCCCTTGGGTCCGGCGGCTCCTCCGCGGGCCTTGCCCTTGGCATGGTCAACATACAGGCCGTCGGGTCCCTCGTGGCCAAAGTCGTTTCGGGCGCGAAGCATTTCAATTAACTCGAACCTAAGCGCCGAGATGTCCTGCTTAATTTCGTTGCAATCGTCTTCCGTGACTCCGCGCTGACGTTCGGCAGTTCGCTGTTCATTCGTTATGTACCTTCGAACCAATGACCTCATGACACTTTGGTATCTATGGTCTCGCTCACTGGCTTGTCTTTGCTTTCGCTACAGGGAGGCGAGAGGCGAGAGCGTGAAGAGGAGAGCGTGAAGAGGAGAGGAGGGAGAGGAAGGAAAGAAAAGTAAGAGAAAAACGTGAGAAAGTACAACATAAATAAGCGAACCCTTCAGGAATGCTAATGCCTTGCTTCGCTAATGTTCAACTTCGAACCGTCAAGAATACATCTGGATCCGTTCGCATGTCTGTGTACATATAGGATTGTTAATTTTTCTACGCCCGCACTCTCCCCTCTCCCTCCCTCACTTACTGTCGCTCTCTCTCTCTCCGTCTCTCTCCTCTCCGTCTCTCTCCCTCCTTTTCTTCTCTCCCTCTTCTCCATCGTCGTGTTTACGTCGGAAACAAGTTATGTGCGTATACGAGAGAAAAAAGTTCTATATGTAGAGAGCGAAAGAGAGTGAAAGAGAGGGAGAGAGAGAGAGCGAGAGAGACCAGCGGAAAAAAGATGGAGGAAAAAGAATGTTTACCCGAACAGTTTTCATTGCTTCATTTTTGGCAAATTTGGTTCTAGAAAAGAACTTTTTGCAAATCCAGCTCGAGAAGTAGGCTAATGACTTGGGTGTCGGTATGATGTTGAAAGGAATTGGAACAGTTCCGCCATCTTCGAAATATGACATCCACAATTTGGTTCGAGCAAATTTCCACTCAGTGTCCGCTTGCTCCTATTGTGTCACACAAATGTTCGTAAAGTTCAAAGTTGAGTAACCGAGAACAATGGCCAAAGCCAGAGAGGCAGAGAGGAAAGGGAGGAGGGAGAGGAGGGCAGAGAGAGAAGGAGAGAAAAGATAGCGTTTTAGACAAAGCAGAGATTTATGGCCGGTCAGTTTCAGAGAGCGAGAAATGGAGAGACAGAGGGGAGAGAGAGGGAAAGAGGGAAAGAAAGAGGCGCAATTTAGAGACGCGCCCTTTTTCATATTTGCGATCGGCCCCAAGTTTGACCCTAACTTACGCTAATGATTTGATAAGAATGATTCATCATGGCAATGAGCAAATTGAGTAAGACGGTCACATTGATGATGCAATAGCAACCAAACATTGTTAAACCTAGACAGCCAATGAAAAAGTAGAAATGTGGCAAATGTTACTTTCACCTGTCTCTTTACTTTTCAGCGAGAGAGAGAGAGAGAGAGAGAGATAAAAGGGAGAGACGAAGAGGGAGAGAGATGTATTGATTTGTACTCACCCCAGAATCGGGTGTAACTTTGAATACCTGATTGAGAAAGTTTGGCAATTTAGTGGTCTGTTAGGCGCATATTATCATAATTTCTCGCAGAATCGAGCGATAAGTGTTGCTGAAGGATTGTAATAAGGAGAGGAGAGAGAGAGGGAGAGAGAGAGAGAGCAATGAACGGACATTACCGGTCAACTCGAAGTTTTCCAAGTCAATGAGGCCGAAAGTGGCCCAAAACAATGTTTGCAGCGATTCAAAGAGACTACACCATATGGCATGGTGAGAGAGAGATAGAGGAAGGGAGAGAGGGGAGAGAGAGCGGAGAGAGAGAGATGGAAAAGACGATGTTGAGAAGCGAGTATCGATCCGAACACGAGGGAGAGAGAGAGAGAACACAGAGAAGCAAGCAACGATCGGAACACGATATAGAGTGAGAGAAGTAAAACGGCGAGAGAGGGAGAGGGAGAGAGAGAGGGAAGAGTGAGAAAGGAGATAGAAAGTCAATGAGAAACAGGAAGTAAAGGGGAGCCAGATAACAAAGAAACGTACTTGGAAAACTTCCGGTAAGTAAGGCAAGCCTCGTTGGGCGACTTTTGCATGTAAGTCCTATTGGGACCAATGGAAATTATGGGCCCGGATATTTGGGAATGATTTGCATAAAGCCCATTGCCGACCCGGGTTCCGCTGAGGCACACGCTCTTCTCCATCTCGGCGTAATACCACAACAGCTGATTCATGCCACAGGCAAAGGCGAAGCACACCAGCGTGTACACCGAGAAGAACTTGATGATGTCGATCACCATGCGACCCAGTGAGATCTGCAGCGGCCCGAGGTGCGGGTTCACCGAGAAGATGTACACCAGCTTCAGGGAGGAGAAGATGTTGGCGGCCGCGAACAGGCCTTCGGCCAGCAAGATGGGGTCGAAGGCGTCCCAGCTCTCGCGGGGCAGGTTGGCCGTCCCGGTGTTCATGTTGATCTCTTTTTGTACCTGCAATGTGAGACGGGAGACGTGGTATTAGATGGCCTGATACGTGAGACGAAAGAGGGGAGAGGGGAGAGGAGGAGGGAGAAAAGGGAAGAGGAGACGGCGCGTGTATTTGTGTTCGGCAGTGTGCATGGCAAATAGGCGCCCGTGTAAGTGGGAATAAATGTATGTGCAAGCTCAAATGTGAGCCCTTTCAGGGGACAGTTATGGCTTTGTAGCCCATAAAGGGGAGAGGGGGGGGGAGAGGCGAGAGGGAAGAGGCGAGAGAGCAAGGAAGAGCGCCTTTCAACGGTCCATTTGTTTGCGGTGGTAACCCCATACTGTATATTTATCTACGCAAGTAACTCGAGAGAGTAGAGGAGAGAGAGAGGAGAGCTGCAAGTATTTCCAGCGATAGTGAACATGTAAGATGAATGTTGTGTAATGCAACTGCTTAGGAGTGTAGTATTGCACTGCGTATAACCGTGTCCGTGTTTTTTATTTATATGTATATCAAGTGAGCATGGAATATATTACGTAATATATATACTATGAGCACTTACTTGGAGATACGCTATGACTCTCAAGCTGATTGTGGCCACGTAGAGTGAATTAGTTATGAAGTCTAGGATGTTCCACATGTCGCTGAGATAGTCGGCTAAACCCAGTTCCCAGAGCTGCTTAATTTCGCTCCAAATCAGCCCTGGAATGGGCAATTAGTTAGTGCAAAAAGGGACGCGCAATCAATTTCAGAACAGTTCAAGTGAGCCCTGGCATGCTAAGGGGTCCCTTAATGAAATTTCGGACCAGGTTTTGAACAGTTCAGAGCAAAGGTTCGTTATATATATATCGTACCGAAAACCCAGGGAAGGATGAGCAGCTCGATGAGAGTGGGCGGTGATCCTCGTTTCGTCACTGATTCGAACGAATCAAAGTTAAATATGTCCGCTTCGATTCGCTGTGATGCCAGCGCTAGCAGAACTGTCCAGGGTCGAGTGGTTCCGAGCATATGAGATGCGGTTTGCGAAGTGAGGAGAGGGAGAGAGGAGAGAGAGAGAGAGAAAATAAATAGTCGGAGCCAGGGAAATGCTTACATTGAAAAATCATGCAAAGGTATATAAGAAGCTTATAACGAGTCAGGAAGACAAGACCCGAATATCAATAGTTCGTGAAACGTGAGGGTGAACGCGGAGAGAGGGAAGGGGAGAGGAGAGGTGGAGAGAGAGAGGGAGAGAAAGAGCGATGGAAGGAAGATGATTTGATAGCATGTTCTTACTGCCATGAATACATTCATGTAGAAGCAATATATACGTATATGTACGTGAAGCATGGCGATAAGGGGGAGAAACTGGAGAGAGAGAAAGAGCAGAGAATGATTACCTAGGAAAGTCATGTAGCTGGCAGAGTGACATATAAACTTGATGAAGGGCTTCTTCATCACTTGGCCAAACTTGGTGCACGGGGCAAGGATATAGGCCAGCGAGAGGACGGGAAAGAGGAAGCCGATGCACAGGATCTGCAGTGTTTGGACCACAATGTTCTTCCGGCGGAAGCCGGGCAGGCCTTCGTACCAAATGGACGCCAGGAGCTGCTGGACATTGGCGTGGGCGCAGAACTTTTTCTGCTTGCACCGAATGGCCAACTTGAGCCGCGACAGGGTCATCTTGCCATGGGCCTCCAGGGAGTCGGTGGCCGGGTCGTGGTTGAGCAGTATCTCCAGCTCCAGGGTGGTCCGGGTGTGGTCAAGCAGGGCGGTGGCGAAGCTCTGGCACTGCTTGCGCAGCTCCAGGTACTCCGTCTTGAACTCGGGCTCCAGGAAGGACAGTCGTCGCAGTTGCCATGACAGCTCGAAGGCCGTCAGTATGGGGTCCTTGCTGGACAGAGCGATCAAAGATGGCGACGCCAGGGCCCGGTAGGCATTTATGCGAGACCGCGAATGCTAATTGGTCCACCGGAAGCGAGGGAATGTCGTTCAGATATGAAGGGCAGAGAGGAGGAGAGGACGAAAGGAAGCAAAATGAAGGAGAGGAAGAGAGTACATGTAATGCAATTAGTACTTCAACATAATTAAGGGCCTTTGTGTCAGCAATAGGAAGTTAGCACTTGACGAGAAACTGCAACCGAATCTTTGCCGGCACAGCTCTAGGCTACCTGCACACTGAGAGTCAAGTTTGGGAAAAAATTTGTCATGTAGCTCACAGACATGCAATACTAGATACAAGCAATATATATATACATCTCATATAACACATACCCTCAAGCAATCGACGGTTCGAGCCTCGCGACATCCCTTGCATCCGCATCTAGCATCGTGAGGCGAAGGTATGGGCGACACACCGCGATCCAGTAGCAGCTTAATGATTTCATAATTGTTTTTATGAGACGCCAGTATGAGTGGCGTAACGTCCTTGGTGAAGGTTTCCCGTTCAACGGCCTCCCAGGAATGCGGCGTCCCTGGGACATGGATGGTCTCCTCGTGGTCAAGTAGCAGTTCGACGGCTTCCACAAATTCCTCGTTGATTGCATGCAATAAGGCGTCTCGCATCTCACAGTCGAACAGCATCATGAGCTCAATCATCTCCAGGTTCTCGTTGTCAATGGCCATGAGCAGGGCACTGCGGCCAATGGGGTCACAGCAATTCATGTTGAAATGGCCGCCCTTGGCGTCCTGCAGGAAGCGTCGAACGGAGCCCAGGTCACCACGTTCCACGGCAATTAGAAACTTCTTTTCGACCAGAGACAGTGGCTTCCACTGGTGGGACGGCTGAGACTGGCCCCGGTGGGCCGGCCCACGGGGCGAGTTGGCCGGCATGGTTGACGGCGGACTCTCGGGCTGTGACAGGGGTGACACGGGTGCCAAGTGACCCACTCGGTCACCGGGCAGGGGCCAGGGCACGCCACTCAGGTTCCTGGGTCTCAGGGGGCCGAATGGGGTCACGTCGTCCAGCCCTGTACTGGACGAGGTGACCAGAGCGTCGCCCGAGTCGTCGGCCATTCCTGACAGCCCACTTGCGGTCACTGCAAGCACAATCAAAGCAACTTTGATTGTCTAGATTGGTTTCACGTTCATCACTATACACATTCTTCGGCCCACTTGCACTGCGCCTCTGGAGGTGAAAATAGAAACTAAGTCAACGGTTAAGGCAGTTCGTTCTATCCGTCCGTTCTCTCGTTCGTGTTGTGAACTTGTCTTTACTTTTTGTCTTTGTCCTCACCTCGCGTTGTCTTTGTCTGCCGCGTTTAATCTGCGGTCGTTCACTGCCTTCAAACAGAGACGCGAGACAACTCAGTTTAGTCTTCGCCATTGCGCAACTTCGCGCATTCGAATTGGATTAGGGCAACATTTCTCTCTCTATCGCCATTTAAATCCCCATCTAATCGCGATTACGTCTAATCTGGTTTGCTCGGCATTCCTAAATACAGGCAGAGCTGAAAATCCTATTAGTGCATTTGCGCTGATGAATGTCCTTTCCAACGTCACGTGCTTGCACGAGTGAAAATAAAAGTAACGGCATTAAGACATATTCATCATAAAAGTCAATAAATTATAGTCTTTTAAGCTCATTGATCATGTGACGAAAACTTTCTCTAAAAATAGTGACAGGACACACTTTTTCTTTCAGCTGTTTTTACTTTCTAATACTATTCAGCAAACTATCGATCTATGCGAGAGCAAGGTCTTTGGTTACTCTGGCCAGCTATGTTGCGATGAATATATCAGTGTGAAAGAAAAACTGATTTATGAGCCTTTCCCTATTCTCTTTCCATTTACTTGATTTTGGAATATCGTCAATGAATCTCTATTATATGTTTAGTGATTTGAGCTATAATACTAATTCCAGTTCGATCCGTGCATCGCTTCCAACTCTGTGCGAGCCATTTTATGATAGATGGTATAAAAGCAACCAAGCAAGACCAGTGCATAAGAGTGCCATGTGATATTTCACGTGACCGAGGGAGGAAAGTACGTGAAAAAGGATGCGTGTGAGCTCGAAATGTTCAGTCACGTGACACGCCACATAATGGGTTTAAGCAGAGCCTCCTCGGCTCCTTTTTGTCATTTCTCACAGGCTAACCTATATATAGAGTAGATTCTCAATGGAACCGAGGCATAAAAGAAGCATGAATACCTTCTACTAGCTAGTCACGGATAAAAATCTGTAGATGTATTCCAAAGACAAGCTGTCTCAGATTGTCAGACCCTGTATTTGTCTTCTCGTCAAGCCAAAGTTCACTGAATTTTGTCTTTTTGTCCCCTTTTTTGTCACTTGGTCTTGTCTTTGTGTCGACAATTCACAACACTACTACGGTCCGTATCGTAAGGATCTCGTTTGAACAGCCAGTCGAAGCATTTTCGCAGCGCCATCTCGCGAATCTAGGTTATACGACAATGTGGACATTTGCGAATTATCGAGAAAATAATTTAATTGACTTGATGTCTCAAGAATGCCATTGAGATGCAGTACAATTTTTCAAGAAAACAGTTTGACTGAATCGCATTGAGAGCAGCGATAATTTAACAATTAAATTATGTGATTAAAAAAAGGAAAATTAAGTATATCCCGACACCATTAAAGTGAACCAAATCAAGTGGGCATTATATCAAATACAAAGTAATTAATTATCATCAAAGGTGTAAAATTCACGAATGAGAGAAAGATAACGACGTAGGAAAACGTTAGGCGTATATATGCGCTTTTGACTGTCAATTGTATGAATTCGAAGTAGTATCAAAAATGTATATCATGCAAGCTGAGACATGACAGCTCGTCGATTGGGTCAACGAGAAGAGACGACTGAGTTCAGCTTACATTAATATAAAAAATCAAGGAGAAGGAGAACTAGAAAGAGTATTTAAGCCATTCACTTGACTATGAGAATTTGCGTCTCGGCCCAAAATTCCTCGGGCGAACTGCATCACACTCTCTGGACTCTCAGGTCCAAAGGCACCGACGGATCGCGGTTCGGAAGCCGGCGAACCACCGGAACTAGAATGATTACTTAATTCTTGGTCAGATCTGAGCTCAAGCTTCTTCTTCTTTCTTGACAGCTGTTCGATGCTGATCGCTGACATGAAGCTTGTACATATCTTCATTGACCGTCTTAAATCCACACTGTTTACAGGTGAACATTAAGCCTTCGCTTTGGTCTGGATGCTTGCTTCTGAGATGTTGTTTATAAGTAGATGACTGTAAAACGAGTTGTATTAATTAGCAGGAATCAATAGAAAGATGTGAACAGTACCTGAATGCAAGCATAATCACAAAATGGACACTTATAAGGCCGTTCGCCAGAGTGTCTCATGCGATGGCGACGCAATGAATTATGGTCCGACGTAGTGTAATCACATTGATCGCATTTAAATGGCTTTTCACCAGTATGAGAACGAACGTGAGTTCTCAAGGCACTTCGACTAGCGGCAGAGTGACCACATTGACTACAAACATAGGGACGAAGTTTTTTGTGAACCTGATCATGGTGCACCCTCATTGCCCGGGCATCGAAAAACTGGCGTCCACACTGGTCGCACTTGTACTCAGCGGTTTTCTTCTTTTCAACACCTTTCTCAGGTGCGATATCTTCGCTCGCTTGCCTGTCTAGCTTTGATTGATGGCGCTTGGCATGATTTATTAGCTGCTTCTTATTTTTGAATCCTTTTCCGCACACAGTACACCTAGAAAGATGCTCAGTCATAATCAGTTCGATAAACTAAAAAACACTCACAAGTAATTTTTTTCATTCGAGTGTATTTTCTTGTGAACATTAGCCAAATAGCTAACGGAGTAATGTCGATAGCTACAAACGTCGCATTTCTGCAGTTCCATGTCAACTTCATGCTCTCTCCAGAGATGCTGAGCAATAGAAAACCAGTGGATCGAAGAACTATTGTCACACTTGATGCAGACAAAGCCATTGCCGTTGTCTTTATGGCATTTCTGGTGATACTCAAGAATTTCCAAAGAACGATACCGAACATTACAGCCTTTGTGACGGCAAACATAAGCACCTTCTTCTCGCTCTAACTTCTTTTTCCACGCAATTTTCTTGTTCGATACATCTTGGCCCGATTGTTCCTTAGCGGCTACGACAATCAGTTTCTTGACTTGTACCTTGTTTTTTGACGAGACTGAACTTTTCTTTGGTCCCTTCGAGACTTCCACCGATGATTCGTTATTGTCGCCATCTTTCTGAGGAACTGATTGAATGACTTGACTGGCAGCTTTACTCGCAACGTCACTTGATTTGCTGGTCAGTTTTTCAGGAGCATTCGCATCTATTCCGTGCACATCATGGATGTGAGTTTTGCAAAGCTCAAGCGTTGGAAAGTCTTTCATACACTTTGGACAACAAACAAACTTGCGAGTCTCGGTAGCGACCACTGGATTTTGATCCTGCTCCTTAAGTATTTCACCGTTTGACTGATGCTTCTCTTTGATATGATCCATTACTCCACGCTTATGCAAACCAATATAATCACACATTTTGCATTTGAAACATTTGGTTTCTTCGATCAACGAGGTCGAGTCACCTTGATCATTGACATTTCCTTCAGCAACTACTTCGCTGAAGCGAGTGGACTCAACCAACTCAGACTCTTGGTTGACAGGTTCGACCGTGGTGGTCAGGGTTGACTTCAGAGTACTTGAATACCCCTTATTAGGTGGGTTCTGGGCTTCACTAGATTCAACATTTTGACCAGTATGTTCAGCTGCAATGGTTTGATGAGATGAAACATCGTAACTAGCCGTTAATGGAGAGACTTCGGGCTGCACTGATTTCCTTTGAACAGGAGGATTGTTCTGTTGACCATCGTATGTCCAGTTGAGAGAATATTGATTCACTGCATACTGTGACGACAATTGATTTTGTTGTGCGTGAGCTGTGACCGGCTGATAAGCTTCGATGAGTGACTCAGCATCGAGGTTCGCGCCATCGTCAGCAATGTCCAAAGTCGCAAAGAAGTCTCCGCCCGCAACTGAAGAGTTGTGATAATTGGTGAACTGACTATCATTGGAATGATGTGACTGACTACTGTAACCACGTGCAGGAAATGAATGACTTCTTGGTGCTGGTGGAGCGTATGAAGGCACATCGTTGAGGTTGGAATAGCCCACAGCAGAATAATCGACTTGACTTGGTTGCTCACTGTAGTGGACTGATACTGCACCTATATTTTGATTATGACTCGGATCACCAGCGTATCCATTATTGGTAGAATAGTTTTGTTCGTAAGGTACCTCGTTATTCTGATACCCATAAAAATACTGCGAAGGATAAGGATATTCATTTACAGGTGCTTGTCTTGCTGGTGCATTGTCATCTTCATAAGTGAAGCTACTGATCAAGTCAAACGTAGTGTCATTTGCTGAATCTAGCGGCTGGTTGGTTGTATGATGAAACGATTTAGGTGATAATGACGTGAAAGAAGACATAGGGGGCAGCTGCTGATTCTCATGATGGCTGACTTCTCGAAAATCATTACTTGATGTTGGTGGTAAATATGTATTACAGCTACCATTCTCAATGTACTGTAGATAGCTCCCATAATGCGCTTCGGAAGCCATAATGAGAACGTTTCATTCCCGATTCTACCGATAGCAGTTGCAAACAGAATCTACACAATCTGTGTTGCAAAGAACAGCATTAACTCGATTCCTAAATCAATTTCAAGCAATCTTTTAGCTTACCATGCCTCTAGGTGTCTGGGGATCTCCATTGAATGGATATGAAGCAGTTCGGTGGTTAAAATGACTCAAAAACAAAGTTAATTCATAAACAATTTATTTCAACCGTCGCCTTCATTGTGTGTCTTTAGGCGCAACGCCAGTCTCGCTAGATGGCGTTCACGAGCAACTGCTGAACAGACAAACAACTCTGACATTATTTCAAGGTTTTCCATAGGATAGCCATTCGATTGTGACCTCAAAACTATATTGATTCGCTTGTGCAATTGCTTCGAAATTGAAATACTAAAGGTAAATAATGGAGTCAAATGCTGATGAAATGAATCATTAGCTCGGTAATATGAAACGCGGAGTGAGTTAGTAATTGAAACCGAGAGGTGTCAACCTGAGCGTAGCGTCTATCCTGCGTTGCCGGGATACCAGTTACCGACATCACTCTTTTTTCTCTGACATTCAAGCTCGAAAGGACGCTGAATGTTAAATTTAGTAGTTGTCACTTTCCTGATTGTGATCACAGTCGATCTTCTCGTTCAATCTTACTAAGAGCACCAAGTTGTCTTCTCATTACAGAATGTCGTCCACTTCGAAAATGTTGCTTCAGGGCAAAAAAGTTGCCCTAGACGCTGAAGGTCAACAATCAACTGCACTATCAAAGGATGCCGCCTGGTTGGCCCTCAAAGACATTCACGCCGCAAATGTGGCTAATCTCAATCTGAACGACTTGTTTGCTAGAGATGCAAAGCGCTTTGACAAATTCAGGTTAGTTAAACTCATAAACTGTTCTCTTATCTTTATTTTTGTAATGTATTTTATTGCAGCCAAAGCGTGCAGCTGCCAAATGGAGGTTCCATTCTTTTCGATTTCTCTAAGAACCTCATAAATGACGATATCCTCAAGTCACTTTTGAACTTGGTAAGCGAAAGGCTTGCTGTGTGGGCTGAATTGATTTATTGTGGGCCACTTTATTGCACAGGCTAAAGCCCGAAATGTCGAAGGCATGCGGGACAAGATGTTCTCTGGGGAGGCTATCAACTTCACCGAAGGACGCTCGGTACTGCATATTGCTCTGAGGAATAAGCTCGAGAAGCCGATTCTGGTCAATGGGCAAGATGTAATGCCGTCGGTTTACGCTGTCCTTGACAAAATGAAAGAATTTTCCGGCAAGCTTATCAGCGGCGAATGGAAAGGATATACGGGACAAAAAATTACCGACGTTGTCAACATCGGAATTGGCGGCTCTGATCTGGGACCGTTAATGGTCACGGAAGCCCTAAAGCATTTCCGCGCACCTAATGGTTGCAATGTTCACTTCGTGTCCAACATTGATGGTACTCACATGCAAGAAACGCTCAATAAACTGAAACCTGAAACAACTCTGTTCATCATCGCTTCCAAGACATTCACTACGATCGAAACTATCACTAATGCCGAATCTGCTAAAGCCTGGCTGTTGGCCCACACTGACGACAAGTCGGCTATTGCTAAACATTTCTGGGCTCTTTCAACCAACAAAGAAAAGGTCACTGCTTTCGGCATTGCTGAAACATCCATGTTCGAGTTCTGGGACTGGGTTGGCGGTCGCTACTCTCTCTGGTCTGCCATTGGACTCTCAATCTCTTGCTACATCGGCTTTGACAACTTCCGTCAATTACTCGACGGCGCTCATTTTGCTGATGAACACTTCAAGACTGCTCCTCTTGAGAAAAATGTGCCAGTCATCATGGCTCTGCTTGGGATATGGTATATCAACTTTTACGGCGCTGAGACCCAAGCTATCCTTCCTTATGATCAGTACTTGCACCGATTTGCAGCCTATTTCCAGCAAGGAGACATGGAAAGTAATGGCAAATACGTTACCCGTGATGGCCAGCCTGTCAATTACAGCACTGGACCCATTGTATGGGGTGAACCTGGCACTAATGGTCAGCATGCCTTCTATCAGTTGATACATCAAGGCACCCGATTGATCCCGTGTGACTTCATTGCTCCAGTTAACACACAAAACCCAATGAAGAAAAAATCCGAAAATGGTAATGCCTATCACCATTTACTTCTATTGTCAAACTTTTTGGCCCAAACTGAAGCCCTTATGAAGGGAAAAACTCGGGAAACTGCCGAAGCTGAATTGCGCAAGAAGGGAATGAGCGAAGAACAAGTCGTTAAAATATTGCCTCACAAAGTCTTCGAAGGCAATCGCCCAACTAATTCCATTGTATTGGATCAAATAACCCCATTTAGCCTGGGAACCCTGATTGCAATCTATGAGCACAAGATTCACGTTCAAGGCGTTATCTGGGACATCAATTCTTACGACCAGTGGGGTGTCGAACTAGGCAAAGAATTGGCCACTGCCATTCAACCGGAATTGGACTCTGATACACCAATTACCAGTCATGATTCTTCTACTAATGGTCTGATTTCTTTCATCAAGCAAAAACGAGCCAAGTAAATGGTTTCTTGATTTACTCCGAAGATTAGACTATCTTGTGATAGGAATATAGTGAAAAGATATATATGATAATAAAATGGTATTTGGTTTAAGAATTTCTTGTACGCCATTCAGTTCGCGCCTCAAAGGCAGCTATCATCATCAGAAATTTGATGATGTGTTCTTTTTTGTCTATCTGGATCGAAAGAAATCAGTGTCTAGCTCTGATGCATTACTTCATCAAATGCGCCACGTACATCCTATTTATAGAGAGCTATGGTTCTTAAGTTGACATTCCTTTTCCTAATCGTCACGGCTTGGTCAAGTGGTGTGACTTGTGTCTTCTACGCAAGTAGCCGTATTCCTCGAAGTCTATGCTACAAAGATGTCGACGTAACGAGAGACACCATTGTACAAGTACCACATTCAGGTTGTCTAACTGCCGATCAAACAATTTTCTGTAAATTCGACTGGACATCTGAAAAACAAGTTCTGCATAGAAAAAGGGAAGTTTGCTGTGATGGCTACCAAGACTATTCTGGCATTTGTGTTCGTAAGTTTTATTAACCTAAAACTGAATACGTCATCCTAATGAGAATTCTTTTTCAAGCCAAATGCTTAAATGGCTGCGCCTATGGTACCTGCGTAGCCCCTGAGATGTGCCACTGTGAGCCTGGTTTTACCGGAATTAAATGCGATCAAGTAGTCCCAGACTGTAAAACCTGATTTGTAAACTTAGTCCGAAAATTATGAATCGTTATTTAGTTAAAAACAAAATTCTTTATAAATACTAGTTACCTGGCGAACTTTTTGATCTAAAGGAAGAAAGAGAAGATAGAAGGACCAGTTTCAAAGACCAAAAAAACTAAAAAAGGACAAAAAAGTTTCGCAGTCAGCAGGATTCGAACCTGCGCGGGCAGAGCCCAACAGATTACTAGCTTATCTGAACGATTCTAGTCTGTCGCCTTAACCACTCGGCCATGACTGCTACATGTTTGTTCGGTTGCACTTTAGCATCAGCTGCCTGGAACCGCGCGAGCTATCGAACATCGTGCATGTCGGCAACTATCGATATCGGTAAACTCTGCTTCCGAGACAAAGAAGGATCTCGACTCTGCTTTTCTCTCCGTGTGTGTGTTTCTCTCATTCTCCCCCTGTTTCCCTTGCTACGTATATCGTTTTGTCCGTTTAACACGCTGTTCGGTTCACTATTGCGAAAATTCTAGTTAGAGTAAGCTTGCTTTATGCTTGAGGACTGAGACGATGTACGGCAATGGCAATGGTGAAGTAAAGGACGAGTACCAAAGCAATGGCAACTACGGCGGACAATCGGCCGACGATGACTCTGATTCGTCTAAATCCAATTCGTCCGGCTCGGAATCGGAAGCTGAGGACGGTGGTTCAAGTCAGCTCAGCAATGGCAATGAACGGAACCAGTCGGACTTTGATGACACTAGCCGTGTCAAGCTGGAGAGGAATTCTGACGATGAGAACTCGCAACGCCGGTCACCATCTGACAGTGAAGAAGATGTCCCTTTGAGTCAGAAAGTGAAGAAGGAGACCAAGAACGACTCTAGGCGCTCTACAGCTAAGCATAATTATAATGAAGATGACTCTGACGAGGATGTTCCTTTATCGCAAAAAGTGAAGCACGAGACGCCAAGTAAAAAGAAGCGTGCTAAAGACTCCGATGACGAAGAAGACTTCAAGCCCAAGGCTAAAAAGGCCAAAAATGGCACTTCGAAGTCTAAGAAAAAGAAACGGTCCAGCTCTTCCGACGATGATGATTATGGATCTGACTCTGAGGATAAGAAAAAGAAGAAGAAACCGAAAAAGGAGTCCAAAAAGGTGAAAGAGGAAAAAAGTAGCAAAAAGGCGAAAGGGAAGAAGGAAAAGTCCGGCTCGCAATCAAGCCCCGAAAAGTCGCCTAGGAAGAAAGTTAAAGAGGAGGACGAAGAGCATGTCTGGAAATGGTGGGAAGACAATGATGATGCAAATCCAGATATCAAGTGGCGTACCTTAGAACACAAAGGTCCTATTTTCGCACCAGCCTACGAGCCGCTGCCCGATCACGTTCGGCTCAAATACAATGGAAAACCAATCAAATTGTCTCAGGCTGCCGAAGAAGTTGCCACATTCTACGGGAAAATGATTGATCATGACTACGCGTCGCAGGAAATTTTCAACACAAACTTCTTCAAAGACTGGAAGAAATTCATGAATTCAGAAGAGAAAGAACTCATAAAAGATTTGAAGAAATGTGACTTCAATGCTATCAACGATTACTTCAAAGAGCAAAGTCAAAAACGGAAAGAGATGTCGAAGGAGGAGAAGAACAAAATCAAAGTTGAAAATCAACGTTTAGCGGACGAATACGGCTACTGTATTGTTGATTCGCACAAACAGAAAATTGGTAACTTTCGCATCGAACCACCTGGCTTGTTCAGAGGCCGAGGCATTCATCCAAAAATGGGCAAAGTTAAGAGAAGGGTGGAAGCCGAAGATGTCATATTGAACATTGGCAAGAAGGCTCAAATTCCAGCAGCGCCTCCGGGTCACCGGTGGAAGGAAGTGAGGCATGACAACACAGTTACATGGCTCGTTTCATGGAACGAAAATATCATGGGCGGCGTGAAGTATATCATGTTGAACCCGTCCTCTAAGTTGAAGTCTATGAAAGATTGGAAGAAGTATGAGAAAGCGCGAGAACTTGATAAGGTCATCGATCAGATTCGCGAAGATTACATGGAAGACTGGAAGGCCAGAGAAATGGTCAGGAGACAACGGGCGGTCGCTTTGTACTTCATCGACAGATTAGCTCTCAGAGCAGGTAACGAGAAGGACGGTGAGGAATCCGCCGATACAGTAGGTTGCTGTTCCCTAAGAGTGGAGCACGTTTCGCTACACGATCGAAAAGACGGCAAGGAGAACGTTGTAGACTTCGATTTCTTGGGTAAAGATAGTATCAGATACCAGAATTCGGTGCCCGTAGAAAAGAGGGTCTACAAGAATCTGAAGCTCTTCATGGAGAACAAGAAGAAAGGCGACGACTTGTTTGATCGACTAAACACCTCGACGCTGAACAAGCATCTTAACTCGCTGATGGAAGGGCTGTCTGCCAAAGTCTTTCGAACGTACAATGCATCGATCACACTGCAAAGACAACTAGACGAACTGATGAAGTCCTGTGACGAGACTTCTATACCTGAAAAGTTGTTAGCTTACAATAGAGCAAATCGCGCTGTGGCCATTCTGTGTAACCATCAACGCACCGTTCCAAAGGCCTTTGACAAGCAAATGGAAAATTTGCGAATCAAAATAAACGAGAAAAAAGATCTAATCATAGCCGCCGAGCAAGAGAAAAAGAAAGCCAAGAAGGACGGAAGTAAAGACGAAGATAAGTACAAGAAAAGGATCGCCACGCTAAAGGATCAACTCAAGAAACTAGAGGTTCAAGAAGTGGACAAAGAAGAGAACAAGCAAATTGCTCTAGGCACCAGTAAACTAAACTACTTGGACCCTCGAATTTCAGTAGCATGGTGAGTAGATCCTAACGACAGAGCACCAACTTTTTATTTACTTGACTTGATTTAATTTCAGGTGTAAAAAATATGACGTTCCAATAGACAAGATCTACAACAAAACTCAGCGTGACAAGTTCCGGTGGGCCATTGAAATGGTCGATGAAACATACCGATTTTAGGATGACCGTAATCAATAACTATTCTTTATTTAGTTGAAGTTTAGACCTTTAAGACGTGCGAAACAATACACGTAGAATGATTTTGTATGTTTTTCATATATCATTATTTTCTCTCTATCCTCCTCTCTTTATCCTCTCTATATCGAATTTTCCTAATGTAATTTCGTCAGTGTTTCTATCAGAACTTGAATTTGCATATACATTACACTTTTTGCATGTCAAACATCTCTAATTGTGTATCAGACAAGCTGTCCCTGTCGCCACCATGTTGATTTCAAAAAGTCATTCCCAGCGCTGCCGAAAACAAGAAGCGGAAATAGATTTCTCGGATAATTGAACTGAGAACAATGAAGGAATTACAAAACTAAAAACACAGGAGCGCATTGTTATTGGTTAACTTCTTTGCAGAGTTTCATTTTTTCGCATAAATAACCCTCCCTCTCTCTCTCTTCCTCTTTTTAAATTAGTGGCTCATTCAAAGCTTGCTTAAAACTGTAAATTGACACAAATTAAAAAAGAACAACGGACTCGGATGACGGCATACGTTTAACCATGGTGTCCATGTTTGCCTTCGTCAGCCGGCACGTGGGCATAGTATCTGATTGCGAACAATCGAGTTTAAGAGTTCGAACGTTCAACAATTTAACCACTCACCCCCAGGGAGCAAACTTGTGATGGCCATGGCCATGGGACGAACCGCGGTACACCTTGAGCTTGACATGGCCGCCATGGGTGGCACTGACCTCACAGATGGCCAGGACCAGGATGAGGGCGACGGCGAGCAGGATGATGGTCTTAGAACGCACACACACATGCACACAAGCACACTTGTGAGACGAGAGGCAACAATTTAACCTGGAACACTTACCGATCGAGTAGTCATGGTGTTGAAACAGGCTGAAGGAGCGAATGTGTTTCCATTTCTACTTTCACGCGGCCTTTTATACGGACATTAGGAGATGTCACGATTCACTGGACACTTTTTTTTGGTTCACTTGGATACGATTGGACCTTTCTTTCGCAAGTTGGACTCATTCTCATTAGAGAGGCCATTTTTACTTGGAGAGCAGTTCCTTTTCTGTGCCTTTACAGCTGACTAAAGAAACGAATTTCTCTGAAGAAAGTGATCTCTTTTTTTCGCTGCGACTTGTCTATCAAGAGAGCGATCCAAGTGATCGTCAGTGTCCAAGGTTCATCAACCGCTGACTGTTCTAGATATGTCATCGAATCGCTGCGACACACGCCAGAGATATGGCGAGAGAGCGAGAGAGAGAGAGCGAGAGAAAACGAAGGAGAGAAACTGATTTTAGTTTCCTTTCAAATATGCATCATTTTATAAACTGATCTGAAAACTTCGAACAATAGCTATTGGTTCTTTTTTTTGTTAATTTTTCTCTTTTTTCGCAATTTTCGAGAAAAAAGTATAAAGCTGAATTGCTAACAAACAAGTAGATCGAAGAGAAGGAAAGAAACAAGTGGCAAATAGAGTTGAAGAGAAAGAGATTGATTCTTAAGAAAAAACTATATAATTCTTCAGTACACTTTATAATAAAAAGCTGACGATTGTTAAGTTATTGTTTGCGAATTGGAATCGCCACCTAGAGCCGTCACGGGCGGCGGAGTACCACTTGAATGCCCCATTCGGTGGGCGTCCTGGTAGTTGCGTGCCTGCGTTTGAGCCTCTTTCACTGGATCTGATTGTTGAGCGAGAGAAAGAGGGAAAGCAAAGAGGGAGAGAAAGCCGTTAGTTTGATTCGGCGACGAGTCTTGCAACTGTTGACAAACTTACAAAAATATGCATGATCCATTGCTTCGCGTGCAGTTAACCTTTCTTGGTGATCGTATCGAAGCAGCTTATCCAGAAAGTCCAGCGATTCGGGACTAACTAAATGCTGGTTTTCACTGTGTACAAAGCGTTCCCAGCGTTTCCTTGAATGTCTGTTTATATGGAAGGTAGAATGTAAGATATGTAACAACTCAGTTATACGGTACGTACCTTCCGAGAATGTCGTTGAAACGAGGATCAAGATCTATCTGATACTTTTCTAGATATTCAAACAGTTCTTCCGTTCCTAGAACCTTGGCAATTCTAACCAGCTGATCGTAATTGTCATGACCATGGAAAAAGGGCTCTTTGCGAAATATCATAGACGCTAACATACAGCCCAGTGACCACATGTCCAGAGAGTAATCATACATTTGGTAGTCTACCAGTAGCTCAGGTCCTTTGAAGTAACGAGAAGCAACTCGAACATTATACTCTTGGCCAGGATGATAGAATTCTGCTAAGCCCCAATCGATTAAGCGTAGCTTCCGATTTTCGTGGTCAATCATGACGTTGTGAGGCTTGACGTCGCGGTGCATTATACCCATACTGTGACTGAAATCCAGTGCCTTGAGTAACTCGAAGAGGTAATATCTAATATCGAAGTCTGTTAATGTCTGATACAGTTGCTTAAAATCAGTGTTGTTCACATATTCAAATATTAACGCTGGCGTTCGTGACTAAAAGAGATAGAACAAGTGAGACATAGCTGAGTGAGGATGCTACATACCACTTGATCTTTAACTACGGCTTGAAGGGTTATGATGTTTGGGCCACCCCGTAAATTTTCCAGGATCTTAATCTCTCTCTTGATCTTCTTCTTTTTGACAGGCTACGAGACATTCGACAAAGACACTGTTAACGAACGTAGAAGCAACTCGTCACACATACCTTTAAAATTTTAACAACACACTTCTCATTACTGGAAACGTTTACTCCTTCGAAAACTTCACTATATTTACCACGTCCTAGTTTTCTGACAAGCTGGTAATCTTCTTGATTAGCCCAGTCAATGACATGAGACTCATAATCCCAGTAGTCACGAGTTCGATGTGTATTGACTTCAGGGTACACCCGGCTTCTCGATGGGAGCGGCATTGGCTTGCTCTGCTTGATGTCGTTATGTGGAACACTTCGGAAACAGCGTACAGATTCACTTGACTTGTACAAAGTCTTTCCTATTCTTCTGAAATGTTCACCGTGAACCGTTGATGAACACGTCGGTGATGAGTAGAATTCGGAAACTAATGTACGCCCAACATGAAGCAGTGGGCGCCTAATCTTGACTCCTTTCCCCTTTGCTGTTCCTTTGAGTCTGCAATTAAACACATTATCGGGTAAGAAAGGTCCAAAATGGGTGACCAGGGGCACAATCTAAATGTCCAGCTTACATGAATGTTGATAAACAAACAGTATGGCCTAAAAATTAGCACATTTCCCAAAGCAAATTCGAAAAACTCGGTGTGCAACAAAATGGCGAAAAGAAGAAGAGAAGCTGCCGGTCATGAAGCGCTGATTCCTATTCTTCGGTCGTTTACTTTGCGTTTTGTCTTCGCGCCAAGGTGTCGACTATTAACGAGACTACGTGAATATTGCAATTTTACTTAGACTAGCCCTATTAGAACCATAACTATTAACTGAGCTAGATTAGTAATTGCAGATTGTGTTACTTCCGTCCCAAAACTAGATTTAGCAGTTATTCAATCGAATCAGGTAAACAGTAGTCCGCTGCAAAGACAAGAAGAAGCTAACGGAGTCGACAAAGAAAATCTTCGGCGGGTTCAGCAAACGACAAACACGTAGACTGCAACGCAAGCGCAAATCTGCCACTTGCCTAGTTGTCTCGGAAGAACATAGATGGCAATGACGACGCTGATGGCGAAAATTAATCTAGTTATCTTTTTAATTTTGCTAGACACTTCCTTGATTTCAGTCGGACTCATAGTCCACCGTCTCGTCCGACTGGTGGGCTTGTGTTGTCTTTGCTAATATAGTTGGCATAAATATTGACTCGGATAGTTGTTTAAATTCACATCTACGACCAACGTAGCCATGTGCACATCTAATCAAAGTTAACTGCCAATTAGCAAATACGGTCACAGTAGTAAACCTACTTACTCGCAAGCATATTCTAGGAAGTAGCTATTGGAAATTCGTAAGCATTTTGAGTTGTTTAAGCAGTAGTATTTCTTGTACGGTTCAGGACACTCGCCGTCAGTTGACCGCGAGACGCGATTAGCGTTCATCATTCCTAGCAAGCCTGGCAATCAAAGAATGTAACCAAATCAAGTAAACAGCTTTGTGTATCACAACTTACAGAACGAATAGACAACAAAATATAGTGATTGAGTACAGGTTTGGCTCATTTCTAGGCAAAGTCTAAACCATTGCCTTCCATTGTAAACCTTTAAACGATGGTTTGCTTGATTTGGCTCGTAACGGAGAAGGCGCGCGCAATTTAAGCACGGATATGGAAATGGCATTTGATGATAAGTTTCACACCGACCTCGTTTACGTGAATAGGAAATCCACGTTATGTCGCAAGTTGCGACTAGCAATCATAATCTAATATCTGATTAGGAACTTACAGAACTACTCATGCATAAATTTCAGCTTCCGATGGAACTATTTAGTTCCATTCGTGATAAAAAACTTTCCACAGTTTAATTTACTCTAAATGGACCACAATTATCTAACTGGATTGAAGTACACTTGGCTTAGAAAACAATTGAAGCACTTGCACATATTTACATGTTTCTCATCAAATCAGTTCACGAAGACACTTGAAAGCTGGTTTCTTTGTCTCACAACTTACCACTGCACATGTTTCCCAGTGAATCAAAAATAAGTAGATTGTCACTCAACTGTCATGAACCTGTGTGACGAAATGTTCAGTATTCGAAGCTACGAAAAATGGTTCAAGATATCAAAGTGTCTCTTTCTAGGACATTTGTTCCTTTTCATCTTCATCTCCTTCCTTTTCCTGTCCGATGGCATCGATCACATAAATCGCTCTGAACATTTCAGCGAAAATCTGGACTCGGAGAAGGTCATGCTCTACAACATTGCCCGAAGTATGTTCACGAACACCGTCATCATGGCCATGGCCGTCCTCATGGTAGGGGTCATCGGGGCCGTGAAAGAAAATGGCTTCCTGTTGCTGACCTCGACGACGCTGCAGCTGTACCTTGTCCTGATCTACGTGACAAGCCATCGACCTGAAAAGGGACCTTTCAGTACCTGTCTGTGCTGTTCGAGCCTAGTGTCCATCTTATACACCTGGATGGTTCAAAAGTGGACTGAACTTCGAACTGACGAGCTGCTCTATGAGACAATATGACCGAATTGTGCAATAAACTAGAGATGCCATCATCATTAGTCAGTCTACTCAAGTCTATATTCATCTCGAGCCCGAGTGTCCTAGAATGACTATTGTCAGCATTTTGAACCATTCGCTTTTGTACATTCGAGAAGGCGAGCCAAGAAAAGAGGCAACGCAAAGAGCTTCGCTCGACACGATGAAGTTAGAGTCGGAGACTCTTTCTATTTTTGTTCGCTGAAAAAAAGAGAAAGAGAGGCAGAGAGGAGAGAAGGGAGAGGGAGAGAGGGTGAGAGAGCGACATAACCAACATAGAATTTAAAACAGGAAGAGAGACGGAGAGAACACAGGGCCAAGAATCTCTCGGCTCTACTGAGCTTAGGTTGCCAAAGGTGTCTCTTCCGTTGCATCTCTTTTCCCTTCTCCCTCTCCCTCTTCCTCTCTCGCAGAGGCTCCTTCGTCTTCCCAGTTTAGTTCGAATTCTTTCTCAGTTCTCAACTCGAAAGAGCAACACTGCTTTCATACCCAATGCAGCCATCATGGTTGCCTTTCTGAAAGCCGGTGAAACTTGCCTTGCCGAGAGCTGCATTTAGATTTAGTTTAAATTGTTATTGTGTGCAAAAACTTGTCCACTGATTGACACTAACTGCAAAGTTCTAAATTGTCTTCGAAACGAAAGATGTCCTCCAATCACAATCGTCGCAGCGAGAGTCCGGTCACCGAACCCTATAGACAGTCGCCGATGTATCAGAGTAACGACAGTCTCTCCCAATGTCAATCATATGCCGACTTGCCCTATACGCCAGTTGCCCCGAGGCGGAGACATCGGGGCCGCAGTTTAAGTGCCACTCGCATCAACTCAATGGGACGACAGGACAGTACGATGAGTTCCATTGCTTCGCCCAACCCATCCTTCGGATATGACAGAGGTGAAATTTATGCGCATATGACATAGCTAATCTATAATATGCAAATATGGCCATCAGGTTGAATTGATTTGAATTAATTCGGTATTATTTCTACTTCTCTCGATGCTGACATAGATGCGGTTGCCTTCTACCATTACTCGGACTTTATCAAGCCAAAGCTGAAGAGGTTCATGTCATCTATCATCACATCAATTGTACCAAATCCACCGTCACCACATCCCAGCTACCTGGCCCAGAGGCCACCCAGTGTGCCCCGACTGCCCACCAGGCCAGCTCTGCCGGCAGCGCCATCTGTGAAGTCATCACCCACCCTGGAACCAAGCCCAGGGTCACCCGATGCCAGCAGCAATAGGCCAACGGTCCCTTCACCCCTTATTCCTTTCGCCTCGGGCAGCCAGTCGCCAGGGGTCGTTTCCTCAGAGCAAGTAATGTCCAGCCTGGTGCGGTACCAGGCCTCCCCGTCGCCCAGTGTGAGTTCACCGCAACCGGAAGTGAACTACAACAGCCTCTACGGCATGGACAGTCAAGGTAACTTTGTCAAGGTGCGCAAAAAGAGACCCGACAGGTATAGTAGCCTTAAATCACTGGAACAGCAAGAGAAACAGTCGCCCACCGAGTACAGCAAGCTGCCATTTGCAATCGGCAACCACCAGCAATTTGTCAAGCGATCCGCTTCCATGGCCCACCTCTACCAGACCTACTACGGCCAGGGCCACCCTGGCGCCCCCTCGCCGTCAAAGGACGAACTACTGATGACTGTGGTCACGCAACAGCACCAGCTGCAGAGTCTTGCCCAGCAACAGGAATACCTGCAGGCCCAGATATACTGGCAACAGCAAAAGCTGCTTCGACAGGAAGAAAAGGTCAAAGAGGCCACCAATCGGGCCAGTTCAAGTCCGGGCCAGGAAAGTTCTAGAACTCGAGAGACGGAAAAGTCGACGCGGACAAAGGAGAAGCGCAAGAGGACGGCTTCGAGGGAACGGATCCAGGAACAGATTCAAAAGCAACAAAATCAAGTTCAACAGCACATCAAGCAGCTGCAAACGCAACTGGAGCTGCTGCGTGAGAAGAAGTCACGCAGACCGGCTCGAGGGACTCACGAGAGACGGCACTTGGATGAGGCCCAGTGCGAGCAGTCTAGTGAGGTAGAGTACTCCGATCTGCCGCACGAGGACGAAAATAGTGCCAATCCGAGCCCGAGTCCCAATTTAGAGCAAACCAAATCAACGAGTGCATCGCCCTTGGGTCGCAACGACCTGGGCGTCAGTGGCTCCAAGCCCCGAGAAGAGGCCACTGGGCGGGGATACCTGAACCTTACGCCGCTGGCCAACCCGATGGTGCGCAGCGCGTCGCCCACCTCGCTTAGCCCGGCAAACTTGCCCCGGTCACCGTCGCCGATTCCCGGGCACCGGGACACCCATGAGCGGCCCGCGTCGCCCAACCCTCTGTCGGTGACGCCGTCAAAGAGCACCCTGTCGCCCTTCTACCACATGGACAGCCTGCCCGAGGACAGTGTGACCGACGACACGTGGTTCGCCGACGAGGAGCACCCTTACGGCGAGACCCTCAGCCCCATGGGCGGGCCGAACGAGGACAGTGGCGTATCGCCCTTCAGCGGCCGGTCCGGGATGTTCATGTTGCTTGTGCCTGACAAAGGTGAGTCTATCGAGTGTGGCTTATCTTGCATAATAAGTATCCATCTTGGCTGTTGCAGATAAAGCAGAGGGCGGGTCCAAGTCTCCGACAACGGAACCGGAAACGCCACTTCCATATGCCAGTGACGAAGAGGACCTGATCAGGGAAATTCAGGCCCGACTGTACAACTTCAACCGGGAGAAGGATTTGCTGAAACAGAAAGAGGTGGACGAGAAGGAGCTGAGGGATCAATTGGCCGCCGAGGCCGAGGAGGAGAGGAAACAAAGGCAAAAGGAGGAGGAGGAGAGGAAGCAGCGGCACTTGGAGGAAGAGCTGAGACGGCAGAGGGAAGAGCAGGAAAAGTCCTGGAGAGACGAGTGCGAGAGGGAGAGGAGACAGAGGGCCGACGAGATGAAGAGGGCCGAGGGTGAGATGCTCAAGCAACAGCAACAATTCCTAGGTAATTAGCTGAGCACCTGCTTTCCACTTAATTAGCATGATGAATGGCAATCGCCTATTTCTTTCTCTCCCTCTCTCGCTCTCCCTCTCCTCCCGGTTTCCCATTCACTCAAATTATAGACCAACAAAGACAATTGCTTGAGCAACAGCAACTATTAGAACAGCAACGGCGAGAATTAGCGATGCAACAGCAACAGCTCATCGAACAGCAAGCCAGGCAGTCAATGTGGGCCCTCAACGGGCCGGCCGAGGCGCCGCCACTAGTGGCCCCACCGGCAGCTGAGCCCATGCAACATGTGGGCCACTTGGCGCCACTGGCGCCCCCTAAGCCGCAGAGAAATCGCCGGCCTTCGGAGGAGGTTCTCGCCTTTGGTCAGTCGCTAGATGGCCAGCAATCAGTCCAGAATATGCAATCAGTGAACTATAATCATGTAAATCAGCCAAACAATCAACTGCTCGTTGATCTGTCCTTTCCGAGCAACGGAGTCCAGTCACCCATGGCCAGGGAGGAGCCACCAGCTCGGCCAATGTCCCCGCCAGCTCGGCCAGTTTCCCCACCACCCCGTCCTCTCAGTGGGCCCGCGTCGCCTCAACCAGCTGCCCATACGGTGCCCCTAGTTGGCCTGAACATGGCCCCAGAGCCCCAGCCCTTGTCGCAACTTGTCCCTCAACGGCCGCCCAGTCCTTCATTTTATGAGCCCACACAATTAGACCACCCAGGTCATCAGCCCGTGAATCAGCATCTCCTACCCGAGCAGCCCGGCCGACCCCTTTCGCCCCAGATCCCGGCGAAGACAGCTGCCGAGCCACCACCCATGGCACCCCAGCCACCGAGACGAGCCCCCAGTGGGCCGACAACTCAGCGAGGGGCGAATGCCAGTGAAACGTTCATGGACCACTTTGACTACTACGCCAGTGCCCGGCCAGTGGTCACCAATCGGCTCTCGTCTCGGGGCAACTCGCTGGGCCCACATCGGGACATGAGGACACCGCCACCCGACACATTTCAAGATGGCCTGGACAAGTCACCCCCAGTGGTGGACACATTGCAGTCAAGCCTGAGGCCATTACAGGCCCTACTTGGTCAGTCAACTAATTCGCCATTAGAGTCCAGTTTACCTGTCTAATTAGTACCCTTACCTGCCTTAATGGACTTTAATGTTGTCTCCCCTTACATTGCAAATAGCATAACAATTTTCACATACTAAATTAATGTCAAACAAACAACAATTAGATGATTCAATGCTGGGCGAGTCGGCGATGAATGCCGGAAGAAGGCAAACTCTGCCCGACATAATGAGTGGTCTGGACCTTGATGGTGGCCTGTCGTCACTGGGAACCGGACATCAGCCCTCATCACCGAGACCAGGGATGGCCAGTGGCCGGCTGGGTGGCGGTGGAGGCGGAGGAAGTGCCGTCGGTGGTGGTGGGAAGCGAACCGACTCACTGCCAACGGCGGCCGCCATCCAGCGGAAGAAGTCAATGCCCGGCAATGTTTCCTCGCTGGTGAGAAACTTTGCCTCTAATTTGCCTCCTCCTTGATGGTTAACCTTTTTTTAATTAACAGGTAGACGGACCACCACCGGGCTGGGAGAGAGAACAGGTCAGCCAATTAGCACATGCGGCTCGCGAGGCACGGATGATGCAAGCCGAGAACAAGAAGCTAATTGACTGGTCGTCACTTGTTGATTGGCTAATTGGCAAGCAGCTATTGATTTGGATGATACTGATTAACCTGCTAATTGGCTACTACTTTTTTACACTGTTGAGAAAACGGTCCACCGAAGGTGACGAGGCTGACGACGACACTGCCAAGGAGTGATCAGCTGATTGCCGAGAGGAGCTGATTACGCAATCAAAGGGCTGTTTACTCTTAGATTGCGCAATTTGTGCAACAAGATGATATGCAAAGTGCTGTTGATAAATGTGAAACAATAAAAATGAATAAATTTCGCCCGAAATTAGAGATGTTCCCTGTTAGTGATGGCGATACCTTTCAGGCAGTTGGCAAGATGGAAAAATTTCACCAGTGTCAGAACAAAGTGTCATCACATTAAAGCAAGGCACGTAAAGATGTACCCAAGGTACGTGGGATTTGCTTAATTGCCTGCCAAAGTAGACCTTCATCGCCAGGTACACACAGCACACCTGAGGATGAGGGTAAGCCTAGTTCTATAGGCAACTTGTCTCCCCATAACTTGAATATTAGCAAATTATAGACTTGCGCAATGCCCTGTGTTGAGAGGCAATAAATATGTTTAAGGGACATACATATGTGAGACCCAGCTCTCTGAGATACAGGTATGTTTGCTACAACCGAGAATATGGAGATGGAGTGAGAGCAAGTTTCGCTTTTTAAGATGTAATAACAGCACATAAAAGTGACGCCTCACTGAAAATGAGCCTATATCATTAAGGGTTTCCTGTGAGGGGGGAGGAAAGAGGGGACGGGAGAGGGGAGAGGCAGAGGGAAAAGTGGAATTTTAAAACAGTTGGTCTTGAGTTTAAATAGTTGACGTTAACTAACCTAAATGAAGACGTCTTATCTCCGCCCATCTCTAGCCTCTGTCTCCCTTCTTTCCCCCTTCTTTCCCCCTTCCTCCGAAGGCGGGCAAAGCCAGGCCACTTTTAGGCCCTCTCTCCCGTCCAGCGGCAAATCGTCGCTCTCCCTCTCTCCCTTCCTCTCTCTCTTCACTTGTCTCGTCAAGGGATGACAGTTCTGAAGGCTACCTCTACTTGTGACCACACTCGACTGTGAAGAGCGCTCTTTGCTCCTTTCCTGACCATTCAAAATGGCGTCCTCGAACATGTCCACAAATGTGGCCCGAAAGTCCTTCTCGATGGACGACATCCTCAGTCGGCCATGTTCTAAATCGTCCACAAATTGGACACCATCAAGTTCCACCGAAACCTACCATCTTCCTCCCAACCAGCGGCACATATCTCACCACTCCGCCGCCCACCAGCCGTTCAGCCGGACCTGTGGCCCACCTTTGCCCACTGTGAGTGGTCACAGTGATCAGCTGGGCTTTCAGTATCAACACTTTTATCAGCACTATCAACAAGGTAAGTCCCAACTAATCTATGTGCACACATATATGTACATGTAATATCAGGGGTTAAATTGCGTAATTATACTTCGGCACTCATTACACTTGGTCTCGCTGTTTTAATTCACAATTTACGAGTTGAGTTAATCCGTGCCACTGAATGGATGCCAACCTCACTTTTATGGCCATGTCTATTCCAGTGCCAATTATCCAATAACTTTTAAGTTATGATATTTGTTTTTACAGCACGACTCTTCCTTCGGGCTATGATAACAAATATTGCTAGGCAGTCAGAACGATTGATGACTACTTACTGGTTTACTCTGAGAGAGAGAGAGAGAGAGAGAGCGGGAGAGAGGAGAGATGAAACTTTTATAGCCAGCCATTGAGCCGTCAAATGATATAATTTATCTGACTTGTTCATGATTGCTTAATTGCTCTTGTTTCTCTCTTTCTTTCTCGCTTTAACATCTCTCGTCTCTCTCGCTCTTCCTCTCTCCCTTCCCCTTCCCCTTTCTAAATCGCTGTGCAAATTCACTCAACCCTTTCTCTCATGCCACAATGGCCCCATTTGTTGCAACTCTTTCAGAACCCTTAAGTTCGACACTTTAAATTCAATACGGTCCCCAAAGCTCTGTATAGGTAGCCATTTGCACATCTTACACTGCGGCGGCCATCTTGGATCTCGAATGACAATGCACTTCCGAACAAGTTGAAGTTGACTCTCTTTATTTATGAGTTGTCATCACTAAAAAACAAATTAACCTTTTTGATGTTGTGAAACGAGGAAGAGAGGGAGCAAGAGGGAGAGGGAGAGAGGAAGAGGGACCCCGGACCAATAAAAACTAATGTGCTTCTTAGTATGCAGAAAAAGATACATCAGGTCATAAAAATGAAATGTACGATGTCTTTTCGCCGACAAAGCTATAAAACAAGCTCTCGAAATATATATACACAGCTCATTCTTGCACATAGCGTGTAATATATTCAGTTATGTGGCAATTATCGTGTTGCGAACTGAAACGTGAGTGATATTGTACAATTGTGTGATTAGGTTCACACTGTACACAACTGAAAGCAAAGGTAGCAGCTGCACGTCTACGTATCTTGCGAATATGGTAATATTTTGTCGTACCTGTTGAGAGAACAAGGCTAACGTAGCTGAAGGCAGAGAAACACCTTGATTTGAAAGATGAAGTCATTAAAAAGTGATTCAAACCATTATTAGCTTCTTGTTTGCGAGGCAAAAATTTTACTACGCTGAAACTTCTATTCTCAGGTTTTTTGCGTTGTTGTTTGCTGAATATGCAAATAATATTTCTCTCTATGCTTAGTAGTTCTCACTTAATTATATATGTGTACGCATATGGCTTAAAAACTGATCGGTCAAAGATGGCGCCCGGAGAGAGAGAGGGAGGGAGAGAGAGCGAGCGAGAGAGAGAGAGGAGGAAGCCTTTTCTTTCCCTGGTGACATCTTAATACAGTCACTGACGATGAGCTATGTGGAAAAATATGCATATCAAGATACATTCGCAGTGACAGATATGTCATTACCTTTGTACAATTTTCCCTCTCTCTCTCTCCCTCTTCCCTCTCCCTCTAGTCGAGCTGTATGATTGATGATGCTAACTGCACTCATCTAGTGTTGAAAAACCAAGTCAAAGTGAGTGAGAGAAAACAAGGACTAGAGGGAAAATGAGAATTATTCATAATGTCATTTACATTTAATGACAATTTACCTTTGCATAATTTTTGTATTCCTTTGCTAAAAGCGAGAGAAAGAGAGGGACCGAGAGAGGAGAGGAGAGAAGGGGAGAGAAGGAAATCATCATCACCACTTCACAACTATCGGTGCGCCAAGTGCTGCAACAATTAGGAAATTCATTCATACTTCACTCAAGCTAATGAGATGCCGAGATAATTAGTTTGAAAAAAGTAATCATGATTACCTGTCACTTAGCAGGTAAGCCCGAGCCGTGCAGGGCCAGCGAGGGCAGTGGCGGCCCATCCATGCAGCACCACCCTCTGGTGGGCCTCACGTCACCCGATGGCGTAACCTACCAGTGGGTGAGCCCTCCCAAAGCCCTGCCCCGCAAGAGGACAGTCTTCTCACGGGGCCAGAGGACTCAACTTGAACTCAAGTTCCAAAAGCAAAAATACATCTCCAAACCGGATCGGATTAAATTTGCCAAAGATTTGTGCTTAAAAGACTCCCAGGTTCGTCACATAGCCAGACATATCTCATATTTACATTGGGTGCAACTAATTGCTGTGATGCAACCTTCTCTTGCCAGGTAAAGGTGTGGTTCATAAATAGGCGCACAAAGTGGCGTAATGATCGTGAGAAGCGCCTCAACAAGGCCCGGGCTGACCAGAGGCAGCGCATCGACTCCAGTCTAATGGCCGACACTAAATCACAATCGGCGGCAACCAGTGTCTAAACTCTCGACAATTAGCACGTTCAAGACACAGATAGTTGTCTCATCGCTCATGTGAACCTATTTATTTATACTTTTTTGGCTTTCGTAAACTTTTGTCATTATATCATTAAATTCTCAATCTGTCACCTAACTCTCGTAACATACTCTAGAGATGACCCTTGGTGACCCCTAGCGGCTTTGTCGCTGACTAATTTGACAAGTGGCAAGGCAATGCTGGCTCAGCTGTTCGAAACTATCTCCTACGATAAAACTTGCGAAAGGCCTTGTTGGCTAAAACCTTCAAAGGTAACAACGTGTTCGCTCTTTCGCGTAACCACTCTTCGAAGGCTTGCACTTCGTTCAGGAAGCTGGAGTCTTGGTGATGTAGTCGCATGTACTCGAAGAAGGAGTCAGGTACTCGAATGCCACCATTTTCCAGCTTGATAAAAATGGCCGAGAAGCCCACCTTGGGCGCTATGGCCAACAAGTCTTGGCGCTCAAGTGTTGCGTAATTTTCGACAAGCAACTCAGCAATGGGGAAATGTCCTAATCTTAGAGCGTAGGCCAAGGCCGTGCCCACTTCGGTGTCCACATTTATGTAAATCGGATCAACGCGGCTCCTCGCACTAGCTGACGGCATGATTAGTTGCTTCACGATGGACACCATTGGAATTGTATCGTGCAACTCGATGAGAAAGTGCAACAGTGTACGCCCATCAATCTTGATATTCAGGTCGAGGTCAAACTTTTCGGCCAGAATGGCGAAAACGGATTTCAGGTGTGTCACGTTCACATTGACAACGTGCTTTGTTATGGACAGTATGTGCTCATCCTTTTCCGGCTTAATCATGTGTTTGCAGCTCTTAATGATGGCACAGATCAGAAAGATTAGAGTAGGATGGTTCGACACCAATGTCCTGGATTCTTCATTTGCTGAACAAGCTTTCAAGTAGACTAAGGTCAGATCAAATCGAAACTTGGTGATGGTTGCCTCGACCTCATGAGGACTTGGAATGATGTTCAGCCTTTGGATGAGATATTCAACAATTTGCACAATTAAACATTTGTTCTCTGGGAGGATGCAAAGGAAACTTTCATTCTCGTCCATTTTGCAACAAGGGTTGAGTAGATTACTGGAAGCTCCCAGTTGGACGAGTCTATCAATCATCATGCAAATACTTGCAACATTCGAGGACTTGCCGTCATACTTGTACAGCAACAGTGCCAGGCTAGTGAAGCCCATGTAGTCACGAGCATCGGCTTTCTCCCGAGAGGGCAAGAGCAGCTCTAGAACGGTGATCGGACAGTGTCTCTTTATAGCAGCCATCAATGGCAGGTCTCCAGCTTTGTCTTGAACATCTAGCATTAAATGAGAACTATGGTTCCGTTCACGAATTTTGAGGAGATAGTTGACTATGTCCGACATTGGTTTCGTTCGCCAGATCATGTTGACTTCGCGGTCAACGAACAGCTTATTGTGCAACAAGCTGTGAATCCAGGTTCGGCCTTCGTCAGTCAGTTCTTCGGCAGCGTTGTTGAGCCTTAGAGCTCCGAGAAATATCTTGAAAGTATTCATGTCTAGTTCGCACTCGTTTAGGTAAATATGAAAGACCTGAGACAGGTGATCACAGTTGCGGAAGCTTGGCGACTTGATTAATGCTAAGGCGACTTTGAGCTTGTGTAGCTTTACCGCCAAAGTCAATGGCGTGTCACCGTAGTCATCGACAACGTTAATGTTCGCTTTTCTCGAGAGCAAATCATCGAATATGAACCAGCGAAAGTCCGTGGTTAAGGCTAATTGATGCAAAGGGTAAGAGAGTGCTTGATTTTGTCTTAAATTACTTACCTTTAATGAAGTAGAAGAGAGCGGTTCGTCCGCTACTGTCTTTGATGTCAATGAACACTTGATTTCTCGTGAAGCTCTTTAAAAGCAGCCGAATGGTCGCATTGTACACGTCAACGTTCATTCGGCCAACGGCTAGGTGAAGCACTCTACCTGTCTCTTCGAGGCATCTAGATGAGGCTTCAATCGCCTTGATTGTCTTTATCACGTGATGGATAGGAAACTCTTGTAACACATATTCAACGAACATGGCCTTGATGTCGTAGATGCCTTCTCTTAGAAGTAGAACTAGTGTATCAGAGTAGCCTTCGTCACCTTTCTTGTCCCTGATATACTGATATAGACACAGCTGAGACCGGTGTCCTCTTAGCTGACCATTGTTGTGAAGACGTTCGGCCTTCGCGATGTCCATATGAAGCAACGCATCATCGAACAAGGCTCCCGAGGGTGTCTCAGTCAAACGGGGCGACCGGTGGGCTTCACGTTCTATGGAAAGAACACTGGCCATGTGCTTGTCATCATGAAGAGGTCTAGAGACACTCATGTTAGCCAATGGACTAAATAGAACAGTATTGAGTTTGAGTTGTTTTGAGAATTGGTTTCAGATGCGTTTGTTTACTTTTCATCAATTTCACTGTACACATTTAAGTTGGAACTTTTTCAGCAAAGGCAACACTACTCAGCTCTCTTCGCTCAACATTCTATTTGAAAGTCCGACACTATTCGATCTATTCTTTATATTCAGTTCTACGAAAAAAAATCTGTGTCTAAGACGGTACTCCTCTTTTTACGACCCTTGCGGCAGCGAAGCGAATCAACAGCCGGACTTAACTTCAACTGAGCGGCCATGTTTTTATTCTGTGTCAAAATCAAATCCCAACGGCAATGTTTGTTAAATCTAACGGTTACATAAATAAACATTCTAGTCTAACTTTCTAGAGAACAACTTTCGGTTTGCCTTACACTGTGTAAGATGAGCAAGATAGAACGATACAACTGTGTCCGCAAAGAATTCGGTTTGGAAGTGCGCATCAAAAAAACATATATTTCTACAAGAATAGAACATTTGGGGAGTGAAAATGATGGACCGGAAGAGGAATTCATTCCAGCTTACAGCGGAGAATAAATAAGAAAATGACGGACGGAATGAGGGCAGTAATGTGGAGACCATCGGCCGAACCGCTGTAATTGCAACCATCGCCGCGACAGCAAGCCATGCACTCGTACTCAGGATTCCTCATGTCGCAATGTTCCCCAAGGGTGACATCTTCGCCATAGGCACCATCGTAGCCATGACAGGGACCGGTGGCACATTCACGCTTCACAAACATCTCGCCCGAGGCCATCTTTCGCACCTTGACGGAACACCGATTGAAGAAGGCATACCTTGGACACTCTTTCAGGTCCTCGAAGGCACAGGGTTCAAGGCTGTTGCTGTAACACTGGTAGCAGCTCAGAGGAGTAACAGGTTCCATGCTCAAGGAAATTACGAGAAGGAAACCCAGCACAGTCAAGCCGTTCACCATCTTTAATTGCCTATCAAACCGAACTCTAGGGAAAGTTCTCTCTTGCAAAGCCTTTTCAATGCCTAACGCGCACTACCTCACTGAGTCACCGTGTTACTCACGCAACTCGTTATTCAAAACTAATGGCAAACCGAACGAACGACTACCTGGACACTCTGCCAAGTCACTGGAGCCTAATGACGAAGGTGTGTCATAAATACATTCTGAATGAAGAAGAGAAAGTAAGACAAGCATCAACTTTTTTCTAACTTTATCGCCGGGCTTGTCACCAACAAAAAAGAGTAGAAATTGTATACACGAACACGAAAGTGAATTTCAGGTGAAAGAACAATCAAAGGAGCGACCTTCATGGTGACAAATAAGAACTATAGTTGATGGCCTTCACACATGCCGGCCATAGAGCTGGCATCGCTTGTTGATCTTTTTTTGTTGATTGTAGTTAAACTGCGATGTGGTTTTTATGTAGGGAATAGCAGTTGTCCCATTATTCAATACTGAATCAACGCCCGTAACTAAATCCTCCTAATTGTCACCTTTATGGCGTTTATTTCAACAGTTCCGGTATAGAGATTAAGGGAATAGAAAAAGAATACAACAATGAGAGTGTGATTCACGGATAAAATTTCACCGAGTACAGCAATCCTGAAATGCAGCATCAAATTAACAAACATTTAGTCCGTCAGAGTAATTAGGCATATTGCCAGTTGTCCTTAACCACGGTTAGTGTATTGACAAGGTCGAGAAAGTTGCGTTCTAACGGTCATCATGGTGAAACTGCCGACGATGAGAACAGCCATCTTAATATATCTATTTTCTGGCTTCAGATTGAAGTCTTGAAGCTTCCAGATTAATCAGAGGCAATTAAGTGTAATTCTCAAGTTTTAATTGTTTGGAATTATGTGTGCTCAAGGAACAAGTTGCACTGGGTTCTGCAAAATGTAACTTTTCTTTGAATTGCTCATCGCGTAATTAGTTTACGCAAATTAAACAAACTTATCTCATTAAATGCAAATTACAAAATGCAGCCAGGAGTCACTTTAATGTCTTGTATCACGCTATAAGGTGGGAGCCCGTGATTACAGTATTATGAGGGTCAGTTAATTGTCTCAAAGTAGAGAAACGAGTGACAACTTGAGAGTTTCGTTGCCCTGCGGCTCGATAAAAAGACAAAAAGATTCGCCCCCGGGTGGGCTTGAACCACCAACCTTTCGGTTAACAGCCGAACGCGCTAACCAATTGCGCCACGGAGGCTTCATGCTACCACGGAGGCCTTTGGGATTAGAAATGGCTATGTCTGAAGATGCAGCTCTGTAGAACTGATACAAATATGTATCTCGCTGTCTGAGAAGAGTACAGAGACTACTAACTGTCACCCTTTTGTTTAGAGTAAATAATGAACACTGGACGCTACTGAGTTGTCTCACTGGTGACTCCGCTTTGAGATAAGAAATCTTTTTCTTATTACTGAGGTCAAAATAAGTCAACAATGAACTTGTTCAAACCAACTCATATGATATCGTGCCTTTTCGCCCTGATGTTCTTTGGATTTTTCATGTTCATACTTTCCTGGATAGACATGAATCCGATGTCCGATCTTAGATTCAGACAGAAAGTCGGAGTCTGGATGAAGTATTTTCAAGCCAATGTATCAACGCTACCGTCACATAACCCAACCTTGCCATTTTCCATTCACAATAATATGACGATATCGAGTTGAGACGTTGTCCTATTCCGTAGAAGGTTTTGTACTTTTTCAGACATGAGGTTTGATTGTTAAGTGATACTATATTACGCGGCAAACGTTTATTGCTGCAAAATAGAATTAATTTCCCATTCCTTTTTCGAAAATTTGTACCTTGTCTTGGAGAAAATTGGTTCTATGTCACGAAAAGCTGAATTAATGTTTTTGCCGAAAGCAAACGAATGTGTTACATTTCGAACACTAGCCAAATAGTCGAATTAAAATCGAAATCCTTTTTAATACGAACTATTTGAGAAACAAGAACACACATCCTGGTTCGTCAAATTAATCTTCAGACTCTAGATTGATGTTCTCTTTGCCGAACTTAGCATACAGTGCAGCTTTAAGTTGGTTCATCTCATCCTTTATCGTATCAATTGTCTTGTTCAGATTCTCAACTTCCTCGCCCACGCCCGTCTTTTTATCTTCGATCCATGAGGTCGCCTTATCGTAATCAAACTTGACGAAGACTTCTCCTTCTACTATACGACAACCCAAGTTGTCGTCATCCGTAAGTTCAGCGGCCGAAATCTCATTGAGAGCATCTTCCATATTTTGTAAATCTAATTTCTTGCTCTTCAGTTCGTCTCTGATTTCTTCCAATCGAGCATTCAGTCTTGCGAACCTATTGATTTTTTGCTGGTCTTCAAACGTAACTGCAATTTCTGATGATGCCGTTGGCGCTGAAAGTGTTGCGGTTGCCATTATGATACAATATATATAATAATTCTAAATAGCAAACAGTTGATCAAGGATTGACAATTCTGATGTACAATATCAGCATGTGTTTACAAAATTTGGATCCGACTGGACTTATGTTATCGGATCCGAGTACAGGAAATAACCGGCTAAAAATGGCGACTTCGGATACTTCCTTTCCGCTTTCGGCGTGTCTACACCAAGGAGTGTTTTCTTCTTGAACCTTTTTTCCGACGTGTTCTACGACTAGAGCACCCAAATTCTTTCAAAATGGTCAAGATCATGAAGCCTGGCAAGGTCGTCATCATCCTCAGTGGCAAATATGCTGGAAGGAAGGCCGTCATCTTGAGGAACAACGACGAAGGCACCAATGAACGTGCCTATGGTCATGCCGTGGTTGCAGGTATGGAACGTTATCCACGACCCATCACGCAAGCCATGGGCAAGAGGAAGAAGGCCAAGAAGAACAAGATCAAGCCTTTCGTCAAGTCGTACAATTACAACCACTTGATGCCAACCAGATACTTGGTCGAGATTCCTTTCGGCAAGAGCGTCACTGCCAAGGATGCTGTTAAAGACCCAGCGAAGAGGAGAGCTGCTCGTCGTGAAGTTAAGGCTAAATTCGAAGAGAAGTACAAGACCGGAAAGAACAGATGGTTCTTCACCAAGCTGAGGTTTTAGATCATTTGTGAACAAAATGTTAAATAAAACCTTTCGATTGTCTATGAAAGCTTTGTTCATTTAGGTAATCATAGACAGGTTCTTCTCTCACCATGGCTTCGATGGAACGTCTCATATCGGCAATTCACGAAATGTGAGAGGTTCAAATTTCAGCTGTCTATCAGTTCTGAGTAAGTCGTAAGACCAAAGTGACGCGAAAGCTGAGTTGAATCGCAGTCTTTTCCATCATCACAAGTTTTTTACATCAGCAAATCAATTTTATTCTCTTAATCACTGACAAGTTTATTTCTTAGGAGCATCGAGAGCTTCAGCGGCTTCCTTGGCCTTCTTTGCGCGGACACCAACAAGACGCTTGAATGAGCGAGCAGAACGTGTAGTGTGAAAAGCATAATAGGCTTTCTCATCAGCTGATGGAACACGAGCTTTCTCAATAGACCTATTGGTTCTGTCTTTAAGAGGCAGAACAACCCCTTGGAGCTGTCGGGCTGTCTTAATCTGTGCAAGCGGAGAGTCCTTCTTGGTTCGCTTCTTCTTGCTAACAGGGAACAAAATGAGTCGCGACTTGTACTCCTTCAGGCGCTGGACATTTTTCTGGAGACTGTCAGTGCTCTTGTTGGTTCGGCGACGATCAACAGCAATTCCAACACCTGTAGAATAAATGTAATTTAGTGATACATTCAGAAGCCACTGTTGTCTTACTTCGAGCCTCATGGGCATTGATGTTGGCAGCCTTGAGCTCTTCCAGGGAGAAACCTCGACCAAGGCGAACCTTCATGTTGTACCTCATGGAAGGACAGGTGACCATTGGTCTCAGTGCACCGGCCGCTGGTCTTGGGGCGACACGCTGAGCTTTGGCAACACGATTCTTGTGTCTCCTTTGCTTTCGCATGGGCTGGTCGAACCATGTCTTGATGTAGCGTTGCCAATCCTTGTGGAAATGGCCATTTGGTATTACATTATTACGCTTAGCCGGCATTGTGCTAAATTGGTACAAATGGAAATTAGATTCAGATACGAATACACATATCAACGAGAAAAGAACAGAAAAATAGAGACTTACATTCAATGTTATCACGGCGCTGCTTAGGCGGAAAAGGAAGGCAGCTTGTTTGCGGCGTTGAGGGGACCGTTTCTTGAGTGCCGTTTGTTTGCGCGCTTCCAATTTAAGTAGCAGTTTTTTTCACTGATCGAACTGTTGATTGAATAAATTGTAAAGAATTGGCGCATTTAGTGGTTTGAGCAGTACTTCCCTGAGGAATATACTCTTATTCATACTAGACGCATTTCCAAAGTTTAAGGAAATGCCAATCTTGGCCGAATATATTCAGTCAGCCTGAGCAGTGGCCAATGATTTATCTTAGTGATTCCATCTTTACGACATCCACGAGGACACGTGTAATGACTCTAATCAATTCGGACTTGATAGAGAAGATCGAACGACGCCGAATCCAAGTGAGTGACAATACCTGTAGAATGCCGACTAATTGGAAGCTAACACCTGAAGCGTCTTTTCAGAGGCAACTGTCACGAGATGAGTGCTCTGAAAAAGGCAGCCCGCTAATGATCACTCTAATCTTCAAGCTGATCTAAAATGCCAACGACACAAAGTGGTAATCGTCAGTGTGGTTCGCCATCGATCTATGTTTGTCTACGGAGGAGGAGGAGGAGTACTGGGAAGCCATTGTCTAGCTCGTAGACGAAGTAAGAGGTCAGGCATTAAGCTGGTAGAAGAGTGTTGCAAGTAATAGAAAGGAAAAAAGAATAGGAAGCGCAGTGTATGGAGAAGAGGAAGCGAGAGGAAGAGAGACCGAAAAGGGGACTGCCGTAGATGTGAAAAGTGATGCCCTCTGTGATTGAATAGAACGAGAGAGGGAAAGATCGACCAGAAAGCTGCACGAGCCGACTGGTGTCGGAGCCGATGAGAGGGAGAGGGAGAGAGAGAGAGAGAGCACCGCGGAGAGAGCGAGAGTGAAGTTCTGCCTACATTTGTACGTTTTCTCGTCTCTCTCTCCCTCTCTCTCTCTTCCTCTCTCGCTCTCAATCGCACAACTCGCTGTGGTACAGTTCGCGCACTCGTATAACAGCTCCTATGGAGTCCATAGCGTAGAGTCGGGAAAAAGCGAAGCAAGCTCTAACTGAACAGGACCGACGCCCAATTTCCTCTTTACTCCATTTGCTTCTCTCTCCCTCTCTCTGTATCTTTCTGGCTCTCTCCCTCTTACTCTCCGTAGTAGCTCTATTTCTATCCTTATTATCCTATGTGACTTGATATAGTTTACCCCATCGTGCACACCGTGACCAGGACAAGGGATATCATCATCTTCCTGCTTCAAGTAGTGTCCATGCATTGAAGAGAGCAACATTCGAGTTGTGACCCGTTCTAGAACAGTCCAGCCTCCAGCTCTCTCAGACTGTGTCGGTGACCAGAAAAAGTGCTCTCACTGTTCGGGTTCTAAGAACATTCCGTCTACAGCGTCCAGAAACCTGAAGTTGACTCTCTCTCTCTCTTCTCGCTCTGCGGCAAAAAACCAGATAAACAAGAGGGGGAGCAAAGGAGGAAGAGCAAAGAGCAACTGTATATTCCACTCTGCTTCATCTCGTTCATCGGCTTCACCATCATCACCTCTCGGCAACCAAATTAGACACACACAAATATACACATACACACAAACAAGAGTCACGCACGCACAGAGAGCGATAGACACACAAGTCGCCTCTCTGGGAGCCCCAGCAAAGTGAATTTTTGTAGGTCGAAGGTTCGTTAGAACAGTTCAGTCAAAATTACAGCCTCAGTGGGAACCTTGTCCACCTGGTGTTCCAAGATGGGCTGTGCAATGAGTGCCGAAGAAAGGGCAGCCCTGGCCCGAAGTAAGCAAATTGAAAAGAATCTCAAGGAAGATGGCATCCAAGCTGCCAAAGACATTAAGCTCTTACTCTTAGGTATGGCGGCACACAACCAGGGAGGGCACCCTTTGCCCCTTCATGTTCCACATTGTCCTAGACTTGGGCCTAACCTCCTTCTCTCTCTCCCTCTTCCTCTCTCGCTCTCTTTCCAGGTGCCGGTGAATCAGGCAAATCAACGATAGTCAAACAAATGAAGTAAGTCATCCTTTGCTTTGAACGCAGCAAAACTGCATATTATCGGCTTGAAAAGGAGAAGGAAACTGTGTTCTCTCTCTCTCTCTTCCTCTCCCTCTCTGCCGTGACTTTATCGGCTAATAGTTTCTAGGCACATGATGTTCAATGTGATGAACTGTACAGTTTTTCGTGTATGGTGGACAATTACAAATATAACGAAGAAGGCTGACCCAGCAACGGGCGGGGCGACGCCGGAGTGGCAGCGAGATAGAGAAGGAAGAGAGGAAAGGGAGAGGGAGAGAGAGAGGAAGCGAAAGATTGAGAGAAGGGGCTAGACAGCTGTGTATCATCAAGGCCCGGAATTTGCTAAGCAACGTCGTGATGCACATTATTATTACAGCACCAGCTCTAGAATTTCCCATAGTTAATTGATTGTCCAGCCGTGTACTGAGAAATATGAAACTGAGGGAGAGAGAGGGACACAGAGAGGGAGAGAGAGAGAGAGCTGCCAGCCTCTGGATTAGGTTGTCTAATGGGTAAATACTGACCACTGTATCATGGCATACATATTCGCAATGTATGCCAAGTTCCAGTCCCATTGCAAGAGTACGTGACCAGAACATTAGAGGTATTTTGACCGAGAGAGGAAAAGAGAGAGAGAGAGGGGAGAGAGAGATGTGGAGCGCGCTAAGTATAGCTATGATGCGAGACGTGTTTGTGTATTATTATATCGTCCTTTTTCCTGGTGCCTGTGTGACTGTAGAACGATCGAAGAAGCCATTGTGCCGACAATATCTCTCGAATAGTACAAGCTGCTAGCTCTTCCTCTTTCATATTTGACATAAAGATGGCTATGTTGACTCTTACTGGTGTGTGATAACATCAGTGATGGCCAAGGAATGACCATTATCACATTGGTCGACAATGGAGTCCTCGTTTCCACCATTGTTGACCCAACAGCTGAGCGGCGTGCGTTCAAAATGGATGACCTAGTGTTCTAATTGTTGTCGCTCTCTCCTCTCTCACCCTCTCTCTCTCTCCTCCAGGATTATCCATGACAGTGGCTTCACAACGGAAGACTTTAAGCAGTATAAGCCTGTCGTATACTCAAACACAATCCAGTCAATGGTGGCCATTTTGAGGGCGATGCCCAACTTAGGAATTGCATTTGGTAATAATGAGCGGGACTCGGATGCCAAGATGGTGTTCGACGTAGTGTCCAGAATGGAGGACACGGAGCCCTTTTCTGACGAATTACTGGTCGGCATGAAGAGACTATGGCTTGACCACGGAGTCCAGGAATGCTTTGGACGCTCCAACGAATATCAGCTCAACGATTCTGCCAAATAGTGAGTCCGAGCTCTGGACCCCTGACCATGCCTACTCCTTGGCACACTCTTCTTCCACATACTTTACTGGTTCACTAGAACTGGAATCCCGTTTTCCACATTGCTTTCTCTCTTCCCCTCTCCCTCTTCGCTCTACCTCTCTGCGAGCCTATTTGCCTTTTCTCTCTTTCTTTCCACTCTGGTATCGTTTTTCTCATTCGCTCTCTTGATGATGCAGAAAAATTGATATGTCTGCTCTTTTTTGCTACGCATCCGGAAGACAAGGAAGATATTTGAAGAAGAACAGAGATGAGAACACTCGATGCAAGAGGGAGAGAGGAGAGGGAGAGAGAGAAGAGACGTTTTAGGCATTCTCAGTTTGCATTTACGTCAAAAACGTGCAAAAAAGGGGAAAATCAGGAAAATGTTGTCTCCTAACGACGCTCATGAGCTCGGGAGAGACATTTAGGACCCTTTTTGACGAATGAGTTGTTGCATTACTGGCCTGTCACTGCCAGTGACTGAGGAGTGAATGTGTGTATTACATTCTAGAACTCGACAGCCAAAGCGTGCCCACACACGTGCGAACTTAAAATTATGGGCGGAAACATATCTGTGATCTATTGCCATTCCTTTGACACGGGAAATAATGATTTAGCAAATTCTCGCTGGGTTGTCATGTCTCCCTCCCTCTCTCTCTCTCCTTGCTCTCCAGAGATGATCATGTCTAATTCCTTCCTCTCTCTCTCCCTCCCTCTCAAACAGTTTCCTGGACGACTTAGATCGGTTAGGAAGGAAAGAGTACATGCCCACTGAACAGGACATACTTCGAACTCGAGTCAAAACAACGGGAATAGTGGAAGTTCACTTTTCATTTAAGTGTTTAAATTTTAAATTGTTCGACGTCGGCGGCCAGAGGAGCGAGAGGAAGAAATGGATCCACTGCTTCGAGGACGTTACTGCCATCATTTTCTGTGTCGCAATGTCCGAATATGACCAAGTTCTGCACGAAGATGAGACTACTGTAAGTCTCTCTCCTCTCTCTCTCTCCTCTCTCTCTCCCCATGTCCAGCCTGGAGAGATATGTCGGGCTTCCATGTTGTTCAAGCGATTGACACGCATGCGTGACCTCAACTTGTCGCTTCTAATAACCGTTTCTTGCTCGTTGTCTCTCTCTCTCTCTCTCCTCTTTCTCTTCCCTCTCTCTCTCCCTCTCCTCGATTTAGAACCGCATGCAAGAGTCACTCAAACTGTTTGATTCAATTTGCAACAACAAGTGGTTCACTGACACTTCAATCATATTATTTCTCAACAAGAAAGATCTCTTCGAAGAGAAAATTAAGAAGTCTCCCTTAACGATCTGTTTCCCGGAATATACAGGTCAGTAGCAATTAGTGACTCGTGAATATTATTCCACCGGATCCGAGAATTTAGACAAACGGAAACAAGTTCTAGAACAAATTGTCTTCGCTGGCTTTGTTGAGCTTCACGAGCTTAGGAAGACATATCCATTTGTTAGAACAGTTGAGAGATAATGACGTGTTGTACATTTGGGACAGCTGTGAGAAAGGACATTAACGAAGTTGCAACAATCGAAAGAGACAAACTAGAGGGAAAGGGGGAAGAGAGATAGAGAGAGGAGTTAAACTTTTATATGGTATCATTTGCGTTTCAAAAATGTAGGTTGACGAAAGACACCTTTTTGCTCAAGTTTTAATTCCATCCTCATCTTTGCCAATTAGTGATGGAGTTGTTAAAAAACATTGGCAAAAAAGGCGAAGTGACATTTGGAGATTCGAATTTGCGAACTTCACTCTGTGTCAAGGACATTCGAGATTCTCGAGTTCTGTCAATGTGAGAGTTTGCGATCTCTCGGCCGATATAGTAGCTTCGGATTGAAATCGATTTACTGCTTGTTGAGAAGTACATTCCTAAAGAGAGTGGCTCCGGGCTGAGGAGAGGGAAAGGGAGACAGAGATGTAGAGGGTGAGAGGAGAGGAGAGGGAGGGAGAGAGAGAGAGACTGGTCAATGCAGTTGAGACGGTTCCACTCAATCGAAGTTGTACATTAGACTGAGAATGGCGCCATTCGGATGTATTACACAACAAATGTACTGCCATGAAGTTTGTGACCTAGTTAGGACTGAGAGAGTGAAGCAAAGGGTTCAAATGAGAAAACTCAGACATTCTAGCCCATGTGTCATAAAATGTTTACATCGCAATATCTCTACTATATATGAGTGCGCTCAATATGTACATACCATCTATATTTTTTTCTGTCCATCTCAATACCACAGGTGCCCAGGAATATGGGGAAGCTGCAGCTTATATTCAAGCTCAATTCGAAGCAAAGAACAAGTCGGCAAACAAAGAGATATATTGTCATATGACATGTGCTACTGATACTACCAATATTCAGTTTGTGTTCGACGCTGTCACCGATGTCATCATAGCGAACAACTTGAGAGGCTGTGGACTCTACTAGTATTATATATGTATACCGTCAAGACAGAGCAGAAAAGAAGGTCTCTTGCTTCAAGTAAATATTATTTCACACAGGAATTCAAAATGACAAAGTTGTAAACCATATATTATACCATGGACATGATATGATGACGATGAGGACTAAAAAACTCCAATCCCTGACAAAATACCTAGACGTGCTGTCTATATATATAAATTGAAGAAAGTCAAGTTCGTGATGAGCATGGAAGTTTTTTGCATCATACTCTCCCCCTCCCTCTTCCCTTCTCGCTGTACTGTCTCTCTCCTCCCCCTCTCATCATGTGGATTTTACAAAGATAAAAACGAATGTACACTCTCTCTCCCTCTCTCTCCTCTTTCAAGCAAAACAACAAGCTACTTACACAATGTCTTCTCTTCCACTGAACATTCTTTTCTCATTTTCTGTCTTCTCTCTCTCTCGCTCTCTATTTGTGTGCAACAAAAAACATTTGTTCTAAAAAAGGGGGAAAATCTTCGGCTTCTACTCTCATTAAAATCAAGAATTTGAAACTCGGAACCGGAAATGCATAAAACCCAGCAAACAACAGCACACAACAACACACAAACGGAAACAAGACACACAAACTTATAAGAAAACAAGAAACAAACAATCTCAGACCCGAAAAAAAGTGACCACAACATTTTCAGTGCGCGTTAGAAAAAAAGGAATACAAAATAAGAAACCTAAACCAATTTAAATGAGAAAAATTCATGAAAAATGTCTCGAAATTACATTTAAAAGCAAAGTAAGCCGAAATGTGCTGAAGGATTAAAAAACGTTTTAGTATTTATCAAATATTGGATATTTGGAAGGAAGGTGAAAACTTGTCATATTCGCAAGGTTCCTGAAGAGACAGAACGAATTGAGCAAGAACCGGAAACGGAAGAGAGAGAGACACGGACGTCTCCGCAAGGGTCGGAAGAGCGAACTTGGACATGTGAAGAAAATTTCTAGAATAGTTCTTGAAATAAAGAAGGTGTGTGACCAAAAAAAGATGGCCGACACAAAGGGACTCCTTGAACAAAGCTTTCCACATAAAGCCAAGAATCCGGATTTATAAATATATATACCTGTGTATATTTTATCTGGACATGACCAACAAGCAAAGTTTGTTTAATTGGGTTTAAATTGAAAAGATGAAGAAACATTAAATGTGAACAAACCTTTATCGCAAGTGTTTTTGGTTATTTTTTTGAATTTTTCTTTTTCTTTGTCCTAAAGCATCTGTTTGTTTGTTTGTTTTTTGGATTAATTAATTTATTTTTAATTTCTGATTTTGAAATAAACTTCAAAGGAAAACCAAAACCTCAACTATTTGCTCTAGTGCTGGAAAGCAAGACTATCTCGATGTGAACCTGTTGACATTTAAAAAAAAGAACTTGACATTGTGAAAAAAAAGTTAACATCCCAGTTCTTTTTTTGGAGATAACTACATTTATTATACTTACTGGACAACAATTTTACCTAAATTAACTTCCTTTAGATTAGATTGTGGGACGACTTGACCATTGAAAAGTTACGAAATAAAAGTTCCAGAGCTTCGAAGGAAAAATGCCAAAAATTCCAGGTTTCCAGATCAGACACCAGGTGGCGCTTTTTGGTTTCCGTTTTTAGTTATGCATTTAGGTCACGTGACTACTCGTACCTGTGTGCTACATTGTGTCACTCTGTGCAGAATTTCGGATGATTACTTTGGCTTCCAATCTGTGACTCAGACTCCAGACTTTGTGCTAAATTAACTGATCATTTGCGGAATGTCGCAATCAAGTGCCTTTTCAGGTCTTTGTGTGCTCAGTCACTTACGCAACCGGATCTAGTTGACATTTCGACTACTTCGTGTTTCAATAGAATATCTAGTTTGAGGTGGAAAAGTTGATAACGGAGACCGACTTTCTTTTCCTCTATTCTAGAACCGACAGAGAGGGAGAGAGAGAGGGAGAGGGAGAAAGGGGAAAAGAAATGTTTCCAAGGTCTCCACTTGCGTCACTAAGTTCGCCATCGATTTCTCTCACGCTTTTGTGTAAAGACTGTGGCAACTAGTGTACGACAAGAATAGAGGGAGAGAGGGGAGAGGAGAGAGAGGAGAGGGAGAGGAAAAGAAGAGAGCTCTCGATGTCTTGAAAGGCAAGGTATTGACCATATAATGTCGAGAGGCAGTAGCCGAGCTACAAGTAATATTGTTGTCACATTCAGACCGTTCTATTTTTGGTCTCGCAGAGATTGATAATGAAAGCAGCAATTTACACTAAACTAAAAGTGTCACCGGCCTTCTCCTCTCTCTTTCTCTATCTCTCCGCCTTTCCCTTTGATCTCTTCCGTAATTCCATTGCCACTGACAAAAAGAACATCAAGAGACACTGACGATGTGTAAAGTATGTTCTTTGGGTCGACCTAATTGGTTCCACTGTATCTATTGAGTATATTACTAGTTATTACGTTGCCTTGAGTGCAGCAAATGTGCCGAAGGCCAGCTGACGAGTCGACATCGAGAGAGGGGAATCTTCATTGTCAGTGAGAGGGAGAGGGGGAGAGGGAGAGAGAGGAGCCACCGGTGAGACGGCGAGCGAAGACAGGCAAAGCCTTCCACGGAACAAAGGGCACTCGTAGACCTACTTACATGTTTGAGCAGTTAGGGGCGAGAGGGAGAGAGGAAGAGGGAGAGAGAACCTCTCTCTCAGAGAGGGGGAGCGAGGGGGAGGAAGGGAGAGAGAGAAAAAACGTGCCACGGTCTACTTTGTGGTACAGTTCATTGCCATAGACATGGGGACCACTGGCATAGGTGTAACCACAGACCTATGGACGACTGTGAGGATGATGATGATGACGACGAGGAGGGGCGGTCCTTGGGACACAAGGTCATTGTATCTCGTCAGCCATGGACGGTGAACAACCTCCGCCAGTGCAGAGTCTCCCTCTCCCTCTCTCCCTCTCCCTCCTTGCCACACTGTGAGGCTCTCCTTGCCTGACCTCGAAATGGTCTCTCGTAGCCTTGAAAGTGTTCAAATGTCCTTCAGTTGTACCATTGTGACCCCGATTCGACTTTGAAAACCTGAATTTGGAAGCCAAAGGGTTACCGAGACTGTGCAATGTCTATGAGAGAGCGAGAGGGAGAGAGGGAGAGGTTGCCCTTCATTCTCATTGCCATCTCTCCCTCTCTTTGCATACTTCAATAGTTAGACACTTGTCATTGTTTCATACTTTCCCTAGACTTCATAGACATTTTTCGATGGCCAGCTCGAGGTCATTCTAGAAGGTCATCTCCCTGTGCTCTCTCGCTCTCTCCCCTCCTCCTCTCTTTCCCTCTCAATCCCTGGCTCTTCATTCGGCATCAAATGTAGAGGCTGTCCATTGTCATCTCGCTAATCTCTCGCCTCTTCTATCTCATCGTTCCATTGCTCTCTCGCACGAGATGCTCTTCCTTTGTCTCTTTGTTTATCGCTCTCTCCTCTCTCTCTCTCTCCCGCTGCCCGCAAAACTAATTAATGAAATGCTAATTATGCAACTCTAATGAGCAACTCTGGGTTGACGAACTGTGCTTGCATTTTCCGAATAATCTGTTAACTAATTTCCCCTGTGGTTAAAGCAAATTACCGAAGCAATCAAGTGTCTCTCTCTCTCTTTCCCTCGCTCTTTCTTTTTATTCCAATCTCTCTCCCTCTCCCTCTCTCCTTTTCTCACTCTGTCGGATTCCTTGAGACACATATCCATATTGCATAAAAAATTGGCAAGTCCAAGGTGACTGATTGGTGGCTTTCACTTTCTGTAACAATCAACAACAATCAACTGAAGCCACCGAGACAAAGCTAATGCAAGAAGGCATAAAGAGAGGGAAAAGGGGAGAGAGAGCGGGAGAGAGAGAAATTGTCGGCACACATATTACTATCACTTTTTGCAATATGTGAAATCGAGTAGAGATTTAAGTGTGGTAAAACTTTTTCCCTGTCAAGGTAGCCAAATTTTTCCGACCGTTAACTGCCGAAGGAATGACAATGAAATCTTGAGAGAGCGAGAGAGAGAGAGAGAGAGAGAGAGAGAGAGAGGGGGAGTGAAAATTCCTTTTATAGTCTCAAAGCTAAGCACAATTGCAAATTGACTAAATTATATCACTGGCTTCGCTGGTTTCCGGTCTCTTATTATTACTTTGCTTTATAGAAAAATACACTTTGTCGCTGAAACGCAAATTCACTGTTCAACAATTAAGTTTATGCTTTAAAAGTTGGAACACTTTCTTGAAACTGGATCAGTTTGAGTTTCACCATCGTATTGTTCTCAAGTGTCGAGAACCTAAATTTAGCTTAGTTAGTAAATCACAGTGACAACGCCAACGTACATCAACATGAAATTATTGGTAAGACTCAGTGATAACCGGATTAAATTGTGTCCTAGATTCTAATTTCCGTGATGCTGTGTTCTCTGCAGTTGGTGATTGCGTCATCCATCGCTCTGGCCAATGGTCAAGGTCTGGGCGACTTTGGACTCGGTAACCTGGGTCTCGGGAACCTGGGTGGCGGAGGTCTAGGTGGCCTCGGCGGTGGTCAGGGTGGTCTTGGTGGCCTCGGAGGTCTTGGCGGCGGTCAAGGCGGTCTGGGCGGACTGGGACAACAAGGAGGTCAATCTGGCTTCGGCGGTCTCGGTGGCGGACAACAAGGCCTTGGTGGACTCGGTGGACAAGACCTGGGCGGCCTCGGAGGAGGTGGCGACCAAGGTCTTGGTGGACTTGGTGGTCAAGATCTCGGCGGTCTAGGCGGAGGCCAAGATTTCGGTCTCGGCGGCCTTGGTGGCGGACAAGATCTCGGAGGTCTAGGCGGTGGACAAGGCTTCGGCGGCGGTCAGCAAGGATTCGGTGGTGGCCAGCAAGGGTTCGGTGGCCAACAAGGACTTGGAGGCCTCGGCGGCGGCCAAGGATTCGGTGGTCAGCAGGGTCTCGGCGGCCTAGGCGGTCAAGGATTCGGTGGTCAGCAAGGTCTTGGGGGCTTGGGCGGAGGCCAAGGGTTTGGCGGCCAGCAAGGTCTCGGTGGCTTGGGCGGACTTGGCGGCGGTCAAGGATTCGGCGGTCAACAAGGCCTGGGCGGCTTGGGCGGACTTGGTGGCGGCCAAGGATTTGGCGGTCAGCAAGGTCTCGGAGGCCTCGGCGGTGGCCAAGGGTTCGGTGGCCAGCAAGGTCTCGGTGGCTTAGGCGGACTTGGTGGTGGCCAAGGACTCGGTGGTCTGGGCGGAGGACAGGGACTTGGCGGTCTCGGTGGCCTCGGTGGCCAAGGACTTGGCGGAGGAAGTCAAGGTGGTCTCGGTGGACTGGGCTTTGCCAAGAAAAAGTAAAGCGAGAAGCAGCCATAAGCTAAAGTAAGGAACCGGAAATAACTCCAAATTGCTGTCACTTTCGAGCAATTGGCAACTGAAGCCAGTAGAGCGACAACCGTTGCCTTGACATTGCCGGAAATCACGTTTATAATCAACTTTGAATCAAGCTCACATTCACCCGTTTTCTTTCTCATAGCTAAATGCTTCTCAGGAAAATCATTCGAAGGCCAAAGAATTACAAGTTCATTCCGTTTAATCTAATTGTATCAACTAGCTCAAGACTTATTCTCTGAATACTGGAACCTTCAGCAAGCATTCATATTTCTTTACCAATCTCATCATATTTTCAGAGAACCCTTAATCCAGATATCAGTCTAATGTAATTTATACACCTTAATCTCAGTTCGATTCAGAATCATGCCCAAGTTTGAACCAGATCACCGAATTCCACTTCCATCTCAAAAAACTACGAAAAAATTTCAGATAAACCGGATTTGTTTTATTTTCAAATTTACATTTTACTTCTATGATGTTCTCTTCCGGAAACCCTTCAAGTTAGACTAACGACATTTGCAATTAAATCATCCAGTTTCACTCTAGCCAACAATCAACATATTTCCTTGGAACTCGTATTCGGGAATTTCCAAATTCATTGGAGCCGGACCCTTTCGAATGCGTCCAGAGGCATCGTAATGGGAACCATGGCAAGGACAGTAGTAGCCGTGGTAATCGCCTTGATTGGCAATGGGTACACAGCCAAGATGAGTGCACACTCCGAGCAGAACTAGCCATTCGGCATCTTTGACTCGGTCTTCGTCACGCTGTGGGTCACGCAGGGTTGCTACGTCTACGGCTCGCTCTCGTGTGATCTCTTCGGCGGTCCTGTGCTTAACAAACAACGGCTTTCCTCGCCATTTTAGAACTACATTCTTGCCTGCCGGTATATCGTCAAGGTTAACCTCGATCTTGGCCATAGCAAGGACGTCCTTTGAAGCAGACCAAGAACCAATTAGCGTATGGGCTCCCCACTTAGCAAATGATGCTCCGCCGGCCACGGCTGAAGCCGTCATCAGGTAAGTGAACGCTCGTCGGTCATCTACAGTGTCTGTAGACAGTTTCTTCGGGTCGGCAGTAGAGTTCCTTCGGTAACCTGAAAAATCTGGGACCTTGATGTCCGTGTGAGCCCATCGAACTTGATTCTTGGCTACATTCAAACATCACATTAAATTACGTTTTATATGATTCCAGCAACTAAACTTACTGGCAACTGCTCCAGATACGGCCGTAAGTGGGCCTTTGGGCAAATTCTTTCCCAGAGAATACGAAGTCAAACTGGTCGGCGGGGCCGGAGTGTGCTCAGCTGACGACTCAGCCACGGCCGGACCGATTACTCGGGCACCGACAGCTTGGCTCGAAGCCTTGACATACTGAGATAGACCAGAACCACGAGCAGCGTAAGAGAGCATCTTAAATGTCGACAACAAATGTCCTAAAACAGTGCTTGATGTTGTCACAGCACAACAAATAACCTCGAAGTGACTCTGATGAACGAGCGTTCACTAGATGGCGCGCCATAAGCTCAGAAGGAAGCAACTGACTGAGAGCGCCAAATTTAAAATGGGAAAAAAACTTGGAAGCGAATCAACTCTGTGTTTCCATCCTAGTCACGGTGTAAAGCTGGGAACCATTTAGAAATTATCTAGCGAAGCTCAAATTCAGCTTAATATTCAACTTCACTGAACTTGAGAGCCATGTGAGACATCGTATTTTAAGTGAACCCGAGATTTTGTATAACCGTCAACTCTGCTGCAAATGAAGGTATTTATAAGAGAATAAGCTGCTCTGGATATATTAATTGTGTCACTAATTGTGCTTGCAAAACACTTTAATGCATAATATTTTAATAGAAACTTGCTTTTTAGGATTTGTCGGCGTATAGTGAAGAAAATTTTTTTTATTTTCTCAGATCAAAATTAGGATAACTTTCCAAACTTCGAACTGTGTGCTCAGCAGCAACGTTTTATAGATTGTTAAAATACATGTTGTATCACATCAGGCTTTGGCGATTTCATGAAGATAAGCAGCTAGCAATTTGCAACCTTGAATATAGTTTGACTTGTCAAGTTTCTCGTTCTGCGAATGGGCGCCATCATCGGCGCGGCCAAGTGGAAGCAACAGAACCGGAGCTTTGGTGACCTCTTCAAACGTTAGAGTAACCGGAATAGAACATCCTTCACGATTAAGATCCGGTTCGATACCATGGACTAGTTTCGTGGCGCGTTTGCCTGCTTCGAAGTTTGGACCGAACGGGTCAGTGATCCATGGCCTTCCGCCGTGGAACATGTAAGCTTTCATCTTGTTAGGCGAACCTATCTTAGCATAAACTTCCTCCAGGTATTTTACAACCAACGCCTCGACTTCCTCAGGTGTCTGATTTGGAACGATACGAACAGAGAACTTCCCGGTAACCTTTCGAGGGATAACAGTCTTTGCACCTTTTCCATCGAAAGCGCCTTCAATGCCGTGCAGAGATAGAGACGGATAACGCCATCGGTTTAGTAGGGTTTGAACTTTGTCTTCACCCGTGGTGACACTGTTGACACCGGCGTTCGTTTTATAGTCTTCGACGGAAAAATCAATGTTTTCGTAGAGACTGCGCTCTTTTTCGTCCAAAAGTGAAACATTGTCCATAATTCCCGGGATTAAAATCTTTCCCTTGTTGTCGACAAGACTGTTCATCAATGCAATCAAGTCGGCCATTCCTTCATGAAGAGTCCCACCAAAGACGCCCGAATGCAAGTCCTTGGTTGAGCATTCGATTTCTATGAAGAAATAACAACACCCTCGGAGGCCATATGTCAGGCAAGGCTTTTCTGTTCCGAGCCAGTAGTTGTCAGATATGACAGCATAGTCAACACCTTGGAAGAAGTCTTCTTTTCTCAAGGCGACCAATTCATCCAAGCCTTCCGACCCTGATTCTTCCATGCCTTCAAGACAAAACTGGATTCGAGAGTTTATGGTTATTAGTTAGAAGTATTTTCAGTATATCTCACCTTAATATTAACAGGAATTTCAAATTTGTTTTTCTGGTAAGCTTCGACAGCAATTAACCAACCAAGTGCAGGTCCCTTGTCGTCAGTCGAGCCTCGCCCAAACAGCTTCTCATCCTTCTCAGTCAGAACGAATGGGTCAGTGTCCCAACCATCAGACTGAGCTGCCGGCTGAACATCCAAATGTCCATAGACGAGAATGGTCTTCTTTTTGGGATCTTTGCCCAACTGGGCCAAGATTATGGACGGCAGTTTTCCGTCTTTGTGAGTAACCGGGTTTGCAGCGTACTCAACTTCAGCCCCAAGACCCTCGAGTTTGTCACCATACCATTTCATCATCTTTTCCACTTCCGGCCAATTTTCGGTCCATGCAGACACACTTTTGATTGCGACCGCTTCTTTGAGCATCGCAATGTGCTCATCTTTATGCCTCGTTATGTACGGGAACAAAGTTGCTAATTTCTGGGGCAGTGAAACTGGCATGCTGAATAGTTCTGAGGTCTTTAAATCACTGGAACGATGTTGTCGGTTGATAGTAATGCAGCAATTCAGAGGAGAGTAGAATAGATTAGAAAGGCGATAATACTGTTTAACTCAACAACAACGTAGTCTACGACTCTAAAACACGCCAGTTAAACTGTCGGCAAAATTAGAATAACTGGCCATCTCTTACTGGATGATTCGGCAAGATTGATTTCTTCATCCACAACTTACATGACGAGATGAGAGCTGCTACGGAGAGGGATCTATCTCTATAGAAGTGGTAACTCGAAGTTCATCGGTGGGCGTTCTCACTGTTGCTGACTGTTTTGCAAACTAAAAAGACTTCTTTCCAATTACTTCGAAATCGATATCAATGCCACACAAATCTGGTGTATAAAGAATCCAAGATCTAAAAGTAAAGAATTCAATTCACACCCCACAGGGTTGGCCGCGAGTAAACAAAAATAAAGAAGGGACCATCTATTCATTGATTTTAAATGAACTCGGGAACTGCCGAGTTCTGTTTTATTTATCAGATTTAAAGCCGACTTGGTTCTGAATGACAAGGCTGTTTGGAATTTGACTCGCTACTTCGCTTTCTGTTTGGTATAAAGAGGAATATAAAATCGTTCATTTGGAGTTCATTTTAATTTAGTAGGAAACTAGATTTCTTCATCTTGGTCAACATTATTCCTTTGCAATTTCGTGAAGGTAGGCAGCGAGGAGTTTGCATCCTTGAATATAGTTAGATTTGTCTATCTTTTCGTTCTGGGAATGAGCACCATCATCAGCACGGCCAATAGGAAGTAACATCACAGGAGCCTTTGTAGCTTCTTGAAATGTAAGAGTGACAGGAATGGAGCCTCCTTCACGGTTGAAGTCCGGTTCGACGCCATAGACTAGTTTTGTGGCCCGTTTGCCTGCTTCGAAGTTTGGACCGAACGGGTCAGTAATCCAAGGCCTTCCGCCGTGGAACATGTAAGCTTTCATCTTGTTAGGCGAACCTCTCTTAGCATAAACTTCCTCCAGGTATTTTACAACCAACGCCTCGACTTCCTCAGGTGTCTGATTTGGAACAATACGAACAGAGAACTTCCCGGTAACCTTTCGAGGAATAACAGTCTTTGCACCTTTTCCATCGAAAGCGCCTTCAATGCCGTGCAGGGAGAGCGACGGATAACGCCATCGGTTCAGTAGGGTTTCAACTTTGTCTTCACCCGTGGTGACCCTGTTGACACCGGCGTTCGTTTTGTAGTCTTCGACGGAAAAATCAACGTTTTCGTAGAGACTGCGCTCTTTTTCGTCCAAAAGTGAAACATTGTCCATAATTCCAGGGACCAAAATTTTTCCCTTGTTGTCGACAAGACTGTTCATCAATGCGATCAAGTCGGCCATTCCTTCGTGAAGAGTTCCACCAAAGACGCCCGAATGCAAGTCTTTGGTTGAGCATTCGAGTTCTATGAAGAAATAACAACACCCTCGGAGGCCATATGTCAGGCAAGGCTTTTCTGTTCCGAGCCAGTAGTTGTCAGATATGACAGCATAGTCAACACCTTGGAAGAAGTCTTCTTTTCTCAAGGCGATCAATTCATCCAAGCCTTCCGACCCTGATTCTTCCATGCCTTCCAGACAAAACTGAATTCGAGAGTTTCTGGTTATTAGTTAGAAGTATATTCAGTATATCTCACCTTAATGTTAACAGGAATGTCAAATTTGTTTTTCTGGTAAGCTTCGACAGCAATTAACCAACCAAGTGCAGGTCCCTTGTCGTCAGTCGAGCCTCGGCCGAACAGCTTCTCATCCTTCTCAGTCAGAACGAATGGGTCAGTGTCCCAACCATCGGACTGAGCTGCCGGCTGAACATCCAAATGACCGTAGACGAGAATGGTCTTCTTTTTAGGGTCTTTGCCCAACTGGGCCAATATTATAGACGGAAGTTTTCCTTCTTCATGGGTTACTGGGTTTGCAGCGTACTCAACTTCAGCCCCAAGACCCTCGAGTTTATCACCATACCATTTCATCATCTTTTCCACTTCCGGCCAGTTTTCGGTCAATGCAGACACACTCTTGATTGCGACCGCTTCTTTGAGCATCGCGATGTGTTCATCTTTACGCCTCGTTATGTACGGGAACAGAGTGGCCAGTTTTTGAGGTAGTGAAATCGACATACTGGATAGTCCTGAGGTCTTTCAATCACTGGATCGTTATTGTCTATATATAACCATGAAGCAATCAAGAGGAGAATAGAATAGATTAGAAATATGATACCACGAGCCTGACAACTGAGGCTCCCCCTCGAAAACATCCACTGATTAAACTGTCGGCGTAATTAGAATTAATGGCTGGTCCATCGCTTACTTCATGGTTCGAACAGATTGATTCCTTCACCCAACAACTTACATGACGAGACGAGAGCTGTTGCGGAGAGGGATCTTCTATCTGTAGAAGTTGTAATCAAGATTTCATCAGTGGGCGTTATCACTGTTGTCGACTATTGTGCAAACTAGAAAGGCTTGTTTCTAATTATCTGGGAATCAATATGAATGCCATACAACTCTAGTCTAAAAGTAGAGAATTTAACTCACACCCTCAAGTTGGCCGCGAGTAAACAAAAATAGAAGGGACCATCTGCTCATTGATTTTGAGAATGAACTCTATTTTATTCATCATCGGTTATAGAATGACAAGGCTGTTTGGTATTTGACTCGTTACTTCACTTTCTGTTTGGCATAAAGAGGAATATAAAATAGTGCAATGGAGTTCATTTTTAATTCAGTAGGGACTGGATTTCTTCAACTTGGTCAACACATTATTCCTTTGCAATTTCGTGAAGATAGGCAGCCTGGAGTTTGCATCCTTGAATATAGTTAGATTTGTCGATCTTTTCGTTCTGGGAGTGAGCGCCATCATCAGCACGGCCAATAGGAAGCAACATGACAGAAGCCTTAGTAGCTTCTTGGAATGTAAGAGTGACAGGGATGGAGCCACCTTCACGGCTGAGGTCCGGTTCAACGCCATAGACCAGTTTTGTGGCCCGTTTTCCCGCTTCGAAGTTCGGCCCAAATGGATCGGTCAGCCATGGTCTGCCGCCGTGGTACTTGTATGCCTTCATTTTGTTCGGCGAACCTCGTTTGGCATGGACTTCGTTCAAATATTTCACAACCACCTGTTCTACTTTTTCGGGTGTCTGGTCGGGAACAATGCGAATAGAGAACTTTCCTGTTACTTTACGAGGAATGACAGTCTTGGCACCCTTCCCATCGAATGCTCCCTCTATTCCGTGAAGGGATAGAGCAGGAAAACGCCATCGGTTCATCAGAGTCTGCACTCTATCTTCACCGGCAGTCACATTACTGACACCAGCATTCGTCTTGTATTCCGACTAGCGAGAAGTCAAGGGCTTCATATCGACTGCGTTCTTTGTCGTCTAATTTCAAGACATCATTCATGATCCCAGGAACTTGAATTTTCCCATCTTTGTCAACAAGACTTCCCATCAGAGCCACTACATCAGCCATTCCTTCGTACAGAGTCCCTCCGAAACCACCCGAGTGCAAGTCTTTGGTAGAACTTTCGACTTCAATGAAGAAATAAGCAACTCCTCTAAGGCCATAGGTGAGGCACGGCTTCTTCGTTCCGAGCCAGTAGTTGTCAGATATGACCACATAATCAACACCTTGGAAAAAGTCTTGCTTTCTCATCGCAACCAATTCATTTAAACCTTCGGACCCTGATTCTTCCATTCCTTCAATACAGAACTGCATTCAAGAGTTAATTGTCATTATGTAAACCCAAGAGGACGCTTTACCTTGATGTTAACCGGAATGTCGACTTTATTTTTCTGATGAGCTTCAACAGCAATCAGCCATCCAATCGCAGGCGCCTTGTCATCAGTTGCGCCTCTTCCGAAGAGCTTGCCATCTTTCTCGGTGAGAACGAAAGGTTCAGTGTCCCAACCGTCCGACTTTTTAGCTGGCTGAACATCCAAGTGTCCATAGACGAGAACTGTCTTTTTCTTGGGATCTTTTCCTAACTGAGCCAAAACAATCGGCGGAAGTTTGCCTCCCGTCTTGTTCAACGGGTTGTCGCAATACTCAACCTCAGCGCCCAGACCCTCGAGTTTCTTGCCATACCACTTAACCATTTTTTCCACATCCGGCCATTTGTCGTTCCATGCTGATATACTCTCGATGGCAACGGCTTCTTTGAGCATCGCTACGTGTTCGCTTTTCCTTTCGTCAATGTCAGCGAACACAGTGGCAAGTTTCGGGGGCACAGCAATCGACGCCTTGCCCGGTCCAGAGTTGTCATCGCTTTTTGCACTACCTTTTCCTTGTGCGCAAGATGTCACCAATGCGATACAACTGTGAAAATAAAAGATAAGGAAGTATTAGTAATACATATACTCCAAGTTGAGCTTTGCAACAGCGTATCTCTCAGATAAGCCAAAGTAATCATTTACAGTAAACCAATTCGAGCTGTAATGACGCTGAGAAGCATTTTGTTGCTCTTCGTAATGCTGGAATTCACAAGAAACTCAGCGCCAAACCAAATTGAATTTTTTGCCAACAATCAATGCGAACAAGTGTCACCAGTCAAAAGTACACTGTCACGAGCCTGACTGACGGAACAACTTTCTCTTTTGCTCGAAGCAGCTACTGCAATCAAACCTTTTACTTGTTCATCAGCTACTGCGAAGAAAACATATCCGGTTTAATGACTTCATGAGCGACTTACGTAACAAGATTTGGTTTGCTCCAGCGGACGGCACTTTCTTAGAATGGAAGCCAGTAGCAATCGTAAGCAAGTGGTAGGCGTTTCTGTGGTTGCCAACTGTTGCACACAATCTACTAACCAGAACCATGATATGTTTAATTGCCACCAAAGCAAAGCACGACAACCTAACATCACACAAAGGTCGTTGTGAGCGAAGGAATCATTAAACTTTCCTTTCAACCGAATTTTCTTTTTGCACAAAACTGCCGATGGCGAAACAAACCCGCGACTCCGAAAGCGGTCACCAGGTGTCGCTGAGCAATGGCAAGGCGCTGGCCGCTCCACCGCTTCGGTATTGTGAGAGGACTCGCTTGCACAGTAGTGAGTTAATTGCTGATTCAAGTGTTTTAGTGTCAGAATGAAGCCTTGGTAAACAGTCGCTCTTTTTTAGTTAGCTTAATTGGCAAGCTGCTACCTTGGAGGTATTCCACCATCCTGCCCTTGTAAGTAAGGTCAACGATGGCCAGTTGTGATCCTGTCAATGTCAGGATGTGATTTTAGTGTCCGTTCGTCAGCTCTTCCTAAATGACAAGTTTAACTTCACTACTTTAACCGAATATATTTCTGTTCGATTCGGTGAATAGACGAAAATAATTCCATGCTTCTCATTCAGGTATAAGTGGTGGCAGCTCTGCGAGTACAGTTACATTTAACCGAACATATTGCCCCAAGGGCGTGAAAGAGCTCTCTAGTCGGGTCAGCTTTTTTGGGAACGCCGAAGGCCAACTTTGCGTACAAACTCAGCTCGCTGCGTCATTAACTTGTCACGGACCAGTTCTTGTAAGCATCTTACTCATCATCTACCGAAAAACTCGTCTCAGTGGAACTGTCCCTTAAGTGAATCTAGTTTGTTATTCAATAACGTGAGTATGTTGCCGCCTCGGCCTTGGCTTCTAGTGCATGTCTGTGTAGTTTCCTAATGCAGTTACGGTTTCCTAACAGCCTTTCTTCTAATTCTCTCTCCTTTCAGGCCGTAATATATCCTATTTCGCTCTTAAACGAGCCACATCGGTGCTTTCAATGAATCAACATGTGCTCGCCACATTCTTACAAGGAACCTCATACACGGTGACATCGTTTTGTTTTTTCTACATTCTCAACTGGATAATCACCCAATTTGTGACGCCGGACCACCTGAAGGATGATGTAATTCGAAAGTGGCGTTGGAGAAATTACGCTGTCTCCTTCATCATTCATCGCTATCTGGAACCTTGGGACTCATTTGGTAAGGCCATTGAAACCACTGACATCTAATCAACTGATTAACACTTGCTGATTACAGTTTGTGGCTTCAACCGGCCCTGTTAGATGATATTATCGGTGGGTACTCCGAGTTTGCTTACATCACTGTTTGCGTTACATTCGGTAAGTTCAACTCCTTGTCTTGTCAGCTAAATGTTAAGACAATCTCAATCAGGATATTTCTGGTACGACACTGTTGACTTAATACTTAACAGTGATAAGGAAAAGTCAAACAGGGAGCTAGTAGTGCACCACGCTTTTGTGAGTATTGATAAACACAGATCTGTTGAATAGACTTTTCATACTTAATCGGCACATATATAGGCTTTGACAAGTGCATCAATATTGGTTTACACCAAAACATTCGTTGGCTTCGGAGTGGTTTCGCTCATGATTGAACTCCACAGCGTAACTCTGCACGCCCGAGTACTTCTCAAACTGTACACCAGGTCTCAAATTACACTAGCATACCAGATAGTGAAATGGAGCAACATATTCACCTTCTTCGTGTTTCGCTTTGCAACTATTTTCTACTTGTTCTACGCACTACACAGAGACCGCTACAGTGCTTTTAATTACGTAATCTACACATTTCTCTGTCTGGCAACTACGGTCATCTTTCTTCTCAGTTGTCAGCTCTTCATGAGAGTGCTTCAAGCGGACTTCCTGCCAAAGAAAGTTGAAAAGAAAACAACTGAAGAATTACTTGAAGTCACCACTCCTCAATGCCTTGTCTCAGGGCCAGAAAAGACTCCCATGTAACTCTCGCGTAACTGCCAGACACAAATGCTTTTACTCACCATGATCAAATTAGTCGAACTAAATCAATCGAACTGTTCCACTCGATATACTCGTCGAACAACTGAACTTGACCTTTCTTCCTCTATTTTTTATTGGCGTTCGTTTATTCACTACCATCTTGTTGTTTACTTCCTCGCGGTATATTTTTCAGTTACTTCTCTCCCCGAGAATCTCCTTTCCTAGCATGTAAAGTATATTTTCTCCCTCTTGACATTTCGCATGAATATATGTTGTTGTGTATTTGACGCTGAGTTGTTAGCTGTATCCTAATGAGGATACGACTCTTCAAATTGCTTTTCCACGATTCAAAAGATTCAAAACAAGGAAAAAGATTAAATCCAATTTTTTTAACTTACTCCTTTCATTACGCAATAGCGGAATTTTTCAGCTCAACATAGCCGACAGGTTTGGTCAGAATTTTCCACAGCTTCTAGTCTCAGGGTTGCTTGTTTACCTGTGCTCACCTGAGTTCAGCGGAAGGAAAATTCGCTACTTCTCAATAGGTTGCGCTAGTGCTTGCATAACTTTATGCAACAAGAAAGCGAAAAGAAAACTGCGCAGCATTTTTAGAGTGACATCTAACGGGAAACTTCGAAATTACTTTTGGCCGTAGACAGCTGGGTTATCTCAAGTGAGAACTGAATTTGAATATGATAAGAACTGGAATGTTTACCGAAATTCAGCGTCTCCCGTGCTTCGGAATATTATTGGGTTTACTCTCGGGCGTCTTTGCGGCCACTGGAGGCTTCATAGTGAAACTGCTCCCCGATGTCCATCCTGTCGAAGTGGTTGTGGCCAGGTAGCTTCTGAATCATTTCTCATTAATTACTGACGTAATCTATGATACAGGTCGTTCATACAGCTCTTAGTTTCCGTTTCCATGATATATGGCTCTGGGATGTCTTTCTATGCTGCCCCTGGAGAGGAAATGACGTTGAGAATTCGAAGTTTCGCTGGTTTCATGTCCACAGCATTGGCGTACACTTCGTTCACGTTGATTCCATTGGCTGACGCCTCAACTCTCATCTTTGCCGCTCCAGTGTTTGTCAGTGGCTTTGCTTGGGCCATATATAGGGAACCCTGTGGATTATTTCAGATATCAAATATCCTTGTCACCTTGACCGGAGTGGTGCTGATTGCTAAGCCTTCAGCGATTTTTGGAAGCATCGAAATAGTTCCGGAAGTTGACAGAATATTCGGAACAACCTTTGCCTTGATCTCATCGTTGAGCATTTCATTGTCTTTCGTGTTAGTTAGAAAGCTGCAAAACACGTCATCGGATGTGATTGTTTTATGGTTCTCCGTCTACGGCGTGGTTTGCGGCCTGATGGCACTAATTGTCCTTTACCTGTCTGGGGTAAAGACACTGCGCATTCCAGACCAGCCGCACGAAATTATGCTGTTATTAGCTAATGGCCTCTGTGGTGTGATCAGTCAACCACTTCAAACTGCCGCTCTGAAGATAGAAGAAGCCAGTGTAATTGCCTTGTCTAGGACAATTGATGTCGTGATGGCCTTCATCTTTCAAATTATTTTCCTGCAAGAGCAAGTCCACTGGACAAGTATGATTGGGGCCACAATTATTTGCTTTGGTGTGGGCGTGTCCATAGCTAGGAAATGGTTTCATCATCATGCGGACCCAGTGGATTCAGTGCCTGACGAAGTGCCTGATTCTGTCCTTAGCGGCAGTAAACGAGCCAGTTCAAGTGACTTAAGTGGAATGGTAATTGAGGAAGCCAGGCCTTTGCTGGTGCGTGATTAGCTCCGTGACTTTACTGCAACACAGTTAAGAACATTTGCACCTCGAAACGTACACCTGTGCATACCTGGCGGAAGACTTGTCGCTAGCTTCGTTGTTGCTTCTCTGTCGCTAATGTAGGACTTCACTGACATCCATGACACTCGTTGTTAAAAAATACTCATGTGATTAGCTAGTCAAATATGAACCGTGTCCAAAAAGTCACCTCGTTATATTCACTTGAAAAGACGAATGCCCATTAGGCAAGACTATACATGTTTCATCTACTCACCTATTTATGTATTAAATGTACATCTCGTATCGCTGTCAAACTTTTTGCAGGTCAACAATAACTTTACATATCCTAAAAATGGCCGCGACTCATCAATGATAAGTTAGTGTCTCGAGGTCAGTGGATGATGTTAACAATCAGCGACAGAAATGACAAAAAGTGTAGGACACCCGGTGTTCCCAAGTGGTCTCCCTCCCAAGTACTGACCGGGCTCGACGTTGCTTAACTGCAGGGATCTGACGAGACCTGGTGACCCAACGTGATTTGGTCCTACACGTACAGGTAGTTCTAAAAGTTCACTTCATAGGTGTAACCAATTGAGTGCAAGTCAAAGGTCTAAAATATGAATTTGTGAAATTAGCCCTTTCGATAGACGAACAACTTGGGGTCCAAATAGCTTGAGGCGAGCTTTAACTGAACTATAGCATCTCTAATAGAACAAGTTTGGAATTGAATCATTAGAATTCATACTGACCAAGCTTAGGCCAATAAGAGCTTCTTTGTTACACCATATTTACCATTCATTGTGAATGATACCTGTAATTTGGAAGTGCACGCGATAATGCTTTAATTATGTTCAGAACCCATGATGCGGAAGAATAGTGATGAGCTCGCGTTAATTGAGAGTGTCTGAATGGCACTTAAACGCTTAAGTACATAGATCGGCTCATTCACATTGCGTGTGCGCATGCGCCAAACTTTTCTTTCGTATGTGGAAAACTTTGCTAGCTGAAAATTTGTAAACAATGCGTTCGCAATGACTACCGCATTTTATTTCCTGCGAAGATCTGATACACGGGTTTAACTTCCGTTGCTGTCCCAAACTAAATGTGGATAAGAATCTGTGAGAGGACAAGATGGACGACAACGGTGGAGCGACGGGCATAATAAGATGCCTGAGACGCGTGCCCTGCCTCGGCCTCATAATGGGTCTCCTGAGCGGGGCCTTCTCCGCCACTGGGGGCTTCATTGTCAAGCTCATACCTGCAATTCATCCTGTTCAGATAGTAGCATGGAGGTAAGTGGCGTCGTGTAAATGCAATTTGAGCTGCTTTTCTTACGCAATCTACTCTGAACCAGATCGTCCATTCGAATGCTCATCTACTTCTCCGTCATACTGGGAGGAAGAATGTCCCTGAAGGGAGCCGAAGGGGAAACACTCTACTTGGTGCTGCGGGCAGTCATTGGGTTCATGGCCACAGCTTCCGCTTACATGTCCTACAGGCTGGTGGCACTTGCTGACGCATCTACCATCATCTTTGCTGCGCCCGTGTTCGTTAGCATATTTGCAAGAATTATACTCAATGAAAAGTGTGGCTTCCACCAGATTCTCAACGTCGTCATTGCACTAATTGGAATTGTCTTGATTGCCAAGCCGACCTTCTTGTTCCCTGGTGTCCACCACGAAGGCTTCATTGACCCGGAACACCAAACGCAAGGAATACTGGCGGCACTGTTTGCATCTTTCTGCTTCGCGTTGACATTTGTCTTGATGAGAAAGATCCAGAAAACGCCAACGGAAGTGGTAGTGTTCTGGTTCTCATTTAGTTCTATGTGCCTTGCAATACTTGTTCTCAGCGTCATGAAGGTTGCCTACAACCTCTCGCCTAGGTTACCGTCGACGCCCGGTGAGATTGCCTTGATTTTCGCTAATTCGATTGTGGGTGTAATTAGTCAGCCATTGTTGACCTTTGCGTTAAAAATCGAAGAAGCCGGACTCATATCTCTGGCTCGAACTGTCGACGTTGCCTTGGCCTTCTTTTTTCAAATTGTGTTCTTAGACGAACCAGTTCACTGGACCAGCATTCTAGGTGCTGTCATTGTGTGCATTGGTGTTACTTACGCCATATTCCGCAAATGGAACTCTGAGAACCCGGAAAGCTTTAGGCGCTGGGTTCTGTGCCATAGGTCAGTTGACGATGAAGAATTCGAGAGGAGTAGAATCAGATCGGATTCAGTTGTCAGTTATACCGGATTAAAGGATGAGTATCCTTGATCAACTTGGTTCAGTGAGAAGAATGCCCATTTATTTTGGCTCTTGATAACTTCTACACTAAGCTTTATACTTGGCCCTCGACTGAATATATGGCATGGAAATTGTGACTTGTTGTTGAATAAAATTTGACATGTTGATTCAATATTAGCTACTCTTGACTAGGCATTTCGATGGAGTTTCAAGGGAACAATTAGGCTCCTGTACTTAGAGCTATATGGCCACGCAAATAGATGTCATCATAAAGATGCCCATACATCTCGTCATCCATTTTCTGAAGTGCATAACGTACGTTTCGAATGAATTCACGCTTTGACATCTTGTTTTTGACGTGAGGTGATGCTAGATCTACGGACAGCATGATCAACGAATAACACAGAATGTAGACCGTATCGGAGTTTAAACCGACGGTGGGATTACATTCACAGAACCTTATGCTGAATTTGTTGATTAAAGCTTCGAGATAATGGTCTTGCTTGTTAGGTGCGCTGAGTACAGAGAAGAAGCGCCGTAAAGCGTCGGGCAAAGATGTGTCATAAAATGTTTGCAAGCTGACAAGTTGATCAAGGATGTCTTGCCGCTCGTAGAGATACTTCTTAAGCTGATGCTTCTTTAAAGTTCGGCTATGAAAGAAAAATTTCGCTATCTCGGCAGGTTCATCTTTCACGAGTTCGTTCTTTATGAAATACTCCATTCCAATGAACGGGTCAGCGTTGAACGTTATCGACCCTTCGTCCAGATCCAGATAGAGTTTTGCGTACGAGAAGCTAGTTGAGTTGCATCGATCATAAGCGGAAGTGTGCCCCCAAGTTGATATGCAAAGTGATCGCCAAAGTACTTCGTCCTTAGCCAGTTCCTGCCACACACAGGACGCCAGGCATAGGTTGGTTGCGTCTAATTTCGACAGAACTCTCAGACTGAGTTCTGGAGGCCATAAAGACAGGTCTGGCAGAGCTTTACGAAAACGGACAGCACAGGTTGTAATATACTTTCATATCTCGGGAAAGAACTCACCATTGGCACGTTTATTGCTTTCGTTTAGGGCATTAGCGGGGCCAAATTGCTCTTCGTTCAATATCCGAAGTACCTGACCCATTGTTAGACTATTTGGCAACAAATAAACGTTTGCCGATTACATTGCATACAGCAATAAAATAATAACAAACAATTCAGTTCATTGTTATGATCCAAATCAAGGCCTTTCGAGAAGGGACCGTTTCATTAGTGCCGTTGATTTCGCTACTGAAATACCGTTTATTATATTTTTTTGTTGTTTCGTCGTGTATTTATTTAGTTGGTGTTAATGATGAAACGGTATATAAGATGTTCATGAAAGTCGAACCATGAATGGAACGAAAAGTGGCGAGAATCGTGAACTTCGAGCATAATTGTCGTCGTCAAAACCTGAGGAAGCCACCAGGACAGACTTCAAGTGATTGCCATTTTCAATCATGGCGTTAATTATCTCGACAATTGTGTGACACCTTAGAGGTAGATTTAGTTCGACAGCTTCAAGGTCTTTGAAATCCGTAATACACTGAGAAACCAGGCTAACAAGTTCCTCGTGTCTTGGCGTCGAATCGAATTCCAATAATAGAATACTGTCGGTCGGATAGTAGTCAGTTAGACTTGGACTGTTCACTCTGTCTCCGGTGTAGAAGTTCTCAGTGAAATCAAGCAGCAAGAGCTTTTTCTTCTCTTCCTCCTCACCCTCCCCCTCTTTGTCAAGTTCTTTCCTGACAGCGGATTGGGAACGCATTAGCGAACAGTTCGAAGAAGGTGCACTAAGCTCAGAACCGCTCGAAGCAACTCTCTGTCCTCCTTCGTCGAGTTCATGTGTCGAGGACACATTTTTCCGTCGAGTGCATTGACTCAGAGGGCACTTGGAGTCAAGTTTCAAAGGACATCCGGCGCTGTCACATGATCCACTGGCTAACGAGCTGGACATTCTAGAAATGACCGGAAGCGGCACTTGTGCCTCACTGGCCATCCGTGACAAGGGTGACTTTGGAATGTCCTCGTTAGTTCCACATAGAGGCGATAATGGGATCGATTCCAGCGCTTTTCGTCTTGCATATTTGCACGTGTTCTGTTTTGACAGTTGCTTCGCTTGACAAGCAAATGGCATTGTTTTCAGTGTTTGCTTGAGCTGCGACTTCCGGTACGAGGTCATTTCCTTGCAACATTTAAGGTCCTTCCTGAAGTACGGACAGCTCGAACATCCCTTGCCCTGAACCGGAATGTTGGCTGTAAATGGCGAACTTGGCTTCTTCAGCGTGGCCTTTGATCTCGAGTTCGAACCTTGGTACATGCAACACTCGAAGCCGTTCTTGTCCATCGGGCACTCTGAACAGTTCGTAGTAGACTTGAGAGGGACTGACTTTGCTTTGCTCTCCGGTTTCACAGGTACGTTCAACCGTAGGCTCTGTGATTGGCAATCAGCTTCACCTCTAACTGAATTACCGTTTGCAGTCTCGTGCACATTGCCCGGTGAGTTGATTGTGCACTTTGTGCAAAGCTTGTCTGACTTGCTGCATCCAGACTGGAGTTGCTTCTCAACTTCCGGTCCAGGTGGCGGAAGCGGAATTGGCGCCAAATTTCTGACTTGGAAAACAAGCGGGCTCTTCTTTGCCTGACTCTTGTCAGTGTCCTTCGACTTTGGTCCGCTTTTGAACTGTTTCCTCGTATCTGAACCTTTGGCAGCCAAGTAGAACTCGTACTTGACTTCGCCTCTTTTCCGGGCCTGTCAAAAATAAATGATGAAGAGAGAATTTCGCAAGACACTCAAATTAGCATTCGGTCTCAAGAGTTGCGCAACATCACCTACATCCTTGTCGAGAGGGACCTTTGAACCGTTCCTCGGAAATGTACAGTTCAAGTCTTTGCCAAGTTTCAATTGACTTGCATGGGTTTCCAGTTGTGGTGCCGCTTCCGCCAAAGGTGGCCTCGAAGGGGAGGAAGATGATGATGATGACGAAGGGCCCCTCTCTCCATCATTCTTTGGCCTCCTCTTTGCTCGCTTGAAGAAGTTGAGCCCTCTCATTGTGCAACTTTGTGAAGCCAAGTATCCGTCTCTCTCAAGTCAGTGCTGTTGACTTGGAATGTTGCCGAGTGTGTGATGCTAATGTGATGCAATGCCAGAGAGGCGCGCGCCTCTCCCTCTCTCTCTCCCTCTTCCTCTCTTTAGCAAAGTTTTGAGTAGATTAAGGACGGTAATTTGCTTTGTATGAATCTAATTTTAGTTAATTTTTTAAATTCATTAATGGTAATGACATTGGCATTACTCTCGGCCTTGTGTGTGCACGATGAACAGTTCGAATTTGAACATTGCCGACCTGGCGATGACAGATTTGGTTCTTTCCCAACTTCGTCTAAATTGTGACTTCTTTTATGAGAATTCGGAAAATTTAGACTCTTGCGTCATCATATTGTTACTTGTCATAGCTGAAAAATGTGTCTAGATGGAAATATTAGGCGTCATTACGCCTCTCGTCTTTGTCCTAAAGTCGCCATTGATCTCTTATCTACGTCATCCGACACAAAGAAAGGAAGGGAGGGAGAGAGTGAAGGGAGAGAAAGAGACGCTGTAACAGCCAATAAAGAGAACTCGACAACGTAGAGCTAATCCTTACACAATGGCAATCGAATCGACCGCAACTTTCAATAGAACGCAGTGAAGTAATGCGAAGTTAGTCCTAGCGATGACATCAGTGACACTGACGGCTTCCTCAGAAGCGAGTGTGTCGTCATCGTGATGCAATTTAACGAGAAAAAAAGGATTCCAGCGGTTGAACAATTTAGCTTTGTTTTGTAAGTTTCTTTTTGCGAATAGTAATTGCGATTATTCTGAATTCAAATTGAATTTTGTAACATTTTGTCGGACAACTTTTTTTGTAATTTTTTCCTCATTCATATACTTTGGAACCTTTTCACATGTTCTATAACGAAACGTTGTCCCTCAAGGGACTTAGAACCTTCTAAAAAGCCGGTCATCATCTCTGGCTCGAGTTCGTTTCAGAACTTATCATTTCGAGATGATAGGTTTATGATCATCTCGATTTTTCTATGCTCACTCTTTTATCGAAAATGTCAAGTATGACAGCTAGACTTGCTGTTTGTAAGAGAATTGACTGGAATAGTTCAGCGGAGTTCTGAATAGAGAAATGGAGTCTCGAGTTGTTTGTGAAAAGTGAATCGATTTTGCAAAACTTGTCCGGATGGTTTGAAACATTCATATTTTGTTGGGAGGAATTTTTAGATGTCATTAATTGTCGCTGCGAGATAATTACCGGTTTTCAAATCATTTCACGTCCATTTACGCTCTAAGGCTGTCCTGGACGAACTGTTCTTCATCATGTCCAAGTTCTGTAGAATGTTTTCCTGTCTCAGTGGTGAGCGCCTAGTTCAGAAAGCTGCCGCTAGGGCTCTGAGAAAGAGTCAAATGGTGCGAATTATAGCTCTAAAATTTGTCGGAGTTCTGGACAACCCGGCAACCGAAGATGACTGCCAACTAGATGGCCCACTGGGCGCCGAGCTGACCATGTTGCCCGCGTTGTTGGGCTTCAACTGCACTGCCAGGACGGAAGGCCCCAGCAACGTGCAGGTAGGCGGCAACTACAGCGGCTACCTGGGCGAGCTGCAGCTCTCCCGGGCTGACTTTTCTGTCATGCCGAGATCGATGCCTCTGGACGGGGATCCCTGTATCTATAGCCCAGTGATTGCGGCCGACAGGGTGTCGTACACAACGATGTACAAGCGACCTCACCCGCCTAAGAGTGACAGTGACTTGATGTCGTCATTTCAACAGGTTGACAGCTATAGCTGGCTCGCCTTCACCTTAACGGTCATATCTGTATACTTGACCATGAGATTGCTCGGACATAGACGAGCCATGTTTACTATTGTTAGCTGTTTTTTTCAATACGTTGGTATCCATGGCAACTTTCTGCCCATGAAAGTTTTCGGCTCAGCCATGGTGGTCACCTTCTACATACTTGGCCAATATTATTCCAACTTCATTCTCTCTGAGATAGTTGGTCAAGAGCATCCTAACATACTGAAGAACTTCTTCGACATACTCAAGCCGAGTGTAGATATCTATTTTGACATGGATTTTCCAATGTATGACACACTGAAAAACTCAATTAACCCGAATGTCCGAAAAGTGGCCCAAAAAGTGGAGGAAAAGCTCGCCAATGTCACATTACCTGGATTCATTGAATCCTATATAAAGTTCACAGAGCTACCTGAGAACCTATTCGGCATATTTGGCAATTATGATCGACTCAAAGCCAATCGTATCTTGACTTGCGCAACAATGCAAAGATCACGCATCAATGAGGTCACGGAAAGCGAGAAGTATTCCCTGTGGGTGCCCAAAGATTTCCCTCAGGAATACTTGAAGTCTTTCGGCTACAGTAAGAACCTAGGTGAGGACATTCAGAATGTCCTAAACTCGGCCATTCGGCACCAGTTCGAGCACGACCTGTACGGACATATATACCACCATCGCATAGCTGGTGTCTTCAAGGATACGGATATGCTCAATGACGTAACACCGGATACTCTGTGTTATAATGATGAAATACTGTATGAAGATCCGGACGACAACTTTGCAATCAGCTTGAACAACACAAAATGGCTGATTGTTACGATTGCACTCGCAATGTTACTAGCGACTGGAGTGCTCGGTAGGGAAGTATTCCGTCGGAGTCTTTGAAATTTCCCTGCATAGCAATTATTGAAAAAAACCTGCTATTCCACTGAAAAGTTTAAATTCTTTTTATCAATTCAAAAAGAAATATTTCTTGCATCTCTTTCGATTCACAATCTCTGATTCAGTTCAATTCAGTTGATCCGAATGGAATGTGTGAACGTGAACTGTCACACCTTGACATAATTGGCTCACGAAAGGCATCAAATATCGAATATTTAATCAATGCAAGCTCTTTGATTGACAGTTGGAATTAATTTGCACTTTATTGACTATCAAATCAAAATTCCAAGGTAACACATTTCAAAGTGTTAATTAATGCATTTCTATTCAACATATCTGAATGTTTCAAAGTTAGCGATTAAAACATACTTTAAGAATGTCATTTGTGACCTGTTATAGGTTAACAGTTTGCAAGAAACTGGATTTACTGGACGGACTAAATTGTTAATGGAAGTTTCGTTTTCTGCGTTTCTCTCATTAAAATAAATTACGTTAGTTTGAAACGGCAACAATTTAGCAATCACGGTTCCCTGAGAACGAAGTGAAACGCATCAATGAATGGCAGCTGCTTCTTGGAGCCGAAGCAACGTATTCAACTGCAATTTAGAAGGAGAGGGAACCGGGTTAGAGTTAATTGTGATCGATTCAAATCCACTCACCAAAGGGTCCGAAATGTGCATTGAATTGTCTTTGCAATTATGATTGTTGTTATTATTGCCCTCAGCGGTGGGCAGGGACTTGCCTTTGGCCCCCTTGTCCCCGTTGTACAGTTCGTGACCATGAGTCACGAAGCCATTGACTGAAGTATTACTACTATGCGACGATGACGTCAGCTGGGACTGCTTATACAGTAGGCGCTGAAGTCGTTTATTTTCCTGTCTCAGTGAGTCAATTTCCAGTTTCAGTCTCTTCATTTCCTCCTTCATGCCGTCCATTTTGTGGGCCGTGGTCAGGGCTTCCAGCCTGATGTCCGTCAGGGCACGTTCCTTGTCCATCAGCTGGTGGCGTAGCTCTGGGTCTCGCTGGCCTGCACTCTGCCCCAGAGGGCCCGAAGAGGGGAGGAAGGAGGAGGAGGGGAAGGAAGAGGGTGCCCCTCTGGCCTCGTCATCCGTGACACCAAAGGGATACCTTGGTGAGGCGAGAGGGAGAGGGACGCCCGGTGACAGCTGAGATGACGGATTAGGCGATGAAATATGACGCAAGGGTGACAGGTTACAAGGGCCACTGCGGTCGCCATTGTGCTCTGACTCATGTTCGACCATAATTGGACAGTTCTCGTGAACCTTGTTCCGTGGCCTGCTCTTGCGGAACGCCTTGGTGATGCTGCCCCTCAGCCAGCCCGGCCTCTGGTCGTCGTCACCTCGGTCACGTGACTGTGACCGCGACGAAGGGGACTTCTTCTTACCGCTGTCCATGTCCGACTCGGAGCTGGCCCCATGGAAGTTGTCCAGGCTGCCCCGGCGGCCATTTTGACTCAGGGCCAGTGTGTACTCCTTGCGCAGCTGGTCAATGGTCACCTTGAGGCGACTAATTTCGCGGTCTTTGTGTTCGCCATTCAGTGACATTTGATGCAATCGAGCCGTCATCGAGGCCAGTGACTGCTCAAAGGCGACCACCATTTGACTCTGATCGTGATCAAATTAAGAGACTCATTTAGCAATTGCCCGACTGTTTATGTAGTTAGCCATCTAGACTTCCCTGTAGCAGTGCAATTAGAACCAGTTTTAAACTCACATTAGTCACTAGTTGACTCGACAGCAAAGTCACTTTTTCACTTGCTCGATACAGTTCGCTCTTGAGCTTCTTCAGTTCGGTTGCTTGTTTCTCTTCGCTCTGATTATAGGAGAGGGAGGGGAGGGGAGAGGAGAGGAGAGAGGAGAAGGGGAAGAGAGGCAAAGTAAAGGCAATTGCAATGTTGAATGCGTAGGCAAATAGTTGATGGAAATTGAAATGGAAAACGGGCGAAAAGGGAGAGCGAGAGGGAATGGCGAGAGGGGAATAGCGAGAGGGAGAAGAGGGAGAGCGGGAGAGGGAGAGCATCAGCGGGAGAATGTGCTGAGAAATGTACATTTGTACTTACGGCCGAAAATGTGGAACAAGCGGCCAGAGACGAGGCCGAGCCTCTCAGGTCACTGGTCTCTGATAGCCTTCGAATATGGTTCGTAGATGTACTAGACAGGGCTGGCGTGGGTGGCGGAGTGACCAGACTTCGCAGGCTGCCCTGACATTCGGCCGAACTGTCCAAGTTACTTCGATACGAGGGCAGAGTGCGATGGCCGTTGGCTATCGCATTCAAATTGCTCACCAGCTTGTTGAAGGCGTTATTCGAACATACATTTTCATTTTCTTCCTTCATACTTGACAGGCAGCCATTGTTGATGGCTTTCTGTCTCATGAACTCTTTTCCACTGGGAATAGGACATGTCGGAGGACCTTCGGTGAACCTTCGAACGTGAGACGAGTTCGAGGCGTGCTGTTGTTGCTGTTGCAGTTGCTGTTGAACATCACACTGGCCTGCCTTCGAACTGTCTGTCAGCTGGTGGCCATTTGTCTGAACACTGCCAGTGATGGGCAGAGGTGTTAACATGTGCTCTGAGATTGATTTTGTAATTAGTCGGTCCCCTTGATGAGTCACTGTGACGCAAGGTGCGAAGTGGTTCGTTGCGTCATCACGGCTCGCCGAGCCGGTAGTTGCATCCAATTTCCGGCTCAAAGCATGCTGATCTTGATGACTTTGGTAATGAGCAAAATTATGGCCGCTTACCGGGCTGCCCTTGCCGTCCAAGGGTCGGCCATTGTTTGGACGGCTAAGCCGATTAGGGTCCCCAGTGACGGCCAAAGGGGAAGGGTGGGCCTTTGTGAAGTCATTATGCAAATTGGGCGTAGACGAGGATGAGTAGCAAATGTGTGATGGATGGCCAGCAATGGCCGCCATGGCCGGCGGCAGGCTTTTCAGTTTTACATTGGGCCCCGGGTCACCCTTTGTTGGTGGTGAGGAGGAAGGGGAGGACGAGAGGGTGGCTGAGGATGCTAATGATGGCAATTGTTGCCCAATGTCGCCCACTCGGGCCGCCTTAAACTGGGGGCAATCAAGGTGGGCCCGAGGCGTCTCCTTGGCCATCATGTCTCGCTGGCTCTTGCTGCCACCGAAGGCCAAAGGTGGCCCAGTCACTGGGCCGGCCGCCACTATCTCGGGTAATTGGCTTTGCTTGTCACCACGGACACCAGGGTCCGCAGGGCGACCTTGCAAAGGACCGAAAGTGGCCTGAGTGGTGGCCTTGCCACTCCCTGTCCTTGAGGTGCTCTTGAGACAGCCATTTGCCAATGTCATGTTACTGATGTCATAAAGGCCGTCATAAAGTGGGCCTTTACAATGGGTAGCATTGTTATTGCCGTCATTGGCGGCATTGCATGACGAGTTGGACGACGTGGCCGAAGCCGCGGACTTTGGCCTGTTGTTTGAACTGTTCACACTCATCTTGCCCTGGCCCACTTCAGTGGTCGGCCAGTTGTCTTCGTATCGGAGAAACTCGAGCTACATTGCAGTTGCCGTTGGACACATTATTGCTGGCTTCTTCTATGAGAAGGCTGTCGGTGGACTTTGTGGCCTGTCTTGACTTTGAGCTCATCAGGGGATTAGAGGGACCATTTGACGAGAAGTTGCCCCTCATGGGCCTGGGTACGCCACTGGCCGGCGGAGACTTTGAGCGGTAGCCTGCCAACGTCGCTGGAGGGCTGGCTAGGGCTGACAGTGGGGTGCCCTTGGTGCCGTTGTTTGCCGAGAGGGAGGACTGGTGGCCATTACTGGGACCATTGTTATTGTCTCTGTGGTAAGGGTTACCATTTACCACCCCTGATGAAGGGGTCAATGGAGCGGGCGAAGTTATTGACTCAACGCGCACCGAAGTGGGCCTCGTCCGGGGCGCCGGAATGCCCCCGCCGCCATTTCTTCGCATTACGGCGATGCCCGCGGCCACATTGGTGGACAGATTGCTCGAACCGCTAGAACTGCGTCGGCCATTGTCAACACTGGGCAAGGGCAGCTCACAATGGCCTCCGGGCTCGCTGTGGGCCGAGTAGGGAGTCGAGCCGTTGTTACTGACGCCGCCAAAGCCGCCGGCAGTGGCGGAGCCCGGGGCCGGGAGTCCACTAGTGGCGTGCCCCGAGCCGGGCGGCCTAATTGTTTTATGGCCGACACTGGCCTTATCAAACTTGGGAAACTGAAGGGCACTCTGGAAACTGGCCACTTTGCCGGGCCGCTGGTGGTGGTGGCCGACATGCCCCTGCAGCTTCCGGTCACCGGCGTGCCGGCCCACTGGTGGGCCAGTTGATGAACCGTTGGTCACATTACTGTCCGAGGAAGCACTATGGATGGATATTGGTCTCGGAGGTCGAAGTCCGCCACATTTTTGCATACTTCAACCGTAGTCGGCGAGAGCCATTAACTAACTTGAGACAAGAAACAAGCTCAACTCGAAATGAGCTAGGAGAGCGAGAGAGAGGGAGAGAGGGAGATGTTTTGAAAAACTTGAAATAGGCGGGCTCGGGAAAGGTTTGCGAAAATCACTTTTCGTTTTATGGTGGTAACTACACTCCGAGAGACGTAAACTGGTACACTGTGAGAAACTGTAAATACTCGTCTATGTTGAGAAGTTGTACATGTTCAAGTTTGCACCGTACCGTCGCTCTCTTGCCTCTTGTCGCTCGCTCTCTCCCTCTCCTCTCGCTCCCTCTCCGTCGCTCAGGTGCTCACTTGACTAGTGAAACTCAAAATAGAATCTGGGCGTCCCGGGCCGTTACTGAGGGGTCTCTCTCTCTCTTCGCTCTCTCCCTCTCTCTCTCACTCTCCCTCACGTAAGAGCGCCATCTATCAGCGTCTTGAACTTTATCTTGGATCGTATTTTGTGAACCAGATTCTTTTTAAGTCTAAATCAACTCGTCGGTTAAGTCAGAGAGACGAGCTTGTCCATCCTCGTGAAATCCGCTCTCCCTCTCCCTCTCTATCTCTCCCCCCCTCTCGCTTCGCTCTGTTCTCTGTTTCATGTTCCTTTTTAGATGATCATCCTAGACAGTAATGTGAGGGATTTGCTCTATTCTCGGCCCCTCGAGGCTTAAGTTTACTTTCACCCTCTTTTCGGTCTCCCTCCTCTTCTCTCTGTCTTTGCTTCGCTCTCTCCTCTCCCCCCTCTCTCCCTCTCATAGTCGCAAAGTAGGGCCACAGCAATTTGAGGTCTCCCTCGCTTACACATGAGGACCAAAGGCAATGTTCTATTTTTACACTTCACAGAGAGACTAGTTAGTTTGTCGGACTTTGTTAGCCAAGAGGGAGAGAGGGAAGAGAGAGAAGAGAGAGAGAGAGATCCGTGTTCCTGAATAACTTAGCCATTGCCTGAGAAATTTCCTTTTTTCTAGAGTTACCTGTAGTTAGTGAAGAGAGGGAGAGAGGGAGAGAGAGAGGAGAGAATTTTACAACTGACAAGTACTGTAGAGAAGCAAGAAAAGTCTCTTAAACACATTGATAGATGATCCTTAATTACGGAAGTGACTTCGAGTTTCTTTCAAGTGTATTTTCAGCAATGTTTTGAACACTGAACTCCGTCTCTCTCCCTTCCTCTCTCCCTCCCTCTCCCTCTCGCGCTCTCGTCACTGAACATTGGCCAAAATAAACTTTAACTATACTTGAACTGTGACACATTTAAAGAGGAAGCCTTACGCAAGATGAGCTCTAGAGGGAATTCAAGTGGGACTAGGCGGCGAAGAGGGAATCGGCGAAAGGAGGGAAAGGGAGAGGAAGAGAGCGAGAGGAGAGAGAGAGGAAGTTTTTTGAATGGGCGGCAAAAGGGCTTTGGTTTGGAAATGGTTCGTTAAGGACAAAATGTAACGCTCGTGCGTCATTCATAGACTTAGCGTCTAGTGTTGTTGTTGTACACACAGGATGTTGCTATTCTGAGTTTCATCAGTGTTGTGCCAACTTTGGACTGTAAGAAAGAGAGGAGAGCGAGAGGAAGAGAGGAAAAGAGGGAGAGGGAGAGAGAAATGAAAAACAACCACTGCTATCTTTTCTCATTTCGCTCTTCTCTGTACATTCCAAGGTTGGAAAGATGAGCTAATCATTAAGTATTCGCTTAGAAACGTTCATGTTTGCTAAAGGTAACCTGCAGTTTTCTTTGGGAAGAGAGGGGAGAGGAGAGAGGGAGGGAGAGGGAGAGAGAACACAGTGTAGCAGGATCTGTCTTCAATCTAGCGAGAGGGGGATTAACAGCAATTTCATTCCGAGTTACTGCTTCCACAATTGTCCTCTCGCTCTCCTTCTCCCTCTCTCCTCTCCATCGTTCTCTCTCTCCCTCTCCCTCTCTTTGCCTGCTTATGCTGCTTACTCATCCTACTGAGTCAAGAGATGGAGAGGGAGAAGGAGAGAGCGAAGTTATTCGATCGAGCCAAGTCAAACTGCGAGGTGAGAGGGAGAGCAACAGCGTGACTCACCCATCTCTATGGTTCTCCCTCTCGCTCTCTCCCTCTCGCTCTCCCTCTGACTGCGCGCACTGAGGGGAGAGGGAAAGAGAGACCCCTTCTTGATCAGAACTTTTCTCGCTTTCTCTCTATTCACTTTCATGTCTCTTTTCTTCGCAGTAACCATTGCGAGCAAAGACACGCAATCTTGAACATGTTCTAGAATCAATGTTCGAAGTCATATGTTCGAATATATCACACATCACGCAAAGATGAGTCTGTTAACTTGCTTCAAAGATCGTCTCTGTCAAATGATGACCACCTTGTGTCATCCCTTTTCACAGTGTTTCCTCTTCTCCCTCTCGCTGCTCATACTTGTAGCTTGACTGGCCTCTCTTGTCTCCTCTCGCTCTCTCCCCTCTCCGGAGGGAGTGAGAGGGCATAAAAATTTGCTCTATATACATTAAAGGGCAACCTCAGCCATGTGACTCAATGTCCGATGACGTCACACTTTTCAGGGCTTGAGATTTGAAACTTGATACAGTTTAGTTTCAAAACTGTGAAAACCTTGATGAGGATGTTTTTTGCTGAACTTTGAGTGAAATGTGACAACAGTTCAACTTTCGGAGCAGTTTGCAATTAAAAGCGAATGCCCATCTCTAGTGGTCGACGTCGACCGCCGCGGCCAGTGTCAGTCCACAGTGCTTCGGCGAACAGTAATGCGATCACGGGGCCCTCATTACCGGGGCCGCCATCGGGCCGACTTCCGTGTGACCGGAAGCAACAAGGGCAGCCCCACAATCAAGGCCGGGCCACCAAGGTTGCCCCTCATAATGGCCTCTGCAAATCGGATAGAAATTCCTGCTATCATAAAACAATCAAACAAACCGGACCTGGGTGGGTCAGCTCGGGCTCATCATCGTCCGCCACTGCGGGCATCCCTCAGGGCGGCTTCAAGAAAAGCGGATCCGTCTCTTCTTTCTGTGGCCGCGGCGACCCCAGTGGGCCCGATGGGGCCGGAAGTGAATCAGTGCCCATCACTGAAACACCAAGAAGGCGAAATTCTAGTAGTACACATTCTTCGGCCACCTCTTCCTCGGCACGGCAGTAATGAGAAGAAATGGCGGCAACATTCCTGCGGCCCGGAAACGGCCAACCTCAGTGCGCGTTGAGTCAATAACTTCGCCGCCTCTATCGACTCCTTCAACAGGGGTGGTAATGGGGACCCTTACCATAAAGAGAATAACAATGGCACTAGTCATGGTCACCAGCCCTCCCTCTCAGCAAACAATGGCAATAAGGGGTCCCCATTATCAGCCCTTGGCAGCCCCGGAGCGGCGTCGGCAAAGTCTCCGCCGTCTAGTGGCGTCCCCAGGCCCGTGAAGGGCAACTTCTCGTCAAACATTGCCTCTAATCCTTTGATGAATGCTCATGTCAAGCCAACAATGTCACCGGACAACCTTTTCATAGACATATCTGGCGTCAACTGCAATGTAGCTCGCGTGTCTCCCGTGAGGCGGCAATTGCACGAAAATGAACTCAGTGGGACCAAAGTGGCGAACGGTTCAAATCACAGGCCACGCTCGTCGACTTCGTCAACGTCCACAAACTCGTCCGCCGACGGCAACAACAATGGCGGCCAGTGTCGGGCCCATTTTACGACATGACCCCTTCGAGCGGGTCACATGTGTACGAGAATGTGGGCCCGAGAATCAATTGCCGGACCACGAGCAGCCCTTCGTACTCGGCCAGTGGCGGCCAAGGCTCGGGCCGCCCTTTAAACCCGGGAGCCCTTCGTGACAGGCAAAGCCAATTATCAGAGCCAATGACTGGAAGCCAATTTAGCGGCCTCTCCTCAGCCCTTAGTGGTTGCAAAAGCCTGTCAGAGCGGCAAAGGCAGCGGCAAGCCGTTGTAAAAGACACGCCTCGGGCTCCAATTGATTCCAAGGGCACAAAGGAAGCCCTTGTGGCCGCTTCTCGGCAAGTGACATCATTAGCATCCTCATCTTCCTCCTCCTCATCACCGCTGGCAAAGGATGACAACACGCTCTTCACCGTCAAACCCAGGACACTGCCCCAGGCCAGTTCGGGTTCGTCAACTTCGTCCTCCCATAATGGCCACGAGTCGGCGGAGAGTTCAAATTTGAAGCTTCGTCGCCAACGCAACAAATCGCTGCCCTATAATCTATTTGACAGTTCGGCCGCTAATTATCCCAGTTTAAGAAATTTAGTCACTCCGCCCCCTAATCACAGTTTACCCGGGTCACCGAGACGTAGCCTTCGCCGAAAATCACAGTGCAGCGACTTCCGGGACTCGAGCACTTCCGTTTGCTCCATCATTTATGCCGTAAGTGCTCTCCACGTCAGCTATGTAGTGAGCTTCCTCTCTCCCTTTCTCTCTCTCTCCCCTTTTCTCTCCCTCTCTCCCCTTCGCACCCCATATTTCACAACAACTAGAGCGAAGATCCGAATTTGAGCCTTGTTAGGAGACTGCATATAGACATATCAAAATCGCAAGAGAAAGCCGCCTATTTGTCTGAACAACTCAAGACAAGTGTGAGCAATTCTTTTTTTCGCATCTTCAAAAATAAACACGAACAAAATAGATCAATCTCTCTTTCCATCTCTCCCTCTCTCCTCTCCCTCTTCTCCCCCTTTCGGCAATCTAGACCGAAATGGTGTCGGCGTTCGAGAACTCACTGACCGCCATGACGGCCAAATTGCGCCAAGCTGCCCACATACTGGACGTCAAGGACAAAGAAATTGGCGGCCTGAGTGACTTGATACAACTGCTCAAAGGGGACTGCGAGGCCCAAGCCGAGAGGGAGAGGAAGAGAGGAGGAGGAGAGACGACCAGGTTCAAGTTGCAAAGGAAACCCAAAGAGAAGACCTTCATTGTGGGCAATAAGGAAGAGAAGAGCCCAAGCTGGCTCCGGAGTCCAACCAAGGCCTTCAGGAGCCGATACGGGAGCGACGAGGCGGCAATTAAGCGGAAACTGCTAGTCAGCCCTTTGTTTTCGGTGCCGAAGACCTTCTCAGCTGACGCAATGGTTCCCTTTGAAGGGACCGGCGAAGACAATGAAACTGTCCGTGAACTGCGTAGACAAATGGGCGAAAAGGATAAAATATTAACGGACATGCGATTAGCGGCCCTCAGCACTGCTCACCAGGTCGAGAGTACAAAGGACCATATAAGTAAGACTATTCTCGAAATAGCCGTACTTCGAGAAGAACAGCTCAAGTTGAACTGTCTGACCAAAGTGTTATGATTCTAGTTCGTGTCATTAAGTCATATCATAATCCGATTTTAACAGTGCCGTGTCAATGGTCAGTGTGCATATCATGTGAACATATATCATGTTTCTTACCTTTGTAACTTACAGCAACTCTTCATCTTCTCTTTAATAAATTATCTGTGTATCTGTACAATACCCGACAACTTAACTACTTCGTGAAATGACTATTATTACTTTCATTTTCTTTTCATCAGTTCTTTTATCTTCAATCATCATTCTCTTATTTCTTAATCACACGCTTTATCAATCCTCTTCTAACGAGTTCCTTTATCAACGGCACAGTAATGGCCAACGTCAATAGGTACCTAGCTGGGGCCACCAATTTGAACAATGCGTACGCGACGGCGAGATTGCCTAAATTGGGATTCCTTAATGGCTTGACGATGATTTCGGGGAAGTATAAAGTCTCTAATAATTTAACAAGGTCATGGTGATCAATGACGCCACTAGAAATAGAACAAGAAAATTAGCTCACTAAATCTCATGAGTTACTGTTGCATACCTCTGAGCGACAAGGAACAAGGAACCAAACCAAATCAGTCCAGTGGCTCCATGACACGGGAACAAAACATACCAGTACTGAACGAACAGTTTTCTACACCTTTGATAATAGCTCAATTTGGCGACTTCTTCGGTAAACAATATTGCAGACTTTTCATTGTCTTGGTTAGCTTGCTCTTTTCCCATTAATTTACTGGATTCTGACGAACGGTTCGTACTCGAGTACAACCGGTGATGCAACGGCAAGTGCGCCGCATGTCTTGTACATAGCTGCAGTGAGTCTTGCTTTGTGTGAAATGAAGGCGTTGAAATGGTTCGCAATATACATGGCGAGTAAATTTGCTTAGAATTATACTTGGTCAAGCCATTTCTCAAAACTCGATTACCCAACCGATTTAAAAATAACATCATTTCGGACACAATTCCAGTAGTAAACACGAGGGGCCGTTTCCTTAGTGCAAGAAGCAAGCGCAACGAACGGAAGGGAAAATTCGTATAATTGCGTTTTATTGATTGTAAAGAGAAAGTGATTCGAGCATTGAGAATTATTTCTCGCTTCGCTAGACTTCTCCTGCTACCTTATTAATTGTTTCTCTTAAGACTTTGAAGCGGTTGCATTCTCTGACCAAAGGGTTGATCGTCAACTTACTCACGGAACATTGATCAGTGGTGCGTGAGTTGTCATTTCGGTACCTTGTTGAAACTACCTTGATTACTTCAGGTAACTTCTCATGCTTTAATAAGTATCTGTACAGTTCCCGATTGCCTCTAGATAACTACCTGATCAGAAGGAATTACTATTTTCTCTGAATCTTGTCTTCAATTATCTTTCTCTGGTCTTGCATCATTTTCTTGATTTCGCCCTTCTTCGGCACCGGCTTGATCTTTCCTCTTCGAACCAGTGCCTTGATCAACGGCACAGTAATGGTTACTGTAGATAAATATCTTGCAGGGGAAACCACTTTATACATTGCGGCAGCGACAGCGAGACTGCCCAGATTTGGATTCCTTAACGGTTTGACAATTACATCAGGGACACTAAAAGCTTCTAATAATTTGACAAGGTCAATGGCACCACTAGAGATAAATCAAGATACCGATTAGACAGACCCAAAGAGCTTGATTATTACCTTTTAGCGAGAAGGAACAAGCTGCCGAACCACAGAATGCTGGTGAGTCCGTGACATGGAACCAGAACATACCAATACTCTACAAATAGTTTCTTATAACGCTGATAGAAACCCAACTGCGACAGTTCTTCATCTAATGACATTGCAGCTTTTTCATTGTCATCTTCGACGTTCTCTTCTTCAGTTCGTTTACTGGATCCGGAAGATGATTTTGAACTTGAGCACAACCGGTACTGAAATGGCAAGTAAGCCGGATGTCTCGTATAAAGTTGCAGTGAGTCTTGGATTGGGTAACATGATTGAATAGATATGGTACGTAAGACACTAGGCTGAATGTATTCGTCTAGAAAAGGATTTCGTCAAGCATTGTCTCAAAACGCGATGACTTGTTTGATTCAAAAATAACATCATCTTGTATACAATTCTAGTCGGCATGCAAGAGGGACCGTTTTCTTAGTGCGCTCAGTAAGTGAAAAGGAATCGCAATTCGTAAAAATGTGTTTATTGATTTCATCATGATTTAAAGAACAGCCTTTTTAGGCACTGGATTCGTCTCTTTCTGGTGCTTGATTTCTTCTTCTTCGTCTACTTTAGGTACTGAATTATCTTGTCGGCTATCTTCTTCTTCGTGCCCGGGGCCGATTTCGTAGCCGTCGGTGTCTTCTAAATACATAAATAAGACCATTAGTGTCAGAACAGTAAGTAAGTATGTTCAAACAACGAGATAAGTCTCTTACCGTGTTCAGTATGATTAGGAGGAGGCTCGTCGATTGCCATCTCGGAATCTTCTCCAGTTTCACCATAGGTGCACTCAAGACAACGTGATTCGTTGATGCCATAATTTACGCAATTAGCGCCAACGCACTGGCAACAGCCATCATGAAACCATCGATACGAGGAGGCTCCCATAGATCTGCAAGATGACCGACACTTGTTCCACGACATGCACTGGGACATGTAGGCGACTGTGCAGTTTGCCTGAAGACACATTACAAATCATGAATGACTAATGTTGTTTAATTAGGATAGGAGATAATACCTGAATATCCTCTTCCTGGTCAACGCCGTCTCCCTTAAACGTCACTTTGGTTCCAGAATCGAACTTTATCTCTTTATCGTGGCCAGAACTGGTGACAAAGCTGACTTGAACTGGAAAAGTGAACGAAGTCCAGCGCAACAGCCGGTCTTTCTCTTCCGTCAGGACATTGAACAGTTCGGGCGAACTTTCCAGTATGTCTTCCACGTGTGACTTTGAACTGAGCGCAGTGTCCGTCTCATTGGGCTGAGGACATAGCTCTGAAACATAAATTGAAATTGAGCCAGACATCCTTGAATGGGCGTGACTCACCGACACATGAACAGCACTCGGTGTACAGGTAATCCAAGCAATAGAAGCAGTCCTTGGAACATGTCGCATTGGTCTTCAAATCACACTTACAGGACTGCGTTAACATACATTTGCTGACAATCGAAGCACAAACGGACTCATTACAGGCCAAGACGTGCCAGTCACCGCTCTGGTACACTGTGATGAACAAGAACAAAATTGCGGCAAACAGAGTGTGCCCTTTCATCCTGTCCCTTCGGTCGGCCGCTATAGTACAGTTCAACAAACGGACAGATAGACAGAGAGGTCTTCAACGGTCAAGTAGAGAAAGGAGTCCAAGCATTGAGCGCCATTTCTTGCCTGACTGGCTTTCTCACACTCACGCTCACTTGAGTAGTTGTCCACCTGTAGGAGCTTCTCTTGCTTCGGGAATGGTAATTCTATACCTGAACACAGGTGCTGCTTATTTACTATACTCACCCGCCAAGGGGCAAATGACTCTCCTTCTCTCTCTCTCCCTCCCGCTCTCTTCCTCTCGCGGTGTCTCTCTCTCCCTCTCTCGCTCCCTCTCTTCGCTGCAGCTTGCCGGGCTAAGTGAACTTTACTGGGTTCACTTTTCGCTCCGAGCTGTCGTAATCTTGAATTATATGTGTTCTGGAAACTACAGAAAAGTAACAGATCGTTACGGAACTGGATTCAAATAATTTAATGTCGCAAAATCAGATTAGCTTCATAGGTGTAACTTGATTGGAGATTAACTACAGGACTGGACGGCAAATAAATTCTTGCCTACTCCGTGATCTAACAGCGGCACCGTTTTCCCGTGAGTAGAGAGAGAAAACCACAATTGAGTCAACTACTAAATTAAATTAACTACTCTGATTGACGGATTTACTTCTTGCCATATAGATCGGACACCATCGCCGTTAACTTTTCCTGCTCATGTCCGAGTAACAAGGCGTCCACGCATCTAGTGAAGATGTCATTGCGGAAGCAATCGTTTCTGCAAAGGGAATCAAGTCACGCGTGACTGGAAAGTGATTAGAGAAGACAACACTCACCGGCACATGTATTGAAGCTCGGGCTCACGGTACAGCTGGTAGCATTCTTCGCACACTCGGTCAAGGCGGGCGAACTTTGCCTTGTCGTAGACACCTAGGCATCCCAGCTGGGAGAAGCTTCGCTTTTGAATCTCGCGCCCCTGGCCAGGGGTCAAGTGAAGGGTGGCCAGGAGGGCCATTATGAAGGCTACTACAGTCAGCGGATTCATGTTCTAAATCAAGTGGACACTTTGCAAGGTGGATGTTTCTAAGTAGTGGGCACGATTGGTCTACAGTGGGCTACACTCGGAATGCCGATTCCTTTATATTTGGCTTCTCTATTTGACGCCACTGTCTATCTTTCTCAGAATGGAACGCGCATTCTTGCTCCCTCTCTCTCCCCTCTCTCTTCTCTCTCCTACAAGTTGGGAGTTAATTTTATCCCAAGCAAATAATGCGAGGACCACCCATAGCATCATCAGCATGTGGCAGTTGAGACTCAGCAATTGAAGCACAATGTCAAACGTGTAATTTGGCGGCAATGGTTCTGAGAAGGCGAGAGATGGAGCGAAGGAGAGCGAGAGAAGGGGAGAAAGAGAGGCAATATCATTTCCTTTGAAGTAATTTTAGCATCGCAGTAATCGACTTGAAATGATGGTGGCATTTACTCTGAGTGACTCCCACATACAACAATTTAACTTGATTTTAGAGGCTCTCGCTCTGTCACGGACATTACATTTTAGTTTCCGAAGGATTAGATTGTCGTTGCGTCACGGCAAGGCCTCCAAAGTCAGTTCACAAATTGACTCATCTAATTGTCTCTAAATAGGTTGTCCAATTTGGTGAACCTTCGATCAACGTCCACCAGCCTTCGATCAGTGGCGTCAAGTTGATTAGCGTCGAACTGTTCGTCCACTAATTGACTTTCAGACTGACTTTGCTGGTTGGCCTTCCTGGCCAACTCTTTGGCTTTGACTTGTTCCGAGAAGCGAGTGTACCGGTCGACAATGGACGCATAAAATGGCTCCTCGCGCTCCTTGTGATGAGCAAACGGTCCCCCGGTCAGGTCGACGTCCAGGTAGTCCATGTTGGTGTAGGGGTCAATGTGCACCATCCGGGACCCTGGCGTCATGGCGCTGGCCATTGGGATGACTAGGGAATCAAGAGATGGGTTAGCAATCAAGTTGATTCAGTTCTACATCTACTCACAAACGGGAAAGTGTTGGAACAAGATGATGCCATTGGCGTATGTGTGAATCATAGATGACACCAGTGTCACATATGACATACACGCCAGGGTTCTGAGTGTACGGTATAAGCTCTTGTTGTCGCTGGACATATCACTGACGAGTGTTTAACTGCCGATTTAGATTAAAGCTCTCTCCTCTCCCTCTCATTGCGGAAAAGCCACTCAAATGTTCCACAAAGTTCATCAACTGTAAACTTCATTTGTTTGAAAGAGAACAAAAAATATGTAACTGAGCGAAAGAAAGTTTCTCTTTGTCTACCATTTAGCAGGCAATTAGATAAAAAGACAGTTTAACGAGCTCTGAGATGAGCACATTCAGTGAGTTTCCAGCTAAATCCAGTTTTGGAACTGTCGTTTCTTGACTTCCGAGACAGCTTAGAGCTGCTTGTAGCTTAGCACCGTCAGCTGTAAGTCTAATCTACCTTTGCAAACTGACACTAATTATGATTGCGATGATGTGCATGAATTTCAATCAACTGGTGACCTTGTCTCGTCAACATTGCCTTGGGTTCAATAATTCAGACTCGAAATCGAAAGTTGCGTAAAATTCTTTTTTCCTCTCTCGCTCCCCCTCCCTACATCTTCCTCTCCCTCTGTGCTTCTTTCTGGCTATACATGATATACCTGCAGTTACCTGTCACCGTGCATCACTGTCGATGTATGCAATAAATCAAATGTATCAGAAATATGAAACGGCGGGAACCATGCTGAGCAAGTCTCTAGATGGCGCTGCAGTCGTGTAGCTTAGCGCCAATATTGCTTCAGAGCGCCATCTCGTGTTTTCATCGCATTTAATCTGTCGTATTGCGTTGAAAGAACCAATTAATAACGTACTTGCAACGAGGAAAGTCATCTATGTCACATGTTCATATTTCAGCCATAGTAACATAGTGTTACATGACAAATATTCCTTTCCATCTCACATTTTCCGGCATGAAGAAAAAGAACACTGAGTCTGGTTTGCAACTGGATTAACTTTGGAGCCTTTCCAAAAATACCAGGTCAATGTCTGGCCCGAAGCTTGAAACTGACTTTAAGGCTTTAATTGTTTCTCTCTACAATGATCAGTTCTTTTTCTAATTATACCCTCGCATAAAGGATACTCTGATTAAACAAAGTTTCCCTTTTCCCGCATCAACTTTCGCTTTCTTCAGGCCAATTAGTAAATTGGTGGTGAGCGAAATTTAGCTAGCTCGAAGCCAAATAGTTACTTTTAATTGCAACCATCAAACATGTCCTGTTACATGATTCCAGAGCGAATTTACAAATGAGCCTGAGAATGTTGTGGCTTCCAATCTACTTTATGAAGGCGTCAGCTGACAGTTGAATGTCACTGGTTGATTTTTAATTAGTCAAGAAAAAGGCAAACAGTGTTTCATTCATCTTTGGAATCAGTCAAAACGAGTTGCGGCTAAATCGTGATACGGGCAATTAAGGGAAAGCCAATTGCAAGAGATGTTCAAACACGACGCAGTATCACCTTTCCCTGGCGGTCACATTTGCCCTCGAGGTACTTTTAGCACCCTAGTCGACCTTACAACTGGATTTACCTTTCTGGGCTTGTTTGTTAGCCGTGATTTGAGCTTCGCCCGAAAAGTGTCCCACCTTGATGAGGACAACTTTGTCCCCTTGCTCGGGCCAGCTTTCGCTTTCGACTATAAAAAGGGTCCGTTGGTCCAGAAAGAGTATCACATTCTCTTCTCAGCTTTCTTGTATAACAAGTACCTTACAGTTAACTTCTCCAATCAACATGCAATCCGTAAGTAGTTCGATTGACTTGACCATCTGCTGACCACCTGGTGACCACTAGATCGTTGCCGTCCTCCTCTTGGCCGTCGCCGCCCAGGCCACCTACCTGGCTGCCCCATACGGTGCCCGAGCCTACGGCCGCTCCTACGCCGCCCCTGCCCTCTATTCGGCCCCTCTGCTCAAGTCGTACTCCTCGTACGCTGCCCCGGCCTACGCTTCATACGCTGCCCCAGCCTACCGACGATCGTACGCCGCTGCCCCCATCGTCATCAAGTCCTACGCCCCGGCCATCCGCTCGTACGCCGCTGCCCCCATCGTGGTCAAGTCCTACGCCGCTGCCCCAGTGTACAGCCGCTCGTACGCTGCCCCTCTCTACGCCTCGGCCGCCTATGCTCCCCGAGCCTACGGCAAGTCCCACTACGGTGCCGGCTACGCCACCGCTGCCCTCTACTAGAGAGTCCCCTTCCCTTTCCTGCCAAAGACGGCTCTCGAGAGCCGAGCCATTGTCTGACCAGAACAGTTGAAGACAAAGTTAATGTCATTGCGATTCTAACTTAATTATTACATTAAATGCAATTCAAATACTAAATTCACTTTGCCGCCTAATTCAGTTCAAAGAGCAATTGGAAATACAATTAACTCGTAGGACCAAGTCACATTGGGCAACACCAGGTCTCGTCAGATCCCTGCAGTTAAGCGGTGTCGAGCCCGGTCAGTACTTCGGCGGGCGACCACTTGGGAACACCGGGTGTCCTACGTTTTTGCCCTTTGCGGGCCAGTTTCAGGGAATATATATACTATTTTATTCTACTATATGCACATGGTAAATCTAAAACATAAAAAAGATGAAGACAGACAGTTTGCACTCTAAGCTCGGGCCGAGTAGAGTTCTCGGATGACGGTGGGGTCGGCCAGAGTGGACAGGTCACCAAGGTCACTGTCCTTGCGCACGAATTTGCGGAGGATGCGGCGCATAATCTTGCCCGACCGGGTCTTGGGCAGGCCGGCCACGGGGTGCAGGGTGTCAGGAACTGCGAAAGAGCCAATCTTGGCTCGAACCAGCTGTTTCAGCACATTAGAAAGTTCCATCGTGTACTGGTAGCCATCTTTGAGCACAATGAAACAGTACAAGCTTTCCCCTTTGACTGCATGTGGTGCCGAAACGGCCGCAGCTTCGGCAATGGCCCCATTTTCGACCAGGGCCGACTCAATTTCGGCCGTGGACAGCAAGTGGCCGGAAACGTTCAGTAGATCGTCAATTCGGCCAGTGATGAAGTAATAGCCGCTGGAGTCCCTGTAAGCGCCGTCACCCGTTGTGTAATAGCCGGGAAACTTTCTGAAGTAGGTTTCCTCAAAGCGATCATGGTCGCCGTCCACCGTTCTCATGACACCTGGCCAGGCTTGCTTGAACACTAGGTGACCTTCACCGGATCCGGAAATTTCTTGCCCTTCGTCATTCAATATTGCAGGTACGATGCCGAAGAAAGGCTTGGTGGCCGAGCCAGGCTTCAGATCAGTGCAGCCGGGAATGGGCGTGATGACAGGTGCCCCAGTTTCCGACTGCCAGTAGGTATCACAGATGGGACACTGGTTCTTGCCCACCACTCGGTTGTACCAGTGCCAAGCCTCGGGGTTCAGCGGCTCACCCACAGAGCCGAGCAAGCGCAGTGAGCTCAAGTCACAGTCATTCACGTGCTGGTCCCCAAACTTCATCAAGAGCCTGATGGCAGTGGGCGCTGTGTAGAAAATTGAGACCTTGTACCTTTCCACAATCTGCCAGAACCGACCAGGGGTGGGACAGTTGGGTGAGCCGTCGAAGAGCACAATGGTGGCACAGTTGGCCAGAGAGCCGTAGACATTAAATGTGTGCCCAGTGATCCAGCCAATGTCGGCAGTGCAGAAAAACACGTCTTCAGAATGGTAGTCGAAGACATACTTGAACACGGTGGCCGTGTACACCATGTAGCCGCCGATGGTGTGCAGGACGCCCTTGGGTCTGCCGGTGGACCCACTGGTGTACAGTATGAACAGCGCATCCTCGGCGTCCATCCACTCCACGTCGCAAAGTGGACTCTGCCTGGACACTAGTTCGTGCCAATCTACGTCAACCGTAGTGTCCCAAGGAATGGTGATGTTCATTGATTGAATAACTGTCTGATCTTGTTGACGCAAGTGACTGTAGACAAGACAATGGTCCACTTGAAAGTTGCGCTCTTGCAAATGGCCAAGGCCCGAGTGACCAAGGCTTTCAGCGGAATGAATTTCTCGCCCCGAAATGTGCCATTGGCAGTCAGAACCGTTCTACATCTTCCTTCGATCATTCGATCGGCCAGGGCTTCGGAGGAAAATCCGGCAAATATGACCGAATGAACGGCTCCGATTCGGGCACAGGCAAGCATGGCGGAAACCAATTCAATCGTTGTGGGCATGTAAAGGGCCACTCGGTCACCTTTTCGAACTCCCAGTTCTTTGAGGCCATTGGCTAGCTTGTTCACGCGATGACTTAATTCGGAATAGGTGCACGTCTTGCAATGGTCCGGTTGATTGCCTTCCCAAAGGTAGGCTACTCGGTCACCGTGGCCAGCTTCGACATGTCGGTCAACCAGGTTGTAGCAAATATTGGTTTCACTGCCCTCAAAGAACTTTGTCGATATTGAACCTTTGCTGATGTCGAAATTACTAGTCAGTTGGGTGCTTTTAGTCTTTCGCCAGTAGAACTGAGTGGCAATGTTCGACCAGAAAGCTGATGGATTGGCAATTGATTCCTCGTAGAGTTGTCGGTATGCTTCGGTGGACGAAATGTGTGCCTTGCTCTTGAACTGTTCAGATGCACAGTACACTTGACTCATGTTAATGCCGAACTTTGTACACTTGCTTTGAACTGGAACAGAAAGCTGCAGAAATGGACAACTGTCAGAAACTAAATTCTTTGTTGGCGGATATCGTTTTGTCTCAAGGGCGACTATATTGGATTCTAAGGCAATTGAAAGTCAACTTCACGTCCGCTTTCACCACCAATTTGAAGCAAATCAAATTAGTTGAAGCAATGGTTAGTGAGAGAAAGGAGAGGGAGAGGAAGACCACGCGCCACTGATTTAGTTTGACTTCAACTCACGGTGTTTTTGTTGACTTAAGGATTTCACTTTGCTTCTCTGTATTTTGCGTCAAGTTCCCAGTGAAGTAAATACGTTCGGCACGGCAACTTAATTAAAAGAACCAAGGACGAAATGCTTCGCTTATAAACAGAGCATTTGAAACTGGGGGCGGAGCTTAGCGAGTCGGAAACTGCCCATTTTTTTGCATCACAGCTGGCAGCATATGAGAGTTATTATCGCGTGAATAAAAAGCCATGTCATAAACATCTCTCTCCCTCTCTCCCTCTCCCTCTACATCTCCCGCTCCCTTTACTCCGTTCATTACGAGCACGTGGTGACGATGCTTTTTGACTCGGCACTATTTTTGCCGGCAAGTGGCTTCAATCTGGTCACGTGATCAGCTGATGTAAAAACGTCTCTGGCGAGCCGCTGATTGGCTGCAAGATTTACGCCACACAGCAACGTGCGATGAATTCGTGATTAGTTTACATATTTGTCTAGCGGCCTGACTTTCCTCTGTTTAGTGACTGCGTTCCTCGGTCTCTTGCGCAACCTTATCCTTGTCTGGGATCGAGTGAAGGGAGAAAAACGGGATGAGAGACAGAGACGGTAGAGAGGGAGAGAGATGGTCGACGGAAAAGTTTTCCTCTAAAAACTAGTACGTCAGTGATATTACGTAGTTGGCTTTGTTTCTACACATTTTCATATTCATCAATACTAATTCCAAGGTCAGTAGCTACTTTAGGTGACCAAGGCCAGAGTCTTGGTCATCACTCTCTCGGCACCCCTTGATGGTCAAAGGGAGCCGGGTCCCCTCTACAGCCCTGGGGACAAGAGTAAATATATCCTTCGTAAATATTGCTTTACTGTGACGCAATTAAGCACAATACTGAAAAATAAGACCGAATCAAAATAAGTTAATTGTTGACGCTAAACGCTTTCAGGTTTGACAAGTCTCTCTTTGAACTGCTTATCATCTTTGGTAGAGACTATCTTATCGTTTCCTCTGAAGCTTGCATAGGAATAAGCGAAACCGCCCATCATGCTAATATTGAGACCAATGAAGTTTATCCAGCCAAATATGTAGTCGCCGCCGACAAACATACCAATGTAAGTAACCAGGATACTTCGTAGACACGAAACAATTTGTGCCATCAGCGGTGAGTTGTAGTCGATGGACACAATGTAGGAATACAGGTTGAAGAGGCCCATGAAGTTCGTGCCAAAGAACCACATGACGAAATGAGGATCGTGCCAGTTGTCATAGTTGTAGGCCAAGTCAACGTCACCAGTGCACCAGGTCAGTATGACAATGGGAATTATACTGAACAGTACGCTGTAGTAGAGGACGCCTACTTGTCCTAGAGAGTTAGCGTCGTCGAGTTTCTTCTTCACGTAGATACCTTCGCACGAGCCGAAAAAGTCGTAGACGAGAATCAGAATGTAGCCCAGCAAGCTGAAGGACAGATCTTCGACAGCTGCCACCACTGATCCGATGATGATTTGTGCAATTGCTATCACGACCATTCGGGTCGGCTTGATGTCCAGTATGAAGTACTCTAGAACTAGTGTCATGACGATGCCCAACCTTCGCAGAACTTGGAACATTGGTACAGTTAGATTCTTGGTTGCTCCCAGACTAGTTAGCAGGTTCAGCATATAGAATGCCGGTATGGGAAATATTCTCCTTGGAACATTTCGAGTGAGATCCGGAAAGGTGACTAGTTTCATTGCCTTGGCTAGTCGAAGGCTGACTATTATGACTATGGCCTGGCTCATGCCCAGGAAGTTGAATGACGGAAATCTGTGGACAATTTGAGTTAAGAGAAGTTATAGTTAGGTTACCTGTCATAAATCAACGCCAATAAAAGCTTACTTGTATGACGTTAGAATGACTTTATTCATTAGGATGAGCAACATGCCGGTCAGGCCGAGAAAGACGGTGGACACGATGCGCTTGAACAGACTTTCCTGGTGCTGCTCTTTCATGGTTGACGCCACCTATAGATTGTTCAAACAACAGATAAGTTCTAAGATGGGCTCCATTTTGAAGGATGGCTTTGATATCCGGTGGCGAAATTCAACGTGGAACTTAAATACGCCCGTCTAGGATATCGATTCAATGTTGACACTGTCAACAAACTGTGTGCAGCTTTTGTCTGGCGAGTCTAAAGGAAAGCCATCACATACCTTGATTGTCAAGACTCGATTACACAGCGTCCCAAGATTATATTGTACTCGTCTTTATGTAGCTTTATATCACACGCATAAAAACTGCAATTAAGGAACAGCAGCAACAGTATACAACTCGAGCTGCACGGCTTCAGCTGCAAACAGCTGTGGTTGCCATGGAAACCGCTCAATATCTTCTTCTCTCGCCACTTGTGTTCTACATTTGTTTGTGCAATTTTAACGCTTGTGTTCCTTCAACTCTGTCACATCATTCTTGATTTAGATGGAGATGTTTATTTTGAAGATGTCTCCCGATTTATTTCAGATTGAAGAAGCGTTACTAACTGCGTTGACGTGGCATTACATTAGTCTGTAGACACTTTGGATTGATTGGTAAAAATGATTTTCGTTAAGGACGCCATTTTGTCATTTGGCTCGCAAAGAAACTAAAGTTCGAACATACTGAAACAGAGAGGGAAGTGAGAGAAAGGGATTTCCGGTGTCGCCAGCGTTTCCTGCCTTACTAAAATGCCACTCGGCTCCCAAGTTTTACAACACTGGAAGTTCTAGAACATGTAATGGTGACGGAAGCAAATTGCAGCAATCGTTTTGTTTGGCTCCTAATGTACTCAAATAACCAAGTTCACTCGGGTAATCCTTTGAAGTGATCCAGTCACGGTATAACGAGGTCATCACGCTGCTGGAAACTCTAATATTATTCTGAGAAATGAGAAAGAAGAACGAATAGCAGACCGAAAGAGGGGAAGAGGAGGGCGAGAGACGACTGGAGAGCCCCGTAAACCGAGAGCGGTAAGGCGAATATCGACCGTCAAGTGTTCGAAATACACCTCAGCCAGGACTTCGGCTTCGGAAGGTTCTGCCAGCTCGCCGAGTGTGTACAGTTCAAGCGCGCCGAGAGGGAGCGAGAGAGGGAGAGAGACAGAGCAGCAAAGCCGACTTGAAGCCGCTACCATCGCAACGGATAGCGAACAGTTCGAATAGAACCAGAAAGTAGTCGAACCACAGGAGCGTCAGAACCTTTGCTTCGTTTTCTCTCTCCCTCTCTCGCTCTCCTCTTTTCTTGCCGTTTCTCTCTATTTTTCCTCAGAGTCTCCTTCTCGTGAACGAGTCAGCTTGTAATTCTCTTTTCTCTCTTCATTCACATTCAAGAGCGATCCTGAAAAGGGATAGGAACAACAGCGGAGAGACGGATTTTCGGCAGCCTTGTACAAGAGTCACGTGACCATGTCTGCGCCAGTAACCATCAATCAGTGGATATGTTTGTGACCAGCAAGTTCCAATCAACTTGCTAAGTGTTATATCGCTTTTAGTACATTACCAGATGCTAGTCTTCAATGAGGTAGCTATAGGTTAATTACCATACACTCGACTGTCATTCTATATATTGCTTCTCTCCCCCCCCTCTCTCTCTTCTCCTCTTTGCCTCTCTCTTTCCTCTCTCTCTATCTCTTGTTTCCGCCTTCCGTTTCTACCCTTCTTCGTTCGATTTCCTCTTCTCGGCGGTGTGTGTTATTTGCTGTGATATGTCAAAGCTCGTGATTTGCTTTCCTTGCATAACTTCCAATAACGTAGCGAATTGGAACCTTTTTCTATGTTCATCAGAGTCTTAAATGACTCGATCTTGGCTATGCGTTGAGGTGAGGAGAACATTTCTCTTTTTCGCTCTCTCCTCTCCCCCTCTCCTCTCGCTCCCCTCTCTCCTCTCGCTCCCCTTTTTCACTCTTTCTTTGCTCCTCACTTTTCGGACGCACCTGAATAATTGATCGCCTAATATTCTGAATATGTCCAATCTGTTCTCTCTCCCTCTCCCTCCCTCCCTCTCTCTCTCGCCAAAGGTGGTTTTCGTACTGCTAATCACTAATGTTGCCTGGATTGACAGGAAGAATCTCAACAGTACCTGCTCACGTGACAGGTCACGCATAGTGCGAAATATTATTCATAAGGTGAGAACGCGGCAAGACTGGCCACTTTTTTTGTCTTTAGGACATTGCGTAACATGTTGGCCATTTCGAGGAGAAGAAGGTTCAGAAAGCGAAGAGAGCAACTTTGATCGATAAAATGCGAAGCACGTGCAGAAAAAGTCGACGAAAGAGGGAGAAGGGAGAGCGAGAGGGAAGAGAGAGAGGGAGAGAGGGGGAGAGAGAGACAAAGAAATTGAAAATGATGGACAAAAAACTTAGCAAAGGTTCTTTCCCTTTGTTCTTCTCGAGTTTGCAAGAACTCATCGAACATTCAAACTCAAAGGATCGCCATTTTTGAACATATATCTCGGCTTTCGCGAATACAAATGTGAAACTCGCTCTTCGAGTTCTAGAGCTATTGTGCTTTCATTATATATTCTCAGAACTTTTTCATTCGAATCGCTTAAGGATGAACAATGACCTCGTTTAGGACTTTTTTATTTCTTCGTTATAGACACACATGGAGGACTCGCGATATATACATTATCGTGTAGTATACATCGTATAAAAGAGAGACGAGAGGGAGAGGAGAGGAAGAGAGGATCCACATTAGTATGATATATTACATGCGGATGTACTTAGAACTTAATAGTGCTACTTCTTCGACAGAGAAGGGCGTGACGCAGACAGTTTGCCGCTTTTCGAACTGTTCAGAGGCGTCTTCGGTTCTTTCCTATTTTCGGTTCTGTTTGTACCTTTGCATAAATACGTCATGATTCGTCCCTTTCGCCTTTCCGGCTTACATGGAGACGAAAGGGAGACACGAAGAGAGAAAGGGAGAGGGAGAGAGAGAGAAACAGCCATTCTGGCCAATGTACAGATTATGTGAGGCCACTTGCGCCCTTCTTGTTTCAAATGGCCAGTCAAAGGCCATTCTTCATTGCCATTCAGTGCCAGTGGTCACCTGAAGCCTTAAATTGCAAAGCAAACATTGAATGGAATTCTACACTTTATACGCTCTTTCTCTCTTTCCCGCTCTCCCCTCTCCTCTCCCCTCTCGCTCTTCGGCTTGACCACCTCTACAGAAAATAGTTCCCGTATTCAACCGATACCGAGTCCAGATGCCTTTAGATTGTCCATTCCATCCAAACCGTGATGTCCTTTGGTGGCCCGACAAGACCAAGGGCCAGAGTGAGCCCTCGAGTGGTCAAGGGGTCTACGACTATGGCCAGAGTCAGCTGTGGTCGTGTCCAGATTGCGGCCAGAGTTTCCTCTGTGCCGAGCGGCTTGCCGTGCACTGGGACGAGGATCACCAGAGAAACTTCGTTGACATTGTAAGCCTTTCGCTAGTATTATGTCACGTGATCCATTTAATATCACAGAACCGTCTCTATGTTACATGAGCAAAAAAATGGCCGACTAAGTGCATTCCATGTCCTGGGCAGCCATCGTTGTCCGTGTTTTCCTTTCGTTCATCTATAATATTTTTGCCATGCTAACGTGGATGTAGCTGTCTCCATCTCTCTCCCTCTCCCTCTTTCCTCTTTTTTTGCTCTCGCAAACCTCTTTCGCTCCATTTTCTCTCTACTCCTCGTTCAGTCGCATGTCGCTTCCTCTTTCCCACTAGCTGTCTCTCTCCTCTCTCTTTCCCTCTCGCGCTCTCCTTCACGGTAAACTGTTCTGTATCGCACACACATTATGCTCAACTGAACCGTTCACATATCTCTCTCCTCTCCCTCTCGCTCTCTCCCTCTCAATCTGGCCTCCTACGGACAGCACCAGGATGCCATTTGCTTGGCTGACTACTGTGACATCATGCGCTGCAATGTCCTACTCAAAAAACGAACCAAAGAGACGAAGGGGTCCCTTGGCCCGTGGACGGCCTACTCGAGCCTAATGGCCGTCTCGTCAATGGCCGCCACTGAGGACGGGGACACCCTTGACCCCGGGGACCGTTGCAATGACACCCACATGTCCCTGCTCAAGGTCCAGTGCAAGGCCGTGGTCAGGCAGTGTACTCGCGGTCTACTCACGGGTGACAACTTGTCCCTCAAAGACTTCCAGGACATTGAGGATGAACTTGTTCTGTCGCTTTGTTCGTATCTCAGCTGTGACAAGTTCAATGAAGACACTGTGCCCAAAGTGAGTATCTCTCCCTCTCTCGCTCTTCCTCTCTATCTCTCCCCCCTTTTTTACCGTCCTCACAAAGGGCCCTTTGTGGCCTAACGAGGCTACATTTTTTGCCAGCTAGAGACGAGATAGAGCAAGAGAGGAAGATAGAGGGGAGAGGCAGTGGGGAGAGGGACAGCTATTGTTAGTATTCTCTCGAGAGAGAACACCTTTTCTTGCGAAATCGAGAAAGAGAGGGAGAGAGAGGAGAGAGACGAGAGAACTTTTTGCGTGTTCAGGTCCTGAGCTAGTGGAATATTGATCAAGATGTAATTTGCTTTTCGCGACAATGGCGACAATAGGAAGAGAGAGAAAGAGAGAGAGAGAGAGAGAGAGAGAGAGAGAGAGAGAGAGAGAGAGAGAGAGAGAGAGAGAGAGAGAGAGAGAGAGAGAGAGAGAGAGAGAGAGAGAGAGAGAGAGAGAGAAAGGGAGAGAGAAAGGGAGAGAGAAAAGGTGCCATTGGTTGATGACACAACATTACTGTTGCGACACTGATAAAAACAGCCCTTCAAAATGGCCTCCAGAGTGTTGTCAAAGTCATTCTTAACAACTTAATGACATTTCATTTCCTCGCAAAAAGAACTGTTCTAACTCTGTCACCACGGTCTTTCGAACCTTTGCCCGAAACACAGCCTCAAACTGTGGCCACATCATTATACTTGGTGGCCGCCATTGTGATCATCTTTGGCTTTTGTCTGTGTTACTACATTATCTGGATATTATTTGAGTGAGTATCTATGTGTCCTTCGTCTATGTCGACATATGTCGTGCACTTGCCAAAGGTTCACATTTGCAATATTATCGTGCTCACGAACATTTCGAGCAACTTTGGTCCCTTTGGTCTACTTATCTTAATAAGACAACTTCTTCCCCCTTTGCGCATTTGTTTCCTTTTCCTGTTGACCTCATTAGCTAATCGCTGCCCATTCCGATCCGCTGGCCAGTGGTAGTAATTAAGCTAATCAACTAGCGGTCCTGTCCGAGATTTACCCCTTTTTGCGTAGAAATCTATGGCGAAGAGTGAGCCATTGAGAGCCAGAATTGGCGCAATTAGAGATGTAGTCGTTAATGCCGTTACAATTAACAGAACTAGTCGCTAAGTGGATGGAAAGTGATAATGGGTCCGATTTGCGATTTGCAGTTTGCAAGAGAATTACACGAAGTGCTCTTCGTGACAATATTGAGTCTAGATTGTAATATAATCAGCTAAAAATCAAATCGATCACTTAAATCGTTTTCACCGGCGACGGAATCGAATTACGAAATATGATATATATCGATCGGCCAACATTTTTCTTGCTTGCCAGTTTTTTTCTATTATGTCCATTGCATGACATATATAAACATTTTCTCTCTTCGCATGTCAAGCTCACATCTATATTTCACCGTCTCGAGTCCATTTCCGTTCTTTGTCCCTAATTTATGGTACATTCGGTGCAAGAGATATTTACATCTGAATATAAATATAAGTTATGTTATTCGCTATCTCTCTCCTCCTCGTCATCTCTCGCTCCCTCTCCATCTTTCTCTCTCCCTCTCCCTCTCTCCCTTCCCTTCAACCGTAGAACTCGTCCTTCAAAAATGAAATCCGACGCCGAGAACGATTTACAAGATCGATTCCTGCAAATCGAATCAGTGGACGGTGACATGCAACCAATGCACAGGTCACCGCATCCCAAGCCAGTTCCGGTGGCCCTGTCGAATGACATGTCACTTTACAAGTCATTTTCGCCCCAGCTTCCGGTCCAGTATGGCGGCCAGCACAGGTCACACAGTGGCCACTACGGGGCCCACTTTCAGCAGCACCAGCAGCAGCACATTAAGCGTCCCCAGCAATTGTGTTTACAGCAAATGCATGTCAACTCCCATAGGCGACAAGGCGATGAGAGGCAATTAGCCATGACACTGTCAAGTCACCAGCAGCAGCTCCAACAGCAGCAGCAGCAAGCGCAAAGGTACAGGATAGAACATAGGACTCGAAGTAGTTCCACGGCTCGAACATTTCCCCAGCATCCGGCGTACTACTACGGACAACAGCAAGTCAGTCATTATTCAGTTCCATCAGCATTACAGAGAACATTTACTGCCCCGGAAGACCATATATGGGACCCGTCGGACCAGAGTGAGCCTCGATCGAGTTCACTGACTCGCAGGCACTCAAGAACAGCTTCAAGGGCCTACACTGGATCAATTGGCAATGTTCAGCGCGACGGCACTCCTTCCTCGACAGCGTCTCAAGTAGTGGGCTCCACTAGGTCACAACCAGTCAATGTCCAGCATCATCCTAGGCCACCATCGACCCATTCCACTCCTTATAGATGATAAAAAGAAGAAAGAAAGGTCCAAATTAATGTGTTACTTGTAATTCCAATCCAAAATCGCTCTCTGACAATCTTGAAACGTTGACAATTGGTGCGAGAACAGTTCTAAATGAAATTCGACAGTGATTGATGGTGACAGAAATTCATCTCGTTACTCACCAATCACCAATGAAGCAGCTTTATCTCTGACACCCAGTTATCCAAAAAATGTTGTCTCTTTCTCGTATTCAATGCCTTCAACCTTCTAAATCCTATGCTGAATCAGACATATGATAAATCGTTCATCACTGCAAGCGAACCATGCCTACGATGGCCTAATAATAATATTGATGCAAATTTGTTGGTCATCAGTCAGAATGCAGAAAATCCTTGTCTTGTTTGATATTTAGAAAAGATTAAGTGATATTAATGATGATTAAAATCCAGAGTACCAATATTTTGCCTCTTTCTCGTCCAAGTGTGCTAGTGAGCAGATAATTAATTTTCCTTCGAAGCAAACATAATTAGCATAGAGAGTAGAAACGAAAACATAAACAGAACTTGCCGCCACTCGAGAGCGCCATCTGTGGAGACTAGTCTTAACTACGGCGTTGAAATTTCCTATTTCAAAATCAGGTGACAGTGGATATTGTTGTTTTCTTCGACTAACAGTGTTTAGCTAGTTAAATCCATTTATCTGAATCAAAATGGAAGAGGACGATGAATTGGCTCAAATTAGAGCTCGTAGAATGGCCGAATTACAGCAACAGCAAGCAGCCAAGGGAGGAAGACCTGGACCCGGGCAGGGTAACCAGCAGCAAAATGCCGAAATGCAGCGTGAAAAGGAGGAGGAGATGAAGAATTCTATTTTATCACAAATTCTTTCACAGGAAGCTCGTACGAGATGTAAGTTGTACCTTAGCGATACGTATCGAGTCCATAAATAACTCATTTCTCAATTTAGTGAACATACTGAAAGCAGCTAAACCGGAAAAGGCGAAAATGGTTGAGAACATTCTCGTTCAAAATGCTCGAAGAGGTGCTTTTAGTGGAAAGGTTAGCGAGATAATTTAACGACTTAATTGAGTTTAATTTTCTTTTGTCTTGCTTTTTCAGCTATCGGAGGAAGACTTAAAAGATGTACTTGAAAAAGTGAGCAGCCAAATGGATAGAAAAACAACAATCACGTACGACCGGCGACGCGCCGGCTTGGATTCTGACTCTGACTGAAGTTAGTTACGTTAATTACTTTTGGAAAGTCATGTTTTTAGTGCCGAAAGAAAGCCAATAAAGAAACCTCGCTTTCAAGCATCAGTGAATTGCTTCATCATGTCAATGACAAGTGGCAGGATAGTCGGTGTCTTCCCGTCTTCCGGCATATTGGGCTCAGGTAATCCAGTGGCCACTGCAGCACAATCGGACATTCCCCACCGATAGCTCTCGGGACAAAACAGCTCCAGCAGCTCGTTCATCAGTTTGGTTGATTCTTGGATATAATACTCCCTTGATTCTTCTCTGCAAGTCTTCACGATGGCGTCCGTGGTGCATTTCTGAAATTTCGACACAAAGCTTTGCCGCAAATTTAGATTCGTATCTTTGTGAGAAAAAGAGGGAAAACTCACCAACAAGTCAAGGGATGCAAGTTTTCTCGAGGACTTTCCTTGATGCGATACACATCTCTGACTAGTTCGGTATAGCAACTGCGTATCTCGAGCTTCACGTCGTTGATGCAGTCGCGATGCTTCAACAGTTCTGGGAAACAAAGATTACAGACACTTCGCACATTATGCAAGCTTACCCTTGACTCCATTCGGAGAACAGTTCTTGTTTATGGTCCTCGTAACGCCGGCCATGACGACCTTTGTCATCTGTCGAACCATGCTCGGTGAACATTTCATGAAGTAACTCCTCACGCACTGGCTTCCATTTCGAATGATACTGCAAGTTGGATTTCCACAAATCAGTTTGAAACAATCATCAGTGAAACAAACTCACTCGCAATTGTCAAGCACTTGCTGCTCGTTTTCCGGAACCGGAACATCGTCTTTTGTGTACTGGAGCAAATTTCTAGTACATTGTTCGAGCCTTTCCGCCGAACAGTCCGCTTTCTGGGCCACGACTTGGCTGGCAAAGTAGAGAAGAGCGACACAAAGTGTCTTCATTGGTGACATCTTTCAGAGTCAATGAGTCGATTTAAAATAATCTTTGTCTTATATCGGCGTCCACTCTCTGGTGACTTAATTCTAATGATAATTCCCTAATTGCTACTACTATTGTCAAGGCTCTCAAGGACACCACCATTAAGCTGAACACGATGTCCATTCTATTCTCAATTGTTCTTCAACTCTTTTTATCACTTAACCGAACTCAGTCATCATTTCCATCCGAATTTTAATTTATTCCAAAGAGGAAAGTTAAATTGTTCAATTAAGAATCGAACAGGCATGCAGTTGTTTCGTGACCATTTGAATGGCAAGATCGCACCATGGCAACCAAATGCAAAATCAACTCTGGCATTTTTGGGCTTGTTCGATAAAGGCGGAGAGCGAGAGAGAGGGAAGAGAGGAGAGAGAGAGAGCAAAATTTACTTGTAATGCCTGAGGCTTGTAACAGCCAAGGGATGAAAAGTAGCCCTGGGGCTAAAATGTTGTGCGCAACGCAGCCTCGAGTCCGTGCAACATGAAAGGCCGAAGGGCAGATTGAGAGAGCGAGAGAGGAGAGAGAGAGAGAGGAGAGAGAGAGACAAGTCGGCGAGAAGAAGGCGCAGTTCAGTATAAGTTCTGAAGGGTTTCTCTCAGCGTCGTCTTTTCTCTCTCTTTCTCAATATAAACTTTCTCTCAGATGCTTGGCTTATTAAAAGTAAATTTGCTTTGAGGTTCGCTTTCCATTCCCAAGTTTACGGGCTAAAAGTCGAGAAGGGAGAGAGGAAGAGAGGAGAGAGAGAGAGAAGCCCCAGCAAAAGCATCTCTCCGTTTTAGTGCCGACAGCAAAGTTTGCTCTTCCTCGTTCGTTATATGACAGTCACTGGTTCGTGAACAGTTCTGACCAGTGCTGCAAGTCAGTCCCTTTGGGTCACTTGGCCGAGTTCAGCCCCAGAAAACAAGATGGACCCCAAGACGCTGAGCTTGGCAGCAGCTGCCGCCGAGCGGATAGCCTTCCATCGGTCCCCGAGTCCCGGGACACCCAACTCGCTGACGCCTACCGGATCCACCGGTTCCGGGTACAGTCACAAGATATCCGGTATCCCCTGTGTGGCAGCTGCTTCCCGGTACACGGCTCCGGTTCACATTGATGTCGGTGGTACCATTTATACTTCGTCCCTGGAAACCCTTACCAAGTAAGTTCTATTCCGTCCCTCTCCCCTCTCCTCCTCTCCCCTCTTCTCCTCTCGTGCTGGTCGCTGATTGGGAACAGTTCTCATTAGAAAGGTAAAAAGTGTCACTTTTCACGCTCAGGTGGACCGTTAAATTGCAGGATGCTTTCTCAGAGACAAAGGTTAAATTGTCCTTGATTGGATGAAAAGGTGAATGATGTCAAATTGTTCTAAAGATGGCGCTCGAAGGACACTTTCGTTCCATTTTCTTGAAGGGCTTCCTTTCACACTCACCGAATGACCGATTGGCTATTCATTTTCCCAAATGGCCATTGCGTGCAAGTTTACCAATGTGAAACTCTACTCAACTTTCAGGATACAGTCAGCCTTTTACAGTAGCCGAAGGAGGATAAGAGAGGGAGAGAGAGAAGGGGAGAGAAGAGAGGGAGGAGAGATGGAGCAGGTGTCTTATCAAAAACGAAGTAGCCCGAAAGAAGAGAAAGTCGTGCACGGAGCCATTTGAACAGGAAAATGATGTAGAAAAATCTGATATATCATAATTGAGCATAACACAAATATATATATACATGTACGTATATATATTTATATGCGAGAGGCAAAGCCTTGTCCCCTTTATGTGGTATTATATCTCTCTACATGGACTTGACCACTCCCTGAATCACGATCCTTTCGAATATGGCTTAAAAACACTGATTCGAATTCCTTTTCATGATTCACTTTCTCTCCCTCCTTTCCCTCTCCCTCTCACTCTCCCTCCCTCTTCTCGCCTTTGCTTCATTAGCATGTATGAGTAAACTCTTACACATAACGGTGACCGAAAAATACTTCCATGGTTTTGTCATGAATAGAAAGCAAGTGTTTGAACACAATTACCATTTTGTAATATACTTGAGAAAAAATTGGGAAAACACACAAATTGATTATTTATAATTTAAATGGAAAAATTTGCCAGTTAATGATAAATGGGTGTGCTTGAAAAATGGGTTCTGAATGTTGAATTGAGTCATTTAGCAATTAAGGCAAAGTTTCGATAATTTAGCGCCTAATAGTGACCAACGATAAGTTTTCCAAAATTCCCGGCTCACGCATTTCCGGTTCCTGTTTCTTTTTTTTCAGACACTCCGAGTCGCGACTGGCTCGAATGTTCAACGGTTCGATTCCCATTGTTCTGGACAGTTTGAAGCAACACTACTTCATTGACCGAGATGGCAAAATGTTCCGACACATACTCAACTTCCTGCGAACCAACGCACTTCCGGTGGCCGAGTCGTACGACGAGCTGGATTTACTCTACGAGGAGGCGCGCTTCTATGACATACCCGCCCTGTTGAGGTGAGCAATTTAGCACAATTTATTGATCCACAACCTGTCAAGGGTGCAAACTGGCCAATCCTTGATTGTTTGGCGTACGTTTTAGCACATGATTTAGCTCCCTTTGATTGACCTTTGGATAAAGTGCTGTGTAGTTAATCACAGCTGACTTTGAGTCTTTTTCATCTTTTTGCTTTTCTCTCTCTCCCTCTCCCTTCTCCCTCTCCCTCTATCTTTCGATGTTTCTTTCCATTTCTTTCTCGAGGCCCATCAATCATCGGTTTCTCTTCCCTTGAACTAACGTGATTGACTGTCAATTACTAAATAGGCCGCTAACTAGTTGCGTGATTTCGTGGAATGATTAAAGAGAGAGGGAGGGAGAGAGAGAAAAGGGAGCGAAAATAACTACATCAAGATCCTAATTTAGTTCTCACATGCACAAAAAACATGCTAATGGTAATCGCAATTAGGATCGAAATTTCCCATAAAGCAAATGTTTTACCTGACTGGTGACATGAGCTCGATTGAGTAATTTACTTTGAGACTAATTAGGCTAATTACCTTTCTCTCTCCCTCTCTCTCTATCTTTAAACCAAATTGTCTAGACTGTTAGAACAAGTGAAACGAGATCGCGGAGACAATGGCAGCTCAACGAGTAACAGCTGTTCGCCGAGAAGTTCGTCACCAACAAACAACTGCTCGACGCAATTTACTAATCACAACAATCACAATCAATCAAACTACACCAGCAAGTACCTGTCAGGTAAACTGTGCACTGGCAGCAAGTCCAAGCTGAAGCGATCTCTGCAACCAACTTCAATGGCCCATTCCTCCTCGTCACTCAAATCAATGGCGGCCCTGCCCTCCTCGGCCCGGGGCAACCTGAACGGCCACGACCTGGCCGACTCCAGGTCCTGTGAGTCCCCCTTGGCCGACATGGACACCGTGTTCCAGTGCATTGCCCTCAACATCAATCCGGACTTAGGCGAGCGCATCATGATTAGCGGCGAACGGAGTGTCATCGAGGACGTCTTCCCGGAGATCAGTCAGAACCTAATGGATGCCCGCAGTGGCGTAGCTTGGAACACTGACTCGAAGCATGTAATTAGGTTCCCGTTAAACGGCTACTGTAAACTAAACTCACTGCAAGCAATTAGCCGTCTAATGAATCACTCGTTCAAGATTGTCGCCTCCAACGGTGGCGGAGTCGAAGGGCAACAATTTAGCGAGTACCTGTTTGTCCGCAAGTACGTGCCCATGTAATCAACCAATCTAATTGTAGTTTGCAGTCAATCAAGACTAAATCAAGCCCCTTAATCAATGTAACCTTTAACCTGTACATTTTTCGTGACCCTTTGACTTTCCCATTGCACATGCTTTTCTGTCGAAATTGCGTAACCTTTGCCAGCTGAAGGAAGCCAAGTTATTAATATAAATATACAGCTGAGTGTGTCAAAACTAACTGTGGTTAACCACTGTAATCAATATAAAAAATTACCCCTTTGCCGCTCTCGCTCCCCCTCTCCCTCTCGGAGGCGCCGTTAATTGCAGTCACGAACAGTGCTATAGGTTGGCAAACAAGTCACGAACCCTGGAGAAGGTTTTCTCTGCAGCTACTCGTCTTATCATGTGACATTGAATGCCTGGAGAAGACGATGGTATGTCAGGAAAGAAAGATGAATAGCAAATTAAGAGTGATGGAGGATGTAGATGGCTGTTTCCCACCAAGGTCGGGCGAGAGCGAGAGGAGAGAGCGAGAGGGGAGGGAGAGAGCGAGATTGGATGAATATTCCAATCTAACGTACTCATTAGAAAATTTAAGGCGATGTCGAATCAAGAGATACCAATCAGCTGGAGGGCAAGTTTTTCTTGGACAATATAAGTACAAGATCGCCCAAGGAATGCGATTTGGGCGAGGACGTTATAAGGATAAAACTTTGCTCTCTCCTCTCCTCTCTCCTCTCCCTCTCTCGCTCTATCTTGGCTTGCGTCTCTTCCTTTGGGGCATATTTCGTTGCTACGCGAATATATCAGGAAAAGTATGGAGAAATATCTGTATATAGATGGAATGGAATATGCATGTAGACGACGACACGCCACTAAAGGGCAAGTCCATAAACATTTTCGGCCCTCAACGCGGCCACTGTGTAAACATGTGTTGCAATGTACATACATGTATGTTTCTCACGCTCTGAGAGCGATACACTTGAGCTATGTTTTCATTCGCATCTCGCATCCATCAATTAGTTTGTACCTTTTTAACATTCTCTCAGGTCGACCCCGGGCCGGGCTTGGGTCGGGCTTGGGTCAGGGAATTACATGCATACTTCCGCCACAGGTGTTCCCCTTCTTGGAACACATGGGACACAGGGAGGGGAGAGGGAGAGAGACGGGACACGCCGATGGTGTTTGGAAGGGACGCTCTCTCTCCCTCTCCCTCTTCCTCTCTGTAGGAGTCCGCCATTGGAGTAAAGAGACACTGCCCCGGGCCCTGGGCGAGTCCCGTGACTAGTCAATTTGGCCCGAAGCCCTGTGCGGACCATTTGCTGCCTGTGGCGTTCAACTTTATTACCGCCTCTTCACTCAGTCACTACGCTCTCCCCTCTCTCCTCTCCCCCTCCCTCTCCGTCTCATTGCAGTTGATGGGTGTCCTCGGTGATGGCTAAGTCAAGAGCGAAAATTTGCACATTCATGCAATACTGCCCCAGGTTATGTTAGGCTGAGTATATGCGAGAAATAGGGTAGAGATAGGAAGAGGGGAGAGGGAGAGAGAGAGGGGAAAGGGAAGCAGGAAAGAGAGGGAGAGAGAGGAGTGTATTTTGCATCGCCAATGATGTGATGCCTGAGACACCATCGCGGGGGCGTTTTTAAAGCTCGTCGTCTAATTGAAATGCAAGACCAGGCAGCGAAAGGGAGAGACGGCAGTGGGAGAGGAGAGAGGGGGAGAGAAGAGGGAGAGGAGCTAGTATTAGGGACAGTTTGAGAACTAGGACTTGAGTTTAATTTGCGTGACGCTTGAAAAATATAGTCCTCGAGGTAATCGCACAGTCTGCGACTCTTGGGCTCTGTCGCTCTCCCTCTCCCTCTCTTCCTCTCTCGCTCTTTGCCAATACTTCGCCTCAGGCCAAGTACCTTGGGCTCATTGCTGCCGCGAAAGGGAGAGAGGGAGAGGAGAGAGAGAGACCACTCGTACATTTTCTCGGTACCTTCATTATAGAAACGGGCCTTGGCCCGGGGCATGACCGATCTGCTCTCGGTGTAGCTGCACTTTCTCTCTCTCCCTCTCCCCTCTCTCCCTCTCTCCCTCTCTCTCTCCAGCGTATATGTACACTGCACAACTGGCCTGCGGTCAAGAGTCTTCTTTCATCTCGTTCTTCTCTCATATACTTTGAGTTGTATTAGTACACATGCCTTCGGGATACAATATTGGATTCTCTGTAAACTTGGAGAGAAAGAGAGAGGAGAGGGAGAGACGGAGAAAGGAAAGAGAGAGAGAGAGAGAGACGTCTCTTGCATCTGTTCAGCAAGCTTATGCAACATTTGTCTTTGCATCTTAAGCTCCCTTTCAATCTCCTTCTCGCCACTCTTTTCATCCGGCTCTTCATCGCTTTCGCTCCCTCTCTCTCTCCCCCTCTCCTTCTCTCTTCCTATTTCTCAGCAAATCCAGAGCAGGTCTGACAATGGCCGCAGGGTTCGGGCCCTAAGATTCCGAGGTCGCTCTCTCTCCCTCTCCCTCTCTCCCTCTCTGTCAGGATTGCACTAAGCTGGGCACGAAGCGCTGGCAGGCTTTCAGGATCCGAATCCAACTTCTCACTTTCAATACATCTTTCTCTCCCTTTCTATTTCCTGCAAATGGTATTGAGTTCGAAGTGTTCACGAGATCCAGGACATAGAAAAGTAGACCCCGAGGCTTCCGAGCTCTCTCTCCCTCCCTCCCTCTCCCCTCTCTCCCTCTCAACTTTCTCCGGGTGCCGTAAAAACTTTTAACTGAAGCTGCCCTCCAGGCATTCAAAGGAGCCAATAAAGGCTTTGTATTGCATTTCAGTCAGTCCATGTTTTTCTTCTCTTTCCTTTTCTCTTCCTTATACAAAACTAAGCACAAGGATGTCTCTCTCCCTCCCTCTCCCCTTCTCCCTCTCCCCCTCTTTCTGTCTAACATTGCCTACAGTACACAGTTTTCTTGATGAGCGAAATCCTTAAAAACGAGAGAAGCGCTCGAGGGCGCGAAAAGTTTTGACAAAATTTCACTAAGAACTCAACTTCGATTTGCTCTTCAAGTTCTTTTCTTGTTTAACTTAACGAAAAATCTTTAATGCTGTTTAATATATTTATCCCAAGATAAACAACTATATATAATTATTAAAAAAGAGATAAATTGACTGCAAAATTGAGTTCACAAAGCCCTTGAAGTTTGTGGAAAGTTTGCGATTTCTGAGGCGATAAATCTGTCAAGACATCGATGACGTAATCTGTCGGCAATTCGTTTGAGCTACACTTGATAATGTTCACGATAGACAGAGTTTCCACATTAGAAGTTGACATTAAGATGGCTACCCTTGATTGTGGTGCGAATTAACTGCGAAAAACCTGCTTGGAACCTGTAAGTAGGGAAATCAATCTCTGCAAGGACTAAGACAAAGACTCACCGCAACCTGAATGTTTATCTTACAAAACCACAATATTATCATATTCAACTACATTACCAACTGAAAAAGTGTGAATAGAAAAAAGTTGACGCCGAAAAGTTTTGCCGCAATCGGAGCGCCATCTAGTTTCCTCGAGACGCACTGCGATCAGGTTTCGCAATTGGGACGCTGAATAGTTTCTCAATCTTACGTAAGGCTGAAGTTTGTCTCTCAGTTTTGAGGAATGCGTCATGAAGACGACCGTTAGTTTGCATTTTTCAATAGGAAATACGTAACATACATTCATATCATTGTTCATGCAAATTGTAGAGAGAGAGAGGGAGAGAGGGAGGGAGAGAAACAGTAATGATTGGAAACCGAAAATTGGGTCTCGCTCAAAACAACAATGTTTTTCTCGCTTTTTTGTTTTTCACAGTCTCATGTTTGTGCTTCTAATGATTGATCCAGTAAAATTTAGCGAAATTTAAGTATACATTCCTGTCGTGAAGGCATTGGTGAAAAATGATCGCTTTCACGTAATTTGCTTTGAGTTTGAACAGCTGGTCTGTGTGATCAATATAATTGTTTGTGTCACATGAGTAGAGTGACATCCCTTGTGACTGATGTAACAGAGACTGCATGTGTTTGCTCGAATTCAGGGACAAAGGAGAACCCTTAATCCAGTTGCCAGAGCCTTGTCAGTCAACAATTTAACGGGTAAGCCACGCCGATTGGCTGATGCCGGAGTCTCGTGATATATCGTGGAAATTCGCTCAGGGGTCAAAAGTTGCGCCCAGCGAAAGTAAAGCGCTCTTCCTGGGGACTAGTTGTCACACTCTGGACTTTCCCAAGGTATGATAACCTAAATGTTTACCAAGAAAAGCTGCCCGACAGCAATACGGCGCCTGGGCGAGAGGGGGAGAGAGAGGAGAGGGAGAGAGGAGAGAGAGACAGATAGTTGAATATGAAGAAACAGGTTCCTTGAAGTTGTCCACAATAATGTGGATTGGCTCGCCATGGAGCTCGAGGCGTTGCCTTCGTATACAACCCATACACACTTTGCTGAAGCGAAAGCGCTGTTTAGGAAATGCGAAAGGGAGAGAGGGAGAGAGAGAGAGCAAGAGAGGGGAGAGATAGAGGAGAAAGGCATCGCATAGTCAAAGGGGAACAACAACGTCATCGTCGCTGAAGCGAGTGTTTAGTGTTTCACTCAAAATATACTGTGACTTTACTGGTAGCGTTTATTGTCAGTGTGTGTGCTTTTCTAAAGCTACTGTCGCATTCAATTCCCCTTCTTGTTTGCCGTTTTATTTCTCTCTCTCTCCCTCTCCCTCTCCTCTCTGCTCTTTTCAGTGAGTCGGTGACAATACAACGGCACACCGAGAGCCATAAAGGAGAACAGGATTACGAAGGGGATCCTCTCTCCTCTCTCCTCTCTTTGAAGAGGAATATGGTGCACTTTCAGTGATGACGATGGTGTGTCTCTCTTCGACTCGCGGTGCAAATTCAGTTCCAAGTGTCCAGCGAAATGGACTACGTGTCCCGGCGTTCGGTTGATTGTGACTTGATTGTTGTCAACTGTGGTGACCAGTGTGAGGAGACATGTCGCCGAGTCACGGTGTGCTCCTCCTCGAGTTCGTTAACCAGGATGATGTGCTGCAAATCATCCGTTGAAATGAGTGAAACGAGACAACAATCAGCGACACGCCAATCGGGGCCGAGAAGAGCAATTAACGGCTCCTTTAAGCCGTCAATGGCTGGTGTAATTTGGTTCCTTGTCATCATTAGCAATGTGTGCCTCGTCCGTGTCCACTCTTTGGGCACCAAGTGTCCAGACTCGAAGCACGTGAACAGTTTACTGGACACAAAGGGCAGCGCCGATTTTTTCTGTGATTGTTCGCCCGATCCTAGTCCGTCGCTCATTGGCTGGGAGATAAACTGTCAGCGACGATTCACTAATTCACCACCATTAGCCGGATCTCACGAGCCGTCCAGTGACTACTACACACTGGAAGCCAGTTCCCTGGGCTTCGCAATCAAGTACATTCAAGGCAAACTAATTGAAGTCACATGCGACGAATCATCGCCAGCCTTCAAGCCGGCCATGTTTCAAGGTACCGTTAGCTCATTCTCTCCTAAAAATGCTCTCTCTCCCTTTCTTCCCCTCTCCCTCTCGCTCGTCATTGCTTTTCCATCTTAATTTAGTTCCCATTATGAAAGTCCAGCTAACCGTTGAGCACATTCTTTCATAACACGATTTTAATCGTGATGGTTAACCTTAACCTCCATACTTGCTTCCAGCTAATTTTTGTCTCTAAAAACATTCTTTTTTCTCCTCCTTTCTCTCCCTTTCTCCTCTCTCCCTCTTTCTCCTCCGCTTCACAGGCTTCGGTGTCGATGAAGTTGACTCCTTCTCCTTTGTTAATTGTCCACTACCCTTGTTGCCATTGAGCATCATTCTGCACCGAACATCAATCCAGTCAGCTACCTACATATCCAGCAATGGCTGGCCGCCATCTTCCTCCGAAGGCGACGCCAAGAATGTCACCCCTGTTGCCCCGGACCAGGTTTCCCGGGACTTTGTCAGTCAGGTCAAGTCCCTCAAAATAGACTCCATTGCCCAGGTCAAGGTTAACGCCAGTGCCCTTAGGACGCTGTTCAATGGGCTGGACTCACTGGAAAGATTGAGGCTGATCAATGTCCACATCCTGGCCGAGCCTGTTGAGGAGGAAGATGACCACAACAACAATGGCAATGCTTTGTTCAGGCTGAAGCGAGAGACCTTGATGGCCAATTCTTCGCCAGAGCCGAGTGCTGCTACAACTACGGCCACCACTGTCACTGCTTTTTCCTTCTCCTCCTCCTCATCACCGTTGCCATTGCCTACCACGAGAGCCAGTCCTGTGCCTGTGCAACTTCCAGGCAATCTCAAGCCAAGGTCACCTAACAGTGCTTCCGATAACAATGCTAATGATGGCAGCTCTTCAAGTGCCACTGATGATGGCAGTGCCAGCATCACCAGCACTGGTTCCAGATTGGCAACTACGACGGAAATGACGCCCACAAGCGGAAACGGATCGAACGGTGGCAGTAAGCCGACAAAGGCTGATGAAAGTTCTGACAAGTCAACGACAACAATGGTCATAGAATTGTCAACTGGTTCTCCAAAAAAGAACAGTTCAAGTGACATGACAGGATTAGTGGAACCATCCAGTAACGGTGGCGCCACTCAAGCGCCACAAAATGCAACCGGAAGTCACTCGGAACCCAATGAGCCGGCAAGTTCGAAGGTGGACAAGATGTCACCTACAGAGTCACAAAGTGTCCAGAGTCGCATTCGCTTCGGCTTCAGCCTGGTTTCTTTCTTTCCCAAACTGAAGAGCCTTCTACTTGAGGCCGTTTTTCCAGTTGCGTCAACAGCTGATGGTTTAATAAGTAACAATGAGTCGTCTCACTTTTTGAAAGAACTGCTCCATGATCTGCAGCAAATGGAAAACTTAGAACTCAGGAAGAACTTTTTGCCCATTGTGTTGGACAATACGTTCAGCGCATCGTCGGCAACTCTGAAGCGATTATACTTGATTGGCAACAATATAAGGGACCTGGAGTCCCGTTCATTTGCAAATTTGACCAACTTAGACATACTGGATCTGACTAACAATCAGTTAAGCACACTCGACAGTAGGCTATTGTCCGACCTGACCAGCTTAGGCCACTTGCGACTTGGCCAGAACCTGTTTACTTCGTTTCCTGACGGCTTGTTTGCCAAGAATCCCTCTTTGAAGGCTTTGGGCTTAAATTTGAATCGCAATTTAACCAAATTGCCCGATAACTTCCTAAGTGGTCTGAGTGGCCTGCAGAATTTCACTCTGAATGACTGCAACATGCAACAATTAGCGGACAATCCGCAGAACTTTTTCGGCCAAGCGCCGGCCTTGGAACGCATCGAACTGCGTGGCAATCAGCTGAAAAATTTGACCGCTCATCATTTTCTGGGCCGAAATTCGCGCCTATTTAAGGTTGACCTCTCGTATAACAACATATCAACATTGAGTCCAAACATATTCAGTCCACAATCAAGTGCAATCAACGAGCTCAACCTGCACGGCAACGAATTGACACAGCTCGAAGCGAGTTCCTTTGAACATTTGAAGAATGTTCGACTACTCAGGCTGAGCTTCAACAATTTAACGACAATCCCGGAAAGCCTTCTATTTAATTTGCGCAAACTGGAAGTACTTGACATCAGCCGCAATCAACTGGTGACAGTAAATCCAACTGGATCAAGACTCCCCTTCGGCCTGGGGGCGCCAACAATCAAGAAAATTGACCTGTCTCGCAACAATATGACCAATTTCGAGGAGTTCAGTTCCATTGACTGGTCACTCTATCTGCACATTATTGAAATAAATCTATCGCGAAACAAGTTCCAAGGCGAGGCCATCATACCATTGTTCACGTCCACCTCTTCGCGCGTTGTGCTCGATTTGAATTTCAACCAACTGTCGACAATCAATGTGAACGAGGTGCTCATGCATGAGTCAGCTGTGGCTCAGTTTGGTGATGACGAGGAAGGAGGAAGCGCAAAGATTGAGCACATTCCATCACAGCCCACCCAGGTCATTGTTAGACTGGACCACAATCCTCTTCAGTGTGACTGCAACCTGGAGCCATTCCTGCAGTATGCAAATAGAACATCAAATGACCTGAAAGCCGCTCTGAGTGGGCTGACGAACAAAGTCACCTTTGACTTCTACTCGCCCAACTTGCGCTGCTCGGGGCCACAACAATTGGCCGGAAGACCCCTGAAGACAGTGGACGTGGCCCACTTGACGTGTCCCATCACGGACAATAGGACATGTCCGGCCGATTGTCACTGCTTGTACCGGTCGTCCGATGGTCATGCCCTGATGAACTGTCAAGACAAAGGCCTCAAAGAAATACCCGAACAATTGGTCACACTTTCCAGCTACAGGAACATTTCATTGACCCCGTATATAGGTTCAGACTCGGCGGCCAGAGTGACAACAATACGGCCCAGAGTGAAAGGCGTTTTGTTGAACCTGTCAAACAATCGCATTAGCGACGTTACGCCAATTAACCGTCTAATTATCGAGGTGTCCACCATGGCCTCGGAGCCTCGGCATTCAGCCATCACCATTGAATTGTACCTGGACAACAATACCATCAAGCAACTGCCACGTGACTTTCTGCACCCCGAGATGATGGCAGGCAACAATGACTTCATCAAAGTGGTCTCACTTCGCAACAATCTCATCCAACAATTGCCAGTTGACTTTCTGAAGGAGTTCGACACAAAGCCCGTTTCTCAGATGTACAACAACCGAAATGACACCAAAATGGCCGCTTCCGGCGCCATCAAGCTCTTCCTGGGCCAAAATCCGTACAACTGCACACCGGCCAGGTTGTCGTTGCCCGGCATTGCCGATGACCATGATGCCTGTCAGATAATGGTCTTCAAGTCGTGGCTCTCCTCGAACTATCTTGTCGTGGGTGACTTGAACGAGATCACGTGCTTCAACATCACCAGCACCGAGATTGACCCAAAGTCACCCCTGCTCAAGGTGCCTGACCACGTGCTGTGCCCGCAGGTTGTCTACTCTGACCAGCAAGCTCTTCTCAATCTGTCGCTAATTTGCATCCTTCTCGCCATTTTGCTTCTAATCATGTCCATAATGTACTATCGAACAAGCAAACTGTCCTTGCTTTCGTGTACATCCACTTGAATCCCGTCTTCATTTGCCTCAACTTCACCGAGTCGGACCTTGACGAGGACAAGCTGTACGATGCCTTCCTCTCCTACTCATCAGCTGACCGTGATGTAATCATGGAAATGATCGAGAAGTTGGAGAAGCCGAGCGAAGTATCAAATTACAGCATATCTTACTTGCAACAGCAACTAAACATGCCCTCGATACACGAAGGCATTCACGATCGAATTGTGCCCGACATATGTCCAGAGTTCAAGGGCAAGAAGGACCAAGATGCAGAGGACAGTCAGTTCTACGATCTGTGCATACACGAGCGTGACTGGTTGCCTGGCAACCTAATCAGCTGGAACATTGTAAATTCAGTTCAAAATTCGAAACGCACCATCTTGATTCTGTCAAAGGAGTTCATTCAGTCAATTTGGTTTCAAGTGGAATTTCATACAGCTTACTACCAAATGCTAGAGGACAAGATGGACCGTCTCATTGTGGTGGTCAAGGGTGACCTGCCGCCCAAGGAGGAGCTGGACAAGGAGCTAGTCTTCCTCTTGACCACCAAGACCTACTTGGTGTGGGGTGAGAAGTGGTTCTGGGAGAAACTGCGCTACGCTCTGCCCCACAAAAGAAAAATGGCGCCCGTGGTCAAGGGGCAGCCAGTGGCCAATGGTGCAAGTCTAAGTCAAAGTAAATCGGGCAAAATGTCAAAGGCGGACATCATGAAAGAATATGTCGACCAGACAATTGCCAATCACTTTCAGTTGCAACCTTCGAGTCCAGTCAAGGCTTCGCTGGACACAAACATGTACAAAAATGGTGACAATGAAGCAGCAAACAAGATGGAGTTAAGTGCAAACAAGCACAACCAATCAAGTAACAGGTCACCAAGGACCCCTTCTCACGCTGGTCACATTAATGAGAGTTTTGTAATAGAAACTGAAACCTAACCCCAATTTTTTTCCTTGTTCTCGAGCTACAAAAAAGTATAACTCGAATAAAAGTGAGAGTTTAGTTATTGTTATACGATTGATAAATTGAACAATAAAATTATTAATAATTGTTGTACTGAAACTTGGAGAAGAAAGGCGATACTTGGGAAAACCGTTACGGTCGACTGCGAGGAAAGGGCGGCAGAAAGGGAGAGGAGGGAGAGAGGAAAAATAAAGACAATATGAAGCCCTTTGGCGCCAATATGTCTCGCCGGTTAGGTGGTAATGGCGTCCATCTCGGCTTCGCTACATGTTGAGTGCTTTTAGCTACAGAGACAGAGACTGATATAATCAACATCGCACTGCCTAGCTCTCCCTTGCCCCTCTTTTTGCGCGAATGGTTACAGAGGGTGAGAGAAGAAGCGAGAGGGACGTGTAGAGAGGAGAGAAGAATCACTAGGTCGGGGCGCAAAAGCCAACCAGCCAAGTCATTGCTATTCTTGTAATGAGTAATGACTTTGGTCTGGACTGACTAATCTGGATTGAAAAACGTCTCCTTATATATCAGAGTTGCCTCAAATTTCTGAATTTACGGCCGTTAGAAGGGTTCAGAGAAGGGAGAGAGGGACGAAAGAGCAAATGACTTGAGACCGAGGGATGAGCTTGCCTGACCTGGTGCGACACTATTGGACGGAGAGAGTGGCTCATTAGAAATTACAAGTTACGTATCACTTTTTTGTTCCTTGCTCTTGACTCATACTTTCCCGCGATGGTTCAGTCAGAGTAGTTTCTTCTTTTCTTTCGTGATTCAATTGTGTGCCAATTTTTGCTGAGACAGAGACGAGTATGTTCTTTATGGCAAATAATACACTTGTTGCGTGAGATGTCGGAGTTGCTTTTACAAAATCTGCAAATATACTATGATACTTTAGTAGGCGTCAACAACGAGGGGAAGAAGTGGATTCTCTTTATCTGACAAATCAAATCGGCGATGAAACGTTCACGCTATCTGGAAATAAGCTATGATAATGAACAACTGGTACATAAGCAGCTGTGACCGTGCGACCTAGACAGGGAAACAGAAAAAGTGATACAAGTCGTGAGTATGTGTGATTTTGGAATATAGACTGAACACTGACCTGCAAAAAACCGCCCATGCAGCGACTTCACACAACCGGAAGCAATGGTGGCAGTTGGACATTTGACGTAGACATTTCCTTGGGACTTTGGGTCAACGAACACGTGCAAGGCACCGCCATGTTTTTCACACTCCTCGAGGACGTCATTTCTAATCTCAGTGGGCCAGTTCGAGTCGGACTCTGTGTCAGGGTCGAACATATTGGTTAGCATAAAGCATGGAGTAGCAACTGAGGCGCCATTTCCGGCTAACTGGGCAGCCGCTGCGCTAGCTGTCTGGGCTACATTTGGAGGCATGGCAGCAACAGCTTGGCCCATGGACAAGGCATTTATGGCCGCTTGAGGTAACTTGATCCCTGTTCCTTCGGCAAGTTTGGCCATCAACTGGAGTCGTCCTGTGGTACCCAATTCTATGCCACTTCGGTCCAAGTCATCACTATCCAGGCCGGACTGATTCTGAAAAGCCAAACTGTCTGTTCGTTCTGTTACATAATTTACTTTCATGGCTCGTCCTGCTAGTTCGAAGCCATTAAGTTGCTCCAAAGCTTTCTTTGCATCTTCAGATTCGAAAAAGGTGATGAACCCGAATCCCTTCGAACGGCCACTGTCGTCTCTCTGCAATTCAATTTTATCAATTCTACCAAATGGTTCAAAAATGCCTCTCAGCATATCCTCTGTTATATTGAAATGAAGTGATCCAACGTATAGTCGTAAAGGTCCAGCAATGCCACGCTGGGCAGCCGCTGCGGATGCGGCAGCTCGATTCTTCTCTGCCTGAGTTGGTTGAATGACAATGGGTACGCCGCAAAGCTTATGACCATTGAGAGCCAATGCTAAAGATACAGAATTGATTTCATGGTACTCGATGTACGCAATTCCTTTGTGTCGTCGGGTTTTGTTGTCCATGATAAGCCGTACTTCACGTACCTTGCCCACTGCAGAGAAGAACTCTTCAAGTTCTCTGCTAGTGATGCGAGCAGCAAGCTGCATGCAGAATACTGTCCTCATATCACGTTCTTCAGGCGCCAAGTCTCTCCTAGGACTTCGTGACCTGGAACGACGTCGGTCTCTTCGACGGTCTCGCCTACTCTTAAATTCCTCCGGAGACCTGGAGTGACGGCGACGATGACGATCGCGAGTTTTGGAACTACTTCGACGTTCACGCTTATCCCTACTACGAGATCTGCGTCTTCTTTCTTTGTCTTTGCTGCGACTTCGAGACCTACGTCGACGGTCTCCACGTTCCTTTTCCCGGCTCCGGCTTCTACGATTGCGTTCTTTACTATCTCGTTTAGGACTTCTATCTCTTACTTTTTCACCGTTACTCTTTTCCTATTGAAAAGGGAAATTCTACATTCTGAACAAAAATTTCGTTATGCACTTTACCTTTTTCTCCATGAACGGAGCTTCCAGCATCGCCTCCACATCAAAGTCCTCGGCCATTGTGCCACGTGTTGGCGAATATCCAAGAGAATGGATCTGTAAATGACAATTAATTTAAGGTGGACCAGAAAATGGCTTGTAAAAACACATGAACCAAATACTCGGAATAGCCTTTATCGGTCACGAAAGTATTCGGATTCGCTTTCAAAATCGGACTCGAAAGCTAAATATTCACGCTTCTGTGCTCAGCGCCATCTGTAGGCTATTCAGGTCAAGCTGTTGCCTGGAAAAGATTAAATCAACCGCTTCAACTTATTTTGTGCACTGGTCAGCGAATTCATTGCCTCCAGCTAAATGCCATGATACACTTTGTTAGGGCGGTAGGAGTCATTTGTTGGACAGAGCTATAGTTAGGCATCTAAAGGGATAACAATACTGAAAGCAAAAACCGGTTTCGGACCAGCCAGGTAATGCGGCCATTGGAGGAGGGAAGCTGTTCCATGTTCAACTGAATATCCGTGTGTTTGTGATTGTAAAGCGCTACAATTACAACACATTCAGCATTCACAGCTGGCATTCATTACATAAGTGTATTCAAGTTGTCGTGCCCGTACACTGTGACGTTTATCATCATCAAGGTCGAGTCGATGGAAGTTAATAATTACTACGATGGTTCGTGGATATAGACAGGGAAGAATTCGCTTTTTGCTGCTGGGCATCTTAATTGTTACTGTGATCGTCATTTGTGCATATCATGGATTGTCCGGTGACAGCAAGGATGCTTTCGACAGCTCTATTCGAGCTGAAGATGACGAAAATTCTCTGGTTGGCGCCGATGAGAAGAAGAATATGTTCGGTTGGATAACTGGATCAAAGTCACTAGTTTGCAACGTTCTGTCGAAGGAAAATGATGCCCAAATCAACACTAATGATCTCTACCCTCAGCTCAATTTCAATCCTGCTTATAAACAGTATTGGAACCGTACGTTTGAGAAGCGTTATAACGAAAAGAAGGGTCGATGGAGGACATTGCCAATGAAGGTAAGAATCTTCTAGAATCATTTCGTGCCTTCATCAGCATACATTTTTAGATCATAATAATGCCACATTCTCATAATGACCCGGGATGGTTAAAGACCTTCGAAAACTATTACTATTCATCAACAGTTCACATTTTGAATGGCATGGTTGAGAAGCTTACAAAAAATCCAGAATTGAAATTTATCTGGTCCGAGATTTCATTTTTCGCTAAATGGTGGGAAAGGTGAGCAAGTTTAAAGCATTTAATGAGCAAAGCTAACTGAAGTTTCTTTTAATAGCCTGAAAACCCGCCCTCAAATTCGAGATGCTACTCTTCAATTGATTCGGAAAGGCAACCTTGAAATCGCCACCGGCGGTTGGGTGATGACTGATGAAGCTGGCGCCCATTATTATTCCATGATTGATCAATTAATCGAAGGTCATCAGTGGCTAAAAGTGAATCTAGGCCTCAAAGATGCTCCATCAAATGGATGGTCGATCGATCCTTTCGGTCACAGTGCAAGTTGGGCTTACATGCTCAGAGAAGCTGGTATTTCCAATACGGTGATCCAAAGGACTCACTTCGGGTTCAAACAATACTTAGCTGAGAAACAATCACTGGAATTTGTTTGGCAGCAACAATTTGAGCGGCAATCCGAACTTGATAGGCAGTTGTATTGTCTAATGGCTCCATTTGACCTCTACAGCACGAAGCATACTTGCGGGCCTGATACGAATGTTTGTCTGCAATTCGACTTCCGGCGCATATCCGGTGAATATTCGGAAAGCAGGTCTGTGCCGATCACAAAGGAAAACATAGCTGAAAAGGCGCACTTGATACTCGGTCAATACGGAAGAACGGCATCACTGTTTCCTCACAATGTGGTCCTCATACCGCTTGGCGATGACTTCAGATACAATTTCGACATTGAATGGGACCAACAAAGGCAAAATTATGCTTCGCTTATGAATTACATCAATACCAACAAAGAGGAGTTCAACGATACGGAAATTCAGTTTGGAACATTGAAAGATTATTTTGACGAAGTTCATGCGAGACGAATTAAATTAGGTACAAGTGACATCTCGTTGACTGGAGACTTCTTCCCTTATGGCGATGTCTATGCCGATTCAAAACCAAGTTACTGGACTGGATATTTTACTACCAGACCGTTCTATAAAAGTTTAGCCCGGGAAGTTGAGCACTGGCTTAGAAGTGCCGAAATTCTCTATTCTTTCTCCCTCGCTTTTGTTCGGCAGAAAGGGGACGAGAAAGCGGTCAAGCGACTTGAAAAAGACTATCATTTACTGGCCACGACAAGACAAAGCTTAGGACTGTTCCAGCATCATGACGCTATCACGGGAACAGCCAAAGAAGTTGTTATGGAAGATTACGGCAAACAATTGCACAGAGGACTCACCGCATCACTGGGCGTTATTTCTCATAGTGCTCAGTTTCTCGTACTACACGATTCCGCATCCTATTCAAGTGATACCGAAGAAGCCCACCCGCAGACATCATACCTGTATCCCGATGTCTATCGGCCATCGTGGTCAGATTTGACCAGAAAAGTTGTTTTGAAAGTACCGCCAGTAGGGTCAAGAAAGTTTGTTGTTTTCAACTCAAAAACAAAGCACATAACAGAGCCAGTGAGATTATTGGTAAATACTCCACTTGTCCAAGTCACTGACACGAATTCGAAGAATGTACTCAAAATTCAAGTCAATCCCATTTGGGACGACAGTCTGAACATTGACTCGGAGGTCTACGAGATTCTTTTTATACCCTCCCTTCCTCCTCTCTCGTTGACTACGTTTTCTATTGAGAATCTGCAACGACACGATGTTCTGAAGCACAATGCAGTGATTTCTGTATTTTTGAATGACGCAAAGTTTGGAAAAGCAAGTGAAACCAGAAATATTTTCGAATTCAAAAATCCCGCCGACGGAGATTTCGAACTAAACGGGGCCCGAATTAGTGCAATAATTGATCGCCACACTGGCTATCTGAAGGCAATCAAGCTTGACAATGAAGTCCACGAAGTGAATCTCATTTTGCAAGCTTACAAATCTACTGAATTCTACAGCGGCGCATACCTATTTAGCTATTCACGGTTTGATCCGATGACGAATGTCACTGAAAGATATCCAATCGTGAAACGCGTAGACGGAAAAATTACGGCCGAACTGGTTGTGGAATATTCACCGAGCTTGAAACTTGTTTACAGAGTGTACAAAGGAGATCATACTCAAGGTTCAGGGCTCGAAATTGAAGTTAATTGTGACATCAGCCTTAGAAGAGAACTAATCAACTGGGAATTGGTCATGCGACTTTCCACGGCAATCAAGAATGACGACAAACAAAACAGACTGTTTTACACTGATTCGAACGGCTTCCAAATGCTTCGCCGTCGTTTCGTAGCCAGTTTAGGCAATGAAGCAAACTACTATCCCATGACATCATCGATGTACATAGAAGATTCGCAAAAGAGATTAACTATATTATCATCTCATTCACATGGTGTCACTTCGCCGAGAGACGGAATGGTCGAGATTATGCTTGAGCGCAAAATTCGGTACGACGATAACCGAGGCTTAGGCGAAGGTATTCTAGACAATAAGCCATTCAAAGCTCGTTTCTGGATTCTTCTCGAATCCGTCGTCGAAACAAGTGAACTCGAGCTGCCTAATCTTACACCTCTAGCACAATCATTGTCGGCGCAGCTTTTATATCCGCCAGTAATTGTCTCGAATGAGGCCACCTACGATAGGCCAATGAGAGCGCAAGTGCGCTTTCTAAACGAAAGTTTCCCATGTGAAATACACCTAGTCACTCATCGTACACTACCAAAAACTGAAGACTTTACCTCACCGTCGCGTTCAAGTTTAATGGTGTTCCACAACAGAGGGACTTCCTGCAAAACTGGCCGAGAAAACAATGTCTTTGGTTGCCAACGGGGACGACAGAACCAAATAGAAGCAGAAAATGTCAATTTTGATTTCAACGATATCTTACTTCAGTCTGTTCACCGAACGTTGTTAACGGGAATGAACGATTCTGGAGGCAAATCTATTACTAATTATTACCTTGCTCCAATGCAATTGGTCTCCTTCAACGTAACTTACGCTTAACCAGGCACCTCGAGATTATCCTTACATAAATAGACATTTGACTACATATATTATATCCGTCCGTACAAAGTGTATGTAAATTTTAAAAGTTGATTGCGATAAGCAAACTATAGAAGCTATAGAAGATACTGTCAATCTTTGTCTGATAAAATTCAAGTTCACGGCTACAGACATTGAGCGTCTGTCGCTAGGCGTCGCTGTTCAGTCTCTTATTCTCGGCAAAGGTCATCTTTGATTCCTTATTGTAATTTCTATACTGTCAATTTAGTCCGTGAATTCAGTCAAAATGGGTCGCAAATTTTTTGTCGGTGGTAATTTCAAGATGAATGGAACCAAGCAGTCCATTGCTGACATCATCAAGAACCTGAAAGGCACTACAGAGGACAATCTTGATCCAGCCACCGGTACGCGTTATTGCATCATGCTCGATGAATTAGGATTCTAATATTGTCTAAACACACAGAGGTCGTTCTTGGTGTGCCTGCAATTTATCTCGACTATACCAAGGGTATTGTCGAAGCACATGGCTTGAAGAATGTCGCAGTTTCTTCCCAGAACGTATACTCGAAGGCAAGCGGTGCCTTCACCGGAGAGATCAGCGTTGCTATGCTGAAGGATATTGGTCTCCAGTGGGCCATCATCGGCCACTCTGAGCGTAGAACAATATTTGGAGAGAACGACGATGTTGTTGCAACCAAGGTTGGATTTGCTCTGGACGAGGGTCTGAGTGTCATTGCCTGCATTGGCGAGACACTTGCCGAGCGACAAGCTGGTGAAACCAACAATGTTGTCTCCCGACAAATGGCAGCTATTAAAGGTATTTCTGTCGAATGATATTCGTCGGTTTCCTAACACTCTTTCTTACAGCTAAAGTCAAGAACTGGACTCCCGTCGTTATAGCTTACGAACCAGTCTGGGCTATCGGTACTGGAGTAACTGCTTCTCCAGAACAAGCTCAAGAGGTCCATGAGTACCTGCGAAATTGGTTGCGTGACAATGTTTCCGCCGAAGTTTCCGCAGCAACTAGAATTCTCTACGGCGGAAGTGTCACTGGCGGTAACTGTGTCGAGCTTGGAAAGAAGGGAGATATCGACGGCTTCCTTGTCGGTGGAGCCTCACTCAAGCCAGAATTTGTTCAAATAGTGAACGCTCGGCGATAGATTTTATGCTCATCCAATCTGACCTGATCTTAGTCATGACGAGTCTATCCTTCTATGATTGTGTCCCTAAAAACTAATAAATACCCTCAATTATCTTTGATTAGAGAGTTTTTTAATTACAATAGATAAATGTAAATGTTTGCTGTTTTGAAACGACAGATGCAGCTGATTTACTTCAGAACTAGTGAGCTAATCGTTGGTTTTTACCTTCGAGCACATTTAACAGTATACTATGGCTGGTATAATAGTTCGTATCAAATAAGTCCTAAAAACGCTATTGACTGGTCACATGAAGCTAAATAGGCTACTAGCATACGCCATCGGCTTGACATTCGGATGAGGCACTTCGGAGTAGGTCACGTAGTTGGGTTGCATGTCACTACCTGTGAACAGAAAAGACTCAGGTTAATTGTGTTCTAAGCAGACTTGGGCCAACTTACCGTTCATGGTGATGAAAGCTCCTTTATTGCCCATTGTGTCACAGTAGTTGGGTGCTGAGAACACTGTGATGCAGCGGCCATCGTGAGCAACTTCATAGCCATCCGATTTAACTTCGTGGCTTCGAATTATGTAGTCAAGACTGTTGAGCTTGCAGAATGTTTCAGTCACATCGGGCCCAAACTGGACACCGACGCCCCGTTTGCTCGGGGCTCGGCCTTGCTGGGGCATCGGGTCAGACCAGAGTAGTTCACACATTATGCCCTCGTCCGGAGGCTGGCGGTTGCGGTCAGTGAGCCTGATGTCCTCGAGAGTAATGGTGTCCTTGGAAAATATGCCACCATGCATCACCAGGACCCGCTTGTTTATGCAATGAGTAAGTGGAAGCAAGTTGAACACTTCCGCAAACAAGTCGTACATCTGAACGCTGTACTTTGCTTTGACTTCCCCTTCAAAGCCGTACATTTGGTTCATAGTTTGACTCTCGTGATTACCGCGAGCCATGAAGAAGTGATTAGGAAATAATAACTTGAAACCAAAAAGAACAAGGATGCACTCGACTGAGAAGGATCCACGGTCAACGAAGTCTCCGTTGAATAGGTATGGATTGTTCTCCGATGGAAGACCATTGAGTTCAAATATGTTCAAAAGATCAAAATACTGTCCATGAATGTCACCGCAAACTGTGAACTTATCATCGTCCCCCACTGTGATGTCAACAAGCGTTGGCTGCTTCTCGAACAGTTCCTTTATATCCAGTATAATCTTATATGCATACTTCTTGTGCAAACTCTTGCAGTCCTTGAAAGTTTCCATGAGTTCTTTCATGAAGTCAATTGTCACCTTTCCTTCGACTAGCTGTGGACCTGAGTAATCATCTTCAATGGTCATTTGATCAACATTTATGGACGCAGAGACGGATCTCTTCACTTCATCCACCGATATGGCTTTTTCGAATGCAATCCGCTTCACAATCTTATTGCACTCTTGAAACTTTGATTTAGCGTCCGGATCCTTTGGTCTCACTTTAACAACAGTCTCAAAGTCTTTCAGTGCCTCCTTGAACTTGCCCATGGCCATCTTGGCAGCAGCTCGCCGGTAGTAGCCCTTGATGTAGTTCTTGTCTAGCTCCAGTGCCTTGGTGGCATCTGCCAGAGCATAGCCAAAACATTCCATTTTCAAGTAAGTGATTGACCGGTTCCCGTAATATGTTGCGCAATTGGGATTTAAATCAATTGCCTCCGAATAGAAGTCAATGGCTGGCGAAAATTCCTGACGCTTGAAGCATTCGTTGGCCTTTTCCTTGAGTATTTCGGCCCCCTTCATCTTTTCGTCCTTGTCTCCGAACATCTTGCTCTTCACCAACTGGCCAAGTGTAGACAGGTACAAAGATAATCGCAATGATGAACCAAAGTGACAAATAATTGGCCAAATGTTTAAGTTACATGCACAGGGAGAAAAAATGCCGACAAGCGAGCAAGAGATAGCCAAAATTAATTCGACGTTCAACACATGTGTCGCTTCTGGTTGTCATGGCAACCGAGCAACCTATAGAAGCGCCGCCTTTAGAATCTTTTTTTCACTTTTTAATTGTTTTCTCACTCCTTTTCCCTTTTTCTATTCAAGGATCCCGTTTCACTTTTTTCTATCGGCGTGTGAGAACAATTGTTCAGAGTGTTCCCTGATTCCCAGCAATTAAGAGCCGCTTGTCGCGTGTGAACCTGCAATTGGTTTTCAGTTTCGTTTGTCAAGGAGAGGAAAGTTCACGAAAATTCGAGCCTTGCATGCTTTTGAACATTTGGTCGTCACTTTGTAGAACATTATTGTTTTCGTGAGCTCCGCAGTTTGCCGAACAAGCGTCTTGAACTGTTCAAACACAGCTCTAGCTAAACTAAAATTTCGAACAGTCCAGGAAATGTCTGAAAATAAAAAGTTCGCAAACGCATTGCTTAATTCCCTTAATCCAATTTAAATTCAAACCTTGGCTCAGAAAGATAGGTGTGCTCTCATTTTCAACTTCAATATTCAAAAAGCCGAACAACACAATTAACTGCAATATCGTGATGGCCACACAAGGCTGATGGCCTGTAAAATTGCATGATCTTTACGAAGGCATCGTGAGCTCGTTATTCAAGATACTGAAAAGGTAAACTAAACGTCAAGATTTACCTTTTTATCCATTCATCAAAACAAATCGCAGTAAACTCAAACTATTTAGACCGTGACTTGGATAGCAATTAGTGGAGCTAAAGTGTCACTTTATTCTTAATATCTCTCCCCCCTCTCTCTCCTCTCCCTCTCTTCTAAATGTTAAAACACCCAGCAGCAAGTCTTACAATGAAAACAGTAGGGTAGTTGGTGTTAACCGATGCGAATCAAAGGACTGGTTAAGACGGTTAAGTGTTAATCCAGTTGAACAGCAAACCTGCAAATCAATAGGCTTCTTTCCTTTCATACTTTGCGTCGTTAGTTTTATGAAAACTTACCCTTACTGTGGGTTTTGTATTACCTTGACTAGTCTCTGGTTATGTGTGTGCTTAAATTAGCATGAATTATACATGAGAATATAATTTGTGGTTAGTGAAATCAATCACCATGAATAGTTTATTCGATAATATCGAATTTCATCACCATGGCAACGAGGATTTGTTTTCCAGCAGCCACTGGCAGTTAAGGTCAGTAATCTCGTCCATCTTGTCTCTCTCTCGCAATTTGCGTATATAACAGGTATCCAGGTGTTTACGACATCCATTGACTCCGGTTGTCAAGTGCTAATGTCAACAAAATTAAATCAACGGAACAATCGAACGGAAGACACCGGAGACAGTGACGAGCTCGGCAGACAGTTTGACGCCCTGAGATTGCGGAAGTGCTCGAGTCCTCGAGTTCTAGACCCATTCAGTACAATGTACTCCAGTGTCCGCTCTCAGAGAGCTTCTTCTCTCTTGTCCACAACAAGAACATTTCGTGACTTGTACTATGTTTCGACGTCTAGCCTTTAGGACATTCACCCAGAAATTAAGTGGCCGGTGGAATGAATGAAAGCGAGTGAGGGAGAGAGAGAGAGGGAGAGGAGAGAGGGGGAAAGCGAGACGGAGAGGGGAAAGGAAGGCGCGCAAATGTACACGCAGCGGCCCACGAAACTTTGCTATTGCACATCGATCGCTAGTGTCAGTTCGCAAAGAACAGTTCGAGTCGAGTGATGCTGACTTTGTACAATGTACACGCAACAGCAAACTTAGTGCACATATTTTTTGTATAAATTCCATGACTCCGGCTTCCGGGTCACTACAGTACTTTATTCCAGTATCCAAGTGACACCTTACAACGCCCTGAAACTTTTTTATACCGAGGTACTCTATGCTCTTTCCTCTCTCCCCTCTCCCTCTCTCTCTCCCGTGCTCTCAAATGCATGTCACAGTTGGCGCTATAATACCTTGCTAGTCTACTTCTTCTCTCCATCTCTCGCCCTCCTCCTCATCGTGACAGCAACTCTGAGCCAGTAAAAGTTCAAACCTTAACTACTGTTCAACAATCTAACAGCTTGTCAACCTGACTAGTTAGTCAGCTTAACTATTTCCCTCTCCCTCTCTCGCCTTTTCCTCTCCCCTCGCTTTTTTCTCTCATTGGTTGCGATTGAATGCTAGATAGCGCCAGGAATATGTAATGATCTCTCGTTCGCTCTCTCCCTCTCCCTCTCTTCCCCTCCCTGACTCAATTCTGCCTTTTTTGCTTCCACACTTTGTAAAGCACAGAGCTTTCACTTTTAAACTGCAGTTTGTGTTGCGAGACTGAATCTAGTATGACCAGTTGAGGTACACCCAGAGATACAGCAAGGTTCCCAATGTTGATTGCATAATGCTAACCATCCGCATAACGCTGAAGCCTAGCGACGCCAAACTCAAAGTGTCAGTTTTGATTTGATTCCTTTCCCCTTCTTGTCAAGCGTGTCGTTAATCTGAAACTATTTACACCTCTTTTTGACAGTTCTTCCGCTGATTCAGTTTCAAGTGCGACCAAGATGACCGTGGACAGTTCAGAGCGACGGCAATGGCCGCCGTCGAGGCGGAGAAAATTGCCGACAGTCCGGTGCGACAGGTTAATTACGTAAACTCGCAACACCTGAACGAAGCCTTCTCCCTGATGAACACGATGCGAAGGTCAGGCCAGTTGTCGGACGTAACTCTGGACATTTGCGGCCAACATGTCAAGTGCCACAGGCTAGTGCTGGCGGCAACCAGCGCCTATTTCAGTGCAATGTTCAACAGTGAGTGTAAACTGTTCTAAAGTGTTTTCTTTCGCAAAAACTCGAGGGAATGTTTTGCATACTTTTCTGTCGGAATGCCAAGTTCAGAGAGGGAGAGAGAGGAGGGAGAGAGCCGTTGCTTATTTATGTTCCGGAACAAAGTAACCTAGAAAACGTGCCTTGGTAGCTCGAAACACTTTCCAGAGTTAACGTCTTTTCCAACTGTTGTGTCACATATGTGTAGACGAAATGGCGGAAAAGAACAAGTCGTTAATCGAATTGCATGACGTCGACAAGGCGGCCCTGGACCAGTTAGTTGACTATGCATACACCGGAAACATTTGCATCAGCGAACACAATGTGCAAACTCTACTTCCGGCGGCCAGTTTGCTGCAAATTTCTTCCGTCCGAGAGGCTTGCTGCAAGTTCCTTCTCCGTCAGCTGGACCCCACCAACTGCCTGGGCATCCGCCATTTTGCCGATGCCCACTCGTGTGACGAGCTGCACAAAACGTCACACCAGTTCACGCTGGAAAAGTTTGCCAAGGTTTGCCTTACGGAAGAGTTCTTGCATCTGGCCTACGAGGAGCTGGAGGGACTCATTAGCAGCAATCAGCTAAATGTGGCCAGCGAGGAAATTGTCTTCGACGCTGTGATGAGCTGGATAAAGCACAAGCCCAAGGAGAGGGAAAGTTACTTGGGCAACTTGCTGCAACATGTCAGGTTGCCCTTGACAAATAGGCTCTTCTTGCTGAAGCGAGTGGACGAAGAGCCTCTCATTCAAGGCAATCAACAAGGCAAGGATTTGCTCATTGAAGCCATGAAGTATCACCTTAATCCTGAGCACAGGCCATCCATGGCCAGCATTCGCACGCAACAGCGGAAACCTGAAGGGCTGCGGACCTATCTGTTCGCCATTGGCGGCGGCTCCCTGTTTGCCATTCACAACGAGTGTGAATTCTACGATGGGCGCATCGACCAGTGGGCCGTCATGGCGCCCACCATTCACCGAAGGTCGCGGGCCGGCGTTGTGGCTCTTGATAGACAGCTCTATGCGGTGGGCGGCTATGACGGCACAAAGGACTTGTCTTCGTGCGAATCCTTTGACCCCATTGTCAATGGCTGGCAGCCCATTACCAGTATGGGCACGAAGAGAAGTTGTCTGGGCATTGCCACCTTGAATGGTCTCATCTACGTGAGTGGCGGCTATGATGGAGCTTCGTGTCTAAACAGCGTCGAACGCTATGACCCCCTGGTGACCACATGGTCATCCGTGGCTGCCATGGAAACGAGACGACGCTATTGTCGACTAGCCGTCCTCGGCGGCTCACTCTTGGCAGTGGGCGGCTATGATGGCAGCAATTACCAATCCACAATGGAGAGGCACGACCCCAGGGTTAGTGGGCTAATTGCGATGCAACTTGTCATCGTTTGCGTAACTTGTTCTTCCTTTCCGTTCGCCAGGAAGCCAAGTGGTACACGATGCCTCAAATGCTGAGTAGGCGGAGCAGCTGTGGAGTGTCAGTTCTTGACGACAAGCTGTACGTAGTTGGCGGCAATGATGGAAGCTTATGCATGGCCACCGTTGAGCGCTTTGACTTGAAGCTCAACACTTGGGAAACCGTCGCGCCCATGAATTCACGGAGGTGGGCAAGGAGGACAATTGTGCTGTCAAAGCACTTTTCTGATTCTTTTCTCTTTTCTTCCTCTTCTCCTCCTTCGCCTTTTCGTAGGAGTACACATGAAGTCATAGCCGCCGACGGATACTTGTACGCTATCGGCGGAAATGATGGCAGCTCGAGCCTGAACACTGTTGAACGGTATGATCCTCACGTGAACAAGTGGTTCACAGTTAACTCAATGCTTCTGAGACGAAGCAGTGTGGGCGCTTCCGTCATGGAATGTCCCGAAATAACCTTTCTGTCAACACCTAGGCAAGAATCTCTAGTCCAAGCAAATTCGGAAATGAGCGAGCACAGCTCTTGACTATCTCGTGGCTCTATTTGTATTTCGAATAAAAAAATCAACTGTACTTCTAATCGTAATTTCTATTTATCGCGGAGCTTCTTCTACATGATCTCTCCCTGTATTTAACAATCACTTTACTTCTTCTTCACAATTGTTGAAGCTGTGATGTCGTATTCCTTGTCAGCGATATTCAGCATCAGTGATCCAGCATCCAAGTAGACCTTATTCTGTGAAGCAGCCATCTAGAAGTTGACATACTTATTAGCCACAAAGTAACAAGCGATTAACCGATTCCTTACTGTTCTGGCAATTTGCTGAGCAGCTCGGATCTTCCTAAGCTTCAAGTAACCAGGGTTCAATGCAATAGCGTCACCTAAGTATAGGAAGAGTAGAGAATCAAGGAAAACAAAGCGTGCATCGGCACGAAAAATTGATTCGAGTAGTGAAAGTTAGCCGTCAGATTACTAAAGAAAATTAGTCATTGGGAGTAAACCGAGGAATGTTGATTCAGTAGTGAAGGAAGACACGAGAATCTCTTCGCGTATCCCCTCACTGTGAACCGTATGATTTGCTCTGGCCTTTACGTCCTTAGTTCAACTCACTCACAAAAATCCGAAGATTCTCATGCTAAGGATAAGATTTCAGAGCCCCTCATAATTGTTAAAAACTCTCGATTCAATGCGAGACACCAAATCAAGAGTTTTTGCCAATAATTCCTCATTCGGCTTAGTTTGAGATTGAGAAAAGAAATGTCCTGGAAAGGATATCATCTTTGCTGCTTCAGCTTCTCCCTCAGCCTGGACGATTTTCTGTTGTTTCTCTTGAATCGCTTGCTGGACGATGAATGCGGCTCGCTGTGCTTCTTGTTGAGCTACCTGCTTAGCTTCAACTGCGGCAGAATATTCCCGGCCAAAACTTAATTCAGTTATGGAGACGTCATCTAGGATAATATTGAAATCCTTTGCTCTTTCAATCATTTCTTTGCGAACCATCAGCGAGACTTGTTGACGTTGAGTGATCAGTTGAGAAGCATTGAACTTCGCAACTACACTCTTTAAAACTTCATTCATGATGGAAGGGAGGACTTTCTCGTCGTAATCAATACCAAGCGTACGATGGACGTGAGGAAGTCGAGCAGCATCCGGTCGTTGCAAAACACGAAGAGTAATGTTGATCATTTGCAAGTCTTTACTTCCGGTAGGCGAAGCTATCTTCTTCGGCTTCGAGCGAATATCATAAATGATTGGCCATTGGAACCAGGGAATTCTAAAGGTAACTTTGTTGACTAGGATGTTACACGACTTTCTTACTCACTTGAAATGAAGTCCTTCAGCATAAACTTCGTCTCCAACACCGCCTATTCTGTTGAAGATGATAGCTCGATGACCACCATCAACTATTTTCAGAGAGGAACAAATCAGAAAAACTGAAACATGACGCAATACCAGGACATACCGGTGTAAACTGATTTCATGGCACCATAAGCCAAAGCTGCGGCACCCAAGGCAAATCCACCCAATTTACCGCCTACGCCGCCACCTTTGCCAAGCTTGTTAGCAAAGTCCTTAATATTTTGCTGCTGTGACATGATGAAAAAGAGCTAACCAGTCTAATTGTACAGGAAAATTTACAGAAATCAGAAAGCAGTTAACGGACTCACAAAGCGTGTTTGTCTGGGGACCGTTTCTATGATGCAAAGCGTATGGCAACAGAACAGGGACAAACCTGACGTGTAATGTTTTAACATCTTAGCTAACTCAGTCCAAGTCAAGCTGCTCAAATGGACGAACAGATCAAAACTGAGAACTCGAAGTTCGACCCGATAGTCATCGTTAGTGCTCTTGAACAATGTGCCAAAGAACCTATGTCGCTGAGTATGGATGAATATTTGACAGCCTACCGAGAACTGAACAAGTAAGTCAATCGGCGGAAACTGATGCGGCCTAATTCTGTCAACTGAATCAACTTTTTTCTAGGTTTTTCCAAATACTGGGAACGGTATTTTCATTCGTTGCTAATGACGTCACCAACAAGATTCAAATTCTAGAACAATATCGAGCCGACCCTGTGAAGGGTTCTAGCTACCATTCCTTCCAATCAATGATCAAGTATGAGCAAGAGAACAAATCACTCAAGGACAAAAAGACACCGTCAGGCGCTCGAACAGCTCTGAGATTGCATCGAGCTTTGAGATTTTTCGCCACTTTCATGAAACAACTAAGCGAGCTCGACAATAAAACTGGTTCCGGATCAGTGGCCAGAGACTGTTACAATCAAACCTTGGCCGAATATCATCCGTGGTACATTCAGAAAACAGCATCTGTGGCCATGTATGCGTTGCCAACCAAGGAACAGCTAATCGCCAAAGCATTTGGCGGCAACTGCAAGGGTGACGAAACGCAGAACAGTTCGAAGAGTGCCTCCGAATGTATGAACAAAATCTCTCAAGTATCAGATGCTGTTTACAACGCCGTTGAAAAACTTTACGCAGAAAACGATCTGTTAAATTTGCCTTGAAAAATTAATTTGGTTCAATTATTGTTTATCGCCTCGCAGAGTGCTTTGATCTCTGTTCAAGTTTTAAAATGTCTTCTCACAGTTCAAGGAAATGCACAAAGTGAAGATATGTCTATCAAGAGCAGGGAGACATCTTAGCAAACAAACATTCGCAAATATGTTAGTTTAGTAGAGAGGAGCGGAAATAACTTCCAGCAATTTAGGAACTGAAGTTAAAGTAGCCAACTATTGGTTAGGTTTAGATTAACTCTGAGCCTGAGAGGAAATTTCAACTTCATAGACACGTACGCCAGTATTTAACCAACTGCCGATCAAGCTAATCACACACAAACTATTCTAGCTCAGTAGTCAAATATCAGGCCAACTTCGTGATTTTGCATGACGATTGTAGTAATCTCTCTACCACCAAGTCATATATTTCGTGTTCTTTTCAACACACAACACCAACATCACGTGCATGTCGCCAAAAAGTAGAACAATATTTTGTTGCGAAAATACCTCAAATTGTGATTTGACAAACTGTTGTAACCTTCGCCACGCTCATTCACTTTCCATAGTCGTGTAGTATTGCTTTGAAAGACTTGATCGACCACTTGCTCGCCTATATATATTGCAAAGTTGATTTTCAACTTTCTAGAGATTATAAATTTTTTGTTCTACAACATCCTTGTTCCTGTAAAACCATATGAAAATTGACCGGTTTCAGCATATGACCATAAAATATGTGTAGAATGCTACAGCTGGTAACTCTTTTAACGACGGCAGTCTTAATTGCCAGTTCGTCTAAAGTTCCTCTTCAGCAAGGTGAGTGCTCGATTTTGCTTTGATTAACCTCTGGATTTGCAAAACACTTCAGCTAATCTAGTTGATTTTCAAAATCACAAGAATATGGTGATGCTGGAGTGAATTACGTAAGCGAAGTCAAGAGCGCACACTGTTGATTCAGTTGCGCAACCGATTCGCGAGCCGCCAATTAGAGCTGATTTCACTCTGATAATGTAATTTGATTTTGCCAATTAGCCGAGAAGACGACTCAATTTTGGTACAATCATGGAATCAACGAAATCAAGGAAGCAATGGAAGTCAAAGTTCGCCATCACAAGGCCAAGAACGTCATCCTTTTCCTGGGCGACGGCATGAGCATCACCACCCTGACCGCGGCGCGAATTTTGAAAGGTCAACTCAAGGGCGAATCGGGCGAAGAGGGGCAGCTTTACTTCGAGACCTTTCCGCACACTTCTCTAATCAAGGTAAGGGACTGTCTCCACAAAATACAATGACTGGGTGCTCGAAATATGGCAGCCTATAAAGAGCGCATATCTGTTAAGTTGAGCCAGTCATAGCTGGGTCGTGTTGAAACAGATTGCCAATAAGATGGCATAAAACCTGATGCAATTAGCAATACCAATTAACTCTTGCCCAAACCTTGGTCTAGACATACAACATTGACCGACAAGTTCCCGACTCAGCTGGCACGGCGACAGCTTTTTTATGTGGAGTCAAAGCCAACTACGAGACAATTGGAGTCAATGCGCACATCAGTGCCGCTGACACTGATTGCAGCGCAATTAAGCAACACAGTGTCCCATCCATCCTGGACTGGGCCACCAAGGCGGGCAAGAGTGCCGGTGTGGTCACCACCACTCGCATCACCCATGCCACTCCGGCCGCCTCTTACGCCCATGCGGCCACCCGGTACTGGGAGAACGATGGTAAACTTCATCCCGACCTGGACCCGGCTTGCAAGGACATTGCCCGCCAGCTGGTGGAAGATGCGCCCGGAAACAAGCTCAAGGTCATCCTGGGCGGTGGCCGGAGACACTTCCTGCCCACTACCGAGCAGGACCCCAGGGGTGAAAAGGCGGGCGACCGGACCGATGGGCGAAATTTGATTGAAGACTGGAAGCGCGCCAAACTTGAACTGACAGGCAGGGAGGAGAGGTTCCGCTTTGTCAACAGCACGGCCCAGTTGAAGAACATCAATGTCAACAAGGTCGATTACTTGCTCGGTTTGTTTAACCATGATCACGTGACGTACGACACGGAGCGCGACACTTCCGGCCTAGGAGAGCCCTCCCTGGACGAGATGGTAGTTGCCGCCATTAAGATGCTGAGCAAAGACAAGAACGGCTTCGTCCTCCTAGTCGAGGGTGGTCGCATTGACCATGCCCACCATGACAACTTCGGTAAGCGGGCGCTGCTCGAGACGATCGCCTTCGACAAGGCCATCCAGACAGCCCGTGAAATGTTGCCCCATGACGAGACCCTTCTAGTGGTCACTGCCGACCATGCGCACACCTTGACCATCAATGGCTACCCGGCCCGGGGTCAATCCATTTTCGGGTTTTCAGACCTGAAGGAGACCAACACAAACATGCAGTTCACCACCTTGATGTACGGCAATGGTCCTGGTCATCACTCACCGCGTATTGACCCGCTTACGCAACAGACAGGTAACGAAAGAATTGCCTTTTTTGCTAATTAACTGGATGCAATTTGGAAAATTTAGATGCACTTGAATACCGCCACAGCTCTGGTGTCCACCTGGTCGACTCTGCCCACGGCGGTGAAGATGTAGCCCTGTATAGCACTGGGCCAATGGCCCACTTGTTCCATAGTCTCCACGAACAACCATATGTGGCTCACGTGATCGCATATGCGGCTTGCATCGGAAACTTCAAACACGAGGCTCATTGCATTCAAGCATCTTCAGCTTCTTCTTATCACAAGTTGTCAGTTCCTTGGCTTCTATCCGTGGCACTTGCAACCAAAGGCCTAGTTGGTCGACCTCATATATGATAAACTTTGTTTACTTGTAATGCTTAAAAATATAGATAAGGTACGTTATGTTTATCCGCTTAGTGAACACATTAAATTATATGCGACGTCAGGTTAAAATTCGACTTAGAGCCGTGAGGTTCTGAGAACCAAGCATCTACATTTTGGCACTGCGCTCGACCAGTTCGCTCTTGTACCAATCTGGAATGACAGCGTGTTCTGCAGTTGTGGTCTTGGAACAGACAACACTGCATCCAGGTTGCCAGTAGAATTTGTAGACAGCATCCTCATCACCACCGATACACTCTTTCATGAATGACAGATACTTGTACATAAAATTAAGGCACACCGCTTGCGACCAAAATTCACCGGCCATCTTTGGAAAATCATGGATATTGAACTTCTCAATTTTTCGACAAACCAAGTCATCGTCTCGATATCCGCATACCATTTCCGATATGCCGATCAGGTAAGACTGAGCCCACCATCTGTTGAGTTTGCGAAGGAAGTTGTCATATTGCCGTTGGTTATTACAAGGCCTCGTTGTCTTGATTTCAACAAAATCCTGGATCTTGAGCTCTTTAGTGGGGAGATCTTTGACAGTGCAGTCCATTTCAGCGCCAAAGAGCAAACTATGCTCGTTGATTCTTGTCCGGGCCATGCAACACAATTCGTCGTGATGCTGAGATTCATACGTTGTGCCATCAAACTTTGCTGCATTCTTAGCAGGTTTAACGATGTACTTTTCAAATCGAAACCCGCTGTAGCTCAACATGTTCAAACGCTCGTCACCGCCATCTTGCTTAGTTTTGGCTAGCTTCGCGGCAGTTGGTTTGTCATCGAAGTAGATTGTGTTTTTGTACTTTTGAGCAAATATTAAAAGGTCGTCGAATCTTTCGTAAGGTAGCGTAAGTATCTTAGTGAATGTGCCACGATAGCTTATGAAGTCGGTATTCAACTGAAATGGCCCAACTTTATCACCAGCCACGGTGAATCTATCCAAGTGGTCAAGTATCCACTTGAGCAATTCAGTCAATCCTTGTCCACTCGGACTGCCGTGAGCGATTCCACCTTCGTCAAGATTAATATATCCCTCTTTCAGATCGAAATGCACGCGTTCCAGACTTCGGGGCAAGTTCAGCACTTGCAATTCACTGTCATCATTGGCGTATCTACGCTCATCAGGTCCACTCGGGCCACCTTTCTTGATCGAAAAATGACCAACCTTGACTGGCTCCCTTAATGTGATTTTTCCGAATAAATCGCGCTTATTGACTGGAAGCTCACTGATGACCGAATCTTCGTTGACACCAGCATATGACTTCACCGCCAATCGAGCTGCCATCGCGACTAGAACTAATTTACAAAATATCCAGTGATCTGACAACTCAGCCACATGCAAACATGGAGCGCGCCAAAGAGTTTATAAGGAAACGGTCCCTGCACTGCTGAATCATTCGGCATCAAGTTTTTGTTTAGATCGGTTTCTTCAGACAGTTCATTGTGTTAAATTGTCTCTATCAACATGCCTGCTGAGAACTTTCAAGGAGAAAGTTTAGCCAAGAACCCCAACTTGGAACTTGCTCAGTGGAAGTATCTGCTCAGTTCAAACTATCATCAAAATGATCCGAGCATAGTCAAACAAATCATGGCCGTCGTTGAAGAAAGTAACATGGCTCCATTCTACGAAGAGGTATGTTTGAGAGTGTTGATTGACTATTGTTCTGATTAAAGACTTCTTGTTTAGGCATGTCGTGATCTCAAATGGTCGGTTGACAATGCGAAGCTCCAGAAAATGAAAGACCAGAACTCGGCCAAGCTGGCAACACTTGATGCTGCGATTGAAGATGCGGAGAAGAATTTGGGAGAAATGGAAATTCGAGAAACCAATCTGGCTAAAGCTGAATACTTGAGTTCGATTGGTGACAAAGAAGCTGCTTTGACTCAGTTCCGAAAGACTTACGAGAAAACAGTTTCTTTGGGCCAAAGGCTGGACATTCTCTTCCATCTGATTCGTATCGGTTTGTTCTACCTTGACCATGATTTGATTTCTCGCAACATCGAAAAGGCAAAGGCATTAGTAGAAGAAGGCGGAGACTGGGACAGACGGAACCGACTACGAGTCTATCAAGGTGTTTACAGTTTGGCCATCAGGGACTTCAAAGCTGCGGCTAACTTTTTCCTGGACACTGTTTCAACATTCACTTGCTACGAGCTGACTGAGTATCGCAAGTTCGTAAGCTATACTGTTCTTTGCAGTATGATTGCCTTGCCGCGAACTCAACTTCGCGAGAAGGTAGTCCGAGGCTCTGAGATCCTTGAAGTGCTCCACAGCGAACCGGATATACAAGAATTTCTGTTTTCGTTCTACAACTGCCACTATGCCAAGTTTTTCGAAAAGCTGGCTTGGATCGAAATGTACATGAAGTCAGACCGACTTTTTGCACCGCACTTCAGCTACTACGTCCGTGAAATGCGCATCTTGGCCTACAATCAGCTGCTGGAGTCTTACCGAAGCCTTACTCTGCAGTACATGGCTGACGCATTCGGTGTAACTGTTTCCTTTGTCGATCAAGAACTGGCTCGCTTCATTGCCGCTGGTCGTCTCCACTGCAAGATCGATAAAGTGAACGGCATTGTGGAAACTAATCGCCCAGACAGCAAGAACTATCAATACCAGGCTTGCATTCGTCAAGGAGACATCTTACTGAATCGCATTCAGAAACTTAGTCGCGTCATTAACATTTAGACCGTTGCGTGATCCATTGTAATGAGGAATAATAAAACTTTTTTTCTACTGAATTAGATGCATCTCGAGTGTTAATAGAATTCAAGGCGGTTATCACAGAGCCCATTTTTACATACACTGCATCGTCATAAAATACACTCATTTCCGAAAATGACTGCCGACCAGCCATTTGTAAATCTCAATCCAACAATCAATATATTTCTGCAGGCGAAAACGTTCACATACTGTAATTTACAGACATAGAACTCGACTGGTCAGAGGCAGTCGAGTCGACATGACCTTCCAGTGCTTTTAAAGCTCGATTAGCAATGTCAGAATCCATGTGCCAGCTCTTGGCGGCCATCGCCGTGGCGGCGGCATTTGTATCTTCGATGACCTGAGCTTCGTCGATTCTGAGGGACATTTGGTTTGAAGCAAACTGATATGTGGGGGCTTCTTGGGGTTGCAGGCACAGGATTACGTTGTTGTTCAAAAGCAAGTTACTTGGTACTTGAACTAGATTCACATTGTTAGCCGAGGCGTCCATCGTCATGTTATTCTGAGGCACGTCAAGAAAGGTAACATTGCCCGACGGCGCTTGAATGTTAGGCAATTGAATGATGTTGGCCGGCGTCGAGAACTGAATCAGTCCCTGTGGTGTGTGCATGTCAGTGAGGACGTACATTGGTGAACTTTTCTGTTCGGGCGGAATCGAAACATTGGCCGAGGCCGGAGAGAGTAGGACCAGTGTTTGCTCTTGCATGGCTGGCACCGAGTAGTCATACTGTACAAATTGCTGTTGCATCAATGGCGGCTGGCTGGCTTGCATATGTTGACTATTAAGCGTCTCATACGGAAGGATAGAGATGTAACCCTCGGAGGGAATCGGATTCTGGGACATTCCCATCTTGATAGCTTCGTTCAGTGGCTTCTCCTCTTCTCGGGCCTTCAATTAGTTGCAACCATTACCTTTATCTACAGACAAAGCAAATCCAAAATATAGCAATCAACTTTTCCGAAATGTTAAATTACACCAACACAAAGTATAACTCAGGGCATTGTTTAGAAAAGTAAGTCGTCGTCCATGCCGAGGAGCGAGAGGGAGAGAGGGAGAGCGAAGAGGTAGTTAGAAGAACTTGTGACGAACTATTTTGCGACATAACCATTGGCGAGCATTAGCACGTGACACTTCCTTAGTAGCGATAGCAAGCCATTAGGGGCGGTGATGTTCGGATGTCGTGGGCGTGGCTTGCCTCTGCGCAGTCGCCGCTGGTCTGGAAGGCTTTATGCACAGGCTGCTCTCCGTAGCTGCAGCTGATTTGCTGTATTCTTTCTGCAATTGCCAAGTTTCGATTGATCGAAGTGTCATTCTTTCCCCTCTCGTGATGGTGCATAATCACATGATTAGTTGAGTTGTGAACAGTACATTGGGCTTCTCTTTGTCGGGCTGGAGTCTGTAAGGTAATTGCAATTTGTTTTGATTAAGTGGCGAGCCTAACTTTGTGATCTTTCAGCACGTATTGGAAAGTCGTTGGCTCAGCTTCACGTTGTGTAATTGGATTTCTGTGATGCAGTCTCGACGGTTGGTGAAGTATCAAGAGTACGAGCGGTCAAAGATGCACCAGAGTGGTGGTAGCCTGAGTGGTGGCGAAAGCATGCAAACGCTCTTCTCGTCCCTGACGCCACTAGTGGATACCTTGTCAAGGCTGAAGTCTTTGTATCCTCATGTTGATGTAGGCGATCTGCCAACAGCTTGGTCATCCAAAGACAAGGCAAACTTCATTTCCTTGTCGGAAAGTAACCTGAAGGTGCATTACAAAGGAGTAGGAAAAGGACACCGTGACGCAGCTGCAGTTCGTGCCACTCATCCCATACCTGCAGCCTGCTATCTTTACTATTTTGAAATCAAAGTGATAAGCAAAGGTCGCGATGGATACATGGGTGTTGGGTTAGCTGCTCAAGGTGTGAACAATCAGCGTCTCCCTGGTTGGGACAAGCAGTCATATGGCTATCACGGGGACGACGGCCATTCATTCTGTGCCAGTGGCACTGGTCAGCCTTACGGACCAACTTTTACAACTGGAGACGTGATTGGATGCGGTTACAATCTCGTAGAGAACACTTGCTTTTACACTAAGAATGGACTTAATCTTGGCGTCGCCTTTTCCGACTTGCCGCCAGTTCCTCTTTACCCAACCGTAGGACTGCAAACTCCGGGTGAAGAGGTTGAAGCTAATTTCGGGACGGAGCCGTTTATTTACGACATAGAAGATGACATAAAAGCGCTTAGACAACGTATAACCTCATCAGTAATCAATTATCCAGTCAGATACAACGAATGGCAGTCAACTGTGCACAAGCTTGTGAAATCTTGGCTAGTTCACAATGGTTACTGTACCACTGCAGAAGCCTTTTGCAAGTCTACCAAGCAAGAATTCAAAGAAAATGCAAGTCAAATCAAGCAGAGATTCCGCATTCAGCAACTCGTTCTCTCCGGGAAAATTGGCGAAGCGACCCAGTTGACGTCACGCGTGTATCCCGAAGTGTTGAAAGACAATCCCAATCTCTTATTCGCGTTAAAGTGTAGACAGTTTATTGAGATGATCGCCGGAGCCGACGACTTCAAATCAGCCAATCACAGCTCGCCACTGAGCTGCCTATCTACCTCTGCCTGCTCGTCACCGGGCACAGCGAATGGGGCTTCCAGTAACCCTGGCAGCGAAATGAATGGTGTCACCACCAATGATCACATGGAAATAGATGAAGAGTATTCATCTGACGCCAACGCTCACGTGAAGAATGTGCTGAACTTCGGCAAGGAATTGCATCAACTTTCACAGAATCTGAAGAAACATCACCACTATCATGAACAAAACACCAAAATTCTCGAAGATGCCTTCAGCTTGCTAGCCTATTCAGATCCCTTCAACTCGCCAGTAGGTTGGCAGTTGGATCCATCCGAGCGAGAAACGGTAGCCCAGCAATTGAATAATGCAATTGTCAGCCACGAAGTAGGAACCGCCAATTACAAGCCGCCTTTGGAAACCATCATGAAGCACACCAAGTCTCTCCTTCGAATGAACGGCCAATCGGGTGCTTGGCTAATGGACAATTTATGAGTGGCTACTTTTTATTTTTGAATCCGAAAGCATAAAAATTTCAGACATGTTTTGCTCCTTCATCTTTATACTGTTCAACTCCTTCGCAACTGTAGCGACTGAAAAACCTGTTTTCTCTGTATTTGAACAGATAGTCCTTCACATAGTTAACCGGTACACGAGGGTAACGTTCTTGTAAATACTCCAAATCCATGTCTGGAAATCGTCTTAAATATTGCCGAACCAAGTAATGCTCGTGGAACAGTTTCCGCTTTCCATCGGCAACATCTCGCTCACGCAGTCTCATTATGAAGTCGGACACATCTTTGCCATAACCTGGTCCATATAGCTTCCTCCATGGACTGTTCATCCAATAGGGGACAAGGTGCTCACTGCAACCGACACTAATAAGAACATATACTGATTAGCATCTTCATGTTGATGAAAATTCAATAAAATTAAAGTATCGTGGTTCACGTGAACTTACTATCTGTGTCTTCCAAAGGTATCTCTTCGAAACGCACTCGGACGTTCTCCGGTCTCTCCCTCGCCAACTTCCAGCTCCCAGTAAGCTTTATTTCGTTCTTTCACTACATCCTCCAGGTTGCACATGCTTTCTTCTACCTTCTCGATTCGCTCAGGACTTGGAAACAGTTCGAAATTGTCATCGGCGTCCTCCTTCATGGTCAGCAGCATGTTTCGTTCTTTCAACAGCACAAACCACAATTTGTGAAGATCGGAATTACTCTTGATTCTTAGCTCTTCCTTCTTCCAAGACCTCCCCGATTTGATTTCCTGTTCGCCCCACTTTTCCGGGTCGTCAAAGAACTCCATTAAACCAGGATGATTGCTTTTCCATGGCAACGGTGCTGGCTTTGGTTCTTCAGCTTTCTTTTCAACTTCGCTTCCCGTCGCAGTAATTGCAGCATCATCCGCAAGATTACGTAATGGCGGCCTCAGTCTTACTGCATGATGCACTGATGGCGAAATCCTTGCAACATGGTTGACAAACCTTGTACAAATTGTGATCATTGTTGTGGACTGTGCGAAGAAACTCTGCGAGCAGCTGATGTTCTTTTCTCACTAGATGGCGCTTCCGCTGTCCATGTGACAATAACAATTCGGAGTATTACTCAGATCAGTTTAACATTTTAGAATGAATATCAATTGTCTGAGAACTGTGATCTGCAGGAATGTCGCTAGTCGCTTGTTCAACAAAGTGTCGGCATCACAGTTCTCTTCGCTGAGTCAGAGGTCATTAAGGTTACCGACACTGGTTCAGTCTTGTTCATGTAAACATCAGCGAAGTTACAGCTACGAAGGAGATGGCAAAACAACTGTAACCTTCTTGAATAACGAAGAACATGACTTACTACAGATCTCTACCTATTCTCCAGTTGGTTTCCGGTTGGCGAGTGGAACGTTTCTAATGGGACCAGTGGCCATGTTTCCGCGGACCATTTTCCACTGGGATGTCGCCAATGTCTTGGACATCAACGAAGAGTCGCTTTCACTTTTCTGGCTCTTAGAACCGAAGATTGACGTGCTTATCATCGGTGTTGGTGAAGAACATTGGGACCTTGACCCTAAGTTGAGACTTTTTCTGAACAAGAAAGGAATTGGTACTGAAGTTGTCACCACGGACAAAGCTGTAGCAACCTTCAACTACTTGAACGCCGATAGGCGCAATGTTGCTGCAGCTTTAATTCCGCCACAGAGGATAGCAGTTGAAATGAACGAAGACAATAACTTTGCAGTTCAAGCCATGAAGAAGAATCTGTTCCATGGACCTAATGAGAGGAAAGAAAAGGAGGCACTCTATGAGCACACGTGGAAGGAAATTGAAAGAGCTAAGAAGCTCTTCGAAAAGGATTTGGATAAAAAAGATTCTGAAAAGCCGAGCGCTAGATATCGAGAGTGATGTCCGTTTTACAATGGAATCAGTGGATTGTATTTAAGAATTTGACTGTGAAGAAGAACCAGATGAAACCGAACTTGTTGAGAGTGAGAATATAAAAATAATGTTAATTAATCAAGCCTCGAACATATGCGCGGCCTTTGATTGAATCCGAAAGCGATACAGAATTAGTCTTGATGAAAATAAGAAGCTCCGTCACGAAACTTTGATGATCACAAATGTTTATGTGTTATAAACACTAGTGTTTCTAGCTATTTACTTGGATACACGAAAAGTTTCGTAGTGTGGCTTGAGACACGACAAAATGTAGAAGAAGATGGTTAGATAAATCGTGAGACGGCCCTTAATATTTCGACACCATGACATAAATGTCACCGATTTTGAACGCGAAATGACCAGTAGACAGGAATGCCAATCTAAACTGACTCAAAGCCTTAACATCTGATATGAGACAAATCCAATGTCCTCCATAGGTTGCTTGAAAGTGCTCTTGGATATGAGATGCTCTTTCACCCCAATCTGATTTGCTGATTGTCGCCGCATTGGCCAAGTAGATGGCCTCGTCCTCCATAGCTGTGCTCAAGGTTGATTTGACAACAGTGACGCCCAACCAGTGTTGGCTTGCGACGAAAGCAACTACTGACGAAAGGTTGATTCTACATGATATGAATTATCTCGACTCACAGAACATGAGGAAGGCAAAGTATTTGAGCATCGTTTGTTTCCAGTTGTTCGCAGGATGTTCCGATTATTTGCAAACTAGAACCACCTAAGCTGGAGATTCAGTTTAACACCATTGATTCATGATTAGGCAATGGAGCATAATTAATCGTTAAGATAGCAGGAATCGTCATGGGAACCAGTCTCGCCATTGTGCTTAACAGATGGAGCAGCTGATCGTGAAATTCGAATCTCTCCGATTGTTGTCGTGTTCCTTGACGTTGTATCAAAGCGTTTGATTTTCTTGTTTTCTTTGAAATTTTAGTTTTATTGAATGGGAAATTGGACCTGACTATGGAATCAAGCAGCTGCCTTCCACACTGCGACATAGCGATCTCTGATAAAGAAGCCGACATGTTCTTTTCGGCGGATAATTATCGACACCTGTGATTTGACTTGTTTATCACAAACAACACACTGCCAATGACCTCCGTAAGTAGATTCAAAATGACTGTGGACACGAAGACCAATTTCTTCATTATTTATTCCTTCAGCCAACGCAGCGTTCGCTATGAAAATGGCTTCGTCTTCAACCGCCTTGCTCGTCGACGAACTGATAATAGTGGCACCGAGCCAGTGTTCGCTTGCGACACACCCTACTTCAGACACGTGATGTAATCAAGATACCTGTCGTCATGTCCGACTTACCGAAGATAAGTAGCACTAAGCAAGCACTGCACTGCATGACAGGACAGTTTTACAAGACGATAGCGCAATCCAATGTAAGCAAGACAGAATTAGTCCCGGTGCCTGTAAACTGCTTGATGAACCTCTACTCAGTCCTGGAAAGTTTCAGGTGTTGTTTGCACTAAACTGGTATTGTGTCAATGATCGAGCGTAGTAAAGCTAGGAAACGGTGGGTGTGAACTTTGTTATTCAATGATCTCCTCACGTTGAAATGAACAGTCACGTAACGAAACAAACATTCGTCGGAGTGAGAGATTTCGCGATTACTCGTGTGGGTCGAAATGACTGCTTAAGCGAAAAAATATTATCTATTATCTTGTTCGTAGGCTGCTAGATAACGTCCCATACTCAGTATCATTGACTGCACTGTTCGTCAGCTCTTGAGCACCTATTGTCAGCCGCAAAGTTCTATCTCGCAGCAGGTATGTTGAAAATCAAATGATTGGAATGAATTCTATTTATACATTTCTGTATTTCGTTCTGACCTGAGGCTTGGTAAGTACAATTTACATAATAAATTCCTTGCCAGCTGTATCACAGAACTGTTTGCAATAATTTCAAAACGTACGCTCTACTACTTCCAAAGTACGACATAGGTGTCCTCGAGCGTGAACGCAATATGGCCGCCAGTCCTAAGCGACAATTGGGAATTATGGGCCGATTCGAGATCCGAAACGAAACAATTCCAATATCCTCCGAACTTGTCCTCAAAGTGTTCTCGCAACTGGATCGCGCTTTGTGACCAGCTGAGGTTGTCGTCAATGGCTTTATTCGAGAAGAAAACGGCCTCGTCTTCCATTTGCTTGTTCAGTGACGACTCAAGTATGGCTGCCCCAGGCCACGACTTGCTGGCGAGTACGCAATTAACTAGGGATACGGAATTAGAAGATCAGTTAACTAGGTCAAGATGATTTTAGACTCACGGAAGATGAGAAACGCGAAATACTTGAACATGATTCCTGGCTGGTTTTGCGCAATGTATCTTTGGTGGTAGGAAATAGCCGGAAAATGGAACAAATTGAGCGGCTGCCTTTGATGCACTACTGAATAGATTACGTAGACTATTGTCTCCGAGATAACATGCCTGGTATGCTGAAAAGATAGCCGTGGAGGCCATTCAAGTCTAGACCTATGAGATATAGTTCAAGTTTACTGGACAAAGACAAGGACATGCGATGGAATCAGAATATTAGATATTCCGTTAATATTACATATTATAAATTATAATATGGAACATTATAATTTATAATAATGATAATAGAAGAGCACTGGCTGCTGTTCCATCGGAGATATATCACATGTGACTTCATTGGTCCTCTCAGGAAAGCGACCAATACTTGCGTATCTCTTTTAGTTACGACAGCAGCTGTTTGTTTTATCAGTAAATTTCAATACGGATCAGATGAATGATAAAAACTCTTCTTGTCGAAAAATAACACAGGTTTTCGAGATAAATGAATGACAAACGAAAGTCAATCACTATCCCTACAAAACTCTCACGAGAAAGTATTACAGCTTATTCTCCTCTCCATCGGCGGATCCGGAAACACAACAACATGGCCTACCGAGTTTTAGCGATCATCTTTATCGGTGAGTTGATTGAACTGTTCAGTAGAACCGAAGTTACGTTTCTCATCCATAGCTGCCTATGTTTTTGCAAGTGATGAAGATTCCGGAGCAACTGAGATCCAATCCAGCTTGAGCAAGGCTATGGAAGATGAAGCAATCTTCGTGACGATTGCAAAGCTTGCTCAAGTATCTGAGTCGGTGGGAATAGCGCAACAGATTGCAACACATTTTGACGAAACCTATGGAGGATCTTGGAATTGTGTGGTGAAATCTGCAAGCGATGCCCGAGACATCTCTTTTAGAAACGTAGGCTACGTCGCTTTTAGATATAAAACATTCTTCGTTCTACTGTGGCAATCTAGATAAATAGTTGCCTGAAGATGGAAATACACTTTGATTATCGATAGACATTAACATGAAAGTTTCAACGAATGAGTTTTTAAATCAGAGTAATATTTCCACGATACAGTCGAAGACACTGAAACTGCCAGAACTCTGATATTCGAAAGTTCATCATCGTCACATCAGCCAGGTCTACAGAAAGCTGATTGTTGCCATTATCAACAAAGGAATAATCTTCTACGACCAGAAAAGTCCCCGCCGGCTCCGGGGCGCGAACCCCCACCCCGCTCCATGACAGCGTGGCCACCTGACGGCGCTTCAGTCAACTCGCCCGTCTCGTCTTGGTTGCCGAGAAGCAATCTTGCAAATTACTGATATTAGAAACGAAGTTTACTGAAGAAATATTGATCGTCAAACTGATTTAGTTTCTACAAATACTACTCTTGCCAGAGAAAGATCACGTTGCCTCCCATGTTGAAGAGTAGTGCACGGTTAGAGGCATAGGATATTCCAATACCAAATACAGAAACCTGATGGGCAACTACGCAACACCAGTGGCCACCATATTCCTGCTCAAAAAATTTCCTCACTACATTCGCTCGAATATTCCAATCGTCACTTCGTCTCAGTATTTCATTAGTCAACAGAAAAGCCACCTTTTCTTGAGCCTTTGATAGGGTCGAAGATATTATGACCGGCTCCAAGTCAGCTGCAGTCACGTGGCAAACTGTCAAATATGAGGTTCAATTATATTGAACATCTTCAACTACATGTTGTACTCACTTAGAACGAGGCAGAGAACGAGTTTGAACATGGTGTTTTCAGAATAGCTATGTTGGAGTATTGACTGCCAGCGATTGTTAATATTCGAGACCTAGTCACTAGAATGTTGGCTGCAATGGCACCTTGCAACAATATAATTACGTTATCTACCAGCTTTCACTATGCATCAGAGCGTTTCGTGTTGTTGTGTCATATCCCAAAGTTTGCGTTGGGAATCATTGACAACTGAACGATTTCAGCCTGACGTCAGTGATGAGAAAGGTCACACAAGTCATCAAGCTGAATTCAAAGCTCCTTTTTAGCAGCCAAATATCGTGGTTATCAACATGATACCTCTCAGAATTTTAATGTCATCGCAGATGCAGACAGAGATATACCGGCTATGCTTCAGTTGTTATTCGTAACATATCATGAAGAGCTGTGAAGATGTTGCATGCGTCGAGAGAGTGATAATCGCTTTTCAGTTGACGCAATACGATTGTTGATCTGTTCTCTCATAGAAAAGCATATTCCGTATCTCAAGCATTATAGAATTCAGTAATTTCCAGCATTGAGTCACACAACTGTAATAGCTTTCCAACCCAGGCAACATGTTGACGAAATACTTATTTTTTCTACTTGTCGGTGAGTACAGAGAAAGAAATATCAAGCCAAACTGACGCCATCTTGACAGCCAGCTTTACGCTGGAAAGCGTGATGGGCGCGAAAGTTGAAAGGGCTTCCCGAGAAATGACCACTGCAATGGAAGAGGAGGCCATCAGTGTGGCCAGAGAAGCAATCAAGACCCAAACTAAATTCGCGGACAGATCTAGACACATTTCGAGACACTTCATCGCCATGTTTGGCGGACATTGGAATTGCATCACAGCGAATAGCCTTTTTGCGAAGCTGATCGGAGCCGGATACACGCCTTTGGCTTGGGTTGCTTTTATCGTTGACGGCGTGTACGTTGAACTTTGGAAACAGTAGTCTTCAGTTGACGTCGAGTTTGATTGTACGATGAGAATATACAGTAAACGTTAAATTCACTACCATTTCGATTCCAGAGCTTATTTTCTTCACTACCAAGCTCATCATCAATGATCAATGATAGTAACAGGTCCTCCTTAGAGTAACTCACTCAAGAGCCCACTTGGCGCGCAACAACAGCGGCTGTTTATCTTATTCGTGAATTTTAATCTGAATCAGTAGGAGCAGCTGAGCCGAGAACCTCGATGGAGGATCTTGGAATTGTATCGTGAAATCTGCTAGCGATAGTAGAGATATCTCTTTCAACTTTGAATTCAACAAGTTCTACGTACTCTGGCAGTCTTGATAGATTGTCGACGTGCACTCAATAGTCTCAGCTCCTGATGCTGAACATTCGGATTAAAAAACCGACTGTTATCTTACATGACAAAGCTTACATGACAATGTGTTAAGAAAGGTACAACACTGAGTCCCGCACAGAAAAAATGTATGTGCAAATTGAACTTGAATGGAAGGGAAAATGGCGGACGCGGAAGATGAGTGTCACTGTCGAACCTAAGAACTCAGTGCTAAGCGCCGTTTATTCATGAATGAAAGCTACTACCGAACATCCGTACGTTTCTTATTCAGTTCTGTTGATTCCACCATTTTGTAGCTCTAATGACTCTTGTCTGTAGCTTTATGAAGGCCTACCTTGACTGCCAGAGAATTATATAGAACGTTTTAAACTTGAACACAACGTTAACTATGTATTTGTATGCTATGTCTCGGGCGTCGCTTTGCGGTTGAATGATACAATTCCAGGACCCGCCATATGTTGCTTCAAAGTGTTTGGTGATCAGGTCTGCAGTTCCCACCCAAGCGGAAGGTTTCGTCATCTTTGCATGCGCTGTGAAGATGGCTTCGTCTTCCATGGCCTTGCTCATGGACGACGAGACCACAGTGGCTCCAAGCCAGCTCTCGTCGGCGACAAGCGAGTCAGCTAGAGACATGGAATTGTTGGACAGTTCGTTTAGAATACCTGTCATATTTACTCACCGAATAGTAAGAATACGGAAACCGAAAGCAGAATATTCATATTTCTAGGATTTTCGAAGCAAAACGGATTCCGTTCTGAGTTGATAATTTATGACTCCTACTTGTCGTTGAAATTGACGATCAATGATAGTATCAGTGGCAATCTGTGCCATTGTCAATAATAGGGATATGCAATGCCTCATGAGTCAGTGAACAGCATTCAATGGTTTGACATGCACAGAGTGATTCATTATCTGTATCATAGGTGGAATCAATGAGGTAGATGATAGATAGGGTGAAGCTTTAGCTTCTACCGTACTAAACAGCGCATGCGCAGTATAGAATGTGACGTCATTCAGCGGGTACGGGCTGAAAAGCCACCCGTTTCACCCCTGACACTGAAGGCACCAAGGCTAGTGTCCGATATGTGATAAGTGGTGATGAGAGGAGACAATAATTTCAGGAATTCTTCCCAACAGGACTGTTCTCCGAAAAGTTTTACATCTTTCCATATTTCAAGCATAGATGGATCCTGCTTCCAAATTAGATTCCAACAACTCAAAGCCCATCCAGCGCATTCTGTTAATTAAGCTTTGTTTGAACAAAATCAATTGATCGGCACATGAAAGAACTAGACAAACAAGGAAGTCTATTGTCGTACCATATTGATATTACCTCTTGTCTCTTGCCGCCAACCAGAGAATGCGGCTTCAGTTTCAAGAATGGAGAAGCCCATCATGGTTCCGTTTTGCGTTTCACCAGTTTGGGTATGAATTTGTAAATCGCAATTAGTGCAAGTAACCTGAATGCGTTTGTGCTGCAGAACTGGGATGAAACATGGTACGAGCCAAATACGCCCGACTTCACTCCCTGTTTCCATCATACCATCCTGATATGGATTCCGTGCGGCTTTCTGTGGCTCATGTTGCCACTTGAAATATATCGGATCAGAGCAAGCCGGAAGTCGGAAGTGAAGCTACCGATGACTTTATTGACGTTGCTTCAACTGGTTAGTGGAAGATAAAAACTTTAATTCCGTTGTTTAACAGGATCTACGAAAGTTTTTCTTGGTCATGTTGCTTGCAGCTACTTGGTTCCGGTTCCAGGAAGCCCTTCGTCAAGTCAACCCACCGAAAATATATTCGTCCATCTTGCAAGCCTTGACTTTCTTTCTCAACATGGCGCTGGTATACTTTGACCGGAAGAACCCTAATTACCATCGGTCTGGAATACGGTTCTTTTTCTGGTTAATCATCACCATTTGTGCTTCAACGACATATGCGTCAATGATGAACGCAGCTGTGAATCCAGTAAGTTGAAAGTTCAGCGTCGAAACTGTATTTCAACTATGATACGGCAACATCATCGTCGTATCTCTTGTTTGCTCACAGTATGCGTCGACGAAATTCAACCAAATCAACGGCATTATACAATCAGTTTACGGCGCCTTGATTCCTGGATTGCTAGTCCTACAGTGCTGTGAAAACTATGTACCCATTGATTCGAGACAGGTAAGTTTCCTACTGGTATCTATAATGATCAGCTGATGCGACATCATCATCATCTTTCAGAAAATCTTTCCTGAAGAGTCGGCTCCATTTTCTTCCAAGCTCTCGTTTTACTGGATAGGACAATTAATCAGCTGCAGCTTCGAAAGGAAGATTAACCAATGAAGACTTATATGATGACAATGAAACCAAGCAAAGCGAAAGAGCGCAAGATATGTTCACGTCGTATTTGAGTCAACCAAACAAGCTTTCCCTGGTGTCAGGACTAGTGGGCGCGTTTTTGAGCCCACTAATCGCGGCCACAATTTACCGACTTTCGTCCGTGATACTTATATTCACGTCTCCGGTAATTTTAGACAAGTTGCTCCAATGGTTCGAACTAGATGACGTAACCTGGCACGGTTATTACTACGCCATTTTGTTGCTGACACTACCTTTCGCAGAGTCATGCCTAGCACAGCGCACCGAATATACTCTTGATAAAATCGGAATCCAAGTGCAAGCTTCACTGCTCGCAGCTGTACACAACAAAGACGCTAGATTATCAACTGGATTAACTTGGAAACATTCCAGACCAAAGTCGACCCATGGTATACCGATGAACACCGAGCTGATAAAGACTTTCGCATCAGGAATGGACGCCATATGGTCAGTTCCACTGACACTCGCGATAGCCGTCTACCTTGTCTGGCTGCAACTAGGTGTCGCCTCTTTCGCCGGATGTGCTGTTCTGGTGCTTGTTGTTCCGATTCAGTTACACTTGCTCCAAGAACGCAATCAGTATCTTGCTGTCAAACTGGCCTACAAAGAAAAACGATCAGAACTGATGAACCATTTCTTGGCCGGCTTACATGAGAGTATCAGTGTCCGCCAGAGCTTGCAATTCAATGAGCTAGTCAAATTACGCAACAACTATCTTGGTCAACAACGAAACAGCGAATTTACTCAGCTTTATCTATGGTTCTTCGACACTTGCCATCACTGTTATCAACAGCTGTAACATTTTCTGTTTACACTCTCATTGATACAGAGAATGTTTTGAGTCCGAGAAAAGCAATGGTCTCGCTCTTGGTGTTCGAAATGATCAAGATTCCTCTTCAAACATTGATGGATTGTCTTGAGAAGGGCACGAAGGTAAGTCTTTGAACCTAATCAACGTTACCAATCAACTAATCACACAATTTCAGGCAATAAACGCTCTGCAAGAAATAGAACGAACTTTTGAACCAGGTATCCGGCAAAACAACTTTGACACTAGCGAAGATTATATCTTTGGTGACGTGAACTCTTATGAAAGCTTTGCTACTGGACTGAAGACTAATATATCAGTTGCTGATAAGAGCAAACCGACTGAGAATGCTCTTGATGCCGAAGCTTTTGTATCTGGATACAGCAAAGCAAATAATGCGAATGTGCTCGGTTTCGTGGTTCACCTTTCTGCATATGTGCCATTCGTGATGTCGAATATTATCGCAATGTCGTCTATGATGTGGTTGCGAAAGTGGTCCGACGATGCGACCATATTAGCTAGTATTCAGTATGTCAACCATCAGTATGAGCGGCTGATTGTTTACACGTTACTTTGCGTCTTGAGCGTAATTTTCTACTTTATTGGATCTTGGATAACCGAAGGCAAAGAGACCCAAGCTTCGACATCAAGTCAGGTAAGTTGGTTTCTATGGAGACTGCAATATTAACTTCATCTCGAAACAGGCGCTCAGTCCAGTGATGTGGAACAAAAACTGCGCTGATGGAACATTCGGGTTCCAGTTGAACGAGAACTCAGTCAAAGTGTTGGGCATTATCACCGTTTTGAGCTACGAAGTTCCGATATTGCTCTTCATACTTGTACCATTGGCCATAGCTTGTTCCATCATCCAAAACCAATTCTTCAACTGCCGTGAACAGTTGGATAGAATAGAAACAGCGGGTTATGCAAAAGTAGCATCAAATTTCGGCATCGCGCATTCGATGCCCAGCTTCGAAGATTCCATTAGAGTCCAGGCCACAAATAGAGCGTTCTACAGTGTGATTGACTTATATTCAAAATGTTGTCAAGTGTCATCAGCCCTTCGACAGTGGATCCAGTTAAGACTTCACTCACTCGGAGCCCTGATGACTTTCTCCACATCGCTGTACTTCGTATTCTATAAGCAGTCCACGAGTGAATCACTTGCCGGCCTTCTAATTGGTCAATCGATTGTAGCTACTCAGTATCTAAATCAAATAATCAACTTGAAATAAAAGCAACGCCATGATTACCGAATGTCATTCACCGTGAAATGCGAAACACTCGGAAAATAGAGTCGATCAGCTGTTTTCTTGTTTACGTCGTAAGCGGCATTGCTTTGCTTGCCTGACTCGACCAATCTGCATCTGAATTAGTGTCATGACTACAACAATTTCATTTACTCACGAACACTTAATTGGACCCGATTGGTTCAATTTGTCAAGATTAAGCGAAGAAATATCCTTTCCCTCGCCACTAAATGTCTGTGAATGGAGACTTTCGGAACCCGTTTCGGGACATTTGAAGTTGCAATTAACCAAACCAAATCAAGTGCCTTGTGATACTCAAATAGAACTATTTGTTCGCTATGCTCGGGACAAGAGTGAGCCACTTAGCGTGAAAGAAGTGGTCAAGAAAGGCGTCGATCGGTTCATATTTGTGAACATGCCCGAATTAGCTGCTCAGCACAAAGTCAATGCAACAGATGGTTTAACCTCATTCTTGGGACTCAGAACCAATTATCCTCTTCATTACTTCAAAGATCTGTTAATCCGCATTAACAAGATGGATAAAGTGTTGCAAGCATTTGGAAAGGAAGCTAAAAGCAGTCCGGCGTCGAGCTTATTTAATTGCGATGATGGTGAAGATGCCGCAGTCAGGAATGTGCCAACAATCAGATCAAGGAGAAGATCGTCATCCGAACAGTTCGAGGAGATTTCGGACATGGACACTTACAGCATGTCATTGAACTATTCATTCGATATTGAATACTCGAGTACCTTTGAGAAACGTGATAGCGACCCATTCTCACCGTCACCATTCAGCGTGACCCAGTTTCAGCTAAGAATATTCAAAGAGACGCCTACAAAGTGTGGTCTCATACTTAGAGCAAGTCAGTCTTTTCCTTTCCCGTTAAGAGTATCATTCAGCATTGCACATGGCAAAGTGTTTTGCGAAGAGCACGTGTATCTCAGAGCTGGCGAAGTGGAAACTAGAACCATTCGACTCCAATTCCAATCGTATTCCGTGCTGGGAAAATTGAGGCCAAAGGAGATGACGGAACATAAAGGCCGGAAGTCTAGGACTGATGACAGGGACATTCAGGCTTTGTACGTTGTCACAGCTGCAGTGAACATCAGCTTTCCGAAAGACTTCGTTGACAAGTTTTGCGAAGAGTTTGACGAAAGAGTCCTTTTATCTCAGCGCTTGTACGAAGAGAATCCCGAGGTAGTCACAATCAGAGTCGGCGGCAAGGAAATCAAGTGCAATCGCGGCATCATGACGTCGGCATCACCCTATTTCGAAGCAATGTTGTCCGGGAATTTTGCCGAATCGGACTCAAGTGTGATAACGTTTACGGAGGAAAACTTTCGCTTCGAAGTGATGCAAGAGATAATTGAGTTCATCCATTCCGAGACCTGGAGCTCTAGTTTGAGTCGAATAGACTTAGAACTGTACGAAGCTGGCGAGTATTTTGGATTGGAAGGCTTGAAACAAATGGCCGCCAAGAATGTAGTTGAGAAACTGTCGCCATCGAAAGCTTTGAGAGCTCTGATCGCAGCCCATAAATATAACGACGCCCAGTTCAAGAAACCCTTAGTACAGTTCGTGATTCGACACTTCAGCAATGTTCAGAAACTAGCGGACTGGCCAACAATGTTCACCGCTCATCCAGAACTTGTCAATGACCTTTTAACTGAGATGCGAAAACTAATCAAGTATCCACGTGAAAAGGAAATCAAGGAAACTAAATTAGAAGTTCCCAAAAAACAGAAACTTCACCACCAAATCCTTTGCCTGACATCGGACTCCGACTAACTGTTTGTTAATTGTAATTACATTTGCTGGTGACTGTGATCTGAATCAATCTCATGCTCAATGATGCATTGCCTTTCCGAAAGTGAAGTCTATAGAAACTAAAATTGGCACAACTGTGGCAACACCAGCTGTTTTCCAGTCAATTGAAATATCAAATACAAATCCTGAGTAAACCATATTTGACGGATTAGCGATTATAATTAGTAACTCGTTAATTGCAAGTCAGCATTGTTGCGGCAAAAAAGCCAACTCAACTTCCGCCATTTTTCGGTCGAAAGTGGACTTAAATTTCTTCCTCATCGAGAGCCAACGAGAGCGAGAGGGAGAGAGCAAGAATGAGCTATATAGAAAAAGAGCGAATATGTGTGTAACAGCTATTTTTGAATATTAATTACGTCATTGCGAAGAATGATGACTACTTTAGTGGAGGAAAATGCAACTTGGAAAAATCAGCCAAGTGTGAACAATGCTTGACAGCTACGTTTTCACGAAATATATAATGTATTCCCTTAAAATGTACACATTGTCAAACAATTACGCGGATGTAATTAGCGGTGTATATGAAAGTTCGGTAAGCGACTGTCTCCCTCTCTCCCTTTATCTCTCGCTCTCCCTCCATCTCTCTCCCTCTTCATGTCGAACAGTCTACCTCGTCAGGTTGTGATTAAAATGACATCAAGCTGAATGCCATTAAGTGTGTCTTTGCTATTTAAGCTAAATTGCATCTTGAAATTGACATTCAGTTGTCATACAACTTTCCTCTCAGCAACAATAGTGAGTACATATCTTTCACTTTCAAGCCAAAGCTGAGAGATGAAAGTTTGCGATTACATAACCCAACTTGAACAGTTGAACAGCTGATGACACGAACTTTGTCCATTTTTCAGAAGCCTCATCAGCGACACAATGTCACTCAAGCTTATCACTCTCCTCGTCCTCTGTGTCATCGTGACCATAATGGCGCTGACTTCCGTTTCCGCAGACAAAGGTGATGACGGGCCCATGATATTCAGTGGCTTCGGCGACCTCGGGGGCGACGGAATGCCCACCATCATTGGTGACATGATATTCCTCTAGATTATACTAATGGTAAGTCTTCTCTCTCCCCCTCCTCTTCTCTCCCTCTCGAAACTCCATTTCCGCTTCCTGTCTCACTCGAAAAACCCCAGATTTATTGTCGCCCGAAAGTTTCCTGGAGTCGGCTTACATCAATGCCGGACTAGTGTCCCCTTCGAACCTTCGCCGCAGTCACTTGAACAGTTCTATCCGTCCCTGCAAGGTCCCAGTAACCCATATGACGTGAACAACTTCATGAACGAACGGTTACGGGAAGTCTTCTCTCCCGATCGTGACCAAGAGCAAGACAATCCGGTCGACTGGTCTAGAGTTAGACAGGTTAGAACAGTCCAGAGTCACGTTGCGTGACTCACGGGACACACTTCTCAGTTGGCTCGTCTTTTCTCCTTTCTGAGACAAGAGTAATGACTTGCTCATTAACTAATTACTGTCCTTGATTACAGGGCCTCAATACGGCGGGCCGGCTCTACCGACTGGGCAGGACTGGGCTCAGAGTGGGCCGATTTGTAGGAAGACTAATGCAAGGCACTGGCCAAGGCTGACTGTCCATATTTAGGACCAATGTGTCCTTGTATGACGCAAGATAAGATGTACAAGATGTAGGATGTGTAGACTCGTTGTATATTACGCGACTCTTCAATGTAAATAAATCATTGGGAAGGCAAGCAAAGTTTTCAAGGTCTGAACACTTCGCTCTGCGAAAGACATGACGGTCTGTGTTATCCTTCCATTCATCTTCTCCTTCTCTCGACGTAGGCGGTATTTTTGTTATATAGCCTTCAATACCTCAAGGCGCCACTTGTCACTCTGCTCTCTCCCTCTCTGCTCTCCCTCTCTTCTCTCCCTCTTCTCTCTTTGGCGCCTCTTCGGAATACTTCATGCTTAGCGAAACTTGAGTCATGGCTGAGGAAACAATTTTTCTGCGATAATTAAAAACCGTCCATCATATGAGATGAAGAGAGAGAGAGAGAGAGAGAGAGATAAAGGAGAGATAAGAACAAAGAAAACAATGTTTTTTACTGCGACATAATTTTGAAAAGAGAGAGAGAGAGAGAGAATGTGATGAAACGAAATAACTTAAATTTTTTCGTACGCTCAAAAATGTGTGTGTGTCGAAATAAAGAGTATTGTTTTTTAGAGAGATAGATAAAATGAAACAAAAATATATATTAATAACTGGCGGTCGACGAGTTGGTCAACATTCTAATTATTTACAGGTAGGAATAAGACTGACCGAGGATGACCTTTGACCGCTGGTCAGCTTACTAGTTGGCTGAATGGAAATGGCATTTCTATTCCAGTCCTGAGCATAGCTGCCAATGCGTCCTATATTACTCAAACCGAATCTACTAATGGGACTTGCTTTACTATTTGCCAATTGTCCCCTTAATTGCTGGTAATTAGCAGTTGACTTTGGGTCCTTTGAGACGTCATTAGAAGACTTGGTGGTGTAATTAACTTTCTTCAGCTTGGACTTGATGGACTTTTTCTGCAGAGCTTTCTGACGCAAGATGAGCGAATTGCGTAAATTGTGTTTGTTAAATGCTTCGCGTATTTTACAGATTTGCTTTGAACTTAATTCACTTTCAAGTTGCCTTTGTGATGTCTCCTCTTCTTCCTCACTGCCATGACAGCCATTCATGTCACTGTTCACATGACCACCACCGTCCAGCCTGGGGTCACCTTTGACTGGCTGGCCATTGTTGACCAGTAGGCCGCAGTCCGTTAATCCAGTTAACTTTAGCGTGTCCAGCGAAGTTTTGGTCGTTGAATTGGATTCACAGTCTTCGCTCAGCGTGTTCATCGGACTCTTGTAACCTCGACCCGGTCGCGGCGGCCATTTTGGGTCATTAGTTGCGCCAGCTCTGGGGTCGCCATGGTGAAGATGGCCAACTTGAGTCAAGTTTGTCAGTGATCCAGTTACCTTGTCGTATTGACTTGCACGACAATTACTTAAATCCAACTTGAACAGGTCAGTCGTGGAATGAAATGGCCGTTTTTCAGCTAATTTTGACGAACTTGATTGACTTAATTTGGTTGTCAGCCTTTTGACGGCAAACTTGGTCTTCAATTGTGACGGCTTCTCGTGAACCAGTTCACTTTTTTCCTCCTCTTCAAGCTCCGATTCCGAGCTGGACATTGCCGAGTGGACAAAGTCCTCCGTCAAGGCAATGATGGACATGTCCAGAGAAGTGTCCTGAAGGTCACACTCGGACCTTGAGCTCTCGTAGAGCTTCATGTCCAGGTCACCGTCCATGTCTCTCGTGTCATGGAACTCAAAGTCATCATTGGCGCTAGTTGTGAAGGAAACATTGTCCAGAGACATGGTCTCGGCATCACTGAAATGTCCAGTGACCTGGTCCTCATCATCTTCGTCATCCATGGCCGACAAGGTTGTCTGGGTTGCCATGGAGTCCAAGTTACCTTCCGACAAAGGGGCGCCATCTTTCTGAGGTAGAGGAGATTCGGTGGCCGCCATTGTTTCATTGATGCTCACGTAGAGGTGATCTGATTTAGATTGCTGCTGCAGCTGATGATGATGTAATTTCTCTTGTCCATTATTTGGCTGGTGATGAAGATGATGACGATTCGAGCCCGGAGTACAAATGTACAAATTGCTGCCATTCACTTTCCCAGTTAGACTTTGCAGTGACTTCCTCATTGAGTTATACTTGTTATTGTTGAGGCCGTTATTATTTTGGTGCACTTGTTTCATCTCATCATAGTGGCCATTGTTTAAACCGGATTTACTTGACTGATTGATCAAGCCATTGTTCGCTTGATTCGCCACTAGGGAAGCCATTGGCCGGCCGGCGGACGAGGAAGAGGAGGCGGCCAGGGGTGACCCTTGACCAGGTTGATTGGATTGCATCACCTTTTCCATTGCATATATGGTTGGTATCATGTATCGGAGTTGGCTGTTGTTTCTAGTCACCAAACCGGAACCGGAAACGGGACGCTGAGGGCAGTTCCCGGCCCCCTGGGGTGCGGGCAGGTAACAGCTGCCCACTTTGGTCACGAATTGGCGCCCGGGCTGATGGAGCTGATTGTGCTGATGGTGATGATGATTGTGGGCCACATGCTGCTGGTGATGGTGGTAATGATGGTAATCACCAATGGCCGACGGTGATCTGGCCATCAGGTCCTCCTTGAAGACTAGTCGAGTGGTTGACTTTGTGCAACCGGGCCCATAAGGGTTGGGCTTCTCCATGATGACAAACTCATTGTAGGACATGGGCGGCATCATGTCTGTAATATGATAGTCAAGTTATATAAGCTATATATAACAGTCACGCTAATGGTCATCATGATTAGCATGAATCAAGAAGCCTCGTCACTGTCCTTGTCACTGACTGTCTCCATTAAAGGCAACTTAAGATCACGCAATGACGCTCTGATTAAGGGGACTTGCCTTTGCTGGTGATTTTCAGCTGACCCTTGGTCACCGGGGGCCGTTTGCGCCTGAAGCTCTGCTTCACTGCCCCTCGGAACAGGCTGTCCGTGATGTAAAGGGTGATGGGCAACAGCTAGCCCTCCGCCACTGTGAACCACACAATGAGCTCGTCGTGAACCGGATTCCAGAATCGTGGCACTACCATGCCGAGAACAATGAACACCTGCGACAGTAATACAGTAATATATGGGGCCCAGAGTAGGGGTCATTAGCGAGCGGGTCATCAGTGGTAAGGATCAGTCATGATATGGGAGAAGAAAAGAGAGCGGGAGAGGGAGAGAGGAGGGAGGGAGAGATATGCATGTACGTTCGCATTCGTGAGTTTTAAGACAGGAAGCGTGACGAGAGGAAACTTTGGTCATTATTCAGGGCTGAGAAAGGCGTTGGTCATGTAACTAGCTGTACTATTTATTGTTCCCCTAAAAGTGGCCATCTTGGGCATGAACATGAAGAGAGGGGGAGAGAGAGGAGGAGGAGGAGAGGAGAGCGGAAGAAAGGGAAGGGTAGAGCGATCACCGTGTACTTGTCACAAATGACCATCTACATTTTGCAGCTTGGAAACGCGTTAGTGGTATTTTCAAAGAAGCAAAGCATTATGATATTATTATATTACGTGCATTGTGTATGTAGGGATGCTGCCACAGCTGGCCTACATTTTGCACAACGGAGTAAATAGGGGGAAGAGAGGGAGGGCTGCCGAGGGAGAGGAGAGAGAGAGTTCCTTCGGCCAACAACGTGTTCATTCCATCATCGTATCTCGACTTTTATATGTGTTTATACTATATTATATACAGCAACTTCCTCAATGGCCAAGACACGCTAAATCATATGCTGGACATTGTCCATTGTTCGGCGAATCTGTTCTCATGTAATGCTCTTCATAGAAAGTTTTGCCTTTCTCTCTCTCCCTCCCTCCCTCCCCCTCTCGCTCTTTCCTCCTTCATTCGGCAGAGCACACAATTTAGCCAAACTAACGCCATCAAATATGGCCGCTCCAGAAATGGCCGGATGATAATCGGAAATCGCGCCATGACTGGCCAGTTGCCCTACACTGACCAGCTCGTTCGTCTTCTCTTACTCAACCATATTGCTCAACACTTCACGCGAGAGACATTTTGAAAAGAGAGAGAGAGAGAGGGGGGGAGAGGGAGAGGAAAGAGGGATTCGAGTCTCTTTACACAGCGAGAAATTACTTTGAACTTTACGCTATGTCACTTTATCTCTCTCTCTCTCTCTCCTTCCTATCTCTTTCATGCCATACTCATATAGCATATCTCAGGCGTATCCGTACCTGTCTCATCACTTCTCATTTTCTCTCTTTCCTCTCCCTCTCTCTCCCTCCCTCACTTTATTTCACGTTTAAAAGAGAGAAAAAAATGCTGATTTCCGCATCATCCGGTTCCGTTGGCATCATCGTCTACAGACCGAAACTAATTCTTCTACGTGTTGGAATACATATTCATTTAAGTAGACCATAAACTGCAACCAACATGAAAACCAAGAATTTAACCCACAAAGAAAAAGAAAGGGGAGAGAGACAGAGGAAGAGAGGGAGGGAGAGAGAGGGGGAGAACAAGAAAGAGGGAATCATATGCATGCCTTTTAGAATCAATACATGTGTATCAGAGTGTATAATTATATTAAAACGGAGGCGTTCGTCGTCATTGTCCTTATCTGCAGTTGGCAAATGCAATTCGTCTCTCTCTCTCTCCCTCTCCCTCTCCCTCTCTTTCAGTGTCTCTCCTTCCATGTCAGCAAGTAGGTGTCAAGTTGAACTGGTCTATTTGCTCTAAGCAATAGTGACAAGGGTAGGAAGTAAATTTTGAGACAAGTCGTAATGAACAGTGCGAGAGAGGGAGACGGAGAAAGAGAGGGAGGAGGAGAGAGGGAGAGGGAGAGAGGGCGAATTAAAGCCGACATGTGCAGTGACTCGTGAAAGGTCGCTATAAAGAAATACCAAGTTCAAGAGTCCATCTTTTTCAAGTAGAACTTTAGTGTGTTTTTGCTTCTTCAACTAATTTTAGGAATTGCCAAGCAAAAAAATTCTTTTTCTCGCTCTCCCTCTCGCTCTCCCCACTCTCTTTCCCTCTCTCCCCTCGGAGGAGCTCTTGACTTTCACCCCTTTTTTACTTAAAATATCAATAGAAGTTTTATGGTCTCCGGCGATTTCTATATTTTTCTATCTTTACTCTCAGAGAGAATGAAAAAGAGAGAAAGAGAAAGAGAGAGAGGGAGAGAGAGGAGGGAGAGAGCGAAGAGAAAGAGAGATAAAGATAGTGAGAGAGAAACCTCGATAAGTCGACCCTAATTTTGCTGTATTGATAGACCCTTTAAAAAGCAAGATAAAATGAGAGGGAGAGAGAGAAAGAATGAGAGGAAAGAGAGGAGAGAGAGAGAGAGGGAGAGGGAAAATATGAAATTCATGCCAACCATTATTATGTCGGTGAAAATTTTCCTGTCATTATCCAGTTACAAGTATGTTAATGTGTTCGCAAACTTAAATAGGACTCAAATCTATTTGCAAAAAAAACGGACGTACATACATATATGCAGGTATTGTTGAGTGCAATATAAAATTTCCACTACGAAATAATTGCATAATCACGATAATTTCCCGCCATTTCCAAGTGTTCACAAGTTGAAGCGCGAAATTGAATATTTCAAAAAAGTCTTTTCGTTTCAAATCGTTTTATCTTTCGCTCTCTTTCGCTCTCTCTCTCTCTCCCTCTCGTATTTTTTTGAACGTTTAAGTGTAAAAATGCGCATCATATGTTCACTCTGATGTAAATGGTATGTAAGAGAAGTAAAGCGAAATGAGAATTATGCTAATTCGACTTTGGGTGTTAGGCGAACATTTTAGACCATGACTTCAAGATGGCTGACATTGACGGGAGAGGGAGAGGAGAAGAGAGGAGGGGAGAGAGAGAATAAATTCCTCAGGTCACCTTGAAAGTGATCTTTTAGACAAGAGATTAATTCTGGAGAGTCAGAGTTGAGTAGTGATGGGCAGCAAGGCAGGTTGCGTAAGACGGCGAACAGAGAGGGGGAGAGGAGAGAGCGAGGGGAGAGGGAACTAATTTAGCTAGCTTTGTAATTGAAAGAGATTGATTGTCACAACTTTCCTTTTGAACTGAGATTTCTATAATATAGAATAGAATTGATCAGTCATTGCAAGTCAAACTTGTCGGCTTTCAAGTCGGTTTACCGTTTTCATTAGCAATTTAGTTAATTCGTTTCAAGTACGAAGAGGAGCATGAGAGGCAAGAGAAAAAATGTCAGCCTTGATTCGATTGTTAAGTCCCTTGATTGTGTTTAAACTGTAATATAGATTTAACGCATGTCATATATCTAGTTTAAGTCACAAAACGACACCAAGTAGCGCTATTTAGTTGCTATAAGAAAGCAAATTTTACCGTAATGCAACATTTTGCAAGACAATCGGGCTTTTGAAGCACGAAAGGGAGAGAGAGAGAGAGAGGGGAGAGAGGGAGAGCGAGAGAGGAAAAAAGCGAAAGACAGAAAAAGGATGAAAAGTGAAGTGAAAATATGCTTCATTACATTTTTCACATCAACTATGTATACGTACAACATGGTTGAGAGAGGGAGAGAGAGGGGGGAGAGGGAGAGCGAATGGTCCATTAGCTCCCAAGTTTAGCGCTCTCTAGTTTCTCCCTCTCTCTCCCTTTCTCTCCTTCAGCATATATAAATAATAAATCACAGTCAATTAAGTGAGCAATCAAGTGAACCTTAGGTTATCCAGTTTAAAAGCAGGCAAGAGCGAAAAAACAACCAACAAAATTCAAGATGGAAGCGAAAATGCAGAAATATATCGACGACTCGTAAAAAAGCGAGAGAGAGAGTACCCAAGAGAGGGCGAGAGAGTGAAAGGGAGAGAGGGAGAGGGGAGAGAGAGACGAAAAAACTCACCAGGGTCGGGCCATGGTTGACGGCGTAGCAGAGTCCAATGAGACCGAGAACTGAAGCCCATCGCAAGTCAAGGGATCGCAATTTGTCACAGAACACCTTTTTCGCTAAATTCTCTTGATTCGAACCGGATTGAAAGGAGTTCTGCAGGTTGGCTCCGTAGAGGCTGCGGTAGCTTCCGGTAATGGACTTGGGCAGCCCCTGGTCACTCAGGGGGTCCGCCACCAGGTCGCCCAGGGACGAGATGCGCGACGTGGGCCTCACCTTGTCCTGGTGGGCGCCCAGCCGGCGCAGTTCGGTCCACAGCAGGCACAGGACAATGGCCACCGAGAGGAGGCCGTAGAGGGCGACCAGGAACACGTTGAACCGGAAGTCCCACGAGCTGGGATGTAGGCTGCAGTAGAACAGGGACGAGTCAAAGGTGCCCTCGGTGGTCAGCCGGTGACGCAGGTCCCCGGCACTGGCGCGGGCAAAGAGGCCCGCAGTGCCCACCAGGCACGAAATGACGCCCAGCACGGCGACGTGGTACTTGATCTGACTGGTGCGAATGGTGAACCGGTACTTGTAGGGCCACTTGACCGACATGAGGCGGTCAAAGGCCAGCGAGGCCAGCGTGCTGACCTGAAAGACCCGGACACTGGTCAGGGCCCAGATGACCACATTGCAGGCATTCTCGTTGCGACTGCGCACCACATTGACCACCGAGAAGGCGAAGATGACAAAGGCCGCCGCCACTTGCTGGCAGGCAATGACCATCACGAACATGTCCACATTGCGCCACTTGTTCCGGTAACAGTGGACCATGAAGACCAGCCAGACCGAGAGGGCGGCCACGGTGGGCGCCACCGCACAGGCCGCCAGCCAGCCCGTGGTCAGCAGCTGGTCCATCATGATCATGCGTGGGCCCCCGAGTGGGCCGGTGGGGCGAGGGGACGGCGACGACACTGGTGGCCCACTAGTTGTCGGCGGTCACACTTGTCACGGCATCCATTGGGGAAGACAATGCAAATAGAGGGAGAGGAGAGAGAGGGAGGAAGAGAGACACTGGGACACGAGGACAACCACAATGGGCTACATGGTGAATATATGCCGGTGACTAGTCATGGTGAATATGGGTAGAGAGATGAAAAGAGAGCGAGAGAGGGAGAGAGGAGAGAGAGAGAAAAGTGCGTGAGAAATAACGAGCACATACACGGCATATGCGAACTAGTAGAGAAGGACTTTGAGCGAATAACAGCTGCCGAGAGAAGTCATGTGTTGGCTGCTTGGCCGACCGTATACAACTGACTGACGCCGAAGTAGAAGGAGTTGAGAGAGAGGGAGAGAGAGAGACCGACCCAGCCAAGCAACGAAGCACTGAGAGCCAGCCAGGGTGAGAGCGAGGGAGAGAGGGAGAGGGAGAGAGGAGAAAAGTTCGGGCGGAAGAGAGCGCTAACGAATGGCAGCTTGAGCAGCGGCGGCTAGAGAAGACGAAACTTGTTTCATTTCATCATTCACTGCATTGCAGAGTTGTACTTGTCGACTTTATTTAACAACATCCATTCTCTCTCTCCTCTCTCTCTCTCCTCTCCCTCTCTTGCTGTTCACTGCAACAGAGTAAATGCGGGTCCACTTTTTTCATAACACATTCTCTCTCTCTCTCTCTCTCTCTCCTCTCTCTGCCGGTGCTTTCAATGAAACACAGATAGACAAGAACTGTATAGGGAAGTTTATTTTAGATTCCCTTCTTCATTTCTCTCTCCCTCTCTCTCTCCCTCCCTCCCTCTCTCCTCTTTTCTCTCATTCACGTACATCAGATTTCATTTCCTTATTGGCGGAAAATAACAAGAACTCTGCTCTAGTGGCCTGAGAGCGAAAGAGATGAGCGAGAAAAGAGCGAAAAAGAGAGGGAGGGAGAGAGGAGTAAGAGAGGAGCAAGAGAGGGGGAGAGGGAGAGAGCGAGCGAGTTTCACGGTGATGCCAGTGATGAGAGCATATAACCGGCCAAGGCCAGACCCGCGCCCACTATTTGAAAGAAAATGAAGAAAAGAGAGGGAGAGAGAGAGGGAGGCAGAGAGATGCATATTGTAATTGCGATGAGAGAAAGAGCAAGAGGGGGAGAGAGAGGAGAGCAAGAGAGCGACAGAGATGACGTTACTCCTACAGGCGCAGGTAAGGCCACAGCAGGGAATCTTGAAGAATGGCTTGGGTGTGATACCTTCCACTCGTACCATAACGTACTGACAATGTGACTTCTCTCCAGCTCGTACCATGCAAGAGGCCATGATTATAAAGAGCGCCAAGAGAGGGGGAGGGAGAGGAGAGGAGAGAGACAAAGGAGTCACTGTTTAAGGTCATGGACAATGATTCTTCTCACTTGCAAATTGAAACCATCTATTCTTGAAGCTTCTTTGACTAAATTGTCGCAATTAATTATGCCTTCTTGCGCTCCCTTACTCGATCTTGACCCTTGAAGAATATTATAAGAATATTATTATACAATGAAACTAAAATATGTGTCCCTCTTAGATAATTCTTTTCACTCAAGCTCTGAATATGGATATAAATTTGAAACTTTATGACCGAGCGCTTCTTTAGCGCTAAGAGCGCCATTTTTAAACAATAAAACAGTTCCATGAAACGGTGGTCATTGTATCATCGATGGCTTTCAACCGAAAAACCAAATGCGCATCCTTTTCTCATTTATCTCTTCTCCTCTCCCTCTCTCCTCTCTCTCTCCCTTCTCTCCTCTCATTCTTGCCATACCTTGTCTTTTCTCAATATTGAAATGCAAAATTAGATACTGTTGAATAGGTCAATATTCGATGACCTCCATTTTTGAAGTTGAACAAAAAGCGAACTATATAACTTTTTACTTTTCATATTTATATCTACATCTCTCTCTCCCTCTCCCTCTCTCTCCTCCCCAATAATCTCAATTTTTTGTTTTAACAGTGAACTTGATGGCTTAATCTCGCAGTGCAACCTCTTAAAATGTGCATCATTTTCAGCCCTAAAAAGAGATTGCTCTCGATGGCTTCGTTTTTTTGTTGAGAGAGAGAGAGGGAGAGAGGAGAGAGATACAAAAATGAATTGGTTGCAAAAAAGAGTTTAAAAATGAAACCAATGGTTAAACTTGGACTCGAAAAATGGATTTAACAAGCAGTTGAGTCCACGGTTACTTGCATTGCCACCACAATTAACGGCAATTGCAGCTGCGACTAATTTGCAGCTAGCCACAATTCTCCCTCTCCCTCCTCTCTCTCTCCCTCTCCTTTTTCAGGTGCACTTCACGCATTCAAACACTGTGTCCTCCAACTGTTGAATTAACTACAGTAGTAGACGTTTCAGCAATTGCCGGGGCTTCTCTCTCTCCCTCTCTCCCTTTCCTTCACTCCCCCTATTTACCTCTCTTTTCTGGCGTCCTCATTACTTAGCATAACTGTGTTTTAATTCCGAGCGGCCATGATGGCAGAGAGGGAGAGAGCGAGAGAGAGAGAGAGAGAGAGCGAGAGCAGAGAAAGAGGGTGAGAAAAGGCGACTCGGAGAGAGCATATTATTTTATACACACTTTCTTGCAAATTCTTGGTCAAGTAAAATCGTGATCAAATTCAACGATCAGCTTTCGTATTCATATTGCATGATGAGGTGGAGAGACAGAAAGAAAGGGAGAGAGAGAGGGAGAGAGAGAGGGGGAAACAGAATGGTGGACATGACTTTCATATACAAATCAAAATCATTAGAATTGGTGTGAACCAATGAAAAAGGTGTAATGATATTCATTGCTGTTCACGCAGCCTTTCAAACGTTAAATGTATTCAACAGCATAAAGTCGTCATTGAGTAAATCAAAGTCGTCACTGGCTGCATTATCGCTCAGCTTTTCCTCTAGCTGTTCCTTGGGATACAGCAACTGTTCACCGCCATCATGCTTGATCCAGTGCCAAATTGACGAAGCGTGATTCAAAATGTTTCCCAGGTCATCGTTAAGTTGCAGCGTATTGAAGTGCTGGTGGAGAGACGGAGAGATGAGGGGGAGGGAGAGCGTTAATTAAAAAAGAATGAGGAGAAATTTGCGCTAAATTACCTTGAGAATTTCGCACGCATCCAGGCCTTCGGCCATGATGATGTCCCGCTCTCTTCGAATGATGGACAAACAAATGCTCAGGACGAACAGTTCGATGTTCTTGAGCCGACTCTCGGCCGTGGACTCGGAACTGGTCCACTGTTTCTGCAGCCGAGCACCCTTGGCCGGAGGAGGGGGCGTGCCCGTGATATCAGCTGTGTCCATAACTTCACCCCTATCGGCGCTACCATCGCCAGCGTGCCTGGAGTCCCCGCTATCAGATTTGGCCGCAATGGAGTCCCCTTCGACGGGGTTGCCGTCACTGGCACCGGTTGCTTCGGACTTGGATATGAATCGCTCGCTGAGCGCATTAGCTGACCATATTGTTTCCCACACAATCAGGCAATCGTCGTAGCCGTCGGTTTTCCCTTTCATGAACTCCCTCTTGAACTGACATATGATCCAGCGAAAGGCGAAGTAGAAGTTGTCCGACTCATTGGAAGCCAAGTACTGGGCAAAGCAAGGGTCACTTATTCCTATCAGCTTCCAAAGCATTTTCAATTGACAGCTCATTGTGCTTTGTGACATTTCAAAGTTTCGTTTCTATGAAGAGAGATAGAGAGGGAGAGAGAGATTAGACAAACATTTAGCCGTCAGGTCAGTGAAACGTAATATACGTGAAATTTGACGAGTTCTCTTTCTGTGCTCTTTCTTGCCGACTCTCCCTCTCCTTTCTCCCCTTGCTTCGGGTTCCAACTTACAAATAGCTCCATAACCTTGACAAAGCACCAAAACGCCCTTTTCACGTCCCCATTCCAGACATAAAGCAATGGAGCCGCCAGATCAGTCATACCTGTGCACGTAATGCAATGTACAAAACATTATACAAAGGCAATTAGAAGCAGAGAATGATGTGAATATATTTTTACGCTCTTCAGAATGACGAGAGGAGAGAGAAAGAAAGCAATATTCTTTCGTTTAATTCTTCTCCCCTTCTACGCCTTGCTGCTGATCATTGTGTCCGTACCTTGAACATAGCCAGTATCAAAGTCATACATTATGTATGTCATCAACAGGCAGTGCAGTTTCTCCAGGTTCTCGGAGTCATCTTTGTAGAAAGGGTGACTGCGATCGCATCTCACCACATCGCGAACTGAAAATGAAATATGATTGTATATTAGTGATAAGAGAGGGGAGAGCGCGGGAGGCAGAGAGGAGCATCTAAAGAGGTTGAATGGTGACTTGCTTCAGTAAGCATCACTTGAGCACATACCAATTATAGATTTCCTTTCTCTATAAGCAGTAAAACGAGTTTCTTGGTCAGGTAATATCGCTTTCCATTGATTCTCATATAATTCGTAAGTTCTTTCCAGCTCGTCCCACTTGAAGTCTTCATTGTGCTTGTCGGTCAAACCGAGGACAAGTGGCCACAATTTTTGCTTAAGATCCTTACTGGCGATGCCCTGTTGCAGAAATAGAATACCAATTGAAAGGCAGAGTTTAATTAATGACCCAAAGATAGGAGGTGACATCTTACGCCTTGGAAGATCCTTTTTAAGAGGTCCTCATTGGAAGAGTTAGCCCACTGCGTTTCGTACTCTTCAGGTTGCAATTTGGGTAAACGATTCTGTGGCACTGAGCAAGGTATGTCCGGCAGCGTTGGTGGCGGGGGCTTGAATGTCGTCACTTCATCATCATTGCCATCGGCGCCATTTTCACGTACTCGACTACTTTGGCCATTTCTTCTACCTTGACTTGGAGACTTTGACTGGGCGTCCGGTGTTGGCGTAAGAAGGTCAAAGGCAGTATCGTAGTCAACGTCGTACTCTTCATGCGGATGCCAAACCGTGTTTGCAAAGTTGGCCACTCGACTGAACGACGACAGAGTGGTGCTGACTGGATCCCTGATAAACCTGGCCGCCAACTGGTGAGGGGCAAATGCGTGCCTTGCCCTCGGTGGCGGCATATACGGATTAGTGGACGACCTTGGTGGCCGAAAGTGATCGCTGGGCCTATGCAAGCTTGATGATAGATCGCAAAAGCCTAATTGCATATCGCTGTCGTCCGTGGAATCGGCTTTCGTAGCCTTGAATCTGACTGAAGACATTCTTCAGCTCGATTAATGAACAAATCCAACCAAATCAGAGTGATGTCCACGTACAACTACTGCAAAAAAACTGTTGTGATAATGTTTACAAATGATAAGTCAACACATGCATTAGGCTTGCAATGGTCGATGTTCGATTGTCGATACTAGCAAAAAATCGATCTGAGTTTCCATCTTTTTAAAACCGATTCACTTTTATAATACACAATTGTGTTAAACATGTAATGAGTCATCATATAGTTAGTCTCAAATTTCGGATTGCAGTTGATTTTGAAATGAACCGTTAATTCGATTGCGCTCGCATTGCACGCAATGAGTCGGCTAACTGCAACAATGGCGAAGTAGCCTTGAAGCTGAAGTGTAAGCTGTATAACAAAATCAGATCTGTAGAATAACTTCGAAATGAGATCAGCATTTTCTTCCATGTAACAATGAGATTGTCATAACTACTTGAAATTAATAGACAACAAGAATTTATTAAGCGTAATGATATACATCACGAGGATAAATTTGAGCATTGTTTCACAACCTGTAAACCCGAGTGTCAGTCTCTCGTTTCAACAAAACTATGGGCCGAATAATTGCTAAAAAAGTCATTTAACATTCGCAGGTATAACGGAGTTACAGTTGCCGTGATACAGTTTAATCTTGCCCGAACATTTGTTGTATGCTTCGAAAGGCAATTCAGAGTGACCGTGATATCTCCACCACTTGCATAATTGTCTATTCCAAGTGCATGGGATAATTTTAAATATTTGCTTTTCTTTCAAGCTCATAAGAGTATAAAGGTCTTGGTCGCCTAAGTGCCCTCGAAAATGGTATTGTTCAGTCAGATTACTAATTGTCTCTTTGTTCAGATACTTGTCCAGACTTGAGTTTAAGCGCAGTCTACTTAGATAAAGTAGCATCACGCCACTATTAACACCCGGATTTCCTGTGGGCAACGGCAGACCGGCGGACGAGGCGTTGTCCGTTGATTGTCGGTACTCGTCAAACAGATTTCCGTAAACAGGTTGCTGTTCATGTGTGACGCCGATAACTTGTTGTTCATCAAATACATCAAAGTATGCATACAACTGTTTGATGTTTGCAGTGAAATGAACGTCAGCGTCCAGCAAAATCATCTTCTCTACTTGACCGAAATAATGATGGAGTCCAAGGGACATGTAGTAGACATCGCCTCTGAGGCCGAAATTGTTTCTCAGCTCAGGCATGATTTCCTCTAATGACTTGATGACTTTCTTGATGTCATAAACAATGAAATGGAAATTTTCATGCTTCGGCACTTTGGTGTTTAAGTAGAAACTGATGTCAGTATTATTGACTTGGTCTGTAATCAAATGCAGCTCAATTCGAACGTTGACGCCATGGTTTAAGATGGAATCCAAGGCTCGCTTAAACTTGCTCACTAATTTCTCTGCCTGAACACGATCATCAGGCAAAACCAGTCCAATTGCAACATGCACAACTCCGTAATTGGTGGTTTCAGTTAGCTTCGGCTTCCGGTGCACTTCCGGCAAACTGTGGAACCAGTAAAGTGACAATGTGACCAGAATTGTCAGGCACAGACAAGTGAGTGATTTGAGCAATTTGCAATGCATCAGCAGCCATCAAAACGGCGCTAAAATGAGGAATTACTGTGACAACAAACCCAAATCAAATAGTGTAGAAAGCGGACGCTGGACTTTGTTTACATGCGATCAGCTGTTTCGCGCTAATGCTTGAAAGCGAACAATAATGACAACTGATTCGCCTAATTCGGGTTTCTCTAATCAAATTAAGCATGGCGTTTTCATTCGAAAACCATATCGATGCCGTGCTCTCGCTGAAGTGACTATTTATCCGTCGTATAAACGAAAACATGAAATTTTATGCCAATCACAATCCCAAAATGCCAAGTCTCTCAAGCCGTTCATCGTTAGGAAGCAACCTTTTCGAACAGTTTCATTGAACTCTGAAAGTACAAATTCGAAGCCAAGTCCAAAGAAGAAGCCTGTCGAAGTCAGGGATACCAAGTCGTTTAAGCCAGTTCAGTCCAATTTAACTTCCAACATTCAGAAACACAGAGCTGACCCACTCATCCGTGACCAATTACCACCACCGAGGCCTTTAATCACCGATCACACCCGACAATATTCGCTGTCCTTGCGACATAACTGTCTTTAGCCTTTTGCAGACAGCTGTCGAAGGTTGCATCAATTTTTCAGCACATAATCAGTCAACACTACTTAACCTCTTATCCGTATTGCCCTTCGGAAGCAGGGGGCAATTTGAACGAAGTTAACATCCACAAAGCCTTGTCAAAATCAAATTACCCTTGACGCGATTCAAGCTCTCCCTCTCTTCTCATCAAGTGGATTACCTTTTCGTGCATTCCGCTGAAATGAGTCTCTCTGGTATTTTTCATAAGCCGCTTCTCCCTTCGAGGAGGACCGTAATGGAAGCGAACAGTTCAGCCTGCAGATCAATAATGCGCGTGGGCGTTCGATTTCACTCTGTACACCATGTGAACCATGGCAGCGCAGTACACTCTGAATGGCCATTTACTTCACAGCGGGATCCTGACACTATGAACCTTTCACAACTCGGTAGGAATGAACTGGGCCAGCTTTTGTTTTTTCTACTTAACGTCGTTATGGTCACTTTTTGCCTTGTAACTTGTTCATCATATCGCTAGTGCGTTACACTGGTCACCGTCAGAGAGAATGCTCATCATTGTGATAATCGTAGGAATTGTTCTCATCGCGGTGGCTTACTACCTGTATAAACGAAGAGGACCAGCCAGTCCGCCAAAGTATACTGATGAAAGCATGACCTTAAGGAATGTTCTGAGTGATGCAGAACAAAGGGAACTCGAAGCTGCCCGTGAAGTGATAATGTCAGTGAAGAATAGACGAGAATCGATTTTGTCCCTTCGTCGTTCAAGTTTCGACGAGGCAACTGGACAGTTCGTGAACCTGCGGAATGTCAAACTGGCTCGAGCAGTGTCCTGTGAGTCGGTGGCAAGTGACACCTCGGACGGTGACCACCCGGTAGCCGGGCTGCCGCAGTTTCGCATGGAAATACCGGATATCAAGTCATGGCTCCAGAACCCGGTTGACTTTATAAAGCCCAAGCAGAGTGTCGACGACGACGAAATGCAATTCGAATACAAAGTCGCGCAAACTGCTCAAGATTCCAGCTGTCCTCAAATATTGCTGTCCATGTCGTATCTGCCGACAGCTGAGCGTCTCAGCATTGCCATTGTTCGCCTTAGACTACCTTTGGAGTGTCAGCTAACAATGAGAATGGTCTACGTCAAAGCATACTTAATTGACAGCCTGTCAGCCAAGAGGACATGTAAGAAGAAGACAAGCATGAAGCAAATGGCGGCGCCGGGTCAACGGTTCATTGAGGTTCCCTTCAACGAGCTCATGATATTCAAGTTGCCTATAAGTCAGTTGCACACCGCCTCGATTAGACTCAGTAGTTCGGCCATCGGGTTCTATGATGGACCCAATGACAGTGGCGGTCACGCGTCAACCTGTCGCATCGGTTCTGTCGTGGTGGGCTGTGATGCACCGACTAGTTCTGGTATGAGTCACTGGACCGCCATGATGACCAGCATGAGGAAACCCAGCACAATGTGGCACGTCTTCCAGTTGAATGAGCCCAAGAATGTGGAGAATGTGTCCGCTTGAAACCCGATACATCGATTTTTACTTCAAAGTATTGCGAAACTAAGTTCACTGAAAATGTTTTCAAGCCATTACTATTTATTGTTATATCAGGGCTATGACTGTTTCTTACTCTTTCCAGTAGTTGGTAGTACGAAGGTGCAAAACCTTGTTACGGAGACGATGTTTCCTGTTATGCAGATTGTTAGTGTCTAAACGTGATCGGCATTTCCCAGCGAATTGGTCACGATATGGTAAACTAGAGGGTTTTCAAGCTGAAAACCACTCTTGCATAAACATCATACATAATAAATATCGGAGTGTTTGTATACGATTCGGATGCAATTTTCCTTATTATTTCTCACCGAATGAACATTCATCAGTGTATGAGCACGTACGCACATTGATTACTCGATTCTGTCTCAAAGATGCCAAGCATGTTCCACTGAAGACCCCTAGCTTGGCGCCATCTATCGTTTTGTTGGCAAGCAGCTATTTCTTTAGCGTCAAGATTTTCAATGGCTATTCTGAGGTCTTATTGATAACATTTCTCTCGGTTGGGAGAAAATGTGCGTAGGTGGTAATTTCACGGAATGTAAATGTATTAAAAATGCTCTACAATAATGACCAAAACGTGTCTTGGAAATGTACAAGGTCGCACAAGATGGATAGTATAAGATGGATTTGCTTGATGTACTAATCTTGCAAGAAATTGGAAGTATTCACGTGCACAAGCAAGAAAAACTTTCCCTTTAGCTGATGAGTATGGAATTATTGAATACCGCTGTGATCTAGAGGGTGAAACGGGCAACTTTTCCGCCACCCCACCCGCCCGCACCCGTGAGAATTTCAATCGGGCAGCCCGACACGGCCCGATTATGTCACTTCTGCTACTGCGCATGTTAGTACAGTGGAAGGTACGAGATCTCCACCCGTGCCCGCCGCGGGTGAATCGGGCGGGCGGAACAGGGCCCGAATTGTGCCCGACCCGATTCCCACCCTCTACTGTGATCACCTCGCGTCGGGTTCACAGGTTTGGGCTGAGGCTTGACGTAGGTTGAGAGACCGTGAAGGACTCGGCACTTCATCAGGCATAATGGTCGAATCTTTCATGGGCTGACTCGGTGTTGATGTAAAAGAAATCTTCATGAGTGGTCTAATCAAATCATTGATCTATATCGCTTCAGCCATTCAGATGCTATGTTGTGTTTTTAGCTTAATATAGAAAAGCGTTGAAGTGTGGAAATATATCAAATAATTTATTTCTCTCTCACCGCGACTGCTGTGATCGACACATGTCTGGAACTTTGAACAACTGACTGACGCTAAAGCTCAACACGTCAAGGTTCAGCTTTGGAAGAAAAGTTTATCTGACACTTTGCAGTGAAATTTCTCATTTGATGTTAAAGAGGAGCCAACTCAAGCTTCCGTACATGAAATGACAATCAGTTATTGCAACGTGTTTCGATGTTCCCAAGGACTAGAGCTGAGCATGAAACGAGCTACTTGGGCTGCGAGGAAAAAGCAGCTGGTACGAATAGTAGCGCTAAATATTCCCAATATCGTATACCGAACCTTGGATCCAACGGAGTGCAGCCTCGATGGTCCCTTTGCCGCTGAGTTCACGCTAATGCCGAAGGAGATGGGATATAACTGCACAGTTGTCACTGACGTGCTCGGTGAACGCAGTGATGAAGGCAACTACACCGGAGTCATTGGTCAACTTCAACACGACGCCGCTGACTTCGCGGTAGCCACTCAGTCGTTCCCACTGGCTGGTGATCCCATTGATCATAGCGTGGTGATAATGGAAGAGCGTTTAGCCTTCACGACGTCTTATCTAAGGCCAAGTCGGCCTTTGGGTGATAGTGACATACTCACTTCTTTCTTGCAGTTCGACTTGTTATCGATTGTGGGCGTTATCTCTCTACTGTCGCTTTTCGTCTTTATACTGAAACTCAAGCAACAGAAAAACGCCATATTTATTGTTTCTCAGTATGTCTTACAGTATGCTGGAATTCAAGGACTGTCGACGGGTTTACGTCTTTTAGGGTTCATCATCGTAGTTGGATTTTTCATAGTGAACTCTTTCTACTCTAACTTCATCATGGCAGAAATAGTACGTGAAGTCCATCCCAGTGTGTTGCGGCATTTCTCTGACATCTTCAAATCCGATGCTGATCTCTTTGTTTCCGAAGACTTCCCTCGCTATCGTGCATTCAAAACGTCGTCTAAGAAGCAACTGAGATTACTGGCTGAGAAAATGGAGGCTCAGACACTAAATAGAACTTTGGTGAGAGGAGGACTCTCGTCATATGACATATTCTATGGGCAACGGAAGCGCTTATTCGGGTTTCTCGGCACCGTTGGCTCCCAGAAATACAGTCGATGCTTGGTATGTACGTTGATGCAGATTCACAGTGCTGATGCAATTACGCAATCACTATGGGTACCGGAAGATTCACAGGTGTTGCAAATGACCACTTCAGCTTACAATCGAAAACTCTGCAAGAACATCCAAGACGTTTTGAACTTGGCTCTCTTGCACTATTTTGAGCATGACCTCTATGGAAACATATACTACGACCGCCTGATGGAATCCTTGACGAGTTTGATTGGTAACTACGAAAAACCAGATCCACTCTGCTATTCGGATGTTATATTTGTGACGCCCGTTACCTTATAAGGGGCCCGAGTCGTGAGCCAACTTTAGCTCGACTCGGGTCCCAGAATAAACTTGGAGCGGGTGCCGCGACTTGGGCTCCTTGCTGGCACCCAAGTCAGTCGTGCTCCCGCTCCCGTCCCGTCTAGTTCTCTCTTCTCTCTCTTTCTCGTTCTCGCTCTCTCTTTCTCTCTCTCCCTCTCTTCCGTTTCCTCTCCCTCCCTCTCTCTAACATTGCCCCTTGCCCTCGGCCAGCTAACAAATGGCGCAGTCAGCAGTCCGCGAGGACTGACCTGCCCGAGCTACCCCTTTAATTAATCGCCTCCCTCTCCTCTAATACTACCTTAAACTGATAACTTTCTAATACTAATTGCCTGTTTGTGATCCCCAATAACAACTTCTGCTCCCCAATTGTGCTCCGTTTCTTTTAATCTTTCCCTCTCCGCCACTAGTGCAACCACACCATTTGTGGAAGCAGCGGCTCCAGTGTGGAGCTTGAAAGCTCAAGCCGCCTATTCGTATAGGTTCCGTTTGGACGGCTTTCCCAGTGGGCCTATAATAACTCTGTGTGGCCGTGACGGGCGGGTGTTTGGTGCGACCAGTTGGTCATAATAACTTTGTGTGGCCGTGGTTGGTTGACCTCTCCGTCGATTGGACCGATTGGTCGTTAATAACTTTGAGTGGACGTGCTCGTGAACAAACCTAAGGTGTGGAGGGTCTGCTGCCAATAGCTGGACCTTCCCACTAGAAGCCAACTGTCCACAAGAATCGGCCAGCAAAGGTAAGTCCACCCGGTTTTCTTGTCTGTGCGCTTCTTGCGTTGCCTGCCCCTTTCTAAAACAAATTGTAACTTCCCTCCTGCGTGGCCACTTCTATTCTTGAGACCGACCGCTGCTGTCTTAAGTGTAGATTTGAGGCTTCTACACATTGGGTTTGCGGCCGCACAGATTTTACGAATATCAGTGGGTTACCCAATGTGCTGTTGTCTTTGCCGCGCTCTAGTTTCACTCACCCTGATTGCCTTCCTCTATCTAACTTACCACCTTGTTTGTACCGGCTCCACGGTTTACTACTTGCGCGCTCCTCAATTTAACTCAACCTCATAACTAAGTGCCTGACCGACACCTCCCGTCGCACGAAATCAGTTGGGGGCGCCAAAAGGAGGGGGTAGTCTCTCAATAGTAGCAAACCGCTCTCCTTGTTTTTGACTGACGGAGTGTGAGCGGTGCGGCGCACGGTCACGCGCTATAATCTGAAGCATGAGTTGGTTAACTGTTTGCTCCCTCTGCATCACTCTTTTATACGTTTCTTCGGAAACCACCACACGCTCTTCACCACGAATCACTAGGCCAACAGTAGAGCCTATAATACCTCCACCTACAACAACGCTCCACCCAAACTCGGTTAAATTTATAGCCATGCTTGCTCGCCAAGGCAAACAATGGCCTTCTACGCCACAAATTCTGAACAATGCTTCCTCGACCATTTCACCGACCATAACTAACGCGTCGTCTACTACACCAGCCGGTCTTACCACCACTGTAGCTTCTACTAGCCCTACCACCGGTAGCATTACTGAGCCAGTCTTGTTTGAAGGGACCTTGGAAGGGCTGACAGACATGAGGAGGGAGAATCTGAGTAGATTTGGGTGCACGCTGACTGAGATAGGCACCGCATATAATTTCGATCAAGCCTGGAATCAAATTGTGATAATCAAGAACCCATTGAAAAATCCTCTCATGACAATGATATCTGACGTATCTATGTCGTGTCCACTCTTGAAAGTCCCACAGGGACTGGAAGTGGATACAACCGAACAGAGGCGTCGACTAGATAGATGCAAGGTATATGATGAGGAACTCAGACTATTGACTGAGAATCTTGTGAATGACATAGCCCCATCCAATAATCAGTCGACTGTTCGTTCAAGGGTAAAACGAGAGCCAATCACACTGACCATCCTCGCAGTTTCAGCGCTCTTCGCAGCCATCGGTGCAGCGGGGGCAGCCGTTTATATGCAAACTGAAGTGAGTGAGCTCAAAGCGAAGTACAATCAGCTCAACGACGACCTAATCAAGACTTCTAAGGACAACATCGCACTAGCTGAGCAACTTATAGGTTTGACAAAAGTATCAAACAATCAATTCAAACAGATTGAGAAGTCACATCAAGCCCTTCTCAAATACAAAGAAGCTTTTCAGAAGCAATTAGGGATAACTTTCATGACCTTGTCCAATCTTACAGGAGATGCAGCTGCTAGTAGTCAAGCCTTGCTGAATTTGATAGAGGCCCTTCAGGCGTCGTCCATGGGGTCAGCGTTCTATTTAAATGCGAAGACTCTTTCGCTCACTTGGCAAGCTGGCTTGGCAGCGCTTCGAGAGGGTCGTTTGCCTGAGACACTTCTAGAAAGGGTGGAGCTTAGGAAAATACTTGAGTTTGTTTCTTCTCAGCTGCCACCCATGTTTGGAATAGCACTTCCAATTACGGAATTGGATTCCTACTATGACCTTAGATTAGCTCGACATTTCTTCAGTGAGGATGATATTTATGTTCGCCTTGTCATACCATTAACTAGGTCTAGTATCTTCGAGCCAAAAACTATTCTTGTCCCTAAGTGCTTTCCATTTGCCACCCCTTCTTCATGGAAAGGTAATAGGACTAAACTAGTCTTAACGCAACTTGAAATTAGTGGGCGTCCAATACTAACCTCAAGCTTCGGCGATCCTTTTAAGGCAACTGATCTCACAATTTGGGATTGTAGACAGAAGGGTAGTGAGCAGTTGTGTCAGACATTCTTTCCCCACGCATTAGAACCGGTTGATAAGTGTTTGACTTATCTACTGGGAGGAGATTTCACGAATGTTGCAACTTACTGTGACAAAGTGATTAGCCCCAAATTCGAATATAAGCCGATCAGCCTGGGTAATGGCCGCTATATGCTACATCGCGAAGTGAATTTGAGATATATTGAGTCTTGCCCTGAAGTTGACCAGCCAATCATCATACCTGGTAACAGGTTTGCTATCCCGTATCAGCTCAAACCAGGGTGTGTCTTGAATGCTGGTGGACACATATATCCGGGTCTGATCATTTCAAACACTCATAACATTACGATCGAACTGAAGACTATCGACATTCAAGGGAGACAGGTCAATGCTAGTGACTATGTGAAAGGAATAGCCCCAGATCAGAATAATCTCACTTTGGAATTCGAGGATTTCGGGAACGATAGTTATTCTTATGACCCTTCCACCCTGACATCGATGGTGGAACAACTCAACTCAATGACGGACAGCATGAAGGCAAGGGTCGCGTTGATGGAGTCTAGGCCTGTTTATGAATACGAATCTAAGTCAATGACAATCGAAGGTATATTCGATGTCATCACGACAGCCATTGTCTACTTGCTCATGATAGCAACGATTAGACAGGGGGCTTTTCAGCCTGCTGCCCCAGCGGTTATTTTGATCCGCTCACCATCTCACGCGTTCGAGTTAGGCAGACTGACTGAGGACACTAGAAGCTGGTTCCAATCGTTCAGCTTGTCTGATTATTGGCCGTTCAAATGGTTTGCTTGGCTTGAATATACTGAGTATATCATACCGGCTTTGAAGCTGCTGATCGTTGTCTCCGTCTTACTGCTGATCCTGTTCTTCATCTATAAGCGTAAAGTGAGACCATCAGCTCACCTGGCCATTGCACAAGAAGCCTCGGCCGCTCGCTTTTTCTTAGTATTGACCGGTATAATTACAAAAAGAAAGTGGACCGAAGAACTATATCAAGTCTTCAGCATCTATATGGGTATCCTTGATGACTTGCCAGTTGGCACTATTCGAGTAGAGGTTTCTAACCCAGCCCATATTTGGATAGTGAGAAAGTCAGAAGGCTATTTTGAAACTATAAATGAGGTCACATACCGTGGAATAGGATCAGACGGTCGTTTCACTTGCTCGAAAACAGCTCGTTTCCGTATTAAGCTCGCGAGCCTTATATGGCGTGAGGACTTTCAGCCTGCTGGTTTTGAAGACAACGCCTACGGGTGCGGTTTTCTTGCTTCGGTGGGAGACCCAACCGACTTTTAGATTCACTTTGATTTTAAACCTTGCCGAACATACACACATACAAACCTAAGTCGTCATGCCTCGCAATCTGAACCTACCGTCCAATTCGTCGGTGCCAATACTTGTCGGTGACTTGATCCCAGTGAATGCAAGCGATACTGATCAAGCTAAAGAAGATGTCTGCCATATACCACCAGCCAACGCCACAATCGTCCCTCGAGTTTTCAAAGGACAAGAAGACGAGGATATAGAAGAGTTTTTGAGATACTTCGAAATAATATGCAAAGCCAATGGCTGGTCCTCAAGTGAATACAAATTGGCCAAGCTACCCGGTTTCCTTGACGGGCTTGCTCGGAAAATCTACATGTCGTCTTACCCCAAGGAGGGACCAAAGACCTGGGAAGAGCTGATTGAAACTCTGAGGAGTGCCCTGGGAAGCCAGATGCCCGAGCTCAAACAATTTTCTTCGATGAACAATCGTATGATGAGACCTGGTGAATCGATCGCCAGCTACTACTTTGAAAAACTGAAGCTAATCAACGATTACAAGAATAATATGGATGAATCTGAGAAGATGTTCCATATTAAGCGTGGACTTTCAGCGTCACTGCTAGAGAAAATACTACCATATCAACTAAAGAGCCTGGATCAGCTTTACAAGAAGCTGCAGCTCTACTCAGAGGGAATGATGATAGCTAATAGTCGATCTGATTATAACGCCAGTCTTGACGAAGCGCTTATAATGTCTGCTGGCCCTTCAAATGGAAGGAACGATGAAGCTAAAGAAGTCACTCGCACGCATGATGGTCGGGTTTTTCGCCCCTACAGTACATATAATACTGATTACAAACCGAGAATGACTCAATCTCAATCAACATCCAAACTCAAGAATTTCGAGAATCGATCATGCTACGCATGTGGCCGCCAAGGACATCTCGCCCGAGAATGCCGTAATCCTAGACTACCGTCGTATAGACAAGGACAAGGACAAGTTCGTTTCCAGGATTCAAAAAACGGGGAGCGCCGGGCTTCCAACGAACCGCCGGATACCCGATACTCGGGCTGGGCGAACCGCTCTTATCAGCGGAAGTAGAACTCAACGGAAGAACTGTTAGAGGAGTAGTGGACACCGGCGCAGCCATTACTCTTGTCAAAGATCACATAGCTAGAAAACTGAAACTGAATGTACATCCCTGTGATCCGCTATGTCTACGCTTTGCCAACGATAGTAATGGCATAATTAACGAAGCCTGCGAAGTAACAATAAAGATTGGAACCTGTTCGGCCTACATGAGCATCTACATCTCTAACCACTTGCCATACGATTTACTGATTGGTATCGATAGGCTGAAAGCCACCTACGCGGTCATACGCCTAGCACCTTTTGAATCAGAACTACTTGGTCTTCCGTCACAACAACTATCAAACCATTTACCTGTAAATATGATCCGGGTCCGCCCAGAAGCGAACGACCTGAAGCTTCGGGAAGATGTTAGACTACAGGGCACGTCAGCAACCACGATCAAATGCAACTGCCCCTGCACGGCATTTGGAGACGCTGTTGTCACACCAGTCGATCGACTCATCGGTGATGGCATCTTCATGCTTCCAGGCCTCGTTCACATCAATAACCATGAGACAACTGTACGCCTTTTGAACCTCAACCGGAACTCATTACTCCTCCGAAAAGGACAAACGATCGCAAGATCTTTCGAAGATGATGCGGTGGAAAACTTGCCTGTTCTCAGTACTGAGACAGGGTCCTACAACATCAACACGAAGTTGTCGGCTGATGAGTACAAGTCCATCGCCCAACTGCTAAAAAGCCATGAAGACCTGTTCGTCAGCGACATGAACGAGTTGACCGCCACAAATGTTTACAAACATCGCATCGTTCTTCAGCCTGGAACGACGCCAGTTGCTCAACGTCCTTATCGAAGTAATAAGTATGAGCTGAGCAACGCTGAAGAACAAATACAGGACATGCTCAAAGCCGGAATTATAAGACATTCCGAGAGCTCTTGGGCTTCACCTGTTGTGGTGGTCAAGAAGAAGAATGGTAAATGGAGAGTCTGCGTTGACTATCGTGCGCTGAATGCTGTGACTGTACCTGATGTCTACCCTCTACCAAGAATAGACGACATCATGAAGCAACTAAGTGGCAAAACCGTATTCAGCTCCCTCGACTTGACGAGTGGATATCATCAAGTCTTGATTGAGGAACAGGACTCTCACTTGACAGCTTTCTGTACTCCATCGGGATTATTCGAATACGTCCGTTTGCCGTTCGGACTCCGCAACGCGCCGGCCTGTTTTCAAAGACTAATGAACGCAGTACTCGGACAACTCATCGGCGATGGCGTACTTGTATATTTGGATGACATAGCTATCTGTGGGACTGATATCAACAACCACAATCACCTACTCGAGAACGTCTTCCGATGCCTTCGTGAAGCTAATTTGAAACTACAGATATCCAAATGCTCATTTGGACATCGCCAGATGACATTTCTCGGTTTTGTCATCTCTCAAGATGGTCTTTTACCTGATCCCGATAAGCTGAAAGCTATAGAAGCGATCAGGCCTCCAAAGACTGTAAAGGAATTGAGACAGTTTCTAGGACTCGCCGGCTACTATCGCCTTTTCATCGAGAAATTCTCTGACATAGCTTCCCCCATGAACGACCTACTTAAGAAAGACTCAGTCTATACTTGGACAGACAAGTGTCAATCGGCTTTCGAAATACTGAAGGCGAAGCTCGTTGCACCACCCGTACTCGTGCACTACGACGACAGCCAGCCGATCGCACTCGTATGCGATGCCTCAAATGTCGGCTTAGGATGCATACTGAGCCACATTACCAATGGAGAAGAACACCCAATAGCATACTATAGCAGGTCACTGACAGATGTAGAGAGACGATACCATGCTTATGAACTAGAGGCCCTGTGCGTCTGCTGGGCCATAGCGAAGAACCATCCATATGTCAGTGGCAAGCAATTTCAAGTAATCACGGACAACCACGCCTTGTGCTTTATCTTCAAGAACAAAACACCTACACCTCGAATCCAGCGATGGCTGTGCTTCTTACAATCGTACAGTTTCACCGTAGAGCATAGGAAGGGAGCTGAAAACTGTTCAGCTGACTGTCTCAGTAGACAGCCGATTGGACTTGGGGAAAATCCTGAAGAAGAAGATGCCGTCACCAAGCATATTCCGGTATTCATTGCAACAAAACTCGACATCATTGAAGAACAGTTGAAAGATAAGTGGACACTGACGATGCGGCAAAGGGTAGAGGCATGCGACGAGAAGACATTGTTAGACGGTTACTACATACATAACGACACACTTTATAGACGTACAGGTTCACTTACGATATTATGCATCCCCGAAAATTTAGTTAAAACAGTTATTGTTGAATGCCATGACGAGCATGGGCATTTCGGAGTTGAGAAAACGCTTCATGCGGTTAAGTCGAGAGTAATGCGCCCGAATTTAACTCGGCTAGTTACTGACTATGTCAAGAGATGCATCAAATGCCAAATGAGAAATCGTTCAACTCAAAAGCCGACCGGCTTTTTGCAGAAGCATCTCGTTAGCTCAACTCCTTTCGAAATAGTTAGTATTGATAGCGTTGGACCATTAATCCAATCGCATAATGGCATGAGCCACTTCTTAACATTAGTTTGTTTCTCAACGAGGTACTGTGAAACCAAAGCCACTGCGAGAGCTACTGCTAGTGAGGCAGCCATTTTTCTGAAAGAACGCGTATTCTATCGACATGGCTGCCCCAAGATAATCTTAAGTGATCGAGGGACTCAGTTCTGTAACGCCGTGATAGATGAACTACTCAAAGAGTTCGGAACAGATCACAGGCTAACCGCAGCCTACGCACCTCGTTGCAACGGGCTTTGTGAACGACTAAACGGAACGCTTGCGACAGTGATGTCAAAGTACGTCGATGATTACCAGCGCGACTGGACAGATTATTTGGCTCTAGCCACATTCGCGTATAACACTAGCAAACAGGACACAACGGGGCAAACACCTTTCTATTTGCTCTATGGTCGAGAAGCGACTGAGAGACTGGATATTGTTTTGGATCTACAGAAACAGAGACCAAATAAGCTGATTCAAAATATGCGAGACGAAGTGTTGAAACTTATTGAGATTCGTCAAGCTAAGCAAAATGCATACGAGAATCAGAAACGGAGAGTACTCCGCATTAAAATAGGGGATTTAGTACTGGTCAAAGCCAAGTCGCAACCAGTAGGGCTCTCGAAAAAGCTTTTCAGTCCGTTTCGTGGTCCTTTCATAGTCAAAGAGCAGCTCACACCAGTCACTTTCAAAGTCACCCGAGTCGAGACTCCTAACGGTCGAGAATTTACAGTGAATGCTGAGCGGATCCGCCCTCTAGCCTCAACAGATGATATCCCGAGTGGGCCCACTGTAGTAGTTGAAGATGAGGAAACAAATGAAGAGATAATAGGGACAGAGAACCCTAGAGAAGCTCTAGTCGAGTTGTCACAAGGAACAATTTCAGACCAGGATGAGTTGGTAGATGAATTGACGCCGATGGAGGCGGACGGATTGAGCAATGCTAATCTCGATAGCTTGCAAAAGGATCACGTTGATAACCCGCGGAGTATCCAAGAGAGGGATCTCCAAGAGGCGGAGGTACCAGACACGGTGTCTGAAGGGGATTCTGTAGCAGGAGGGGAGCAAGAAACTGCAGATTCTTCTGAACCGGATTTGGGAATCGGAGGCGCCGCCGATGCCCAACCAGGACAACAACAATACGTGACAAGATCTGGTAGACGAGCAACAAAGGTGAAACCGTTCCAAGTGCCTCAATGAAAACAACTTTAACTTATGTAACTCATTTGATGTTAACAACCAGTCTAGATTTTGTTTTGAATTTTTAACACAAACATACAGATACATGTTCGGCATTATTTACTCTTTAGTTTAATTGTTTGAATTTCAAGCTTTGATTTGATGTTTAGATTTCTGATAGATAGTTCACTACATAATGTACCCCGGGAGGATGTGACGCCCGTTACCTTATAAGGGGCCCGAGTCGTGAGCCAACTTTAGCTCGACTCGGGTCCCAGAATAAACTTGGAGCGGGTGCCGCGACTTGGGCTCCTTGCTGGCACCCAAGTCAGTCGTGCTCCCGCTCCCGTCCCGTCTAGTTCTCTCTTCTCTCTCTTTCTCGTTCTCGCTCTCTCTTTCTCTCTCTCCCTCTCTTCCGTTTCCTCTCCCTCCCTCTCTCTAACATTGCCCCTTGCCCTCGGCCAGCTAACATATTGATTGCGGAGCCCGTTGAGACTAGTGGAGCTGGTTTGGAGAACATTAACCTGACAATTATCCTGCTATTCTTCGTCTATCTTACTTCTCTTGCAGTTCTATTGGCTGAACTTGACGCTCAACGGCGACAGACCCGTAAGCGTCTCTAGTGTATGACTGTCTTATATGACCTATGTACAGTGCGATGCATAAGGGTTTGCAGCTTTTCCTCCATATTTCACATTGAGCTCAGTTAGCCTTTTATCAGAACCACATTTTCACTCTGAAATGCACTTAACTCTAATCGATGACCTTCATTTCCAAAACAATCCATCCCTGTGTTCATTATCATTTGAAAAAAGTGTTATTTTTTTCAACTGATGAATCTTGAGACAATCAAAGGCTGAAGGGTTTTCATGTACCCTCAAAATGTCGCCGAGTTGTCATCTTCTTTTCTTACAACTCAGATTTGCTAGCCATCGTTGAGACATTTATAGTTCAGTCGCCACAGCAGTAAAAGTTAATTGACTTGCATAGTGGTAACTTTCTACTACCAGAAACACCATTGCTGTTTCCACATCTCGCTTATGCTGTTTCGAAAAATCAAGATTGAAGGCTGACGTTTTTCTTCACAAGTCAGAGTCAAATAGACTTTTCCGGCAACAATCGACGTTGATGGCTGCCATCAAAACGGCAATATAATCTTTCGCTGATCGACTGCACTGAAATTTTATTACCTTAAAATATACTTAATTTTCTCTTTCTGAAACCAAACCACGGTAGTTGGCGTCAAATCTGACATATACAATGAATGGATTGAATAAATCGAACTTGATCAAGAATGAACTGAAATTGTGAAGGTCAAAACGATTGAAAGCGAAATTGTTATTTGTCGGTTACGCTCACATGACATTTTCCATGCAGCAGTCAATTAAGCCTGCGATCATTAAAACAGCAATCTATTTTTCCAGTGGCAAAAACATCAAAGTCATTATCCCGCAGAAAGGTTAGTTTCGGTAGCCAGTCGTCGCACAGCTGGCTCAGTAGCTCGCACATAGTTGATTCTGTTATCGGCTACTGATAACCTTTGTGATGAAGTATTGCAACGTGTTCCGATGTTACAGAGGTGAAGAGAAGACCAAGCGACATGCCGTTCGTTCTTTGAGGAGGAAAACGCTCATACGAACGGTGGCTCCATTTTTGCCAGGTTTGCTATTTAAACAAGATACACACACCTGTCAACTTGGTGGACCTCTTGCACAAGCGTACATACTGATGCCAAGAGCCTTGGGATACAACTGTACGGCCGTCGCCGATATCAAAGGTGAACAAGATGACAGCGGGAATTACACGGGATGCATCGGTCAACTCCAGCAAGGCTTGGCCGACTTTGCGCAGATATTTACTACTTTACCGCTTCACGGTGAACCTGGACGTCATAGTGTAGTCCTTGGAGACGATGAGCTGACTTTCACCACAACTTACCAGAGGCCACGTCGGCCACTAGGAGACAGCGACCTGCTCACATCTTTTTTGCAGTTTGACTTGTTGTCATCGGTTAGTCTTGTCGCTTCGCTAGCACTGTTTGCTTTTTTGCTGAAGATACAGCAACACAAAGATGCTATTTTTAGCGTCGTACACTATCTGTTTCAGCATCTTGAACTGAAAGGACGAACCTTGAGTTTGAGGTTTTTGGGGCTAGTCATGGTGGCTGCATTTTTCATAGTCACTGCCTTCTACTCTAACTTCATCATGACAGATATCGTGCGACAGGTTCATCCGAAGGTTCTGCGATACTTTAACGATATTTTCAACGCTGAGGCTGACCTTTACGCGGTTGAAGATGTTGGTGTACATGCCACTTACAAGAAATCGTCGAATAAAATTCTGAGGTCATTGGCGGAAAAAATGGAAGCTCAGACTTTGAACAAAACTCTCGTGAAAGGTGGTACATCCAGATTTGAAGTTTTCACTAGACCACCAGGAGACCGTTTATTCGGCTATCTAGGCAATGTTCGAACACGGAAGCATGACAAAGTCCTGGTATGTTCCGTGATGAAAAAGAACAACAGTGATTGGTTGCACGATACATCTCTCTGGGTGCCTGAAGATTCAGAGCTTAAGACGTTGAGCACAGCCGTATATAATCGGAAGCTAGCAAAAGAAGTGAGAGATACTCTAGACTTGGCTCTGCTCCACTATTTCGAGCACGGTCTCTACGGAGACATATTCATGTCAGGCATAATCAACGCCTTAACGTCACTGTTCAACCCCGACCAACAAGGACCTGACCATCTCTGCTACTCCGACGTTCTTTTTGTTGCAGATCCTATTCAAACTGACGGAGTCGCTTTGAAAAACATATATTTTACCATGCTGGCCACGAGCTTCCTGTATCTGATTGCTCTGGCCGTAAATATTACGCAACCAGCCGTGCAACTTGTGTGTACTCTACCTTCTAGGGTAAGAAAAATACGCTCAGAGGTTGACGCTTTGTCGAAACAGATTGTCTATTTGTGAATTACGCGTTGATTTCTCATAGACGGTTGTAGTCTGAGTTTGGCCAAAAACGTCGAAGTGATAGCTAGAAGAAACATAAATTGAAGTTCCGTGTTCCATTCCGTGTTCCATTCCAAAAATTCGATAACTACATCTTCATCTTGATCACATGTGAACTAGAGGTCCACACGGCCAAGGTTGTGTTTGGCGTAGCTAGAAAAATTGAGAAAAATTTTGGCCGGCCGACCCGGCCGTGTTAGCCGTAGATATTGTTGGCTGAGGCTAGTATACAAACTTTAGAACAGCTGATCACTTTAACACACACGGCCAAGACTTTTCACACCTGTAGCCGGCCGTGGCCGATACCCGCGGCCAGTTTAGTTCAGTCATTGTGTTTAGTTTAGTCGACTTGAAAGTTGTCGACCATGTTACGTACATCTCGGGCCACTTGGTTAACTAGCTTCTTGGCGGGAATACTCCCGTAATGGCCTTCTCTCGAAGGCAATCAAGCACAATCAAATTACGGAAAACTATCGTTTAATTCGGAAGAAGGGCTTAGCTTCTACATACAATAGTCATCAAGTCAACTCGGTCGGTTTGGACCTCACTTGAGACTGTCCAGGCTTCCGGCGAGGAAGCTGGTAAGAGGCGGGTAGTCCATCCTTTGGTCCGCTAGATGGCCTCACCTTCGGAACTTAACAGACCAAAGTGCTCCACCTAAGTGCAATGCATAAAGGTTGTCAGCTTTTCCTGCATATTTCACTTCGAGTTGTGTTGCTATCCTGTCGTCAGAATCACATTTTCACTCTGAAATGCACTTAACTGTAATCGATGGAGTTTATTTCCAAAACAACGCATCCCTATGTTCATTATCATTATAATTTGAAAAAGCCTTTCTCACTGATGAATATTGAAACAACTTAAGGCTAAATGGTTTTCATAATAACCTTACTAATTAGTGCCGAGTTGACATTTCCCTTTCGTACAACTCAGATTTGCTAGCTACCGTTGAGACGGAATCCAGTTCAGTCGCCACAACAGTAAAAGTTAATCGACTTACGCTATTGTAAGTTTCTGAAACAAGACGCGCCATTGGTGTTTTCAAATCTCGCCTATGCTGTTTCGGAAGATCGAGACAATCGAAGGCTGACGTTTTTCCTTACGACTCCACAACTTCGTCAAATCGACCTCTTTCGGCAACAAACATCGTTAATGACTTCCATCAAAACGTCAATATAATTTCTCGCGTATCAACTGAAACGATTAAAAGCGAAATCGCTATTTGTGACAAGACAACTTTCCAGTGCCATGACATTTTTCATGTAGCAGTCAACTAAGTCTTTGATCATTAGAACATCAATCTAACAATCTACGAAAAGTCAATATCCTGCAGAAAGGTCAGTTTCGGTAGCCAGTCGTCGCTTAGCTGTCTCTGTAGCTCGCACATAGTTGATTCTGGTATCGGCTACTGATACACCCTGTGATGAAGTATTGCAACGTGTTCCGATGTTACATAGGTGAAGAAAAGGTCAAGCGACATGCCGTTCGCTCTTTGAGGAGGAATACGCTCATACGGACGGTGGCGCAATATTTGCCAGGTTTGCTATTTAGCAAACCAGATACACACACCTGTCAACTCGGTGGACCTCTAGCACAAGAGTACATACTTATGCCAAGAGCCTTGGGCTACAACTGTACGGCCGTCGCCCATATCCCAGGGGAACAAGATGACAGCGGGAATTACACGGGATGCATCGGTCAACTGCAACAAGGCTTGGCCGACTTTGCGCAGATATTTACTACGTTTCCGCTTCACGGTGAACCTGGACGTCATAGTGTAGTCCTTGGAGACGATGAGCTGACTTTCACCACAACTTACCAGAGGCCACGTCGGCCACTAGGAGACAGCGACCTGCTCACATCTTTTCTGCAGTTTGACTTGTTGTCATCGGTTAGTCTTGTCGCTTCGCTAGCACTGTTTGCTTTTTTGCTGAAGATACAGCAACACAAAGATGCTATTTTTAGCGTCGTACACTATCTTTTCCAGCATCTTGAACTGAAAGCACGAACCTTCAGTTTGAGGTTTCTGGGGCTAATGATGGTGGCTGCATTCTTCATAATCTGTGCCTTCTACTCTAACTTCATCATGACAGATATCGTGCGACAGGTCCATCCAAAGGTTCTGAGATACTTTAACGATATTTTCAACGCTGAGGCGGACCTTTACATGGTTGACGATATTAATGTGCATGCTACTTTCAAGAAATCGTCGAATAAAATTCTGAGGTCATTGGCGGAAAAAATGGAAGCTCAGACTTTGAACAAAACTCTCGTGAAAGGTGGTACATCCAGATTTGAAGTTTTCACTAGACCACCAGGAGACCGTTTATTCGGCTATCTAGGCACTGCTCGAACACGGAAGCAGGATAGAGTCCTGGTGTGTTCCGTGATGAAAAAGAACAACAGTGATTGGTTGCACGATACATCTCTCTGGGTGCCTGAAGATTCAGAGCTTAAGATGTTGAGCACAGCCGTATATAATTGGAAGCTAGAGAAAGAAGTGAGAGATACCCTAGACTTAGCTCTGCTCCACTATTTCGAGCACGGTCTCTATGGAGACATATTCATGTCAGGCATAATCAACGCCTTGACGTCACTGATCAACTGCGACCAACAAAGACCTGACCATCTCTGCTACTCCGACGTTCTTCTAGTCGCGGGACCCATTCAAACTGAGGGAGTCGCTTTGAAAAACATATATTTTACCATACTGGCCATGAGTCTCCTGTATCTGGTCAGTTTGGCCGTACATATTACGCAACCTGCCATGCAACTTATATGTGCTCCATCTTCTGGGGTAAGAGAAATACGCTCAGAGGTTGACGCTTTGTCGAAACAGATTATCGATTTGTGAATTACGAGTTGATTTCTTGGAGATGGTTGTAGTCTGAGTTTGGCCACAAACGTCGAAGTGATGGCTAGAAGAAACATAAATTGAAGTTCCGTGTGCTGTGAAAAGGAAGAAACATCGTCATCGATAAAGAAGTAAATAAAATGAACTCTCATTCCGTCTGGCGTGATGAAAAAGCTTCCCTCACAGATCACATTCCAAACAAATTATTGGGGTGTTCGAAACATTCCAAAAATTTGATAACTACATCTTCATCACATCTCCACACGGCCAATGTTTTGGTGGGCCGCGGCCGGCCGTAGCCGGAAAAATTGAGAAAAATTTTGGCCGGCCGACCCGGCCGTGTTAGCCGTAGATATTGTTGGCCGAGCCTAGTATACTAATCGTAGAACAGCTGATCACTTCAACACACCCGGCCGAGACTTTTCACACCCGTAGCCGGCCGTGGCCGATACCCGCGGCCAGTTTAGTTGTTTAGTTTAGTCGACTTAAAAGTTGTCGACCAAAGTGCTCCACCCTAACTGCAATGCATGAAGGTTGTCAGCTTTTCTTCTATATTTCACTCTATGGTTGCTCATTTTTCGTTTTCTCAAAAATTAATTCATGAATTGAATTTCGAAGATAAATTAAATAAAATCAAGGTAAATTAAGTGAGAAACTCATTGTGCTGAGCTCGAAAACGATTGTGCCAAGAAAAACATTCTTGTGCCGCACATTGGATGCGATAATCGTCAATATTGACGTGGGTCAAAGTTGACAAGTTGGAAGTCCTTAAGTGTCTAGGGATGATTGAATAAAGAATAAAATGTCGGATCCGTGGAACCGATTCTGAGAGTACGGTTCAGAACTATCATATCTGGTTCGGGAACCACGTAGCAGACGTTCAACCGATCTAGATCAATACCAGCTAATCTAGATCTTACTGATGGTGGAAATAGTAAAGAGTGGCTGAGTCGGAACGGATCCAGACCCGCGGACTGTTCCGTGAACCTATATAGGTGACGGGCGGCCGCTGATGTGGAATCGGTTAAAGACACAAGCACTGAATATAGGAGGCTTTAATATGTGGTTACTAATATGATAAGATAGAGTAGAATACTCGAAGTGGAAATAAGAATGACGTAAAATGAAAGGACAAAATACGACTAAACACACAGACAGCAGAAGGCTAAATGTGAGGGAACTGGCCAGAACCCGGTCACAGCGGTCGCGTTGCCTTATATAGAGAGGTTGGCACAGCACCACGTGACCTGGTTCTGAGGATCCTGATTGGCCGATCCGAGATTTACAACCGAAGTTGTATCGCTCGGCGGCGGCGCAGGAAAAAGGGGAGCCGGGTCGTTTGTCTCCGGACTTTGACAGCCTGACAAAGGACCCGACTCCTTTTGTGATACAAAAATAGTGTGATTTATGTGACCAGCCTTTTGTGTTTCTGTGCTCCCTCTCCAGGTGCAAGGTGACTCATTGCATTGGTATGGTCTGAGGCACCCATGACAATGGAGAATAGTACAAACGGCGACCAGATGTCAGATCGGGGAGCCGGCTACTTTTGAAAAGAACTGAAAAGTAAGACTAAAGTAAAATGCACACATCAATATGAGAGCTGCACAGATAGTATTTGAGCTAGTTCTTCACGATGAACTCAGTAACGCCAGCACATTGGGATTTTCTAAGATGTTGAAAAATGCCAATTTTCATAAATCATATATTAATTCGTAAATTAATTAAATAAAGATAATTTAAAAATAATGGATTAAAAATAAGCAACCCTTTTTCACTCCGAGTTGAGTCGTGGCCAGTATGGTAGAACATATGTTTTTCAAAGCGACTCCGTCAGTTTGAATGCGATCTGCAACTAAAAGAACTTCGGAATAGCATAGACGGTCAGGCCATTGTTGGTGAGGATTGATCAGTGACGTTAAGACGTTGATAATGCATGATGATGGTTTTTATCTATATATTACGTCTCTCATGCCTGAACTCCACCGGATATTCTTTTGTGGGTCGTCCGGAAAACTGGATTCGTAGTTGTGCAAAGTGTCACACTTGTGCATGCGCAGTTTTCTTCACGGTCGGGTTGGGCTGGCCGAGCATGATTTTTACGTGCCACGGTCGGGTCGAGCTGAGTAAACTTGGGCCGTGCTGGGCTCTAGCGCAATGCCTAGAGGTCGTCAGCTTTTCCTCCATATTTCATTCTGAGTTCAGTTGCTATGCTTTCGCTAGAATCACAGTTTCACTTAAACTGTAATCGATGTCGTTTATTTCCAAAACAATGCCTCCCTGTGTTCCTTATCATTTGAAAAGAGTGCTTTTTCACTGATGAAGATTGAGACAACTTAAGGCTGAATTGTTTTCATGAAAACCTCACTATCTGTTGCCGAGCCGCGATTTCCTTTCCGTAAAATTAAGATTTGTTAGTCGCCATTGAGACGGAATTCCAGTTCAGTCGCCACAACAATGAAGATTGATTACTTGCGCAATGGTAACTTTCTGAACCGAGACACGGCATTGCTGTTCTCACATCTCGCTTATGCTGTTTCGGAAGACAATTGAAGGCTGACATTTTTCCTTACGACTTCACAACTCAAGGCTAAATCGACCTTTTCCGGCAACAATCAACGTTGATAGCTACCATCAAAGTGGCTATATAATTTCCCGCGTATCAACTGAAACGATTGAAAGCGAAAACGTTATTTGTAACAACACAACTTTCCAGCAATCTACGAAGTCTATATCCTGCAGAAACGTCATTTTCGGAAACCAGTCGTCGCGCAGCTGTCTCTAGCTCGCAGATTGTGGATGCTGTTATCGGCTACTGATATCCTCTGTAATGAAGTATTGCAACGTTTTCCGATGTTACAGAGGGGGAGAGAAGACCAAGCGACACGCCGTTCGCTCTTTGAGGAGGAAAACGCTCATACGGACGGTTGCGCAATTGTTTCCAGGTTTGCTGTTTAGCCAAAGAGAAACACACACTTGTCAACTTGGTGGACCTCTTGCACAAGCGTACATACTGATTCCAAGAGCCTTGGGATACAACTGTACGGTCGTCGCCGATATCACAGGTGAACAAGATGATAGCGGGAATTACACGGGATGCATCGGTAGACTCCAGCAAGGCTTGGCCGACTTCGCGCAGATATTTACTGCGTTACCGCTTGACGGTGAACCCGGACGTCATAGTGTAGTCCTTGTGGACGATGAGCTGACTTACACCACCACTTACCAAAGGCCACGTCGGCCACTAGGAGACAGCGACCTGCTCACATCTTTTCTGCAGTTTGACTTGTTGTCATCGGCTAGTCTTGTCGCTATGCTAGTACTGTTTGCTTTGTTGCTGAAGGTACAGCAACACAAAGATGCTATTTTTACGGTCGTACACTATCTGTTTCAGTATGTTGGACTGAAAGGACGAACCTTGAGTTTGAGGTTTTTGGGGCTAGTCATGGTGGCTGCATTTTTCTTAGTAACTGCCTTCTACTCTAACTTCATCATGACAGATATCGTGCGACAGGTTAATCCAAAGGTTCTGAGATACTTTAACGATATTTTCAACGCTGAGGCTGACCTTTATGTGGTTGAAGATGTTGGTGTACATGCTACTTTCAAGAAATCGTCGAATAAAATTCTGAGATCATTGGCGGAAAAAATGGAAGCTCAGACTTTGAACAAAACTCTCGTGAAAGGTGGTACATCCAGATACGAAGTTTTCACTAGACCACCGGGGGACCGTTTATTCGGCTATCTGGGCACTGCTCGATTACGAAAGCATGGCAAAGTCCTGGTATGTTCCGTGATGAAAAAGAACAACAGTGATTGGTTGCACGATACATCTCTCTGGGTGCCTGAAGATTCAGAGCTTAAGATGTTGAGCACAGCCGTATATAATTGGAAGCTAGAGAAAGAAGTGAGAGATACCCTAGACTTAGCTCTGCTCCACTATTTCGAGCACGGTCTCTATGAAGACATATTCATGATAGGCATAATCAACGGTCTAACGTCACTGATCAACAACGACCAACAAAGGCCTGACCATCTCTGCTACTCCGACGTTCTTTTAGTTGCGGATCCCATTCAAACTGACGGAGTCGCTTTGAACAACATATATTTCACTATACTGGCCACGAGTATCCTCTATCTGATCGCTTTGGGCATACATATTACGCAATCTGCCACACAAGTTATATGTGCTTCATCTTCCAGGGTAAGAAAGTTCGCTCAGAATGTTCGTTTGACGCTTTGTCGAAACAGATTGTTTGTCTGTGAATTACGAGTTGATTTCTAATAGACGGTTGTACGGTTGTAGTCTCAGATTTGGCCAAAACGGTCATCGCAATAAAACTCATAGAAGTGATAGCTATACGAAACATAAATTGAAGTTCCGTGCTGTAAAAAGGAAGAAACCTCGTAATCGATACGAAGCAGATAAAATGGACTCTCATACTGTCTGGGGTGATGAAAAAGCTTCCCTTAGCGGTCCTTTCGAACGAATTCTTGAGGGGTTTGAAACATTTCAAAAATTTGATAACTACATCTTTCATGTTCAGGTTCAAATTGTAACTTGATCGGTGTTGGTGATCAAGGGTGTCTAGGTTCTGATGTTCTTGACGGATAAACTTGAACGTGTTATTACTTAACTGATCAACTGAGAAAGAGTGAGAGAGGGAGAGAGAGAGAGAGGGAGAGGAGAGAGAGAGAGAGAGAAATGGCGGAACAAACTATCTGCTCCTAGCCAGGACTCCGAATGGAAAGTTCCGCTCCTTTATATAGCGGGTGAGCCCGGCGCTACACAATGGTCTCTCGGCCAATAGGAAACAAGGTCATAAATCTGGAGCCCGGACAAGACAGGATGTCCTTAAGAGGATAGATCGCCGGGCCGAGACCATTAAATTATTGCGCAACCGACAATTTATGGTTTATGGATGTATGGTTCAGCTAATGAAAAAAAGAAGGATCGAATACTATCTTAGTGGATAGTGCAGACTGGCACGGGCTCTCTTTCTCGGCCAGACCTGACCGTGGCCCGTACGAATCACGCTCGGGCAGCCGCCCAGCCCGATCGTGAGCAACCTGCGCGAGTGCTTTTGTCACGTCACTCATTGACGTAGCAGTGAATTCGACGGCGTTCAGCCCGCTCGAGACAGCCCGGCCCGTGCCGGCTCCTGGATAGCCTCCGCTGGATCCTGAGGAAAGTCGGTGTTTGGCTCAAACCGTAAGGTTAAAAAGCGAACTCGTGTATAGGAAGTCAGAGTCTCTACAGGCAGGCTCAGTGTGGATGAACGTAAGTATTGTGTAACTTAGCTGAAAGTGGTCAAATCCAATTTTCAATTTTCATTGACTCATCTCTCGCTCTCTGTCTTGCCTTCTGACGCTAATAGTCAACACCGTGAAGACCAGCTCTCTGACTCACAATGACATTCTTCTTTGCATTCCAGCCGGGTGCCAGGTCAAGCTTCGAAATGGGGAAACGGAGTTGATTACTGTGGAACGTTAAACTCAGAGAAATGAAGAATGGTCTAGATGATACTTCATTGGAGAATGGAGTGAACATGCATAACTGCGGTCGTCAATGCGAATGCTCTCTAGTTGCTGCTTAACAGAGGTATTTATACCGGTCACTAAGGACACCAGAGAGGTCAACGCGGCTAGCTCTGAGCTGAGACATTGTGACGCCGTAGTAGCCAGCTTATAGATGACCCTGCTAGACGACCCTCGATCGTGGCTAAAACCTCTACAACTGCAATACGTTTCGGTGTTCTCAAGACTAACTAATCAACATACTAGCTGTTAGACATGCAAGATAAAATCAGTTGGTCCAAATAATCCGGCTCAACATTCCGAATATCTCGTATCGAACCTCAGATCCGACTGAGTGTTGCCTAGATGGTCCATTCGGACCTGTATTTACACTGATGCCAAAGGCGGTGGGCTATAGCTTCAGTTGTCACTGACGTGCTGGGAAGCGCAGTGACGAAAGCAACTACGCTGGTACGATTCGTCAACCTCAACACGACTATTTTGAGACATACTCGATGAGATCTATCGATGGACATGCCGTTCGACTTCTAAATTAAATTTCGTGTTTTCACTTGAACCATAGTAACAATTTTATTGCAATTTAGTTTCCGATCATACACGAAGTGAACTCTAACCTTGAGCTGATTGTAATCTACCTTGTTTTATGCCCTGGCGGTAGCTTAGCAACTGCAACGGAATGGAAAGTATTCTATTTGTATACCAATCTCCCAAGTAATTGGAAGTAAATCTGCAGCAGGAAAATTGGTTTCAGCTAATGAAAAAGAATCATGGAATAATATATAATCGAGTGCAACAATAACTGCACTTTAAGGCGGACACTAAATTTGTCACATGACTGTTCACCATCTGTACGCTATGGTCACGTGATTTCTCCAGCTAAATCGTACCGCCTTCCCGAGTCCAGTTATTGGACTTGATTATATCTTATTCCATGATTCTTTTTCATTAGCCGAAACCAATTGTCCTGTCCTTTGTGAAGACTGAGACTGAAGTATGTTGTTGTGAAGTGATAGGATGAATGCTGATCAAACCTTTGTCTAAAAAGTCGCACCCTCGGTGTGTACGAAGTGGGAGAAAATATCAAACATTTGAACTTCTCCTACTGTGAAAGTCGGGCGTATATTTCAGCGATAAGACGAGTCAAGCTTTCGTATACGAAAATGGGGATTGATTTCTGCAACGTATTTCGGTGTTCTCAAGGACTACAACTGGGCATCAAACGAGCTCACCGGGCTGCAAGACAGAAAGAACTGGTACGAATAGTTGCGATCAATATTCCGAATATCGTATACCGAACCTTGGATCCGATTGAGTGCAGCCTCTCTGGTCCCTTTGCGCAGGAAGTCATACTGATGCCAAAGGCAAAGGGGTATAACTGTACTGTCAATACTGATCTACAGGGTGAACGCAGTGATGACGGCAACTACACAGGAGTCATTGGTCAACTTCAACACGACCTGGCTGACTTTGCCGTCTCAACTCAGCCTTTCCCACTAGCCGGTGAACCCGTCGATCACAGCGTGGTAACACTGGAAGACCGTCTAGCCTTCACGACGTCCTATCTTCGGCCAAGTCGGCCTTTGGGTGATAGTGACATACTCACTTCGCTCCTTCAGTTTGACTGTTTGTCTGTAGTCTGCATTATTTGCCTTATTTCCCTCATTGTCGTTATACTTAAGCTTAAGCAACAGAAAAATGCTGTCTTCAGTGTTGTTCAGTATGTTTTACAATATACTGGGATTCAAAGACAGCCCATCGGTTTACGTTTCTTGGGACTAATCATAATTGCTGGATTTTTCTTAGTTAATACGTTTTACTCCAACTTCATTATGGCCGGTATCTTGAGCGAAGTTCATCCCAATGTTTTACGGTACTTTTCTGACATCTTCAAAACGGATGCTGACCTCTTCATTTCTGAAGACTTCCCTCGTTATCGTGCATTCAAGACGTCGTCAAAGATGCAACTGAGATTTCTGGCTGAGAAAATCGAGACTCAGACACTGAATAAAACGCTAGTGAAAGGAGGTTCCTCGTCATATGATATATTCTATGGACACAAGAAGCGTTTATCCGCTTTGCTTGGCACTGTCGGCTCCCTGAAAAACAGTCGATGCTTGATATGCACGTTGATGCATATGCGTAGTGGTAATGCTATCACACACTCGCTTTGGGTACCGGAAGATTCGGAGGTGTTGCAAATGACAACAGCGGCTTACAATCGAAGGCTCGGCAAGGAAATCAAAGACTATCTGAACTTGGCTCTCTTGCATTACACTGAGCAAGGTCTTTATGGAAACACATATTACGAACGCTTGATGAATACCTTGCTGATATTGCTTCAAGGCTTCGAAAAACCGGATCCGCTCTGCTACTCGGACGTGATAATAGTCGCAGAGCCTGTTGAGACCAGTGGAGTTAGTATGAAAAACATATACATATTTGCTCTTTTCGTGCTCGCCATATATGGAGCTGCTCTTGTGATCCAGTTGAAAGAACTCGGCTCTCAACGACGAAATGCGCGAAAGCATCTGAGGAGGCGTCGATGTTTCCATCGAACCACTTATTAGGTTTGGTATAGAGGATTGCAAATCATGATACAAACATCGCTCTTCAACGACAGGGGCGAGCTCAAGTTTTAGATGGAATAGATCTAATCTTTAGGGCCCACGCAATATTTTCAAAATGTATGTTTACATAAACCAAAAAAAAAACCACACGTGTCACTGATTTCCGAACACATCCTTGAGTTTTCAATATGCTTCAGGTAGTATGGTGTATGTCTTATCGCACCGCTCACAGTGAAACATTAAACTAAAATAAGTCAGAGAACCGCGAGATGGTGCTGAGGTACTTTCAACACACTTTAGCGTTCTCATGTCTACCTTGTTTTTCAAACTTTAACAATAGCAAAAATATATTGTTCTCAGAACACCTTGATGGTTTTGCGAACAGTGCTGACCAACTGCGGTTAA